>OX336886.1:6419529-7019529 GCA_946959425.1 Argyrosomus regius | reverse complement strand
TGCTAAACAACACCACAAAATAAGAAATACTCTTCTATACTAATACTAATACTAATATACTTTTCTCTTTATGATGAAACAAAAGAAAAAAACTTACGTTTCAGTGCTTCACAGTGTTTCTTGATAGCTGCCGGTGTCAAATGCAGAAAATTAGGTATCTGAAAGAGACAATGGCAGAGAGATGATTTCAATGTCCGGATGCAAAATCAAAATGTCCAGTAGTCTTAACATCCACTGAGTGTAAAGCAAAAAAGATCTAATGCTAGATTTTAGAATACACAGGTTGTAAAGGGGGGTGGTAAACAAAGTGGAGGAAAACAAAATCTATCCTCTTCCTTCTTTGAGTGAAGGATATAATCTAATACACACAATTATACTACATAAAGGGTTCATACAGCTTTAAAAGTAAAATTCAGGCACTTCCAGGGGCCCTAAACCAAATTTCCATTTCTTGAAACCTGGTAGAGACTGCCTGTGTTGTGCCAGGATCACGGCAGGTTGATAGGGCAATATAAGCAGGCTTAGCAGCTTCTATGGACATAGTTAATAGAGGCAAAGAGACCTAGGGGTCGACAAAGGAAGCTAAGAGGAGAAAAGGAGAGAGTGACAGATCAAGGACAGGAACAAATCTCTGACTTTTAGTCGTTGGCGAGAGCTTCATAAAATAAATAAATAAATAAAAACATTGAAAGACAGACGCCAAGCTGAGATTCTTGCTGCTGGACTAGTAAGTAATATTAGCTGGCTGCTATGTCTTGCGTTGTTGCACATGCTTGATGTTTGGCTGTTAGCAAAGTTACATAATGTGGCTGGCATAATGTGTGAAGACTGTACAAACTCTATTCATCATCTTGACATCAAAATAACATTCTCATGGGTCACATAATTAGCTTGTGTTTAGACAAATGTCTAAAATCGCTGTGACTTGTGAATTGGGATAAAAAAAACAAACCCAAACATTTAAAGCAACAAACATAAGGGAAGGGATGCATAGCAGTTTAGCTCCTCATGGCAGACAGAGAGAATGAAATCAATATCGTTAGCCTGTGCGGCAGAGCTCCAGCTGTGACGGGTGAGAGTACTGGATCTGCAAGTGGCTCGAATCCAGATGGAGCAGCTGGTGTCTGGACACAGCAGCTCAGTAATCCGGGTACAGACACAGAGCCATCACAGCCATATCGCAAAACAAAAAGTGCTCCATCAGTGCTGAAGAGCACTGACCGGCTGCAATTAACTCAACTAGTCATAATGAATGGCATGCACCTGCCAAAATATGCAGATAGGATAAATTAAGTATGCGGCTAAAGTGTGTATAAGATCTTAAGCTTTTGAATCGTGGGCTTCATTCAGTGCCTTATGCTGTGGCCTCATGTCACAATAATGAGGTCTGACCTTGATCAGCTCCAAGTTGCCCTTCTTCTCTGGAGGAACGCCTCGCTTCACAGGGTAGCCCATCCTCACAGGTAGGGGGACGGAGCCCTGTCTGAAGGGGGTTGCTGCTGGATAAACTGCAGTCCAGTCCTGATCCACTGGCATGTTCTTTGTCCTGGACTCCCCTACCTGATACGAAACACAGGAGACAAAGGAGGTGGGTGAGAATGTCCTGAATGATGACTGAACTGATGACACTCATAATTACTTATATTAATCATCAGTGTCAGTCTATTCAACAAGAAGTTCTTACTGAATACGTCGTCTCATTAGAAATATGTGCATTTGATTATATTCAGCCTTGAAAGACAGACACAAGAGCTTCACACTTACATCTCTCTTGGGTTTTCTGACAGAGGATCCTCTACCGCTTCTATCAGGAAGGCCTAAAATTAATAATATCACGTTTAGCCACACACACATAAACACATAATTCTGCAACAATGTTTAATTTCAAGTTGCTCACATTGTTATCTGCAGATATAAGACACAAATACCACTTCAAGTGCATCTTCTGTAATCATTTTATTTGTGATTAATGTGCATTACACATACACTCATAGATGCCGCATATGATTAGTGTATTTAACAGTATGTATGTACGTCTGTTTCATTTTTCATGATTCTTGATGTACCGTAAATACTATAATAGAGCTTCCCTAAATTATTTCAGTGTTAGACTGACTTGATTTGTCAAATTGTCAATGTACAAAAAATAATAGACGAATAAGAGCGGGATAAGTCACTTGTCATTGCGTTAATTTTCAAGCAAACATGCAAAGAATTCCCCACATCCAGATTTTTTTTAATTGTGAGCATTTCTGCCTGTCATGATAGTTAATTTAACATTTTTTGTTTTGTGAAGGCACCTTGGACTTTGGAAATTAAGCTGAACACTTTTCCCCATTTGACAAAACAATAAATCAATTAAACCAGGGGGCTTCAACCAGGGGTCCACGACCCCTAGGGGGTCTGCAAAGGTACTGGGGGGGGGGGGGTCCACCAATTATTGTCATAATAATTGACAGTTTTCACCAAAATAATGGTGACTGTGAGGGTGCAGATAATTGAGAAACTACAAACAATTCATCATGAATCAGTGGACATCAGACGTACAGTTCTTGGCATTTAATAACCAATAATAATTATTCAACTTTTTTTTATCAGTCATAAACACATATAGGCTAATAACCCAGTATATAAATAGGTTAATAAGGTGAAATAAAAGTTGAATAAAGTAAATATAAAAGTTATTATAGGCCAGGCTTAAAATGTGACACATGTCGGGCTCCCTGTTCTGTTTGTCTCTCGTCCAAGGGGTCCTTGGGCTGAAAAAGATTGAAGACCCCTGAATTAAACAATAAATTAATCAGCAGATTCATACCCAGATGTATCATCTCATCCTTTATCGCTTCTAATATCTTGTCTAACTCTGTCTAATGGGTAGTTGTGATGGGAAATGAGAAAATGCCATCCGGGTAGTGACTGACTGACACAGGAGCCACACACATTACTACAGTTACAGTCCGTGTCTCCATGTGAATAGTTACTGTTTATGTGTGGCCACTTTGATGGGTAAAGTACATCACCTGTCGAAGGACAGGAGGTACCTTCAGTTAGCTTAGCATGCAGCTATGGTTCTGAATCAGTGTGAACTAGTTTAAAAACGACCGTGAAACTCACCTTTATTTCCAGCAGAGGTATTTACAGACAACCCGGTCGCGTATGTGGCCCTGCTTACTGCTGTCTGAAGTCCAAGACGGGGAACATTTATTCGACCTAGAGACAGAAAAGCCTTGCTTGTGTGTGAAGCCATGTTGACTACAGGAACAAGCGAGGGACAAATCAGCGGGGATTGCGAGACGTAAATCAGCGTACGGTGAGTGTTTAGCGCCTCCTACAGGTGAACGCGGGTGTCGTATCACAACTCTGCGACTTCACTCAGGCTCATATAAATATCATTAATGAGGCAACACTTTAATTAAAACCCGTTAATATTTTTGCGACAACGGTCTGTCTTCAATCGTGTTTACACGAGGGCATTTATCTGTTAGCGCGCGACCATTCATCCACGTGAGACCAACGTCTGCCTCCTCTCCGCCAGCTGCTGCTTTTTGTACCGCGCGTTGCGTTCAAATGCATCCGTAAATTCTAATTCAGAGTAAGCAGTATGTAAAAATGGCCCTGTGGCTATAGGCTATGACACACACACACACACACACACACACCAACCACGCTAACGTAACAGACAGAGAGAGAGAGAGAGAGAGAGAGAGAGAGAGAGAGAGAGAGAGATGAGCAAGGAACTAGTTTGAACACACTTAAAACGTCGAGTCGGTTTTTAGAGTAACAATGTGTTGTGCACACCTGTAGCTGAAGGAGTAGTTGGAAATGGGACAGTGTGTGTAAATATATATTTACACATACTGGGCATTAACCCGACCTAGCATGCAAAGAGAAGAGGCTACACGTGGGGTACGTTTGCAAAGTGTCTCTTGTGTTCTTTTATCTTGTGGTTAGACAGCTTGCTTTTACACAGACTAGCCTCTGTAGTTGCAGATGTGGTGTGAAACCTTCTTGGTGTTGTTCACACTCCTCTGAGTACTTTAAAGATAATAGCACGTGTTTTTTTTTTCTTTCTCTTGTTTAAAACTGCACGTGCATTTCACATTGTTCATACTGTGACATTACAAATGTTTGATCTTATCTGAGTAAACAGTCCTGATGTGCACAGCCGGATTAACTTGTTATAGGGGGGCCTCTGGGCAAAAAAGTAGTTGGCAGGCCCCTTTTAACCCTTCAACTGTCACCTAGCCTCAGGTGATGTGCGTATCAGTGACTGCATGGTGGTTTGACAAAACACAAATTGAGGATCATGCACCATGAAGGCTCAGTATTTAACGTAAAGATGTGATATAGGGTCACGATCTCACACAACCAATACTCGACCCACCTTGTTTCCGAGTGTCAAAGTAGTAAATTCCTATTAAAATTACAACTAATCTAGTTATACTACTTATGCTTTACTGAACGGTTGGTAATCCAGCAACCAAGGTACATTTACAGTGTTATTATTATAAGGTTATGTGTATTAAAGGTTTGTTTTATATCATTATAAATCCACTATCTTTGGGCTTTGGACAGAACATGCAATTTGAAGCCATATTTAGTGGTAAATATTTCTTGTCTAGACATTATTTGATTAAATAATAATAATAATAAAAGATAGATTAATAGACCTCTTTCACAGCAGCCATTTTGACATGAAATAGTAGGGTAAACACAGGTGTTACCAATGATACTAATAAAGGTTCTGTTCCATTCAAATCAAACAGAGTCAGGCTGCAATAAATGGAACAGAGCCTTAATTAGTATCATTGGAAACACCTGCGTTGACGCTACTATTTCATGTCAAAATAATGGCTGCTGTAAAAAAAAACAACAAAACGTTTATTGGTATTGTGCTACTCCCAAATTGTGCATCTTGGCTGCTTGGTAGTAAATAGATGATTGTCAGGGTACCACTTTCGTTTCCACCAAGCCCTTGAACGCATCATCTGTCCAGGCTCAGGCTACGATGCACTTCAAAGGGACAAGTCCTGCAGGCAGCAGCCGATTAAAAGCTGCCCCCGCTCTCATTGTATTTTCGATGTTTTTGAGTTTATTTTTTTAGCGCTGGAAGATAAATTCAAATTTATTAATTAAGTTATTTTACGACTGGATATTGTTTTTTAGTTAAAAAACAAAAAAACAACGAACTTTTACTTTGCCTGGCTTCTGTGATATTTACAAATAATTTATCACCGAGTGCAACTTGATGTGTGTTTCCTGAGTTAAAGGTAAGATTTGACTCGTTGGTTTGGCATAACGTTTTTTTTTTCTGTATAATTCTTTAAGGTCTCAGCTACTGAACATTAGCGTATAACATTAATTGCTGCAAATATTGACTTAGCATTTGCTTCATTATGCAGCTTCATTAAACAAACCCCAACCTGTGCTTTTTTGGGCTGCTTTCAGGAAGCCAGCTGAGCACATGAAAGGAGGAAAAAGTTCAAAATTTATTTTAACCCACATGCTGTCATTTAATTTGTAATATAAGTCCCATGCCAGGTTAGGTTCAGTTTAATGGAAAGTTACACAATACTCTGTAACTGTAGAGTCCCACTGCAGCCTATGAATGTCTGACAGTTCATTGTGTATCTCATGACTGTGTAGTTTTAAAGGTAGAAACTCTATCTACAGGGGGGACAGCAGCATGTGGCTCTTGTCATCAGTTCATCCATAGTTGAGGACAGATATGGACGGGGCTGGCTGCCTCCAATTAGCCTACCTCTCTTGTCCTATGAGACTTTTTCCGATCCTTTTAGGCAACATCCGGCCATCTATCACACTACCTGTTTCAATGTCTTTCAAGAGAAGATACTCTTCCACTCACGTTCATACACTAATTAATTCTACGTAAGTCATCAAGGAGTAGATGCCGCTTTGACTTTGCAGATGGAAAGTGTTTTTGTCAAGTTGTCATGCTGTCTAGACTTAGTTACAGCTTCATAGCCTTCCGGAGACATAAGGAATTTATATCCTGTATCCTATATCATATATTATATAATGACAACATAGCAGCTCCATTTGCACAGTAAACCACTTAGCTGGACTCACATAATTAGTTCACTTCATTACTCCTATTTTCAAAGACAAGCAGTCTCACATGAATTCATGTGCATCCCTAAATAATGTCCTTGACTTTAACCTTGATCTGGATGTGACTGTAAAGAAAAAAGAAAGGTGAGCAACTATCCACAGTTTACATCAGTCTAATTTCCGTCCGCGTGCGCGGTTATTAAGCTTCTGTGATGTGACATGGTTTGTGTAACTGTTGGGAGAGGTCACACTGGAGCTATAGTGGCTTAAAATGTGTTGTAGGTTGGTAAACACGGTGGATTATTTTCATTAAATGTTAGCGGAGTCTGTGCATGATGAGCATTTGTTTTACAGGGTTTGACATCCAGCAGGAACAATACAACAGCTGTAGATGTTTTTATTTATTTATTTTCACAATAGTAAATCCTTAGAGAGAGTTAGCGGAAATGGACTTATGATCTGACCTGTCGCTGCCTCATTAAACTGACGTATGATTCTGTTCTGGGAATATTACGTGCCTGTTACTCTGGTATTATTTTCATATGTCATACAGTAAGTCACTGAATTGGTCTACCACTATGAAGTTGTGCAAAAGTTCCTAAATGTGGCCCTATGAGTCTTTTGCGTCTCTTTTTAACTAAGCAAACATGGTTGTGCTATACTATACAAACTCTAAATATATCTTCGAGCAATAAGTAGAGCTGTTACACAATGAGTCACCCTAATCTACATCAGTGCCCTAAGCACAACCGGTCTCTGTTTTGCGTATGGCTCCAGTTCAAAAGCAACATGCTGTCTAGTATTTGCCAGAATCTAATCTGATGATATTTATAATTTATTTACAAACTTTCTTTCTTTCTTTCTTTCTTTCTTTCTTTCTTTCTTTCTTTCTTTCTTTCTTTTAATCTTGTATTTTTTATGACAGATGCCAAATTAACTAGGTCCTTGCCAGTAGAGGGCATTGCTTACGTTTAGTCATACTACTGTATCTCCATGACACATGTCACTTCTTCCACTGCAGGTACAGTATGGACACGTATGCACTACAGCAGCAAGAGCTCTTTTCTGCAGCGGGTAGCTAGCCATGCCAAGCTAGGTGGTGTTTTATCCTGCTGGGCTTTTTCCATCTACCTGAACTTTGGTTATAACCTTCAGGACTTTCCAGGACTTTGAAGTCCCCCTTGGCCCTCTCCATCCTGCGGGGGCAACATGGGGGAAAGACGGGCACACTCCTTTCACATGACATGCCACGTGCAACATGACTATGGCAGCAGGATGGCAAGCTCCTTTATAAGTTACCGGCCCAATGGATATGCCAGCACAAGCCTCAGCCTGGCCCAGGAGATGGATGCTGACCCTTCATCCTCCTCCGGCACTACAACTACTAGCTCTGCCCTACGGGCTCCTGCACTTGACAGAAGCCACTACTCTCCTGTTTCACTGGAACTGGACCCCACAGCGGTGAATAATGGATCAGGCATTCCCTGCTGTCCGCCAGCGGACACAAAGGACCCAGCACTGAAGACCATACACAGCCAGCCCTCTATCACCTCTGTCCCGCCACCTCTCCCTCCTTCGAGCTGGCTACATCATCATCAAAAGGATTTCCAGAGCCCTTACATCAAGACTAGCATGCAGGGGGATGTTTACAACTTCCTAGAGAGACCTGCTGGACTGAAATGCTTCCTCTACCACTTCCTCGTGTGAGTACCTGTCTGGTTCTGTGCATGCTGATTTCACGACTACCATAATAAGGCTTTATTACCCAAAGTGATTTTTTTTTTTATCAGCACTAAAAGGTGTTTAAACTTAAATAAACAGTCTAGTTGACTGTCTGACTTCAGTCACGCAGTTCTCTGTGGTGTCTCTTCATTAGCTCCAGTCCCTTTCTTGTTAATTACATCTAGTGCTGATCCTTCCAGTATTAGGTTCTGCTTCCCAGTAACAAAAGGAGAGGTGTCTGTGGCCGTCTACAGTTGTTTTAAGATAGCCCAACAGAAGCAGGTCAGTGTCATCTGGTCAACTACACCTAGCTCACTCTATTCTGCACTTCCTTAGAGTCAGCAAATCAGTAACCTCATGCATGAAACATGGAGCTTCCCTCTTGGTGATTCTAACCTGAGCTGCCAGGGGAGCACACTGACCTACAGTTAAAACATAGCTTCCATGAATCATTTCTTAACTGACACGTAGGAACACTAACTCTCCTTTGTTGGTGTTAATGCGCTGGAGCTGTGATAAAGCTGGAGTGTTTTAGCATGGTGTAATGACTGGAACAGACCATGCAGCAGAATTTGGATTGAGGGACTATGTTTTGGTGTCACATACAAAATTAAGTAGGCTACATACTGTATTGTATTGCCAATGGAAAACATCTAAATGTGACACGTGTCATTTGACCACATTCAAATAACCTGGATAATAAATTGAAGATATGTAAGTAGTTAAAATAGCATAAAAAACACATGTTAACACACATAAACTTTTTTATGGCTAGTACGTGCTTAATATTTAAGCAAAAAATTAAAAAGCAATAGAAAATGTGTGAGTGAAAAACAATTCTCAGTGTAGTGTAGTGATAGCAGCACTGAAGCAGTTTGCTTACCTTTTTACCAAAATGAAAATAAAAGTATTTCATGGCTAAGAATACCCACCTAACATGTGACTAAAGGATCTTCTATGATCTCTGAAGTATCCCACAATATAGTCCCAGACGTCATAGTAAGCTCCAGGCTCATGGATTTAGACCAGATTAGATGAAAATATGAGTGATAATAATAGAAGTACAATTGAAATGGCTCTACTGAACTTGTTTACATTCAGTTGAAACATGCATTGGATTAATGGATGTTACAAAGAACTGTGTTTTACGCATTATTTTGCCTCCAGCCACAGTGGACCATATTTTTCTATTTGGGTACAGTAGCACAATGCTAATACAGCATCCTGATCTGTTACCAACTCACTTTGAAAGGGTGTTAGGAGGATTAGTTGCTGCTGCTATAGTTACACATGCATCCTGAATTGGATCATCAATTGGCTGAAAGGCTCCCTCCATACACCACGGTGTGTCCAAGTAGACCTGGGCCCAGGTCACGTAACTCCGTGACTCCGAATGACTCCAACGACTTCCATTCAAGTTGAAAGTAAAATCCTTTTATATACAAACTCTTAAGAATAAAAGACCGCTGTGGCATGGAAGTAACATCACAGGAGCCACTACACCAGAGTAGTATCCACATCCTTTTTTCCACATTAGATGCTCATTTATTTTTCTATAAGATATCATGGCTAACCCCATAATGTAGGTTCACGTGGAACAGACTGTTACCACTAGTAAAGTTAAATGTTAAAACTTTATTTTTTAAAATGTGACCTATGTGGTAATTATTTCCAATACGGCTTGCACAAGTGACCTTTTGCAAGAGCACAAGTTTGATTCTGACTTCCTCTACATTTTTTTAAAAGAGAAACACATTCTTTGAAAATAAAATATTAATAATTGAAGTTTTAAGAATTTCAGAAACTCATGTTGGTCATTCCAGTTGTAAAAGTACAGTAAGGGTGAGAGGCGTTATTTCGACCTTATGTAGCACATCATTGTCATCAGCTGTTCTGTTGTCCCACATGTTCTCAACCTATAACACAGCATCTCACACTTTTGTGGACGTGACTCAGCAGTTAGGCAGCTGCGGCCAAAAATACCCAGAAGTGTTTGGCCTGCTATGCAACTTCTGGCGGCGATCTCAAAGACTTCAGAAAGGTCCCGTTCCTCCCAAATCATCCGTTATCCAAACACATTTATCCACCTCTATAGTGTTTTTGCTCAGTTGTCTTCAAATGACCTAATCATTTAAACATTGTCTAGTTGTTTACATGTTTAAAATAATTAAAAGGTCTGCACGCCTACCACTTTTCACCTCTGTCTGCCTCAAATTGTGCTTGAAGAGAAGTGGAATTGGTCCATCTCATTAAGATATTACCTTTGTCATTCAAAGATGAATGGAAACACTGCTGAGATTCTCAGCCCGTACTGTACGGATGTGTGTTTTGTGTGCCCTGCATTGCGGATAATCCGTTCCAGCAGTAATTGAGGCTCTAATGTTCTCCCCTCACAGAAGAGAGAGAACCCGAGCCTGTCCTTCATTTAATATTAAACCCTTCTGACTGATCCCCGCTGACACTCCTTTAAGTAACTCTTACTTGTCGATGGCTATCGCTGGTGGCCATCTATTCTCCTGGCCTCTTTAGAGATTGGCAGGAGAGAAGAGATGCATAAAGGGCCGTATGCCGCACTCACGACAGCCCTAATAGCCCTGCTCTAATAGGCCTGCTCTACATTAGGATGACACACACAGCACAAACAACACACACACACACTCACAGGTAGTTGCTTAATTCATCACAGCCTTTATTGTGCTGAAGCCAGGATCGGCAAAATTATTGCCAGCAATTCAGCAAACACACGTTTGCATGCAGAAACTGGCATGAATCTACCAGAGCACACACACATGCACACATGTGGTTGGATTACACAATACAATAGAGGAAACATATTGGCCCACACAGGCTTATATATCCGAAAATGCAGTCATTAGCACTCCACCTGGCTGCTTTAGAACATCTGTCCGGTCAACAGGTAGCATAGTGGGATCACACACAGATAGAGAAAGATGGATTGATTTGATTTGTTTCTGAAAGCTGGTACAGATCCAAATGATTTTAGATCAAAGTTGATATCATAGTATAATAAGAAGAAATAAATGGAGCTAGTTTGTGGTTCACTGAAGTTTTTTTGCGCCGAATTCATTTGAAAAGTCCAAACAGATGAACTTCTTTTAAATGTTTTACATTAACTTTGGCAGAACTCCTGTTGTTTGGTGGAGAGCAAATATTTTGCCTTATTATTTTGTGAAAGACTTTGTAAACGTAAACAGTTTTTTACTGCCTCCCATAAATCATCGTAATTATCTAATAAAGAATTAATCGAATAAAACAAATACAAAAATAAATAATTTAATGAAATTCAAGTAGTTACAGTTTCAGTTACAGATTTCAGACGTCAGGGAACATTCTCTGGCCTCTTGATGTTGGAAAACAACAAAATGAATGCACAATATGTTAAAGTCACATTCATTCAACCCCAGACTAGACAGACAGACACACGCACATGCCGCACGCTGTTGACGACAGAGTTCGTCAGAGTGGGTAGAAATCTCTTGGACTCGGGAAAGCATACAAAAAGAGTATATAAAGGAGTCTTATGCAATGGCCTGCTCTTCACCAGCACAACCTGAGGCGATGATCCCCTGCACGTTGGGGTCACTCGCTCTGAGTCTTTTACATAACCAAAGGGACTGAACATGTATGTCCTCATGATTCCCAAATGCCGTTCTCATATTGCAAGCAGATTACAACCATATCTCTTATCCAACAGTTCCAACAGTTTAGTTTCTTACAGCATGTTACGGAAGTAATCGCTAAAACAGTAGAAGAAAGAGGGATAATGAAAACAACCTTTTATCAGATAATAACTTTATAGTAATAATACAGGTCATTTTTTCCCATAACATTATACCACAACCAGTTTGCTGTGGAGGAAGCATTGCACCTGTTTATCCTCGTGAAAATGCAGCTGGCCAGATGTTGTCTGGAATCCTTGGTTCTGTCGTGTGTTTTTATATCTGGACAGATTATTGAAATGGCTATAGTGAATCCCCATCTATGTGGAAAGGGCAGAAAGGAAACCTCCTGTTGGATATCTGCTTACAAGAGATTACTGACTGAATGAAGAGTACCGTACGGGTCACTTCCATTTCTCAGTAGCAAGTTATGTGTTCAGAGAAATATTTTGTAACGCTGTTTTCTTCTTCAGTTGAACAAACAACAACCAACAAATGACGATACTTATATTAACATATTTTTTCATTTCACCTTTAATACATGTGTAAACGACCAATGTATTTGCCACAGGGTCTAACCATCTGTTATATTTTGAACTGCTGCTGATAGATTAAAAAAAAAAGTTGATTTGTATTGTAAGATAAATAGCATGCACGATGTTTTTCAATATCTATCTGAAAACTGGAATTACAGGAATATTTTTGCTGATCCCAAACGTCCTGGTAGTAATAGTGTGCGCCATCCAAACCTATACATATTTATCAGTTATTAACCTGACAAATATATAATCATTTTATAATTTTTGAAAACACCCAAAGTAAAGCTCATAATTCCTCTAATTTGAGTGTAATTTGCTGAAAGTTTACTCCTCTGTAACCTTTCCAAAAATCCTCCTGCATGTCATTTTTATACGTGATTCATCCGATCCTCAAGCCAGTTCATTATCCAAACCTAGCTTTACTTCTCGTTGTGCGGGCCTGCACAGGTGCTGCTTTGCTATTAGTACAAATATTTAACCGTATTAGACCGTTTGGCATATTGTAAGGTGTATGACTAAATGTAACTGAAGCTGAGGTTTGTAGCCTTTGCCTTTGCACGTTTCTGATGCTGAATTTGATGTTCACGGTGAGGTTACTGGTTATGAATGACACTGCTTCTATTGTGTGATACGCCTCTTAACTATTTATCTTTTCATTCATCTTGCCCTCCAACCTGTAAGGAGATTTGCATCTATTTTCCAAGTATTTGGTGGACAAGATGATAGCTAAGCCAGGATGGAATATCCATGTTTGTGACTGGAGGCTGATGTGGTGTAATCCACCCTAAGCTCTTCCATGGATAGGATGGGGAGGGGGGTCAGCAAAGCGGGTTGCGGAGGGCTGCTCTGTCTCTGACTATAGCCGCTATCAGTGATGGCCAGGGCTTAAAGTTTGTACTTTTTAAAGTCCCAAGCTTTATTTTCATGTCCCAAAAAGGAGTCTCAGAATAGAGACGCTCAAAACTAAGAGAAATCTTTGTCTAGTGTAGTTATACATATGTAAATATTATGGGAGTTAAGTTGGCCGACTCACATGGAACAGATGTATTATGGGAGCATGAGTATGCAGACAGTGTGTCAAAAGTTTTAAAAGTCCTGTGTCTATGGCTTAGTGGCATCTAGCATGAGGTTGCAGGTTGCAATGATCTGAGTAGCGGCCACAAAACTCACGAAATGCCTTATCTTGAGACGTTGTATGGCTTGTCCCTTCTGGGCTACAACAATTGGCTATTCAACATGGCGGACTCTGTGAAGAGGACCCTCTGTATATATAAAGGATATATATAAAGGTTCTTATTGTCAGGTGATTATACCGTAATGAAAACATACTTATGTATACTTTTGTGGTATTGGTTTTGGAGATTTATGCTAGAAAAAGATAAGCAGCATTAGTAATACTGTTTCCTTAGTGCTGTCAATTAACATGTTAATGGCCTTGTGAGGCCTGGTTGTTTTGAACATATGTTCAGTGATGCTGAATATGCCTCCATTGTTTGATGGTGGAGGTAATTTGCTTTGATGATTAGCAAAGAGAGGCCTTTGGGATTTCAAAGAGTTGTTTGATACACAGTACTGTTTAGTTGTTGGTTCAGTATTGAGTGTGTGGGTGCAGGTAAAGAGGGTTGGGACCTGTTCTGACTCAACTAAACACTAGTTACCGAGAAGGTGCCTACTTGACAACCCCATTGAGTTACCTTCATTCATCCACTCACCTATATGACAGAGAGGCGTAAAGCAAATTCAGGCACATGACAGTATTTTATAATATTTATTCACGCTCTACATCCTAGAAATGCAGAAAGTGATTCAGTGGCATCCTTTTCATGCCCGTGGTTTTGATTTCAGTTGCAGTTTGTTGTGGTTCTAGTTCGGTGTGATGGCTGGACACATGAGCTGGCCATGGCTCTTTAGTAAGAACGCGACACCAGCCAAATGCAGGTCGCCCTAAACACATACAACGTGAATATATGGCTTGTTGAATGAGCTGGTAATGTACTCTTTACCTAGATAAAGGTGTGGTGTTACCTGTCAGACAGTAGATTTATGATGGCACAACCTGATTAAGAGAGGTTTAGGTTAAGACACCGTTTAACATTTTGATTGGACGTGTGTGTGGAGGGAATGCTCTCTCAACCTTTGAAATATAACACCATCTGTACTGATACATTATATTTAAACACAACCAGCCAATGTTGGTCCAAAAGTCTGATATTAGCATGCTGGTGTTACTGTTGGTTTGTTAACTTCGCCACATGACCCTTGTCAGGCTTGTTCTAACACCACAATAGGTCTCCTTTAGGCCCCCTCAGATGCCCCGGACTGAGAAGAGAACTAAGTAAGGCTGAAATAATTAGTTGATTAATTAATTAATTGAACAGCAGAAAATTGAAGGTCCAGTGTATAGGATTTAGTGGCACCTAGTGGTCAAGTTGCAGATTGCAACCAAATGAATACTCTTCCCCTCCTCACCTTCTCCTTCCAAGCGTGTAGGAAAAACTCAACATAAAAACCAAAAGTCCGTATCTAGATCAGTGTTTGGTTTGTCTGCTCAGGGCTACTGTAGAAAAATGGCGGTTCAACATGGCGGACTCCACTGAAGAGCACCTGTTCTTATTTACAGGTTATTATACACCAACGAAAACAGAGTTATGAAGATTATATTCAGTTCCTGCCAATAGATCCTCCTAAATATTACACACTGGACCTTTAAACATTGACAATTTTGATAATTTGTTATAAAACATGTCTTCCAGAAAAGAAGATTAGCTTACTATTCATCATTTCACATGAGATTAAAATATTTTAAACTCAGTTATAGTGCAGACACTGAGTATTAACCTGATGTTTCGCATGTTTGTGTGTATGGAATATAGTCTGTGCTGGTGTGGGCACAATGTAGTGTGTTGACATTCTTGTCACCGACACTTTTGGGATCAGATTGTCCCCGCTGTCTGTATTTAATTGATGTTTCCTAATCTTATATTGCCTTAGTTTCACAGCTGATTGAGTAGAGGGTTTGATGTGGCTCTCCGCTGTACTTATTTTAGCGAAGCTGGACGGATCTGCAGTCAATAATACTCGCTAAAGCCCCAGCTGTTTTGTTTTAATCAGATCCCAGGGGTTTTGGCCTGGCTAAATAAGGTTGGCTAATGGTTGTGAGTGACCCGGTCCCGTCTGCAGCAAACACCTCTCTGTGGTGTTAATGTGGAAAGATTTAGGATATGATATTAGGACAATGCTAAACACAGCCTGACTAAATGCTTCAAAACAATGCAGTCATGGTCAGTTTGGTTGTGGTTTTCATGAGGGCTGTGAAGTCAAGATAAATTGGTGGCCAACTTGAAGCCATGACCACTTCAAGTACGAGAGTTTGCATGTTCAAGCTCCAACCTCCTAATATGCAGCAAATGGCCACAAGTCGGATTTGAACACTGGGTCGCTGCAGCAAGGACCAACCCTCCGCACATGGGTGCCCACTCCATCAACTGAGCTTACCAGCGCCCCAATTTCTCCCTTCTAAGCCATCAAAAATGGCATGCTGGTCTAGAATACATGTCTAGTGAATTTTATCTCACAGCTGGTGCAGTATGTGAAGTCCCACTGTTATTATTTATGCTTATCCTAATAAGATGCCCTGATTTCAACAAAAATGGATTTCAAATTGACCTTTTCTGCCCTCGTCTTAACCTGCCCTGTCTGTACGGTCTATTCCTTCCCAAAAGGCTGGTAATCAGTGATCATTGGGCAATATTATTGCAGCAGATCCAGGGACGGGAAGTTTTGTTTTTATTAGAAACATTAAAAAATACAGGCACAAGTCTGAGGAAGAGCCTTGTTCTCAAAACATCACAGCTATTTAAACCCTGTTCACAGGAGTGAACTTGGTGTGTGGATCTGTTTGTTTCAAGACTGCTAAGAATTTTGTTTTCATACTCGAAGTTTTTTTAGGAGGAGAGGGTTCAAGAAAAGGCCCCGCCTGTTGAACGAGCTCTCAGAATCCACGGAATTTAGAGATGGCCTCAAAAGCAGGCGAAAACATGAAATCTTTGTCACGTACACAGTGTGAAAGAAGCTTCAACAAATAAGATAGAGCAGGTTAGATTGATGAGGCAGTTGCAGAAGAAAGTGATGTTGGAATGAGGATCAGCTGTAATAAATAGAGAGAACTGCTCTCTGATGTTTTATTGCAGTGACACCAGTTAAAAACAAATATTCATCAATGTCACCAGCAAACTCTACAAGTCGGGAATTGGACTGTGAGTTCCAACTGAGTTCCAAAGCTGCTGGATCTAACATTATCCTCGATTGTTCTTAATTCTTGATATCTTACTCAGCCTTTATTTCTCAAAATCTAAATTTAAAATTGAGCCATACCACTGCTTTTACAGACTGCTGCTTTAATACAACTGGCTCATTCCTCTCTTGCGTGATGACTTAACATGGTGTCCTGCGTGTCGAATCATTTGCTTTTAGTGGAAATGTGCACACAGCAGAGGGATGGACTGGCTCTAAGCCTAGTTTTTAGTTGTCATACACCCCTCGTATCCTTTGGTACCATATGTCGAGGACACAAGGGCGTGTCCTGCCTTGAAATCTCACTCTGTAGCAGTGGAGGCCCGACCATCACACCAACATGAGAAAGAAAAGCTGTCCAGTATTGTGCGAAAAAAGCATCCTCCAGCTGAGTCTTTATGCCTCACCTCGGTCACCTCTGTTCCATTTAAATGTACATGACACTTTAGGGGATGACATCATCTCAGCTCACCCTGCTGTTGATGACCGGCCTCATTATGGGTCCAGGACTACACTTAGGACATTCTGCTTCAGTGCTTTTGCATTTTGCTTACACTTGTGTTTTAAGCAGAATCCAAGAGAGGGAAGAGAAGTGTGTGTGTGTGTAGTGTTGTTCTAATCCTGAGAGAGAAAATTCACTGTCCCATCTGGCCGATGTGTCATAGTCTGTGCGGAAGGGGAATCCTCCTTCAGGAGTCTTGCCCTCCTTCACCCCACTTTGTCCTATGCTCATTCTACCACCGGAGGGGACAGAAATGAGCATGATCTTCAAGCTAAACACGTCTACCTCTGGGTCATGTGGTGTCGAATATACAGCCGTGGCTCACGTGGATGTCTGAATTAGTAAAAGATCTGAATGGTGGCTTCAGTGGATGCAGCTTTTGTAAGTTTGTCTTTTGTGTCAGTGTATATATATATATATATATATATGTCTCTGCATTATGTTGTATGTTAAATGAATAATAATAAACAAACAACAGACACTTACATAACCCTTCTAACATACAGCATGTAATCCAGCTTGTAACGCACAGCATCATAATGCACCCACTACTGTGTGTTCTGAAAGTGAGCTCAAACACGGTGATGGTGCATGCAAACACTCACAGTACAGTATGTCATGTAAAAGCACTTAAAAGATGTGTTCAAAGGATTATTTCTGGTATGGTGAAAATACACACAACTGACTCTGCTCTTAATCCTGTAGGGTCAGGAAAGACCAACCAAAGTCCCTCATGAGCCTCTTTGGAAAGTTAGACATGCACACAGCAGTGGTTTAGGAAATATATACAGTTTTTTTAACAAAGTTGGAAAATTTTGCCAGTTAAAGATGATTTAATGATCAAATCCTTCCTCCTCCTCTTCTGCTGTATTCTTTGCTTTTTCCTCTATTGCTGAAACAATTAGTTAATTAGTTAAGTAAACAATTGGTAGATGATTACTTGTTTTTTGGTTCTCCAGTGTAAAGACTTCCTCTTTTTCTTTCTCATCTATGATAGTAAACGGGTTGCACAAGACAAGCTGATTTAAAATCTCATCCTAGACCCTGGGAGGATTCTGACGTTTTATATTTAAAACAAGCAAATGAATCAAGAAAATAATTGGCAGATGCAGCTGGACGTTGTTTCTTCACTTCTCTTCTTTGCTCTCTGCCTTCACTCTAGGATTGGAGGAGGGAGAGGTGGAAGGAGGAGAAGAGGGGATTCATCTTCTCCTCCATCCACCTCTCCCTCTCCCTCCTTCCTTTCCTTCCGTCTTTACCATCATTTATGTGTGCTGGTAGTGGATGCTCAACCCACAAGGCTGTATTTGTAGACTATGTATATACACTGACAGATGGACCGTCTTGTCGGAATGTTTTACTGTTGCTAGGAGACATGGAAACATCCTGTCAGCTGTTAATACAAGCAGATTGATGAAAAGAAAAACAGATACAAAGTACCCTGAAATCTTCATAGGACAACTGGACAGTTAAGAGCTTGTTTCTTTAATTTTGTAGCAAATATTAAAAATCAAGACTTCATTCTGTGTCAAGGCTCCCGTCCCCTTCACCTCAGTTGTACCTGTGTCATATATGTGACGACTTACTGGTTCCCTTGTTAGCATCTCAACAGCCAAATCCAACAGATATGAATACTTATACTTATTCTTCATATCCTCTACCATCTCTCAACTAATTTAATGAGATAATGTGAGTTAAGCCTTAAACCCATTCATCTGTTTCACTGGTGATCTGCACAACCATTTCAGGACAAACAAAGTCATTTTTTTGAAAATGTATTAAGAGCGAATTGACAGAAATTAGAAAGAAAAATACTCGAGTGAAGGCCAGATTCTTAAAACAATAAATATATATATATATAAGTTATCAGTAATAATGTTTCTACTTTGTTATTTTTAGATTACTGGAACAGTGAGTGATGTGCTGATGCCTGTTTTCTCTCCCTACAGCTTCCTTATGGTCCTGGTGTGTCTAATCTTCAGTGTCCTGTCCACTATAGAGCAATATGCAGACTTCGCCACCGGAACCCTCTTCTGGATGGTGAGTGCTGTCACTGTGCTGATAGATACCAAACTTAAAACTGTCACAACTTCCAAAGGACTCCATAAATCGGCTAAATCTGGTCGCATGAATTGTATATTTAAAGCTGCATCAGCTACAGTACAAGGTGCTGTTTAATGAACTGCAGTTTTACAGAAATAATGCCAACAGATTCATCATTTATTGTCTGAAAGGCTTTCATCCATGCACAGTACTGGCTTAGCCATTGGCAGTAACACAACTAAATTAAGGAATAAGAATAACAAAGATGCAGCAGAATGAATCAGAGGGTTTAGACAGATGTTAGGTAAGTACAGCTTGTACACATCCACACAGTCTAATTGAAAACACCTGTCTGATTGGACCATGCGTGTGTAGATCCTTAAAAACCACACGCATGATGGTAGCCATGACACAAATGATCGATAAATTGATTTAAAAATGTAAAGTTTTAATAATCAATCGAGCAGAAGTTAGTTATAAAGCAAAAAACCTGGTTTCAGCTTCTCATATGTGAAGATCTGATACCTTTTTTCCGTTTTATTTCAGTGCAAACTGTTTTATTTCTTCAGGTTTTGGACCATTGGAGGGACAAAACAAGCTTTTTTAATAATTCACATTGGGCCCCTGGAACACATCTTTTTTTTTACTTTTCCTAAAATACACAATTATTAAATAGATTAAATGGATAGTGACAATAATCATTGCAGCCCATGGTATAATGACACTTAAGAGAAATGAGTTAATAATGCTTCCTGTTTTCTCGTGTCACAAATCTTTTTTTGTTATTCATGAAATTAACATATTTTTTCTCAGAGAGATTAAATAAAGAAGTGACAGATAAAGTTACTTCAGCTGCACTGCAGTACCCTGCGGTGTCCACATGATGGAGACAGAAGATCTCGGCTGGGAGGCTTCGTACCCGCCATCTTACACCTCAGCTCAAAGATATTACAAAGCTCAAAAATGTTCTGTTATTGCAAATACCATCACACAACACCTGCCAGCGTGCAGTGCATTCATCAAAGCCCTTTTATAGTAAGCAACATGTACGTACTGCACATTATTAGCATGGGAATGGTCAGGAGCCCGTGTTTTTTAACCTCTTGTGATGGAACTGTTCTGTTATGCAGAATCATTTGGCTCCACACAGACTGTACTTGCTGATACTTGCTGGTAAATTGACTTTTTTGTGGCTTATTAGGCTATTAAGGCTGCTAAGTGATGCAATAAATCCCAGGCTTACAACAGGTAGAGAAAATTATGGCTGCTGTTTGGAAACTCTACAAAGAGCTTGCATCATCTGTCTCCTGCTCGCACAGTGTGAATATAAATACACACATAGCTACCGCGTACTGGCGCACAGTTTACACAGACATTTACACAAAGGCCTCACATACACAGACATGGACAGGCACACACAATCACAAAATACACACATGTACCACCTCCTGAGTCTCGGGGGCAAACAGAGGACAGAGAGGACACTGTGTTCTGTAAACTTTTGGCCAGTGCCCTTTGAAGACCTACTATCACGGTTATTCATTTATTTTTACGCTGGAAGAGCCAAATGCTCTCTATCATTATCCGTAACTCTCTCTCTCTCTCTCTCTCTCTCTCTCTCTCTCTGTCGTTCTTTTTCTCCATCCCTCTCTTGCCTCATTACTAAACAGTTCAGCAATAATCAGTTACATAAAGACAGGGAAAGAAATGAGAAAATTCTAAACACGAATTACTGTTAGTCTCAAATCTTGAAATTGCAGAACACTGCTTATTTGTACACCTGGCTGTGTATTTGTGCATGTGCATGCATGTGTACTTGTAATGCGTAGTTTTAGTTCAATATTAATTGTGAGATAAGATAATACCTTATCTCGTGTGTGCATTTGTGCACTTGTGCCAATGTATATGTGTGTGTGTGAGAGAGAGAGGGGGAGGTGGAGCTCTGTGAGCAGTGTCATGGTGGCACATAGTGGTGGTAGTAGCTATACTTAGAAAGTTCAGGGTTAGCTGACATCTGTGAATCACAGGCTGCTTGTTTTGGAAGGCAGAGGGGACATTAGTCCTTGAGGATATTTGGCCTTCAGGGCAGCTGCCAAAGTAAAGCCAGTCAGGCTGGGCAAGAGGCACAGAGGCAGACATACGCACACAGAGTCGCGCACACATGTGTTGCATGGATGTCTTCAAAATTAGACTTTCACCATGATAACTAAAGTCAGAAAACACACTGGATATTTTATTCAAAAGTCTGTTAAAAATATAATTTTTTTTGGTCCACATTATTTAAAAATAGTACAACTACTAAGGCCGAATCTCTGTGACCCCTCAACCTCTGTGACCTACGCTACATCAGTTTCATCAGGTCAGCTACCTAGCTGATCCTTGTTGTTTTTTCTGCAGTCAGAGCATCACTATTGATTATGAATAAAACTATATCTCCAGAGTTACTTTAACTTTGGCTTAATTGAAGGACAGGAACAGTCCTGGCCACCATGTCTCACTCATGATGAAAAGATTGCTTGCATGCTTGCACGCTTGCATGCTCAGTGTTCACGCGTGATGTGCATGTGGATATGCAACAAACAAAAGACTGTGAAAGTTGTGTAATGCTCAAAAAATACCTGAACATTTTACAGGTAAACAAGTTCATTGTTAAGAAAGGGGCATCCTCGAAAGGTTCAACACTTTGTGTGGGCAAATAGTCCAAAAATAATTTAATTTTAACTTTTTTTTTTTTATATAATGACATCTAATGATAGTGATCAATTCAAGGATCGCTGAAAATTCCAAATATTAAAGAATTAATGGTCAGATATCCATGAAATTCACTGTTTTAATTTCTTAACTCAATTAGCTTTTGGTGACCTTCTGACCTTTTCTTGAGTGACACCATTGGATAATTTCCACTATGAGAAATATTGAAATTCCAATTGGAAGATTAGCACTGGTTATTGCTACCTCAAAGGATTCATTTGTTTACAGTAGATATGTCAATGAATCAGAATTAACAGTGTACTGATGTTTACAATCCACGAGAGAGAACAAAACCACATGAAAAGGACCTAACAGGAACTAAAGTGGTTGGTGAGAGATTGTTTTGTGACTATCAGAGTATTCATCTTACAAATGAGAGGAAGAAAAAAGCCTTTGTTTTCTAATATGTTTAAATAACTCATCTCTGAGAAAGCATGTGCAATTTAAATGGGATTGACATTATTATCTGGAATCCAACACTAATAACAAGGTTATTATATTATGTACCATCCATGAGTTGCAAAAGCAACTACAAAAGCTTTGTATGCGTGGGTTTGTGTGTGTGTGTGCGCACCTCCCTTCTAGCGAGACACACAGACGAAGCAATCTAATCATATTTTCATCTGATACCGTGATTCCCAAGCAGCTCTTTCAATGAGCTTCATCCTCGTCTGGCTTGACGAGATTATCGCTGCGAGAACAGGCGGCTGTTTTCAGTAAACACGTAGTTGCCAGTTTCTGATACACAAAAACACCCCAACATCTGGGTGACCCATTTTAAGGAATTATTGTGACTAATCTCTTCAAATTCCCCCAAAATCATGCGTACCTTTGACTTTCAAATGTCACCCAGATGTCATCATTACTAAACTCAATGAATTTTGTGTTTCTGCTGATGTTTTAGTCTGACTGTGAACACTTATTAGTTTGTTTTATGTTCGAGAAAACACACAAGGAACATTATTAACCCAGCTATAATGTTTTGCATATAGAAAGGTTCGACTTTGTATCATAACAGTTTAAATATACGTGCAGATATAACCACATCTTGCAAAATTAACACCGAACTGTCCATATATATATGTATACGCAGCAGCAACGGGGACTCCAAGCATAGTCTGTTACTTTCCTACACAAACAATAAGGTCATGGCTGGTTGGTCAAGTTCAACTGAAATGGATGTTATAGGTAGCTCGGTCCCAGACCTCTGAATGCATGCCCAGATCTTCGATTTGTTCAGCGATTCAAATCCGAATGAATGAAGTGAAACTGAAATGGTAATTCAGTCTGATTATCAGGCTATGTTATAGAGACTTAGTGGACCATTTCTGCCTGTCTCTGTCTTCAGTTCTGCCTCTTTAACTTTCTCTCCCTTTGTCTTTAACCCAGTGACAGAAAATGAGCAATTCATGGAGATGAATAAGGGGGTATAGGAATCCCAGGCCAGACGACTCAAGCGCAAAATCTAAAGCTGTAAACATGGTTAATTAATGAAAATGGGCAAATTAAACATTTAGAAAGCAGCAGAAAGGGCCTCTCCATCTGTCTGCTCCATCACTATGATTAACCTCTTGAAAGCCTTAGGTTTGTTTTTAAAAAAAAAAACTGTTTTCCACAGTACTGTTGCAAAAGTATTACTAAATGTACCCATCAGTGCATTTTCTCTATGTGCTGATACTAGCGCGACATTTTTTTGTTTTAGTTTTAGCTAAAATAGTTACCGGTTTGATTGACAGGTCATTGTTTTTGGGCTCTGTGGTGCTGTGTTATTGCAGCAGGGCTCATGGTATTAAGTTTCATACAAGGGGTGGTCACGGAGCAGCCAGTTCAAGCAATCAACGAGATGGCCACCCACACGGCCTTAGTTTTAAACAGACAGTATGGTGGCTAAATATTATGCGTACACGGTGGCCAGGAAAACTATCTCCGTCAGGCAGGCTTAATTAATTCACAGAGGCACACACGTATGCACATAATAGGAAAATAAATGCACAATGGCACAGATTGGAGCACAACTGAAAGCACCAAAATCAACAGATATGCAGGTGGATGTAATTATAACAAGCCCACATTTTTCCTAATAATTAACTCTCTTCTTCAACTACTGCAGAAAAGTTTACAATTATGACAAGATCTCAACACCCAAGTCGATTATTTAGCCTTCTTATCTGTTAGGCAGCAGCATGATGGCATTTCATCCCGTGGCTTCAATCACTTAGCCATTGACTCTGTCTCAGTATGAGCTGTCATCAGCCATGTTATCAAGCTCCATCTTTCCACCTGCGTAGTTGCGTGGGACCACCTCGGTGTCTCTCCGTCTCTCTCCCACACACCTGTCATTACCCACTCATATCATATTGTCAGTCTTGCCGATTGATTATAACGGCCTTAATGCTTTTAAATGATTCTTAATGCATAGCACAGCGTTACCAATGTTTTCAGAGTCTTATCTACTTCCACATCCTCTCGTCTCGTATGTGTTGCACAGTTATTATCCGTGCCCATGGATTAACCTAACCCTTGCTCTGTTTTCATTGTGCTTCTCAGGAAATTGTGCTGGTGCTGTTCTTTGGCACGGAGTATGTGGTACGGCTGTGGTCGGCGGGCTGTCGCAGCAAATATGCAGGCATCAAAGGACGCCTCCGCTTTATCAGGAAGCCGATATCAATCATAGGTGCAGCTGGCATTTTTCTTTGCTCTCATTTAATACAGCAGATGTCATGAATGAATTGTTCTTGTAGAGCAACAGCTCAGAACATTCAAGCAATGTAAAGCTTTACTTTAGTACATGGTTACAATGAAACTGAATTTCTTTCTTGTTTGTCATTTTCACAGATTTGATAGTCGTCATCGCCTCAATCATTGTTCTCGGCGTAGGGTCCAATGGTCAAGTGTTTGCCACGTCTGCCATCAGGTAGAGTTACTATTTTGTTCTGCATTTTATTATTTACTAATAGCTGGACAGGGGTGAGGCGATAATGAGACGGATGAGGCGGTGTTGTGTGTTACAGGGGCATCCGTTTCCTCCAAATCCTGCGCATGCTACATGTGGATCGCCAGGGAGGAACATGGAGGCTACTGGGATCTGTAGTCTTTATTCATCGACAGGTAGGTTGGAAGTACTTAGGCTATTTAGTATTGTTATGTACCACATATCAAACTTTTTACCTTCCTGTTGTGTCACTTAGCTGCAGTTTCCTCTATAGGGTGAGCGCATAGATTCTGAATCACCTCCCTGGTCCTTCCTAGAATTTACTACTTATTACGATAAATCCAGTGTGCACAGTCAGGAGTACATGCACACACGTGCACAAATAAGCCACAGCAGACCTGGCTTTATAAGGAAAAGAAGAGAGATCATCAAGGTTGCCTGTATTTTCTCAGGCTGATACACAATAAGTGAGGATGTAATGTTCTTGTCTTAATCCCAGAAGAAGACTGTGTTCTTTGGTTACAGTCAAACTAGACATTCATGTGTCTTTGATGCACAAGAAAGAACAGGACTGATCAGTGAGGGTTGCGTGCAAAGGTCAAGCAAATAACTGTAAGATCAACCCAAGATGAGACTAATTTGATTTGTTGCCGTTTCCTTGTTGTCAGATGACCGCTTTATCAAATGATGTGCTCTGTTTAGTGGAACTGTATTGCCTTTAGCGGTGTCAATAAGTTGGTGGAAAGGAATAGTCTAAGCACATCAGGATGTGTGCTCAGGATAGCATTTGATTTTAATGCTTCATTTAGCAACATTTACTCACATTTATTCAAAAATGTTTTATCCAAATAATTTTTCCCATATGTGCTGTATTTATCTGTGTATCTACACACTGTAAAACACACAATACTGCATACAAGACAATGGTTACACATTATAACTCTGATTTTATGAATGTAGGTGAAGCTCTTAAACAATGTAATTGATCATCCTTTAACGTATGTTTTGAGAGTTCCACCTGACTTCATGTCAACCTCTAAGTAGGTATAACATATAAGGAACAAAGGATTGCTTCTTGCCATGACACGATGATGGAAAGATACATAAAAAATCAGACGGGTCAGGTTTAGCATAGGTTGGAAGTGCAGTCAGTGTCCCGTTGAATGCCACAAGCCTGACTGATGGTAGACCATTGTATAGTAGTCAGCTATAATAACCAACACACCCTGTTTATCCTTCCTATTATGCAGAAAGTAGAGGGTAACCCATTGTCAAAATGTTGCATAAACATTTTTATTATTATTTTCATTAATATCTCCTATATACAAGAAATAACCTGCAGTGAGGTTCAGAGGCTCCATCAAGGCCCAGGGTTCAAATCTGACCTGTGGCCATTTGCTGCCTGTCATTCCTCCTCTCTCTCTCCCCACCTTCCTGTGTATTCTCCAGCTGCTACTGTACAATAAAGGTTCATGAAGTCCATAAAATGTCTTTTAAGAAAAGAAAAAACCTGCAGTGAGGCCAGTGACTCTGTTGCAACAGCGCAGCTGTGACAGCTGTGGAGGGGCAGGATCATTTTTGTCCATTAGCCTTGAAGAGCAAACCAAATGAAATAATATTTTTTTCTATACAGTGATACAAATGGTCAGGTATATTCTTCATATGTGTAGAATCTTTCACGCAACATTTTCATAGCATCATCTTTGGTCGACCTAATGTGTTTTTCAGGAGCTGATCACGACCCTGTACATCGGCTTCCTGGGCTTGATCTTTTCCTCCTACTTTGTGTACTTGGCGGAGAAAGATGCTGTGGATGAGGAGGGCAAGACGGGCTTCTCCAGCTACGCCGATGCCCTGTGGTGGGGCGTGGTAAGGCGGCTAAACTAGAAAATAGAAGCAAAAGCAGCTCCTTCACTGATGCTTTTATACTCGTCTCTGTATGAGAACGTTTCTGTGTTTTGTTTTTAGCAATGCAATGCATATATTAGTCTTGAATGCTACTTGAATTTCCCAACATAGCTTACATACCTGAAAGGCCACATCACATTCACATGAAAAAAGATTCTTCTCTCTGTAAGAGCTGTAACAAATAAACTTCACAATACACTCACAAGTGGAGTCTTAACCCGGAAAAAATTCAGATGGCCGGCCACCCTGGTTAGACCAATTATTAACTTCCTTGCGTTTTTATTCTCCTCCTAAGTTCTTTGTGCAGCGTGCATGTGTTGCTGCAACACTTAGGCAGGTGTGTTGATGTTTTCCGTGCGTAGAGCTAGTTTTGCTTATTCCCCTCTGTACGGAGGTTCAGGTTTCCAGAGTAGTTAATTAAACATTTGAATTGAAAGCGCAGAGTAATGAGAAACCTATGGCAGCCTTGTGCAGGGGATCAGCGTGCCACAAAGAGACGGTAATAAACCATTCACCTCTGGGCTCTTTGGCTCAAAGAACTTTTAGAGCACCAATATAAAGTGTCAGTTCCCTTAATTAAAACTTTAATTGTGGGATTACTACTTTTATGTAACAAGGGTTAGAGGGGTCACAGTGCTCCTCACTCCTCTATGGAAACTGAAGAAAAGCTGTTATTTGTGTTGCTCTGTTCACAATGTTGAGAAAAGAATCGCGGTCGGGGATTTGCACCTTTTTGTTTTTCTGAGACTGTAAACTCGAGAGTCATGATATGCTATTACAATAGGTTCGGTCAGTTTTGTGTCTGTGTGTGTGTGTGTGTGTGTGTGTGTGTGTGTGTGTGTGTATCATGAAATGAGATTGCGCTGATTGGAGAATGCTAAGCTCTCCCAGCGTGTGTTCCTCCTCTTGGCATGATTTCCATATTCGGATGTGCAGGTGCGGGGCACAGCTGGAGGACAAGCCAATGCCATGATTCATATCCCCTTCTCTCTCTCTCTCCTACTCTCTCTCCCTCCTTTCCTCCCTCCCTCCCTCCCTCCCTTCCTCCCTTACCTTCCCTGCTGCTCTTCTTCTTTTGCCAATTGCTGATGGTTAGGTAATGGCTGTTTGATTTTAACAGCCTTTGCTAACTTCAACCACGGCACAGTGTGAAGGAGAAAATGAGGAAAATGAGAGCTAATAGTGCCATCTTGGAATTATGGTAAAATCACACATATACACGCATGCAGGTCAGCATTCATATAAACGTGCATATAAATACAGACATGCAGACACACTTAAACATATTCAAAGACCAGGTTTGTGACCTTTGTGTAGACATGAGGAGGTTTTGCCGCACACCCTACAGTCTGAATGAGAGGAGTGTTTTTGAGTAGACCATTCCACTCTGATGGTCAGGAGGACATTGTTTAGTCATCGGATTTGTGGATGAGGGATTAAACCCCCCCCCCAAGCCCCCTCCCACCACTCCATCCGCCCCCAACATACACCCACCCACCCTTCCCGCCCCAGCTCCTTCTTTTTTACTCCCAAAGCCCTTTTAAGTATCTCACCTTACATCAGCCGCTTTGTGTTAGTGCTCAGCGGCGGCTCACGCGGCGATACCCCATAGACACTCACGGTAAGCCAAGTGTGTTCTGAATGTGTCAGAATTGGCTCGGCTTTCAGAGTGGGTGTACATGCAAATGGAAAGAGGTATTTGTTTTCCCCCCCTCGCCCTGGCAAATTCCTACACTCACTGAGGATTAGCGGTTGGGAATCTTATTCCCTTTGAGGAGCAAGAGCCTCTAATGCTCTGGCCATCGCTGACAGTTATAGAGCAAGGCCAGAATGGCTGATGAACTTTTATAGACTGTTGTGGCAAAGCGTTGAGAGATCTGCATTGACTGACATTTTCATTACATCAGCAGTTCATTAAAATAGCTGTATTTCCATGAACTTTAGCACATTTTGAAGTAAAAATACTAATAAAATACTTTTAAAATAAATTCTGACACACAAACATTTAAGCTGTTTCCTCTCCTCATTGTTCCCATGGCTCTATAATACATCCATGAGCTGATGCAACCTTCCTTGCATTAATGAAAGACATTCTGCTCCTGTAATTGTTGTTGTTCTTCTTGTTTTCTCACAGGAGCATTGGTCGCATGAACCAATCCCTAATATTCACATAATAATTCATTCACATTTTCTTTGCCAAAATTTTCAAAATGTGCAAAACATTAGCATAAAAACACGGCAAATGTAAAGAGAGAAATCTCTGAGTATCTCTCTGAATAAAGTTTTATTTCATATAAAACATGTAAGGTGAAATTATTTCCATTCATATCATAGTTGAAGTTTTCAGTGAAGTTTATCTGAGGTAATGAAAGGATAGCCAGGAGATGCCCTCTAGTTACTAGGCGATGTCCCATCAGTGAAGGAGCTGTGTACGATGCAAGACTTTTCTTTCAGAAAAGAGCTTTCACTCACATCTGTAATCTGAAGAGAACTTCATGCACTCTCTGTCTTTAGGTGACCGTCACTACAATCGGCTATGGAGACAAAATTCCTCAAACGTGGATAGGCAAGGCCATCGCCTCCTGCTTCAGTGTCTTCGCCATCTCCTTCTTCGCTCTGCCTGCTGTAAATATCATTTTAATATGAATCATATGCAATTCATGAGCAGGAAGGAAAGATTTTACATTTAATGAATTTTGTTTCATTTATCCTCAACCTTGTTACAACTTGTTTGACTCCTTTGTTTTATTTTCAGTTCAGGCATTGCTCTCTGTGATGAAGCTCCTTTATTTTGCATTACTGTACTGATGTAATAAAACATTTTGTGAGCTACATTTCCAAAGTCTACACTAAATATTCCAACTAATATGATTTCTTGCAGAATGAATAGTTACAGTCCAACCTAATTTTTTCTGATTAGGGTATCCTGGGCTCAGGGTTTGCCCTTAAAGTTCAGCAGAAGCAGAGACAGAAGCACTTCAACAGACAGATCCCTGCTGCAGCATGCCTCATCCAGGTACATTTTAGCATCAAATGGAAACAGCTTTCAGGGTATACATTAAAACCATCAATGATTAAACAGTGGACACATGATCTCTATACTGCACTTTATACTGGAACTGAACATGGTGTCACAATCTTCTCAGTCTTATAATCATATATTTTCTGAAAGGTGCAAACTTGCACTTTCCAGATTTTGCCACTGTAAGCTTCGGTAAACACTGGAAACTGAACAGAGCAAAGGAAGCAACAGTATTTGTTGTCTGCAAATTCCTACTGAGCCATGGAAAAGGTGAGCTGTATCCCACTTGCCAAGAGTGAAATGGAAGACGAACAAGTAGCTGTGTTGTGCCAAAAGCTAACCATTACAAGGATTACAATTACCCTGAACACACTGAGACACAACCACAGTTTAGACACCTGTGACACAGAGACACTTAAACGTCTGCAGGACACTGACTGTAAATACTACAGATATCCACTCCAGGATTTTGGGAAAAATGTTGGATAATAGCATGAATAGAGCAGAACAGAAATTACTTATACTATAAAGAATAAACTATAGTTATATATCCGTATATTATACTGAAATATAATATTGTATAGAGGATTTCAGAGGTTAGTGTAATTCAAAGTGCTTTACATGTGACTGTACTGATACAAAATACAAACAAATATCCTTTTATTCATGTCCATATGTTTTACTGTTTATATTGTATAATGATGATGATTTATATAATATAATAATTTATTTTCCAAGTGCACTTTATATGTCTGACACTTAACAGAAAGAGAAATGTAAAAGAAACTTACACATCACTGAAATTCATATATTGTTGCATCACTGGTTTAGAACCTACACTTGTTTATAAATTTGGGGGGAAAAAATGGAATATTATTGATGAGCACATGTCATGTTTCTAAGTATTATTTGTCATGTTTTAACCTGTCCTCCTCAGACACTTTGGAGGTGCTATGCAGCGGAGAAACCAGGCGGCTGTGCTGCTACATGGAAAATGTATGTGCTAACTCCAGAGCTTTTCAACACAGTCGACTCTGACAACTCCAGCCCTAACATCAGGAAGCTGAACTTATCGGTAATTATCCAGTTCGGCTTAAATAAATTCAGAGCCAAGGGTATTGTGTAGCTCATGTTTTGTGCAGTTTTTTAAGTTGCGATTGATTTACCTCCCTCAGAAGAACAGGACAAGTCTTTCCTTTTGAAATACAAAATACAATGTATGTCTTTGATGTTGTGGGTTTGAATTGAACAAGGGATGTTTTCTCAATTATTTGTCTTTTTTTTTAACATTCACTGTTTATTGTGTCTTTCTACTTTGATCTATCCAATAAAGGTGAAACCACACCCATAAAAACATCAGAATCCAGCCTGTAAACCGAGGTCATATGACCATTTATTTGCTCATTTTCTGGTTGCAGATAACTCATTTTGAAATGTGGTATTTCTCACATATGAGAGGGACATTTTCTTTTTCAAAAGATATTTGAAAGAATCTTTTGAACCTGAGATGCGGAACATCAAGAAGTCCACAAAGGAGCGTTGTCAGATACTGCAGGGCGGATTTGCATACGGCTAGCCCACATTGTCTCCTTGTGCAGTTCACCTTTCAAAACAATATTAGCTATGTTGCGCCTAGGCCATACAGCATAAAAGGGCAAGTTAAGTTCCCACAAACATACACACACACGTGGAAAGACACACAACACACACAAATAGACGCACACACAGCAGCAAACCCCCCCCTACCCCCCTCCCTCAAGGCCTGACTCCACCAGGATGACTTGAGGCCTTTGTCTCCGCCGGACAAAGACTCAGTCAGTTGAGATGATGTCACTGCCGCCTTTCTCATGGGAGTAAACCTTTGTCTAGTAGAACAACAACAAAAAAATCTTTGTGTAGCATTGAACCCACATGTATTGGGGAGAATGGAGGCTGCTTCCGCTCTTTTCTGTTTCAGCATGTGACTTTCTCCTCTGACTTTCCTCTCTCTCCCCTTTCTTTCCCCTCTCTTTCAAAATTCCTCTCCTGTTTCGTCTCTGTTTAACTGACTTTTTATTTTACTCTTTCTTTTTCTTCTCCGCTCTTCCTGTCCCCTCTCTTTCTGCATATTTTCCTCTGGCCCATCACTTTCTTCCTCATTCTCGTTCACAATGGTTTTTCTTCTTCTCTCCTCTTTATATTTAACTTCATCCGTCTCTGTTTATTTGTCCTTCTCTCTTAAACTCAGTGTCTGTTACAGTTTTTTTCCTGCCCTTGCATCTTTCTCTCTCTCTCTCTCTCTCTCTCTCTTTTTTCCTCATTCAGTCTTATGACACCCACCACCACCTCCCACTCTCACTCTTTCTGCTAATGACTCATTCAAACCTCGGGTATTTGGATTGAACTGCTGGCCAATTGTCAATGCCAAAGTCTGATCCATTGAGTCCAAATAATTGAGTTTTCTATAAAGGCCACGTCCATGGCGTTGGCGTGGGTCAGTGGGTCTAAGGATTGGACCGGAGGCACCATTTAGGTCCTCAGAAACTCACTGACTCACAAAACACATAGCTATGATCTCACTCAAAGGAGCTGAGATTAAACATGTACAATTGATGTCACCAATGTTCAAGCACAGCATTTGGCAAGATTATGATGTATAAGAACAATGTAAACTACCGGTACACAGGTACTAAAAGAAAATAACGTTTTTTTGATATTTAAATCTTTTTGGATTAGCATGGCGACTTAAAACTTGGCTAAGGGGCTGTCGATTAGCTCAGTTGGTAGAGCATCCACCCCATGTACGGAGGTTTAGCAGCGGCCCAGGGTTGGAATCCGACCTGTGGCCCTTTGCTGCATGTCGTTCCCCATCTCTCCCCACATTCCTGTCACTCTTCAGCTGTCTCTATCAAAAATAAAGTTTGACAAGGCCAAAAAATATTTTTTTAAAAAAACTAAAAAACTTGGCTAAAACGGCTGGATGTGTTCACTCGTCATTCGGAGAGCACGTTTCTTGGACATTTGTCATCTGTGATGACATTTATGATGGCTGCTGCAGATGATGATCTAAGACTATTGTTTGCTTTGTCTGATTTTGAATGTGTCTGTAGGTTTGTGCTCTACCACAAATTGCCTCTTGGAGGACACTTAACTTTTCTAAGTAATTTTAAATAGAGTATAAATGATTTACAGTAAGACTAATTGTAATCCCTAACCCTGACATACAGCACTGGAAATGAGCCGTGCTGCGGAGCAGCACAAAACGATAAATCACCCACTGAAGATGTGCACTGCGTTGACGACATGCATTAGCAAGCAAAGCAAAGAGGGCTGCTGTAGTCTCCAGTCTCCAATCTTTATGAAACAATTCTGCAGGTTGATTGTGTATCTATAATAATATTAGCTGAAACTTTAGTGTGAACTGGTGTTGTTTATGAGCTGAAGAGGCGGTCCAAATTGAATCCAGTCTTGCCACAACAGTCCCATGCTGACATTCCTGTCACAAAACACCAGGAGCAAACATTATAGGCAAGACTTTACTTAATGCGAGCAAATTAATAATTTTTTTTAAATATATTATGATATATTTTCTTCTGCATGAATGAACGCCTGATAGATAGCAACACTGACAGCCTCCTCCTCCAAGCCACACTATTGTGGTAGAGGAGTTTGCATGCCTCAGTGACTCATGGAGCTTTTTTGTTGGTCTCTCAAAATAATTTTGTCTCGGAGGGCCCAAATAAAGAGCAATTCTAAGATTTTATGGATTTGCTTCTCTTGAAAGGGGAACTCCGCCTAGATTAGTGAAACTTTGCTGCATCCAGAACTGTGACTGTTCATTGCTGGTGAACAGTTGGTATGCAGAGTTGGTTCGACCCAACACATCTGAATGTCTTTTAGAAGACTCTTTTAATTATGATCACAATTTTATCATCCTGATAGTCAAACATTTCTTTTGTATTAACTGGGCTGATGTTTCCTCTGTCTGTCAGAAAAGGGGGACCAAGAGGAGGTTGAAGTCCAGGGGCAATGGCTCTATGGGTGTGGCCTCGGAGAGGGCTGTATCGATCCCCCAGATCACCTACGATCACATTGACGACTCTGTGGAGAAGAAAGATGTCTCGTTTTTCCCGGAGGAGCCAAGGGGTGCTATTGAAGGTAATATACTGGAAACAGCACAGCCATTATGTTGCTATAATGAACAGTGTCCAAACTGATCGAATGCATATCAAGGGTTATAATTACACAATTATTGAGTCTGAGAAGAGTGCATGTTTTTCAAAGAAAGCCAGCTAACCTCTATAAATTCCATTTCTTCCAACCACTCCATCCCAGACAAGTCAACTAGCCAGTATAACACATGAAAGCACCGAGGCTGTTTTATTACTGCTCGATTAAACTGGCTTCATTTTGGACTCTCTTAAAAACAGAATTTTTTATTCAAAACTTGACACCCCAGAATGCCATGTTCTCTGAAGAAGGTGTTTCTGAATTGCGTTGAATATCAGTGCGAAGTTGTCTTTGCCGTTTTAATACAGTTCAGGGCCAGCTGGCAACGAAGCCCGTGTCATGTGGAGGACATTTAACGAAGTGAATTACTGCAGTAATAAAACCAACTTTTCTTTTCTGTTCCTCTTAATACAATTTTGTTTGATGAAATAATGTGTGTTGAGGGCCGTGAAATGATGTCATACCGCCTTAAAGGCCTTGGAAATGCATTATTTCAGTCAGAGTTTGATTGTGTTTTTACAATCAGGGAATTTAAATGGCAAAAAAACTCCATGATGAATGACATTTTTTATGGATCTTGTTTTAGAAATATTAGCTGTCAACTTGTACTTTGTGTTGGCGAGTGTTTGTCATCCTCGTTTTGAATGTCTGCGAAAATAAATACGATAAACATAAAATAGGACTCCCCTAATAATTAACAATTAACAAATCTAATACACGTTGGCTAGTAGAGTCACCACCAATACTAGAAACAAGAAAACCAACATGTTACTGTCTCACATACAGTAGATCTGACGGCAACCAATGGCTAAAGATGGGGGATGCAGAATGGTGGCCTGGTGGTCACACTTTAGTCCTCTACGACAGTAAACTGAATATCTTTGGGTTGTGAACAAAACAACATATTTGTGGATGTCATCTTGACTTGGCTTTGGGAAACAGTGATCAACATATTCCATTCCATTTATTAACTTTCTGACATTTTACGGACAAATTATCGATTAAGCGAGAAAATGATCAGTCTCGTTGAGCATGTCAGCATGTTGGCATTAGCACGTAGCTCAAAGCAATGACTAAGTACAACCTCACACAGCTGCTAGCATGGCTATAGAGTCTTCGTTATATTCAGAATTCTGTTTTTCGTTGTTCAAACTTGACGTGCAAAGTAATGACAGAATAGATGTCCTAAATGTGGCTTTCACAGCTAATCTCACAGTAGTTTGGCTCTTTGAGTCCATGCAAACATTGGAGATCATTACACATTATGGGAGGAGTTGTTATGTGCTGGTTTCTCATTTTTTACACAGTAAACAGAGGCCCTATCCCGATCCCCTTAGACCCAAGATGGCTGCCAGGTGTCTTCAGTAGGCCAGATGGAAACTATTACAGTCTCAGTGGTGATTAGAGGTCATGGTTACAAGCTCTTTACTGCTTCACTTGTCCCCTTTGCTGGCCACAGACACTCACACTGGGCTTAAATGGAAAAACTTTGAAATATGGGCTTGTCAAGGTTACAAGTGGGAATTTCTTCTTATACCACTTGCAGTTTACCAATATTGCTGCAGTCATGCCAAAGCCACGTTGTGTTTTCTTTTTGTCGTCAGGCTGAAAAACTGCAGAATAAATAATGGTGTTGATTTCCGATCATTCAGTATCCAGATAATTATAAAATCTGACCTATACTGGTTCCTAATTGCTGCCAGCAGTCATACATAACAATAGAAACTGTGTTGTTTTTTTTTAAAAATGCGGGTCTGTACACACACTATATGATTGATGGCTGGTTGGTTAAGGGGGCGGTGGTTTAACTTCCTGTGTTAAAAGACATCCCCACCAAATGAATTGACCCAGACTCCAGGTTAATAAATGCACTTTATGAGTTTTTCCTGTCAAAGCGTGCAATCATAAAAAAAGAGCTTGGAGTGACATAAACTTGACATAAAGGCAGACCATCACTAGAAAAGAGCAACCACTTATGAGGGGAAACGTTGTTTAGTTTCCTGCTTAATTGGGTGGATCTTAGATAATGAAGGAGACCCATATGTCTTGAGTGGATGTGGAAAAAGCAATCACATCAAAGTTAGTGTCTAACCAGTTAGATATCTTGTATCATGTAGAAGAGCAAAACAACAAGCAGATCTTATGTCTATCTAATGGCTTAATGCTTTATATACATAAAAAAATAAATATACATTCTCAGGCTATGAAGTGTGGCCTAGCTGTGGATGGCATAAAATCATGTCAAGAAGCCTGCAGCCTGCTGTCACTAATGATAATGTGTCGAGTTGAAACAGCATGAGACTGGTATGATCTCTGCTTCAGATCCAGCCATAAAACAGGCGTCTGTACTGACATGTGTCGTGTGCTTCACGCTTTTACTCTCTTGGACGCTTCTTACCGTTGTCCATAGCTTTACCGCATCCTCTTCAAACCTGAAATAACTGAGTTTCTTTTGGCACTGATGAAACAACGTTAGCATTCATTTGGAGTTGTGTTTCTGGCCACCTGGTGAATGGTGAAGTTACTCTCTTTGAGCTCTGTCTCCGCTGACCGCGTGTCTGTATCTTTAAGCCTTTAAATGCTCCACACAGTTCACCAGAAAGTCACTGTGCCTCCTTGCTATTTGGTGTTGAGCAGGTAGTGAACAGTGGGTTTTTAGAGCCTTTTCAGTGGAAATAGTTGCTTGCTGCGTCCAAAAAATGAGACTTTGAGAGCAATGAGAGTGAATCAGAACAGTAAAGTTGTCGGCCAGACAGCTAGACAATGAGCTGAAAGTCCCTATAAAGAGAGGGCCTTTAGATTCAGGCGATAATTCACTACGAGCAACCCCTTTCACAATGTCATCTTGTCATTTTAATACGTTGTTATTATAAATGTATCGATAACAGCCACTTTGAACAAACACCTCCAAGTGACAGGCTTGGCACCAGACGTAAAATTTCCACCAACTGAGGAAATGATTGTGCAACAAAAATGCTGATGTGTTGCGAAGCAGGAACTGATAGAGATTGTTGATTAACATTTGCTGGAAGGATGTGCCATTTCTGCTCAAAAAAAAAAAATTGTGTGGTCAGACATGTTGCAGTGCAATGTAACAACATTTCTGCTTTTCTTTGCAGGAATCACCAGAATATTCAGACAACCAGGTGAGTCTTTCTAACTCCACCATCACAACTCATCCCAGAGATGTTTGTTACAACAAATATTGTGGCGCACCCCTGGTCTCGTGGTAGCTCCCTCATAATCTTGTATATTAAGGCGCAAGTTGTACCAAAATCCAAGTGACAAGAAAACAGACTCTTTTATGAACTTTGTCTATCCAGCAGCCTCTTCCACTGGTTAAGTACTTCTTGTTCTCCTATTAAAAACTCCTCTGTGTTAATCATTAGCTAGCCTGCCTTTTTAATGTGGCCCAGACAGTATTTTAATTAGACTCGCTGGCTGGCTGGGCCTTTGTCCCCAACCGGACCAAACCAGAGCCAAGCAGAGAGACTCAGACACTGGTCCTGGGTCGACCTGGCCTGTTTTCTTTACTGGGTGCTCTGCCAACACCACGGGTGAGGAACAGGGTTGGCCTGGCTAGGAATGGACAGGGGCCCAGGGGACAGTGGGGACCTAGTCTGGGACACCGAAGTGAGGGAGAGAGAGAGAAAGAGGGAGGGGGAGAGTTGTGTGGAGTTGATAAGCGGCCATTGTGGAGCTCCAGTGGTCAGAAATAAACTGGTCATTGTTTGATTTAGTCAGTGTCCGGCTTATCGCTCCACTTATCTGTCTGGCCCCACCCACCTCCCTGTCTGTGAGAATCTCTCAATGGAGCGCCCCCTCTCTCTCTGTCTGTACCTCTGTCTCAGTCTTTTTTTTTTTTGTTTCCTCTGCTCTTATTCTGTCTTTCCACCTCTCCTGCTCTTTGCTCATACTCTCCCAACCAAACATGTTTGCACTGATGGGCCAGATAAACTGCATGTTGTTAATAAACCCTTATCCTGTTTGTGTAGCCGATAAGCCAGTTCACGTCTCCTTCAGTGAGCTGAAGTTGAGGCTAAAGGTGGCTCTTGTTAGCTCTGGTTACCCCTCCTCTCCCCCCCTCCTCTCTTTCTCTCACTTTCTCCCCTGTCTGTCCCTCTCTCAATCGCTGTCTCTGCTTCCGGATTGGCCAATGTTAAACAAATTCGATGATTGAGTACAAGAGCGGCTGAATGGATTTTGCCTCAATTGGAATGGTCATTCTGTTCTCGGGCACAGATTTGCCTCCATTCTTTATCACAATGGAGGGCCGGTGGTTTGGAGGAGAGACTTGTCAAACTCAGACTCTGACAGTCTTGACTGCAGGTCAAGACCCAGCTACACATCTTGTTCTTTTCTGTTGTTTTTAGCCGAGCCAGCAGCCAGCCAGCTGCACTGTTGAACTGGAGCACTTCAATTTCTGTTTCCACATATAAATTGTTCAAGGCACGAGATGATTCCACCCTAAAATCAATTAATTTCTTTTCTCTATAGAGGTTTTGCTTCCTTTTGACCTTCATGCTCATTCAGAAATTTAACACAACAAACAGATGAACAATGAAGAAACCCATAAAAATGTTTGTTTCACCTTTTTTCCTCTCTTCTACTTGTCTTTCTTCTGCTTTCTTTTGTTTCTCCTTTTTTTTAAATTCTTCATCCTTTGCATGGCATCAGGCCCTCCTCATCATTCTTGGTCATCTTTCACTCTGAGCTGCCCTAGCTCTCCAGGTATCTTTCTGTTTCTTTGTGTCTGTTTTTACTGAAACTCACAATTAAATATGCCTATAACTTCTCAGCTCTTATTTAACCTTGGACCCCAATTTTGGCATCTGTCTTGAAATGTCAAAGGATTAGTTAGACCTTAACATAAGAAATGAATTCCTCTATGACATAAAATAGTTCTTTATGGAAGCCAAACTATGTGCTTTAATATTTTATTGAACTCTTATTACGCATCTGTTAGCTTCAGAGCTATGCACTGCAACTATCACATTTTCCCTTCAAATTAAAATAATGAATTCATTGAAAAAAACAATTTCTCAGTATAAATTAAAATAAACTTGTTAACCAGCCCAATATGAGCACACTGTAAATTCTATCTGTTGTCTCTGTTCTTTGCAGTAAGGAGGAATCTTGATAATAGCACCTCCATCGACATCTCCCGCGCCAACAGCTTAACTGATGAGCTGGACTTCATGGGTGAAGACATTCCCCTGCCCGTGATGACTAACAAAACTCAACAGCAGTAAGTGCCAAAAAATGTCCCCTCTGCTCTTCTCTGGAGTTCCCATCTCCCTGTGATCCATCACCCTGCACTGACCTCCATTCTTTGATACATATAATACTCATTTCCCTATGCGTCATAGTACCTAAAGGCCTTTTGTCAGACCGGAGAGCTCCTCTAGCTGCTCTCTAAATGAAGCTGTTTTGTTGAACTCTCTTGAGGGTTAAATAGACTCTCGAGGGCCACGGCCATATCAGGTACAGAGCCATATAAAGGGGATTATCCCTTTAGTCTTGAGGGAAATGTCAAAGAAATCCCTCTCAATAGGTTGTAGGACATGTTAAGGTACTGGATGGCTTGTCACCACATGCCCTCATGGGATTTCTGTGTGAACTGTGAATGCGTTTCGATGGTGTTCCTTCCTCCCGCTGACCCGTTCATTCAAACGAATTTCCTTAATGTGAACCAAAATGTAATTCTGGCGTAATTAGATTTTCTTTGCTTCCTGTGTAGCAACTGCTACAAAAACAATTTACACCTCATTATTTTTCCACTTACGTCCTGTCCTTTCACACGACTCAACAGACCAGTGCTCCCACATGGTGCTGTCACAAGTTTACACTATCAACAGTTACTACAAGTGTTCGCATGGAAGCAAAGTGGGAAGACTTTGCACAGACAACATGTCAACACTATTGTTTGGCTTAATCCCAGTAGTGGGAGACTGCTAAAGTGCTTTTCCCACTGGGGCCGAGTCATGTTGCATCGTAGCATCCAGATTAGGTGATTACATACAGAGTAGGCAGGTAATACCAAGTCACATAAAACCAAAGAAGAAGAAGGTGAAGATTAGAGGTTTCAATAGATTATGGTCTCAAAAAAAAAGTTACCCTGGGCTGTAGTTGATGTTGTCTATGTTTGGTTGTTCCTTTTCATTAATATTGCATTATCCTTTAATGCGTGAGGTAACAGCGCATGTGTACTGAAGGGTTTGAGATGCAGGCTGAGTGTCTTTGACATGTGGACATGCAGTAATTTGAGTTTGTAGTATTGCATGTTGTTGTTGTAGAATATTATATTTTGCATGATCTTGTAGTGTGTATAAATACTGTATATGTGTATTTTTTTATTTCTAAGGAAAAATGTGTGAACTTTTTCCCATAATGACTCACTTTCCTTTTTGGTGGCCCCATTTTCTGACTAATCTTACACGGTATTTATGGGCCATGTTGTACTGGAACATACTGCTTATATGTTTTCAAAGAGACTGAACTGGGTTTGATGCACAGTGGTGCACAGATTTTTTTTTATTTTCTTACTTATTCTCAGTGTGGAAGTATACATTTATCCTCACACTGTAGATGTCTGTCAGTGGCTGTTGGTCATAACAATATACAGTGTTTCTGCCTCATACTGTCTGCATTCTGCTCCCAATTTTACCCTGCAAATCTACAGTTACCTCTGCTGCTCAGCTCCATCTCTGGCCTTTTGGCTTTTCGTATCCGTTCTGCGTTCTCCTCTCTGTACCCTCTTCTTGAAAACAAAAAGTTTAGTGCACTTTTTGTACAGAGGAACACAGAATCATTACGCCGTTTACCGCAATTGCCAGTTTTAGTTCAAAATATCAGAAGGGTGATAAAATGCTCTCCACCCACAGACGATCATCCACTCCTTTTAAATTCCAGTAAAAACATGAACAAAACAACATTAACAGTAAAACAATAGTTATCAGCAGCAGAACGCTTCCTCTCTCTCTCTCTCTTGCAGTTTTTGACCTGCCTGTTTGTGGCATTAGTCCAGGACTCTCTCCACACAGCGTTGTACTGGCTCTCCTGCTATTCTTCTTCTTTTCTCCACCTCCTCATCCTTCCATCCACCCTGATCCTATCTGCTGGTCAATGGGGAGACCATTAAAAACATAATTTTTGACATACCATAGAAACCATGACTAGCCACAACCCAAACTCTTATTAATCATTTCAAATTTGATATGTGTGCCACTCCTGGAAAATGTGATTACAGTTTCACATATTTTATTGCCTGTGCTGTTTGAGCCTGTTTTTTTAAATTCTTTATTAATACTTACAAAATAAGTCTGGTTCATGCTTGAAACGTTCTGCCATAGCCAAACATTTGTCCTCAGACATGTAGTGTCTATGCTTTATTGATGTCTATTGATGTGGATGTATAAATACAGTAGATATCATGTAAACCCGAATGTGGTAGTGAACCCTGATGGTTGCACTACAACGGGGTTATAGGTTGCATCTCCATACTAGCTACATTACTTAAAAATGGCAGATGCTAAAAACCCAAAGTGCTCCTAAGATGGCACTGAATTCTCTGTAAAAAGATGCAAAGAAACTCGTCATGTGTAGTAGTAATCTAGTCCTTTTTCCCTAACAGAAGATGGCGCTACTCTTTTACATTATGCAACCAGCATACTGTTACAGTACGGCACAGAGTAGCCTATAGTCTGTTGTTTTAGAGGCCTGTTGGCTCTTTGCATCATTAATAAAACCTTTGTTGTACTCAATTATGCAGCAAACTACTTTAGGACATCTTATGCTACGACTGGATCTTACACAGCAAAAACACATAGATTCCCTGCCTGATCATTGTTAATTAATGTCCTTTGAGCAGGTGTAGGAATCATCTAAACATTCTTAAAGAGCACATCTTTTATTAAAATAACTTTCAACATGTTATTCTGTCAGAGAAAAATGAATTTTATTACCCTATAACCATTTGCATGTGACCGTGAGACCGCTGCATGTTAATGCTGGAGTGTGTGAGAGCGAGTCTTCCAGCTGCAGAGACAGTGTCTATTTGTATCCATTGCAGGGCTTCTGTGCCCATAACTCAGCTGTAACAGCCAAGCTCAGATCTGGGCCATGCTGGGCACTTTCCCATAACAGCTGGTTTGTTTTGTCCCTGGTGTCACGCCACTGAGGACAGCACTGTCGTTTGGCATCCTTATCTGGCCACCGCATCCACCATCCACCCATACTGCCTGCACACACACTGTTTTCTGTTCATTTCTGCCTCCACACCTCCAAGCTTTAATATAAATTTGACCCGAGCTAACGCTTTTCTCGGTTTAGTTTGATAAAATGAGCAGAAACAGACTTTATTTTACTTTTCTAGTGCCTCTATCACTTTTATTTCTCTGTGACAGCACCGGCTGGAACGTTCCACTGTTTGTTTGACTACCCCCAAAATTAGTGTGTGTGTGTGTGTGAGTGTGAGTGTGTGTGTCTGTTAGTTCACATGTGAGAGGCATCAATACAGCTGGCTGTGACGTCTCTGGGCTTCTGAAGAGGAAGTGGTGCAGGGCAGCGTCCGCACGCAATCATCTCTTTTGCTTCTCTGAACCCAAAACATACACACACACACCTACACAAACAGACACAAGAACACTTTTTTCCCCCTCTCAGAAGATAAATCCTTATTATTGCCTTGTTTGTTTGTATAAAAACCAGCTTTCTTGTGATTTGTTGGATTTTATGAAATCGAAAAAAAAAACACCAAAGAGTGCACGGGCTTGTCCCACAACTGTCAACACAGCTCTTCCCTTTTGACTGTAAACACTCTTCCTTCTCTATTTGTTTACTCTGCCCTGTGTAAATGAGGCTTGATTTTGTTACGATTCAGTTTGATATGATACAGTGTGTGTACAGCAGTACACTTTGAGGATGTAGATTTCTGAGATTTACTGATTAACTGTTGAATGAAATCATAACAAACCCCAGCGGGTCTGCTGATCCTAAATCCACCCCAAAGCAGATTGACATTTACCCTCTTGGAGAATGAGTAAATGTTTCCAAGTACACTTCTTAGACCCCAAACAGAGGAAAGTCTTGTTTAGCTGATTGCAGTGATTGTGTCCTATCTCTCTGTCTCTGTCTGTTCTCTGCTGTAACACCCCTTTTTCTCTGTTCTCTATAATAACTGCATCGTCTCTCTGAAAGAGAAGAGAACTTTCCTGGTTGTTTTCTTCGTTGAGCAGCACCAGATCAGTCACGTCTTGTCATTTTGTGACCTGAGGCGGTTGCCCCTTTTCCTCCCGCTGGGTGTGGCCAGGTTCTCCGCCCTTCTCCTCCTCCTCCTCCTCGCCTCCTCGCAGACCTGTAAAAGCCTGCATGGGCCACCTGCAGACAGCTCTTAATTAGTTCCCCTCTTACAAGCTAGCCTGAGATAAACAATGAAAGACCACTGCAGCGCCACAGGAGGGATTGCAGGCAGAGACACATGCATCATGGCCTGTCCTCTTCAAGTGGGGGCCTCTCTCTGCCGAGCAACTGGCGTCTTTTGTGGAGACCTCTGAACAAATTGACTTTTTGTCTGTGTGGCCTCTGTATGCCTGTCTTTTACACTGTACTCTCATATTGATGGCACGGAGGGGTGTTTCAAACATATGGTGTTTAGTCAAGAGGAAAAAATCTAAAATGCATTCATGGTTTGTGTCACAGGAGTCTTTTTAAACCTTGAAAATTGTCACTTTGATAAATGTTTGTGATATAAGTTCTCCCCAACGGCATACCCCCCTTGTCCTCAACTTTGCGCTCCGAAACATGTGCTGACTAAGAAGTTATTTTATGGGACTTTATGCAAGATTCTGCAGTGAATCTAATGTGAAAATATCCAATAAATCCTCTTAATATTCTCGGCTTTACTGCCAAGTATTAGAATGACAAACTGGACTAGGCAAGGGCCCCATTTTGGGCACATGCACAAGACACGAATGCACACACACACACACACATATGCACACACACAAACGGATGGGGTAAGATCTGTGGCCTCCTGCCCTGCAGCAAGAAAAGCTGCCTGGGTGCTGCTGCTTTATGAAAAGATAGTGAAAGAAACTAAGAGAGAAAAGAACAAATTGTGCCCCAGTTTCTTGACTTTCTGCCAATTTCTAGAGCATAAAAAAAGACAGAAACTAGTCTTGGTGCAGTAAAACAGCCACACACTGATTCATATTCTCTGGACAGCAGAGCTGTGCATGGAGGGATTCAGTAGTTAATCTCATTACAGACTCTGGGCTTTTTATGTGGTTGCTGACCTCCACTCTACCTTTACTCACTTGGACATATTAGAATTAGTTTAATTGCTCTCACTTTTCCCAAATACAACCAGCATAGATGCTACAGTTTAGCTGGCAGTGCAGCAAAGTCAGAATTGAAATTGGTTTGTTATGTTGGTCGGGGATGATGTGGTGTGATTCCTGCAGTGTGTGCAGGCTTCTAATCAAAACCTGTCAAAACTTTAAAACAGATCATTCATTACCCGCATGGTGCTGTGTCTGCATTTGGTAAACATTGTCATGCAGTTAGTTGGAACATTTTACCTGTGGGTGTAGAATGTTGTTTATATTATTTCCACTTTGGATAGATTGCCATACTAAAGATAAATCCAATTTACAGGCAGTTTGGAGAGAAATTAATCAGCGCTTAGAGATCAAAACTTAGCAAGTTTTTTCTCCATTGAGGTTCCACCGATGCCTGGTAGACAACTTTGATTCACATGGTGTCGATATGTCGATTAGCTTAGAATCTATCTACTATCTGCAGTGTAAAGCTACATCGAGAAAATACCTGTTAGCAAAAGTCAAATTGAGCCGAGCCATACCATACAGTGTAAACCAGGCATCAGACTCGCAGTAGTTGTACTTGGCCACAAATCTCTATATGTGCATTGTGCAACGCGGCCACATTCTACTTCTTCTTGTTCTAGTTTTGCAAGCAACACCATGGTGTCGTGCTATTGCGCAGTTGAGGTTTACAGAGCACCATTACCCATTACTAGATGATGATTTGTCCCCCTCAAACTGTGGGTTGGTTTGGAGGAATGTTAGTTTAACTAAATCTGGATTCTCTGTCACCTCAAATCTTGGTGAGAAGATTTTGTTGGAGCAGATAACACAATGATGGGAAAGTTTTACACAGCGGGAGCACACCATATGTTATTTCAGGCCACAAGAGACTTTTCTTGTATGATTTAACTTGCAGTATTTATGTCTATAGTGTCTATATAGATTAAAATAGGGAAATGTGATACTTTAGTACATGTGAGAAAGGAAACTAAAATTTCATATTACTTGTAAAACAAGTTCCTGGTTGGATCAGGGCACGCTAATGTAAATCACACACTGTATACTACAGAGAAAAGATGATGCTGTGTGTTTAAAACTTTACTGTTCTTCCACAGAGAGAGATCATTGGCCACTGAAGCAAATTCTCCTACCAGAGGCCAAAAAGAGAATCAGCAAGCCATCTTTTATGACATATTCGTCACACCCAAGGCAATAAAAGGCATTTTCATGAAGTACTTAATTAAAGAGTGCGTTTAGCCGGGCTTGACACTGGCCATCCTGCATTAATGAAGGCCCTCATGCTGCTCTTATAAGGGGTGCGAGTGTTTACTCCCCCTCAGTGGTGTTGGTGGTTCTGGGAGGGTTTTATGGCGAGGGACCATCAGTGACTGGGAGAATGGCCCGCTTTATGGCCTCTCACCGCAGGTTGGAAAATCCAGAGACTCAGCAAGCAAGTACTGCATAAATAAATCGTTCAGACCAAATATATAAAAAAAAAATACTCTCACCAACATGATCTCTAACTGCTGCATCCAGATTATTAACTGATCTGTGTGCAGCGGTTGGAAATGATACAAGCGCCATTTCGGCTCTATTAGCTCCACTTAAATGCGCCTGGATTGCACACAGTGGTAGATTGAAGTGAGCCTGTCACGGCATGCTGCTTTAGTAAGTCTCCTGGTGTGGTGCGGTGGATCAGGGTTCAATCCAAAATCAGCATGAGTAACTACTCCTGAACCGGGCCAGACTGAGTCAAAGCCAAGAATAGACCGAGAAACAAGAGTTGGCATCATTCATATTAGATTTTTCTCTTATCTGTAGAAAAGACGATAGTGCAGAAAGCTGTTGTTTCCCTTTTCTTCTCCTCTGAAGTCTGAAAGCTAAACAAGACAGGGGATTTCTCTGGATGCAGGCAATTTAGCAATTCGTGCTGATTTTACTGTTGACTCATAGTCTGTCGCTGTGTTTAATAACCATGAAATATAGTCCAACTGAAGCTTATATTTACTTTAACAATGAGAAGCGTTTCTGTAAATATGCTCTAACATCGTGACTTGTGCAGTCATCCTAATGCTGCATGAAAGACCAATAAAAAACAGACAAGTCAGTGGAAAGATTTGTGTCCGGAGCACAAATGTTCTGTATGTTTTTGCCTGTTTATGGTTTATGTGTATGCATGTGTGGGCTCTGGAGTGCATTTAAATCTGCAAAAAAAATGTTGTGGACCTACCTTACCTTTCCCCTGTGCCCTGTTTTGTCTTTTGCATCGGTGTCTCTCCACCACAAGAAACAAAAGAGATAATGGAAAAGGAAAATGAACTCAGGAAATTGCTGTTTTCACAACATGACTCACCGAGCACCTCACAGCAGATGTCATAAGCTGCTCTCTCTTTTGTTTAAGTGTTTGTTTTGCTTAGACCTGAGTGCTGTTAACAATTACACACTCATGGGACAATATTAATGACAATTGGCGTTTTTGTTAGTTTCCTTTATAATCCAGTCGTTCCATGCAGCACTTTGTTAGTCTGTCTGGAATGTTTTTATTTAATGTTTGTCCTAATGGACTGCAGCATTACAACGCTGAGGTTAAATATACAAATTAAACTAATGAATCAACATAATTATGCAAAATTAAATGATTAGGGCCCCATTAATGGAAGTCAAAGTAAGGTCGCTTGAGGATATTTATTTCCATGCAAACGCAGCCATAAACAAACTGATGATTATCTCCAGATGATTTGGAGATGTTTTTCTTATTCATTAATGACTGCAAAATGACATTAATTACTGAAGAGGATGTAGTCTAAAAACAAAATCGCATTAACTACTGAACAGGACAAATCTAATTTTTTGCTTTGTTTTATTAGTTATCTGGAGCAAGTTAAATTTGGGGCGAGCATGGTTTCACGTTTAAAAACAAATATGGAAACAAAACAGAATTTATAAAGAAGAAAACAGTCAAGTCAACAGTGAAAACTCAAAATTCTAAGTACAGCTTTTACTTTGTAAAAAGACCCATTATGACAAATGAAAGAAAAAATGAAAATGTCTGACAGAAACAGCAGGGCATTGGTTTCATAAGTGGATGCTTGCCATTCCAATGCAGAATACTTTAGGGGCCTTCTACTGCTGACAAACTCACTGTGCAAGGAACCAAATCACAGATTTTGTGGTTTGCCTCATCTCTTCTTTACTTTACTGCAATCTTCTGACAAGAGTCCAGCACACTTGGTGTTTTCACTTGTCGCACACGTGTATTCACACCTAAATTTAAAGCATATCGAACATGATTAGTATGTGTGATGTACTTAATCCCCAATCCTGGCAACTCCTACTCTGTCTGCAGAGAAATCAAAGTAAGACTCAACTCAGTCCTTTACTTGGAGGATCCCCAGACCTGGCATAGATGCTTCCCTGTCTCTTAGAGGTGTGTCTGCCCTCCATGCTCCAATATTAGAAACACCTGTATAAATATACTCTATCGTCTTTTGTGTGTTTCTCTCCACATTCTCCTCCTCCTCCTCCGCCTCCTTCTCCTGCGCAGGGCTCAGTTTCTTCTTCACTCCTGTTAATGAAAACAGTAGTCTGCAGCAGCACCTGAGTGGCCTGTTTGTACAGCCAATCCTCCCACAACTCTCCTGGCCGTATTTTTTTTTTTTTTTTTTTTTTGCTCGACTCTCAGCTCTCGTGCTCTCAGGTTTTCAAATAGGCCAGCCATGCCATTTGATGTGGGCCGGGGGGGGGGTTTATTCAGGTGTGGCGACCAGTGCTGCCACCACCCAGCCTCTGATGTTGTGTCCATCCGCAGCCAGGTGCTGGAGCTTCGTCAGAGAGCCCAGTGTTCCGGCCCCAGAGATGAATAGAGGGCCTGTTGATGGAGCTCGTCTGTGGGGCCCTGTGGTTTCTCCCCTCTTACACGCAGAAGCAGGGATATGCTACCGACCAGGGCGTTTACCCGCTGGAGAGGAGAGGGGTTGACTAAAGGGGAGCTACGATGCTCTGGCCCGCGCTTTGACCGCAGGGGAACTCATAAGATGGTGTGTGTGTGTATTTGTGTGTGTCCATGTGTCCCCATGCGTACATGTGCTTCCACCCTGGTTAAGTGCCTGCCCCACCTGTCTGACTGAACACCTCTGTGTGTGTTTGAACTAAGCCTGGGTCTGGGTCAGTGTAGGTTGAATCGACTAAAATGGGCCGCCTGGCATCGCATCAAGGATACGGCCTCCGATGACATTATGAGGTGGGAGGGATTGGGTGTATTTTCTTTGGAGGTGTGATTGTTTCTAAAATATCCCTTCCTTTTATTTTAGATAGCGAGAGAGATGTGTTATTTATATAACATAGACTTAAAGGTGTTTCAGTCGGCTGAAATTGCATTAAATTATGCATTCACCACCCAATTTTGGACGTGAAATAGAAACTATGCTTACAGGAAAAATCTCCACATGGTGAATAACTTCACTGCAGGTTTATTTTAGGCTTGTTATAGAGGAATTTCAACACTTTGATCTTGAAAAGTCATAAGGACTAAATTTAGTTTTTTTTTAGGCCTAGAAGGTCTCAAACAAATTAAAGTAGATTTTATTTTCTTGCACGCTCTAAACGGTGACATTAGTTCCAACTTCTTTAAAATAGTTTTTTTTTTAAATATTTGTGTTGTTTATAGCTGCACGGGAGGCTCTTGAGTACTTTTTTTTGTGGAGTTGAGTCAGTGCCATCAGGCCTGTGACAATCACTGTTGCTACTTGTAGCTACAAGAGCAAGTGTCGATTTCAGGAAAAACTTTAATGAACTAAAATAAGTTTTTTTTTTTTAATCGGTCGATTTTTCAGGTCACATTAATTGATTAATTATTTTACTGGGAATTACTGCTGCACACAGTTGGGCAGTACTGAAAAAAAATGTGATATGAATGTCAAAAAAAAACATCAGTTCTGCAAAGAATTGAACTGATGTTTTTTTTCTGTACAAATTTGAAAAGGGTATTAAATTGCATTCTTTGTGTCATTAAAAAGGTCTTAAAACGTTTAATTTGACTTGGTTAACACTGCTTAGCCCCTGATCTTATACTTGCTGCTGAAAGGCAGGGATAAAACAAAAACAACAACTTATGTGACCATAAGACTTTTCTGAGAATCAGCCTGTTAGCTTGAACTTTGTGGCAGTACCTGGTAACAGAGTTTAACTGAATGTGATTTCTCTGAAAGAAAGATTCAATGTTTACAACAGAACTCTCATCTTCACGTCTTTATCTGAGAGACTGAGACTGTGAAAGACAACAGAGGGCAAGAGTCGGTCGGTGGTGCGACAGAGCCTCCACTATCACCAGGCTGTGCGCGAGTTTTATTGGCGCCACACATTTGCAGCTTCACCACAGCCACTAAACTGGAATTTGGTGTGCTGTTTGCTTCTGAGAGAAATGCAACCACAATGTTTCTGTGGTTGCATTTCTGATAAGATAACATCGTGGCAGTACTAAGAAAAAGATAAGCAATGTGGAGGATAAAAGTGAAGAGAGAAAAAAAGACTTCTTATTGTTGCTCTGTGTCGTATATTCACTGTTGGAGATTAAGACGCAGTCCGCAGGTTATCAGTCAAGACCTTAAATACCTCTGGAGCCAGATGTTTTAAAGTAGCCGAGTGAGAGAAAAGCTTTAAATCACAGAGGGGGGAACAGGTAAGCCTCGGCCATGTGTCTGTCACCTCTAGTCCCCACACACACATGAACACACACGAACACACATATGCTACTCCCCAAGTGTATTTTTTCCACTGCTGTTAATAGGAGCCATATAGAACCCAGTTCATAATGAAAGACCCCCCAGGGGCCATGGCAGGGTCTAATAACCCTCTTAATAAGTCTCTTCTAGTGCTGAAAGGCCGGTCTCTTTATACTACAAGTGTATATGTGCTGTAAAGTCTTTTCCAGGCGACTACTGTAATTTTATGGCTCTGTTTTATCCTTTTCTTTCAAAGCCTGTCAGAGAAATTGGGAGGGAGGTCAGAGAGGGTGTCTGCGGATCAAAGTGCTGAAGGCCCTCCCAGTACTCTGCGAAGTAAAAATGCATAAAATTACATTAAATATCTTGGATGTTTTGTCTTTTTTTTTAAAGAATTGAGTGCTAGCAATTAATGGCTTTATATAAAGGACGTGTCATCAGTGGATTCATACAAAACGTCTGTGAAGGTTCTCCCAGGCGAAACGTCTTCACAGATCTACACACAAGTCCAAAACGAAAGTCAAATTTCGAATTTCTTTGAATTGAATTTGAGTTTTTCTAAGAAGTTGGTGCAGATGTTTATTGTGTTGCATGTTACTAAACTCGACTAGCTGCTAAAGGCCTCAACTGGCTGCACAATGAAGAGAAGGTGTGTACCCCTGTTACATAAAATCAACAATAACTCAATAATACAATTATAAATATGAATTCTTAAACATTAAATATCAAAATTCCAATTCACCTTAAGTCAAAGGTGAAGAGGGTGAACTGTGGTATGAAATCTACAAGGCCATAGTTGTTTTATAGATTCCCATGCTGGTATAAATACCACAATATAGCAGCATATTGATAGAAGCATCAAAATGGTACACAAAAAATGCACACTGTATGAAAAAACGAGGCAGACTGCAGTGCAAATAAAAGAAGACCGTCTAAACTGCATGCTTGAAAAGGAGGCAGACACTAAATTGGGCAGTGTGATCTCATCAGAGATTATTCGATGGTAACAGAGGTGATAATAATGTTCCACAGTTTGCTCATAGAAATACTGTATACACCACATGCTGGTGTTTGTCAGAGCGGGGAAGGGTGGTACATCCACTTTTAATGTTACAAACTGAGTCAGAGGGTGGGGGTGGAACAAACTGTGAAACATCAAACAGCCTGATTCACACTGAACAGATAAACATGAGAGAATTCTCTCCTTTAAAAAAATCATCTTCGTTTGGGGACAATTAAATCTGCTGTAGCCAGGTTTTTTGTTTTTTTTACAAATGCTAGCATGTAATTACTTAAATACCATTACTAATTACCATACTAATTATAGTAATAATAATTTATTCTGAGGTTACATTTCTGTGAGTTTGATTATTCATTCAAAGGCAACAGTCAGTCTCAGATTTTCCCTACATGCTTAGCTAAATTGTGTTTTAATGTTTTGTTTTTAAAATTCAAAGATACTAAGCCTAAAAATAGCCTTTGAAAAAATAACATGTGTATCTTTTAACTGTAGAATTTAAAATGCACCTCCAATAAAATAAAATGTAAAATGTCCCAGAAAAACAACCCCAGTTTCTTTCATGGCAGCCACAGCCCTGATAATCTGCTTCAGAACATTTTGAAAAAATATGTAGTTTTGTTTTAACCCATTTTATAATTCAAAATAAAGTACCCAAGGGTAAGAAAATTAATTTTAATTGTAGAAATATAGTACATTTTAAATCACGTTGAACAAAACTGCAGGGAGGTCAGTGATATTTCAACAAAAGGGTCAGTCTTCAAGCAACACTCTAGAGCACACCAAGTGTGTTTGTGAATTCTTTAAAAAAGTACCTAGAGTAACACGCTCATACGCGCTTTAATATTGTCACATGCAGATGTTTTTCTTTATGCTTGTTTTGTTAGTGATAAAGAGGTTACGTTGGACTGACACGCTGAAATAACACAGCAGCGCAAAAAAAAAAAAAGCCAAACGTCAGCAGTACTTCAGCGTGTGGAGGAGGGGAGCTGAGTTTGAGGACTAAATAAACTCCCCTCTCTGACCAGCAGGCTGTGCAGTAGCAACATCACTTCTCTCTTCACTGACAGGCGGGCTACAATCACTTTTTTTTTTTTCACATTTTGTTTTAGATCTTTTAGTGTAGATTTAATAATTCTGCCTCTGTTGGATTTCCACAGAGAGCAAGAAGGAAATGGTAAGTGCAGGGTTGAGCTCAAGTGGAAATGTCCTTGTCGGGGTGTTTTCATGAGTTTTGGTGTCTGCAGTCGGGGTGTGCCCATTACCAAGACCATCAACACCACCACCACCATCACCGCTGCTACCCCGGTCAACCTCTCCTTTTTGCCTGTAACTCATTACACTTCTATCCCACTTTTCCGTTGTGGAGCAAGAAAGAAAGCGAAAAGGAGAAATGCATGAAAATAATTGACAAAACCACACTTTCCCTCCTCTATCAAAGCTCTGTTTTTCTTTTTGTGGTCCACCAGTGTTCAGGTTTTTTTTTTTTTCTGCTTTGGTCTAGTTGTGAACAATAGCTGTGGTGTGCCAGTTCCAAAACAGTTGATAACAGTTTGGTTTGAGATAAAGACTCGGAGCAGGACTTTTATCTTTGAATATAGAGCTATCTCAGTCAGGGCAAAGGAGTGATCAAAAGCTACGAGCGTGTGCGTGTGTGTGAGTTTGCGTGTGTTTCTTTTGAATTTGCAAGCTCCATTTGGTGTGTCACTCCAGTATTTACAACATTTTTCCTGACTGTACTGTAGTCACCCATTCTCTCTCTCTCTCTCTCTCTCTCTCTCCCTCTCTCACTCTCTCTCTCTCTCTCTCCCTCTCTCCCTCTCTCTCTCTCTCTCTCTCTCTCTCTCTCTCCCTCTCTCTCTCTCTCTCTCTCTCTCTCTCTCTCTCCCTGTCTGTCTCTTTCACGTTTGGTCTGGCCTCAGTACAAGTCCTAGCAGTTGTCAGTTTCAGGAAATGCACTGCGCTCTGTTGGGAAGTGAGGTATCTGCCCCTGGGCCAGCCGCCTTTTTTTTTTTTTTTTTTTTTTTTTGTAAATTTTTATCGGCTGCTTACGGGAAGCAGAGCTCCTCCGTGCACACACGACCGTTCACTCAGAACTCTTTTCTCTCTTGTTGAATGATTGTATGCATAGTGTTACATAGATAGCCACTTAAATGAACGGATAGCTGGCAGGGGTGGATGCAGCGCTGTGATCTGCTGCTCTGTCTTATCACTGAGTGTGTGTGTGTGTGTGTGTGTGTGTGTGTGCGCATGTAAGCCCTTTTTGTACATGAGCACACGCACAGATACACACAGCTTCACACACTCAAACCCAACCACTGTACTTCCCTCCCAGTAATCCAAATGCTTTTACACTTTGTTTGACTTTTGATTTGCTACAGGGTCCATATTGTTTCTGCTGAGCAACAACAGCCTTCTGTCCACCTCACCACCCAAACCCAACCCATACAAGCACACACACACACACACACACTTGCTTCTTTACACCCCCAAACAGTGCATCAGATTAAAAACCTATAAAAGCAGCCTCACATGATCTGAGAGAGCAGCTCTGCAGAAGTGTGTGCAGGAAAGCAACGAAAACAAAGCCGTATGTTTTTGTCCAGGGGCTTGGAGAATGATGTATGAGCAGGGTGTGTGTGTGTGTGTGTGTGTGTGTGTGTGTGTGTGTGTGTGTGTGTGTGTGTGTAGGAGTGGGGAGAGCAGCTTGAGTCCAAACAGGATATTGTAGTACACAGGGGCACAGATTCTTCCTGCGGCTGTTTGGCTCTGTGGGTTCAGGACAGACTCGGCGACAAGCAGGCAACACCCCCTACGTTGTCCACCCCACACACACACACACACACACACACACACACACACACACACACACACACAGAGTCTCCTATCCTCCCATCAGATAACTGACTCAATAGCCAGCCTCCCTTTCTACGAGGGAGAGACAATATTATTGGTCTCTGTGACAGTTTCCTGTGAAGAGAGCAAGGTCCATAGAAACAGAATAAAAACAATCAGTCAGTTTCATATGAAGTGTTGGGCACCCATGAGGAAAATAATCATGTCTCAATGCAAACAGTTTACACATAACACATTACATCAAGCTACACATTTTAAACAATGTACTTGAATAACGTGGCAAATGTAATTTAACATTTTGGATGTAATTGGCTCCTTTAAAACATTTATCCTGCTTATTCTCGGCCTTGGCTTGGAGTAAATAACAAGTTGGCCTTGGACTTTACATTTAAGATGTTTTAAACTTAAAAAGTAACACTGAAAAATAGTAAAGTTGAAGCTGCAGAGATGTTATTTAAAGAATAAATTCAGGCCAGTGGACTAGAATAACCTCGCAGCAGTAAACTCTTACCACTGTTTGATACAACTGACTCTGTGTTGCATTTTCCACACTTATTCTAATGGAGTAAAGAGTTAGGCATCCCCAAACTCTCTCCTTAAGATGTAATTTGTGCACACACACTCCAGATTAGAGCGGAGTGGAGGGGGTGGGGGGGTGGGGGGGGGGGCAAGGAAAAATGAATGTGCAGAGGGCAGAGGGAGGGTGGAGCGGATTCACCTCGTGTTTGAGACTTGGGAGAGGATAGACGGAGGCGTGAGGAGCGCAGTGTGTGTTGGTGTAAGCGGGGGTTCATGTCTCAGGAGTATTAAAACAAGCTGTTTGTCAAGTGCCAAAGCCGGCAGCACCCTTGCCCCATCCTGGGTGCTTCATCCAAACTGACTTGGTGTGTGTGTGTGTGTGTGTGTGTGTGTGTGTGTGTGTGTGTGTAATTACATCGATTTTTACAAATAGAAAGACAGGCGTATATGTAGCTGGATAGTGAGATAGTATGGAGTGCACCGTACGGACAACATGCGATGAAAAAGAGCACATCTTGAATATGAACACTGAAACAATTTGAGCAGAATGTGAGGGCTAACTAAACTATTAGTTTTGGGTTATGACCAACAACTCCCATTTTCCTCCATTCCCCTGTGGTTCGCAGGGCTTCTCAGTAGCTCCATAAAACGATGTTTGGACGAGGAAGCAGACATTGTTATTTACCTACATTTTATTAGTAAATATGACTTTATGAGCCCCGAGTTTCCATACGTTCGGTCATTTGTTTGCTATGAAATCTAAATCAAGCCCTGGTTTGTTATTTAACACAAAGTATTTTGTTTTGAAAGCGAGAGAGAGCCATAATGTTGTGATTCATTTTGCGTTTCCAGCAAAACTGTTTACGAAACAATCAGTAATCATCGTCGATTTGTTCCACGGAATCTGGAAAGAGTTTTCATTCACAGTTTTATGTAAAAATTTGGCAAAAGATATGAAATTAGCCCAATGTACTCCGTGGGAATGGAGGTTTACATTTATTCTGTCCATAAATTAAATCTTTTTTCTAGAATTTGTTTTGGCATCTTTATTGTCAGCCATTTTTTTCCGGTGTACATTTTTATAGTCCTATTTTAAGTCCTATATTGAAGTAATGAGAACAAACTAATCCCTGCTGCTGGATCTATTTTTGCAGGTTTTGAGTGTCTGGTTTATATAACACAAACTCTTGTGGTTGATAACGTGTTTATCTTGTAGTTGCCATCACCTCCAACCCTAAAGTACACGCTGTGCGCAAAGCTTTTGCTCTCTTATCCACTGATTTATATATTTAAGTGTCAACATGGACATTGCGAAATGTTTTTTTTTATTCAAAATAGAAAGGAATTTCAAACATCTCAGTGATACTACGTATGAGTAACGACAACAATGCCGCACTCACAACCCACTTAAAGCAACCCATGACCTTTTTTCTTTTAATCTCGGGTCATTCTTCATGTGTGCTTACTTAATTGCCAAGGTTATGACTGATGAAAGATGAACCCATCCCGCTGCCTTTGCTGGGAGTAGATTCATACTAACCCCCAAGCAGGGAAAAGCAATAGGAAGCCAAAGCAATAAAAGGCTTTGACATTGATGGGCCTGTTTCCCAAACACTTAGGTCCTTAAGTCGTCTCCTCTCAAGTCTGGCTGGAGGGGCCGAGGCTCCACTTCTTATTGCTGTGTCTGACCAGAGTCGCCATGCCCCAGAGAGGGTCGATGTTTGGCCCCTTAGTTCCTGTCTGTCTGTCTGGCTGTCTGTCTGTCTGACTGTCTGTCTCTGTCAGCCACTGAACATGCTACAGAACTCGGTGTGGTGGTGGTGGTGGTGGTGGGGTAAGTGGGTGAGGAATTTCTGTGTGTGTGTGTTGAAGGCCTTCAGCAAACAGCCCTCACAGTGTGAAAACAAATACAGCGACCTGTTCTCTTGTGCAAAAAGAAGCGTCAACGTCTGACAGCGCACTGATTAGACACAAGTGCAAAGGGGAACAAAGAGGGAGTGGGGGAGAGACTGGTGATAATAACCAGAAATATATAGCACGTTGATTTTGATTGCACAGTAAATTTGTCACGGAAGAGTCTCATGACAAAACGATAAAGCAGAAATGAAAACAGCTGAATTTATTTTTTCTTGGTTAGACCTTTGAAAAACAAAAACAAAGTTCCAGGCACCTATGCGGAAACATGACTCATTTTCAGAAAAAGAAAAACGACTTTTCGTGTTACTTTGAGAGGATTAAGCCAACACAGCCTACTTTTTTTTTTTTTTTCAGGTTCCTGTTGAACAACTTCTTAACCCCCTCCGTCCGTCCATTTGGCTTCACTGACTGGATTAGGTTCATGCACAAGGCCCCTACTCATGCCAGTGGATTGCTTATGACAGGCCCTTATGCAGACACCTTGACTGCCATGAGCAATTACTTTAAATACACAGGAGAGGGCCGGAGCTTGGGCTGACCTGTGGGAGGGTGAGAGGTACTGTAGAGAGGCACTTAAGAGAGAGAGGGAGAGGTGAAAAGGGAGGAAAGAGAAACACCCCACAGATAATTCTAGATTATGTAAAAAAAAAAAAAATGTTCCAGAGCAACACTTAAAGTGTCACAAGTGAAAGGTATTAGTACTCGCAGGTTAAGTGGTGGAAGAAAAAATACATGTTGTTTTTCTTAACTCTTAAAATGAGGTGCAGTTCTGCGGAACATCTACAAAATCTGAAGCTGTCATCTGTAATCAGATAGCATTCACATCGCATTCATGCAACTGAATCTGTCTCCACCCTGTGGTTCTAACAACCTGTCGCGTTACTCAAATCCATCCATGTCTCTGCTCACTGCTACACTTCAGATAGACTTACCTGTCTGTGCGCCTGATGGTGGCAAAACTGACAGCGGTCCTGATCCCTCCCAGTCTCCTCGGGCCCGGTCTGTCTGTCGATCAGGTTTCATACAGATCTGGACTAGCTCTGTTACACTACAAGCCTTGTCCCCCGCTGCTGGGTTTTTGCTGGCTCTGCTCTGTTTCACCTAAAATTAGGGAGGGTCCTCAGACACTGACACTGGGCACAACGAGTGCAAAGAGTTCATAGGGTTGTTGATGCTGAGGTATAGTTTGCAACATATATGAAAGACAAGGGCTTATTTCTTATGAGGCTGTGAAAGGCAGCGGTGCTTTGGGTGGGGTTGAAGTTTTCATACCACATCCATCGCTCTGTTAGTGGTTATAAGGTTCAGATAAAAATAGAACTATTTGTGTAGAGGGACATCTTATTTATTAACCTTATTTTGGCATTTTCTCCAGATGTGCGGTGACTAAACTTGCTCAACGATTTTTAAAGGAAAATTCCAGTTTCTTACTTACACAGTTTTGGCCATCATTCCTATCTGTAAAATAATATTGCAATCTTCAAGTTTATTGTTGATTTATGTCAGTAAAATAACATTGTAACGTTCAAGTTTATTGTTCATATGGGAACATGGCAACGTTGCTCAAAAAAGAGAGGCCGGACGAGAAGCACGAGCAGTGAGATGATGTTTTACACCATGTTTTAGACAAAAATAATATCAGCCAACTTATTTTGAAGAGAAAATAAAGGCAAACTGTGAAACGATTACCCAAATTGTCCGCTGTTAACATCCATGACAGTTTACAGACCAACTTACAGGTTCTGCTTTGACCTCCTGTTGTCATTTCAGTTCACTTTCAGTTACTGAAAGGGGCTAAACTGCTTACAACAATCTTATTTCTTATTTATTTATTTAAAAAAATGGCCAGAGCTTTCCTTTAACTTGGATGAGGGACAAGATGTTTTCTTTTTGTGTGCGAGTGTGTACGCCGTAAGTTAGGGTTGCTATATCTAGTTTTTGGACAGCACTACACGAGAATATTTGATGATAGCATTAGATGTGTGAGAGAATGAAGAAGTGGTGAAGGCCAGAGTTTGTGTGAGGTGAACCAAAGCTTTTGCACTTTGTTTCGCTTCTTTTCTCAGCAAATGTTGTTCTCTCTAACTCTCTCTCTCTCTCTCTCTCTCTCTCTGCGTCGTCTCTTCTCCTTCACACACACACACACACACACACGGTGTAATGACGAGAAGTGTGTGGAGCTGCTGAGCTGTTCCACATGTGTAGGGTGCGTCAGATCAAATTAGGCCTCGTTGACAAAGGGCCTTTTACACACAGGTGGATGATGGGGGGGGGTGGCAGTCAGTCCAAAACCCAGTCAGTCAGCAAACCAACCAGTCAGTAAGTTAATCAGTCAAACTGCCACTCAGACAGCAGCGACTTCAGCTGCACCATATGTGATGTTTGGACCGGTGGAGTACGATTTGACAGCTTTTCCTTCCACTCAAACGGCCGTGGATGTCTGGATTTCCTTTAAAATGTCTCACCATCATCATCATTATCATTTCTGGAACGTCTTGGACCCTTCACACTATCATGCTTTTGTGATACTCAGCCTTGCGGACTGCAGTTTTTTGAATGAAACATCAACAAGCTTGGCCTTGACGCATGCAGTTCACCCCGTCAAATCATAATACACAACCGAAATCACAACAGCATGTCAACTGGCTGCATTTGTGGAATGAAAAGTGCAAATCCCAAATGTTTGGGACTGTGTTTACATCTCTTTCCCAAAGTTTATTACATTCTCTCTCCAAGTTGTCACTTTTCATATATGAGCATAAATCCCCCTATGGCAGACACACATAGTCACACACACACGACCCCCTGGGTGCTGGGGTAACCATAATGCAGCTGCGGCAGTGCAGGCTGAGTTATTACGTTTAATCCGCCTAATTGTTGAGTTTCATAGAATGGGACCCAGTCTGCCTTGGAACTAATTCTGTCTGGGCATTCTATTTAATTCGCCACACTGGGCCCTAAGCTCTTCTAAAGGCAGGCTGCCCCCTCGGTTCCCTCCACCCCACCCTTTAAGAATATAAACCCCTTATCTTCTCCTCTCCCTCCCGCTCTTGCATGGCAGAACACTGGGTGACTTGTGCTGGAGAGTGATTTCTCAACAGTCCATAAAACATTCTTCTGACATTTTGGACATCCACTCTAATGAGGCGAGATAATGGGTGCAGAGCTATCATGAGCGGCAAAAAAAAAAAAAAGGGCCCAGCAGCGCCAGCCATGCCAACAGACACTTTTAAACAACAATATGCATGTTTCATGAAGACATGCGGCAAGGCATGAAATGAATGGAAATTGAGATGCATGTCTTGGATGGCTAAGGAGAGGCGTATTGACAACGTCACGTGTGTAGCCCAAACCGCAAAAATACCCGTGTTATGACACAAAGGCCTTCTAAAAATAAATCTAGCCTGAAAACCTAATCGCGGATGTTGCATGCGTGCGTGGAAGTGTGTGCTCCAGCTGGTGTTTAATCGTTGCCACCGTACCGAAGTGAAACAATGAACTCGGCGTAGCTTAGCTGACGTGGTTGCAGTCTTACCGCCAAAACAATGCTTCTCTAACTGGTCAGTTTGGTGGGGGGTTGATTGGTTGGTTGGTTGCTTGCTTGCGTGGCTGAACGGTGATAATCCGCACTCGCAAATCCCATGCGTTTAGTCAAATTATTCCAGGCCTTAAGGCTCCCATTGTGGCCGCTGGCTGGTGTGCTGCTGTCTGAGCCCCCCACAGGGACAACAATGCCACCATTCAAGGCCACTCACTGCTACCGACTGGCAATTTCAGGTGTGAATTGGCTGTGTAGCCAGTGGCTTATATTAAATGACCTGAGACGTGACCTCGAAGGGTAAGAGAGGATAGAGAGGGAGGGGAGAGAAGGGAAGAAAAAGAGTAGGCATTGGGAAAAGAGAGAGATTATGAGAAAGAGCGGCAGCGCAGCAGTCGTGTCAAGTTCTGTCATCTTTTTTGCTCTGATCGGCTTGAAAACTGGCAGAGAGCTGCATTGTTTTGGAAAAGGGATGAAGAATGAGAGGGAGAGTGGGAATATGTAAGAAAGGTAAAGAATGATCCCTTCGGCCTGATATCGTGTCTTCTTTTCCCTCCACTCCATTACTGCTAAACCTCTCCTCTGTCCTCCCTCCTTCCCCCCAATAATGTGCTTTTAATCATATCTCCTTGGCTGGCTTGCTTGCGTGGGTGAGCGCCGCATCCAGGCCCTTTGATGGGAATCTGCGATGCGCCCAAAAGTCTTTTGAAGTGGCCGGCTGGGGAGCTACATGGGGGATAGCTATGGGGCCGGGAGCTTTGATGTGCCAGGGTCTGGAGAGGCCGGCTGCACGCTGCCCTGCACCGATCTGTCAGTAGCACAGCTGTGCTGCTCGCTGGGGAGCCCCTGCCTCCAACCCTGACTGACTGGTTGGCTGGCTGACTGACCGACTTACTCACCTAGTTGACTGTATACACTATGTACCTGCTGTAATAAATTCTAGCACTTTAACTTTGGTAAAGGTTCTTGCAGAAGGTGAGCTGGTCTGTGTCGTCTGATGACACTGTGGGTCAGCTTCATATGTACGGCATCACTGCAGTGTATGTAGATTTATTAATATGTTGTTTTGAGTGAATATATCCCTCGAGTTCAAATGAATCCAAGTCCTGCTACAGAGCGTAGAGTTTCATTTTTTCTTTGCCTCTCCTGTTATTTCCTTTATTTCCTGTCAAGCAGCTCGCGGAGAAAAAATACGTAGTGGACGGCTGTTTTCTGCTCAAAGTCTATGTAAATGTGCCATTGGGAATTTTTCAGTTTGACTATTGCCAAATGGAATCTGTTTTCTCTGCAGCTGCACGAAACCATTAAAAAGAGACCATGTGTTCTAACCTGTTAGGTTTCAGTCGAGCTCAACCTTGGCTCAACTCTCCACCTGGAGAGAGGAGAGCAGTTTCCAAGGCCGAAGCTATTGACACTTAGCTCACTGCACAGCCTTTCTCTCTTACAGAGGGAGGATGCATTAATTGCCTGACTGCAACTGAGAACATTATTTAACGGCACAGATATTTCTTTTATATGCATTACCATCCCACATTTGTTTTTAATGTGATTTGTTTCAATCTTCCATATCATTGCATGTAATAAAGAGTCGTACACTATGATGAATTGTACAAAGGGTACAACATTATAATGACAGCCAGAGTCATCTAAATAAAGACTGACTCTCTAGATGCTCTTTATTTTTGCATTAGAAAGTCATATACTAGATTTTCCTGATATTATTATACAACAGTTGCCATCACGGAGTCTTAGCTTTCAGATGTCTATACTTCACTAGTGTGTAACTCCTGCTCTGAGAGTTGCTGGGAAACTCTAATTTCTTTCCCATTTTTCAGAAGTCAGAAAACACAGCCAGAAGAAATTAATAAGGTGCATGGTCAATTTTAACACTTACACACCAGGGTGTCTAGTATAACTGCACACTGTGTTCTGTACTGTTAGCCACTGAGCCGTTTCCTTTGGATTAGTTGGGAAGTGCTTACTGTAATGTCACAGTAGTTGCTGAGGTAGGGGAGACCATTTTCCCAGTCCAGTCTAGAATTCACACCTGCACACAAGTGACCACAAACCAGCCTCCGAGGTAGCCACATTTATTTAAAAAAAAACAAACAACTGCTATAGCGACTACTATGATAGTAACGGCATATGGACAAAAGGGTAGATAAATGATGAGAGGCTAATAGGAGTAGTACCCCTGTAGGAGTCATTCATCCCTGAAGGATTAGCTTGACTGTAATGAAAAATGACGATGGTGGATGGCTCTCCAGTGGCAGTTTGTTTGTTGACATTGCCTCTGGATCCTTCCCTCCTCTCAAGGAAGGATCATCCTCAGTTGACCCCCGCTTCAGTGCACATCAGTTAGATTTATGGCTTTCCTCCTTTCACCTGTGGTAGCAATCTTCTACAACAGGTCAACAGTTAGACACTAAGCAGACGTGACTGACAACAACCACCAATTGTAGTCCCGACCTGTCAGTTTCTGGGTTTAACTGAAAATGCTGCGTGCTGATTTGTTGGCCATTGGTTTGATTTTAAAATGCATCGTCTTGCTGGAGCCATGTTTCAATAAGCCGCCAGTGGGTCAGAGAGGTTCAAGGTGTTCCCACAACGCCCTCCACAAGATTGCTTAGAGGGGAACACAACTGCCGAAATCTTCCTTCTCACCTTCCGTGTGATACACGCATACCGGAGCCAACTGACTTTAGTCGAAGATTGCTTCAGATCTTTACAAAGTGTTCTGGCACCGCTCTGACTCATTTCAGGCTGAAGGCAGAATATGAAATATGGACGCAGGTCTCTGCAATCGTTGATGAAAACTCGATTCTTTTAGTGTCTGGCTCATCAGATGCCCTCAGCATGACCCGTGAGTGCAAACCCGCTATCTTCAACACATCTGTGCCTAGTTAAATGAAGGTTGTATTTTAGGCCTATTATAGTCAAGGAGACAACGCGGCCTGACTGCTAGTTTGACCACTCACCCCTATCTGACTTGCACATGTGGTCAGTCACTATGGCAATGCTGAAAAGACTGCTTCCTGAGACTTTGTTGTGTTTGGGGCTTGGCAGGGCATTGTAACCTAGATATTATTTTTAGTCCGTCAGCGAAGGCCCAGTGTGTGTTGATTTAGGATGTGAGCTGACTGCCTTTTAGTGAGCACACACACACACACACACACACACATATGAACACACATCCCCCTTGAGTACACAAATTCACAGACCTACAGAGCCTGACGATATCAGACTTTTTTAAAACTTTGTGATATAATACTGCAAAATCATGTATTGACATTTTGCATCCCTGAAGGCGCAGACATCTGTCAGCCAATCTCAGGTCATTGAAGTCATCATCAGTAGTGACGGTATGAGAAAAGCTCTCTGTTTCTCTGTTCGTCAGCTGTGTTGTCCCACACCCATCTGTGGCCTTTTATTGCTTTTTTCTCTCTCTCTCTCTCTCTCTCTCTTTCTTTCTCTAAGTCCGTCTCTCTCTCTCTCTCTCCCTGTGGCAGGCAGTAATAAAGGTCTGACAGGCAGAGCGTGAAGGTCATGGTTATTAGATGGTAAAGGCGAGAGCCACAGCTGGGCTGGGCAGGCCTCCTCTCTGGCAAAAGTGATGAGTTGTGTGTGTTTGGACGGGGGTGGGGTTGCTCTTATTTGACACAAAGTTTTTTTTCTTTCCTTAGAGCCACCTGGTTTGGTGAGGGAAAGGCCCCAGGGTCTTTTGATAAAGTGCAGGGTGTGAGTGAGAAGAAGGGGTGGTGATTATGAGCAAGCCAACAAGTTGAAATACTGTCCAAGTGGTGTGTGTGTGTGTGTGTGTGTGTGTGTGTGTGTGTGTGTGTTTGTGTATGCGTATGTGAGCTCGTCTGACAGCCCCAAAGGCGTTCACACCTGCTGCTTCTTCAGCTCTACTTGAGCTTCTGTGGCCGAGGTTGCGATAACTAAGCTGTGACACATGTAGACACATACACACTTCAATCCCTTTTTGATGAGAAGGTCGCTTTTTAAAACCCTTAGTGGCTCATATAACTAAAAGTTTCACTAAAGCTGGGGAAGTTCAGATGTAATCAATGTCTTTCAAAGTAGAAAACTGATATTAGCTTGAATTCGAGGCCCTCCCTTTGGCAGCCCAGTAAAGTGAGAACGCACTCTGAGGCTGCATATTCTGAATTTTATTGAAAATGGAGCGGACAGTCAGCCTATCAAGGATGGTTGCCAAGCTGTTGTGCTTCTTGATCTGACACAGGGATGTACAGTGTTCCTAAACTTGGCTCCCATCGCTACTGGAATCATTGATTGACTGTGATGAATGAAGAATGAAAACAGTATTCCGCAGCATTCATCAAATCACAGCCTTAAATAGATGAGAAAGTATTCGCTGCACCACAGTTTAAACAAACTTCACGTGAATGTGGCACCGAGAATTTTTGTTTTAGCTAGCGTAATTTTACACAACGTACACAGTTTGTGTTCTTGGATGCAAAGTGGCGTAAAACTAAAATGTTATTCATAAGGAAATGCTTGCTATTATCACATTTCAACGTTGACCGTACTGAGCTTGTGCAATCAAACAAGAAATATAAAACCGCAGTGTTGAAAATTCATCAAAATAGCAGGTTGTAGCTCTGCCTGAAAAATCTAAAACCTCTGTTTTCAGGTTTTTTGGAAAAGACTTTCTCGTTGATTTATCGCAAAGCAAAACAATTGCTATAACTTGATACCCATATAAGTGGTCTTCACATGGGAGAAAAAGCACAGAGAATCAAACAGAAATGTAATATGTATAGATGGTTTGTCTTATGTCCTCTTTTTATCAAAAATGTTGTGTTTGGGTGACATCCAAGTTTTCTTATAGCCACTGCCAAAATCCGACTCTTCCAAACCTCAAGTATTCTCAAGTGGGCTTAGAGCTGTTTTGGAAAAAATAGTGCAGAGAGAGAGCAAAGTGGAGTATCTCCACATTGTAATGATGCATTCAGCAGAGATTGAATCAGCTTGCTTTTCTCTCTACTACCTACACAAATCTCATACTCAGAAAGCCTATCATGTCCCAAAGCGTTCTAGGATGAACTCCTCTCCAACCTCATTTGCATTGATATGAAATTTGGACAAAAATCCGATAAAGGGGGGACACCCCTGGGTGATTACGGGGTCACTAGCCAACCATAAAGGAGAATCTCTACAAGCCGCCGCCATGGCCAAGAAAAGAAGCACCGCCTCGGACGAAAACAGGACTCAGACTAGGGCTCATTGTGTCTGCTATCTGTTGCTACACAATGAGCCGTCTCATTCTTTGGTACTGGTGTCAGGAGTTCAGCCTTTATCACCACGACCTGCGTTTGACCCCAGGGTAGAGATGCAGCTGAAGAGGCCTCGTTGAAGCTGTGGAGACAGAAACACACACCCCCGGGTGCTTCTATTAAGCTCGTCACTCAGGAGGAGCTACGAAAACAACCCTGACACACAGACGCACTCATACACACAACACACACACACACATATACCTAAACGCACACGCACTTCACAGATTAGTGACGAAGAAGAGTTATCTAAAACATGTCACCCAGCCTCCTCTGCTGATGGCTTATAATCAGGCTGATAGAGAGTTTAAGTACATCAACAGCTACACAGTGATGTGCAGCTGACAACAATGTTTATTATTTGAGTGAGGGTGAAGAGGTGAGGGAGAGGATCTAGAAGGGAGAAAGATAGGGTTTCCACCATGTTTGCAGCTGGAGAGCAGGTTGGATTGGAAGTTACTAAAGTCCAAGGTCAAATGACAGTCATCTTAGCGGAGAAACATCTGCTCACGTCCGAGGACTTGTTGGGGCTGACAATCATTTTATATTTTTACACATATAAAGACTTTGGGTCTCATATAATGCAGAGCTACATCAGCAGATTGTGACTGCATGCATCTTAAACTACGCCAATAGAGATGTTTTGGGGGTTTTTTGCTGATTTTTTATATATACTAGTACTGATACGATTCCTTGGTACCACACTGATAAAGAAGTTCACACTAAAGAGAGACCTGTACTGTACAATGTCAAATAATAAGCCTTTTAAACAGATTCTTAAAATATTTTGAATTATATTAAAATAGTTAGCTAAAGCTGCACTAATCCGATGTTTAAAGTCCGTGTAAAGTAAGAATAAATATGTGTCCAAAGGAGAAAGTGTTATTAACCACCCAGACAAATTTGAATGATTAAAAATATCGACAAGTTTCTGAAATTAGGTGTCAAAATCGGATAAATGACAGTGAGCAGTATTCTCAGCTCCAGGACTGTGGGGCCGTGTGCGCTGAAGGAGCTGAAGCCACGCCCACTCGTGGGAGCAGTCGAGCGGCAATTTTGAAGTGACTCAAACGTGTCAGATGAGTTCAGAAAATGACTAACTTTGAAACACTCCGGGCGAGATGAATTGATCTTTATCTCTCTGCTAGGCGTGCAGGGGTATGCTCAGGGTGGCCTCAGCGTGTCATCGCGCCACCCTTTAAGGACCGCCCGTCTAACTCCACATTTCAGTAATGTATCGTTCAAAGTCTTTTCACATGTTTTCAGCAACTGTTGTCCAACATATTTAATGTATTTTGAAAGAAATCTCAGAATTGCCTTTACACGAACTTTAATATTAACAGTGTATGAAGTAAGTAATGTGAGAGGGGTCAGTCAATGTGAGAAACCCCCTTTGAAGCATTTTTGCTTCTTTTAGCACATTGTTTTGGTTTTGTGGCTTCAAACTCTGCTCTCATCAACCTGTTTTTAGCAGCAGTAGGCAGCTTTTTTCCATATAAACTTATTGTACACTCTATCTGCTCAGCACAAAACAAGAGACAGACAAAGCTAGTGACTAGCTTGTGAAAATAGTGGAAGATTTAGTAGCTTATGTGCCAGATATTTCCATCAAGGGTTGGTGCAGACTAAAACCGATCTAAAAGGATTGGGAAAATTGGACTCAATTTATCAGGTGGTCAGAAACGCAACTCCAAATGAATACTAATGTGTCTCTGTTGGATGTTGCCAACATGTTTGCCGTGGCAACTGTGTAAGGCAGTAATATTTCAATGTTGTGTTTCAGCTTGTTCCATTTTCCCCCAGAGCAGCCGAAAAAACACCTGATTGCAGCTTTAAATCAAGAACTGTCTAATTAAGACATAAGTCTGTGTATAATTTCTCATCCAGAACTGTGCATACACACAGCAGCACCATCATCATCACAGCAACACAGTCATTATCATCCTCATCACTGTCATCATTTTAGCTGTCATCGGGTGAACCACTAATTTTTTTGTCAGGATGAATTACCCAGATCTCAACCTAACCCCAACATTATAAAGTGTTATTCTTCCATAGGCAAGAACCCCGCCCCACCCAGCTCTCACACTCACACGACACACACACACACACACACACACGAGCCCTCGACGAGGAAAACACTCTTGTTTGATTTCCACTGGTTTCAGAACAGATTAAACACCAGTGCTCGGGTCTCGGGTCAGCACCGCTGCTCATACTGTACAAACATCCCACATCCGTCTGAGGGCAGGGCGGACCTGCTGTCAGTCACAAAGGGTGGAAAACATTTACAGTCACGTCATTTGGTCGCCCAGCAGGAGCTTATGGACACACACATGTCAGCTTCACCTTCACACACTCACATACAAACAGTACGAATGCCGGGCCGCTGTATGATTTTGGTGTCAGCGGTGGTCTCATCACTTAACATGTATACTAATTAGCCTTCCTTTGTGATCAGGTGGGTTAGTGATCAGTGTTTCGTTTGATGTTCAGTGAGCTGTTTCTCTCCTTTGATCAGCTCGCGTCTGGAGCTGTCAGGTGAAGGTGAACCAGTGAGAGATGAACTGCACCCAGCAGCCACTGACATCGACAGGTGGCTGGTTGCAGCTGTTTTAGTTTTACACCTCACATCTCGACGGTCTCTCTGTTTATATGTTAAAAGAGTTCAAGTAGGACACGGGAGACTGTCATTTCACTCACTTTTCTCTGTTTGCTATCTTTCTACATTTCCTTCACTGGGTCGTATATTTCATTTAGTTGTTTCACTTGTTTTTCTCTTTCTCGCTTTCTGGCTTTATCTCATCATCTCGTTATTTGTCTTCTCCTAAATTGGGTTCTTTTCACCTCACTTCACATTACATGTGAGAAAAACAGCTGCGTGGAGGGTTAGATGTGGTCGCGTGTCGGTTTCTGTTTGTGTGAGCACAAAACTCGCTGTTAATTCTTGGGCGAGTATGTGCTCATAATCTGTGTTGTGCGCAGTGATGTGTTTCAACTTCTACAGTATGTGTGTCAGCCAGCTGTGGAGATAAGCAGGTTAAAGCACCTTTGCACACTTCTCTTAAACAGGAAGTGGATAGCTGTGGTGGGGCAGAGTACCAGCATCAAAAACAAATTGCCACTTGAAACAACCTTTGTTCTGCCAGTTGTATCTTTCATTTGTCAGCATATCTAGAATTTAGAGAATATTCATCATGCTTCTAATGTTTCTGAAAGTAGAAAAATATTACATTTTTGTAAAAAATTGTGTAGATTTCTGGACCTCAGATTGATGTTATACTCACTGTAAAAAGAAACATGATTTAAATTTGGCTGATTTTTGAGGCTGTAGTGGCAGTTGCAAACGATGCTACTTGTTTTACCTGTCTGGAGTTCATTTTCTTGAGTGTGTCTTGACACGTCTTGGTTTGACAGTAATATTGTCTTCTTTGCATTCCCTGTTGACACAACAGCCATGCACACCTCCATCACACTCCAGCTCTTGTCTCTTAGTGTAAAGTCGGGAGAGGAAAACCAACACACAGTCCCAACTCTGCCAATCCACTCCCCTCCTCTCGTTTCGGCGTCGCTAGGCAGCCCGCTTTTTTCGGCACCCTCTTTCTCTTCCTCCTTTTCGTACATCTGAAAGGGGTCAATGCCTCTGCATGATGGAACCACAGGGCTAAAAGTCTTTGGGCCAGACACTGGAGGAGTCCACTACTAATTGCTCTCAGCGAATCCCCAACCATTGTCCTCCGCTGGGATTCAATTTGAATTTGAATGGAGGTAGCTAGCTGGTGCTGAGAGTGTAAGGTACACAAATGACTGTCACTGGGAATGGATAGCAGCGCTACAGGGATTGTGAACTTGTCCCCTAAATAAGCACTGTTGGCTTTTTGGCTCTGCATAAGTTACGGTGTGTTTGCACTAGCATAAGCGCCATATTGATGTACGCTTGGCTGAAGGAGTATTGGGATTGAATGGGAGATGTTTTGGGGTGGACATTTTGTCAAGAGGATTTCTTTTTGGCTTTGATGGAGGGGTGCTAAGTTGTTTCTTGCCCTTTTGCAGCATCACATTACGTCATTAGACACATTAGGCGTACAGAGAGAGTGAGAAAAATAATTAGGAGCCCAAAGCTGTTCCACTTGACATTCATACTTTTTTTTTTTTTTAATTGTTAAAGCTATTTGCCTTTCTCTTCACCTGTGACTGCTAGGACACAATAAGACAAGTTCAAGTTGCCCCTCAAGTGCAAAAGCTAAGTCAATACATCCAAAAGAAAGATGGAAAGACAGTGAGACAGACTGGGCCAGGTCTGCTTCAACAGACAGACAGACAGCTGAACAAATTGCCAGACCTCCCCCTCCCCGCAGTTCACTTGTTCCTTCTCTATAGAAGCGAGGGTCCTGGTCCGTGTCCCCCTCTTCTCCTGCCCCACTAGTGGTTAATTGAGCCCCTGCCAGGCCTCGCCCTTTTATTGCCTTCATTTGTCAAAGCCTGCAGGCCTCAATGGTGCCAGAGACCTTATACAAATGAGGAGCCTCCTCGTCTCTCCATCTCTCTCCATCCCTCCATCCCTTTATCGCTCTCTCCATCCCCGAGAGCAAACAGGTCTGACCCAGGGCTGCTCAGGGCAAACAGTGGCTCAACAAAGGCAGTGGCTCGTTCGGGGGGGTGTGGGCAGTTGGCTGATGTTCTCCCTGACACCTCCAAGGTCAGTGCCGTTAAATCTCACCGTGGCGCATGTGATGAGCTTACCTTGTGGCATCTGCATCCTCTGCTCTCCCAAAAATTGGAGCACAAAAAACCACAGAGTGAAACACATGCATGCTAAAAACAGCATCATGGTTTTGTTGTGGATTAGTGGAGACCTTGTAGACTTCTAACTGGGGGACAGGTGTACAGTGGGAGGTATTGTACGGTGCCAGAGTCTGTCCAGTGTGAGGCTGTCATCAGCACATGTGCTGCTGCCATCCCGTGGCCTGCATACTGCAGATAAGAGCAGCCATTCAGTCGGGCAGCAAGTCATTCACTATAGTCATCTTTGTTTGCCCAGGCCAGAGACAGACCTGTAACGTACAGAGAAGGACATGGGAGGGGGCCGGAGCTCTTACAGGCAGAACAAAATACAAGGAAGAATGACAGAATGAAGGAAACGCCAAATGAAAGAGTCGGTGCAGTGCCATATGGAATCAGGAACACAGGAGACTGTTTGTCTGAGCTACGTGTGTCGGCTGCCACACGCACCATATCAGATTAACGCAAAATTAGAATTAGAATTGAAGTTGGCACAGACTTTCATAAGGCCATGGCTGCCTGCTTCTTTGTTCCTTTTCATAGGCACCATTACTGTCTAAAAGGCTACCGATTTCTGACATGAGTCCTACTGTTCTGGTGTGAGGGAGACGTGTAAAACTCAGCCATACAGCGTGAACACATTTTGTGGTTTAAGAGCTTACGCATTCAAGCTTTGGTGAAACTTCATTGACTATGTAAGAGGTGTCACTTAACGGAGAGCACAGTTTTTAAACATGTTTTCTCACTAGAAGCTGAAGAGAATATAGTTTAAAGTTAAGAAAAGGGGCAAAACAAAGATATGCTGTTTGAATCAAACATTCAGGACTATTCAACAACACAAAAATGTCTGCTTTAGGGTCAGTAAACGCATTTAATATCCCCATATTAGGACAAACAATGAGCTAAGTGCTATACATCCCGTCGTTTATCCACACACGTTCATTTCTGCTGTGCAGTGTCAAATAGAAATAGTTTAAATGAATGGCACATTTTACGTACAAACGAAAATAACATGAATCAAAAAGAGACAGCGGTTTAGCCAGCTGCATATAGTGCTGCAATTAGCGGCAAACCTGGCTTACCAGTTTGTTTGCGCGTGGTATGATACACTTTGCCGGGAACCATCGGCTACAGATGACTGGTAATATTTGCACTCCAGGGCAACCGAAACTGAGTCATCACGGTGCAGTTTCACTGTGATTGGAGTTGTACTCACACTTTTACTCCTGTATCGGTGTAAAAGGGGTGCTAGTTTCTTGGGCAGTCCCAAACATTCTTCCAAGTCAGACATGTACTGATATGAAGTGGTTCTTCGGTCGTGGATTGCTCTCTGTTTTAATTTAGTACTGCGTTAATAGAAGCATAGTTTTTCGTAGATTTGTAGGTAGCACAAAGACTTCCTCCTTCACTTAAACACACATTTTATCACACTAAAATATTTTTCTTTACTAAAAGTAGATGCCTATGGGAGCATTTAGTTGATAATGGCATAGTAACAGTTGAAACAGCTCAGTATTTGACTGTCAATAGGAAAATGTCAATTGCTTTGCCAGTATTTTTATATTTAAGAGATTAATGCCTCTGTAAGTACAGTTAATATAACTGATTGACCTCACATCCATAATAATAATGTTAAAATGTTCCCAGAATTTTATTATGGCCTTTTTATTTTACCCCAAAGCAACTCCAAATCACCACGTTTTCTTCCAGCTAACTGTTATTATTTTGAAACTCAACACAGTTCAGAGTCTGAGCAGAGAGGAATTCAGTGGAAACGATAAAGTAATGTAGCCGTTACAATGGTGTTGAAACGGGGACAAACTGCTTCAGACGTTAAAGCATCTGGCTTTCAGCTTACCACATTCTAGATTTAAGTTCATCCTCTCGTGCATCATCACCCCTTGATGTTTGTTTTTCTAGATTGCGAGAGGGAGACGCTGCGTCATGCGCGGCTGTCTTTTATATGGGTGACCCACCCTCAGTGTTTTTGAAGTTCAGGTTCATCACCAGGATCCTGAAAGTTCATGTCCAAGTGCACAAAACACTGTGACGTCCTTGCGGTCGTAACACTCGGAGCGTTCGAATGAGACAAGCGTCAAGACAGAGATTTGGATGTGTGGGTGTGATTGTGGTGGACAGGGGAACAACAGACACTTAATAAGTTAAAAAAAAATGCACTTGAACTTAATACTTTAGTATTATTATTTGTATAAAATGCAAAACATGTGTTTGTACTGTATATACTTCCTCTTTCATGACTAAAAATAAGCTTGTTTAGGCAACAGTGTTTCCCCATTCTTTGCTTTCAAACTGTTCTGAAGACATAAATGAGTGCACAAGCCTGCAAACATAACATCTCTATCTCGATATGTTGCATATTGTTCGTGCGAGTGTGTTAGGTTGCGTCTGCGCACATTGCGTTGTCATATGTATTTGTATTCATGTGTGTTTGCGCATGTGTCTGCTCCACCCACTGGGGTGCCATGCCCCGGTGCAGGGGTCTTTGTTGTGAGCGCGGAGCCATGAGTCAGGCCTGTGGGAACAAGCCCAGCTTCTCTCTTCTCTCTCCCACGCTTTCACACTCATCCCATCCTGTGTACCTCTGCTTCACCCCTGTTGATGGGGAGGTGGTGTGTAGTGAACACGGCCGTGGAAAAACTCACACACACATGTGTAAGGGTCATCAGACCCTGAGAAAAAGAATGTGCGTGTGATTGTATGTGTATATGCATCCGTGTGTGGCTTCCCCCCCGCTTGACTCATGGTTATTCTTGCTGCTGTTGCCTATTAAAGGCCCTGCCTAACATGAAGTTAACTGATGTTTTGTTTAACATGGATTACATGTAGATAGAGATTAAAGGTTAAAGAGAAAAAGACACAAAGGTATTCATAAGCTCCTTACATTCTCTGCATCTTCTACAAAATGCAGACAATCTCAAAGAGGGATGTGTAGTCTTATTAGCTATTTTGTGTTTATGCATGTGATAAGGTGGCCTTAACTATGGCCCTATCTGTAGTCATAATCTCCTTTCTGAGTCATCCCCGACCGCAAGGTCATTTTTAGACGGATAGACCAGCCTCAAACTATCAAATTGTCTGCTCGCCGGATCAAATCATCCATAAGTCAAAAGGTCTAAGCTAGTTTAGTACCCTGGCTCCCATGAAGTCTTGCCAGTGTCGTATTTATTCTCCCAGTCTCAATCTGGCAGTACCCAGTGATCCCAATCCAGTGGGTGCCATCTGGCTGGCTGTGCCCCAATCAAAGAGCTCATTCGGGGGGTTAACTTAGCAGCAGCAGAGCGACGGGGGAGGGTGCGAGGGGCAGAACCAGGCAGCCAGGCCAGACCCAGGCCAGGGGGCTTTGAAGCCCCTCACCTTAGCTCACAGACAGGGGGTCTGGGCCAACCAGCCAGAGCCAGAGAGAGAGAGAGAGAGGGAGAGAGGGAGAGAGGGAGAGAGAGAGAGTGAGAGAGAAGGGCCTTTATCAGCAAGCCCGAGTACAATTGTGGTTGCAGTGTGGGAGTTGGGGGAGTTAACTCTTTGTATAGATGAATGGATGAATAGAAGAGGAGGGCTGAAACACTAGCATCTCCCCCTTCTCACTAACCCACCCCCCCCCATGCTGAATCTCTGTATGTTTTAGGTCGGCCATCTCGGGGCCCCAGGGCCCCTCTCCATGGACAGACCGACAGATACCATCAATTACCAAGGCCAGCCCCTGGCCACCATATGGCCGGTGGCTGTATAGGAAAAGAGCCTGTTCACTTCACAGCACCAGCCCTGCATATGCTGCAAGCCAACTAACAGAGATGCTGTGCAAATCGTGTGTGTCTCTGTACATGTGTGTGTATTATGTGCATAGGTTTGTCTAGTGTTACAGGGTGGCCTAAGTGTCAGGGGGTCAGGATTGAGTTACAGGATAGAGTTATACCTGTGTGTGTGTGTGTGTGTGTGTGTGTGTGATGTGTGTGTGTTTGGGTCTGTAGTAGGTCTCTCTTTGTGGGGACCAAATTGAGTTTCAGACTTTAAAAGTGAGGACATTTTAGGGAAAAGTGAGGACATTTTGCTGCTTCAGAGTGCCACCTGAGGGTGTGGTGGGTTAGACTCAGGTTTAGAGTAAAGATTAAAGTGAGGTCTAGGTAGTTTTAGGATGGATACACAGTTCTTGTTACATCTAAAAGTTCAAAACTAATATTCCAGTCTGAGTTAAGGCCTCACTATTGTCCCTGCGTCATTGTGTACTCACACACATGGGATTGTCGTGCTTAGATCTGATGAATGCAGGAAAATGTGCACATGATAACGCCATGTTAAAGCTTTTTTACATGGGTTGCATGTGTGTAGTTTTTATGAGCCGCTCATCAATTAACCGTTAACGAGAGGTACGCGTATCAGGTTGTTTGTCACAAAGTACATAATGGGTACGTGAGAGCAGTGCAGAGGGTTGAGACACAAAATCTTTCAGATCTTTTAGTATAAACTCCCTTTTTAGGTTTTAAGGACAGTGTTTCCTTGCTCATGCGTCACGTGTAGTCACGTGTAGGTTCTCTGCTGGGACACAAAATTGCCGGTCAGGACAAAGTTTTGGCTAACTCAGTCTGTTTGTAACGTATTAGCTTTAACTGAACTTAATAATGCTTTTTTTTATTTTTTTTGCACTAGGACTGTGGATTTTGTCCTGTATTTCATTTAACACTTTTAACCTCCCCATATGGGGATGACAGTCAATCAGAACACACGATTAGACACCTGTGAACCAGACTCTGGAAATTCAGATTTTCCAAAACAAAAGCACGTACAGTAAAGAAGTGACAGTCACTGTGCACTCCCGCTCCTTGAAAAGGACAAATCTTCTCGAATGCGTTGTAATTTAATAAGACGTGTCTGTTTGAAATCAAACTGCAAGTGGAAAAGAAATCTCCGCCTCTACTCAATACATGCCCATTAACAAAAAACACATTGCCCTATGGGGGAGGGAGGGAGGTTAAGGGAGAGAGAGAGCAAGAGAGAGAGAGAGAGAGATGTTTCTGTTTGATATATAATGTGAGAAAGAGCCAACAGCAAAACAAGGAAACATCTGGGTGATTAATCTTTTGGGAGGGAGGAAAACAGGGAGGCAAATAGTACCAGCCAGAATAGGCACACATACTTACACACACACACACACACACACACGCTAAAATATGCACACACATGCACGCACAAACAGCTGGGAGCCAGAGACAGTGATCCATGTGAGTCACGATCCTCATTAATATTATATCAAAGCCTCTTTGATTAAGGCTCTGGTTGCACTAGTTAGTTGCAAACATTTAAAGGAAACTTTAACCAGTTTTGCGACCTGCTTTTTACTTGAAGAGCTCACGGACACCATTCACTCAAGTGTCTTTTGATAGTAGGCTTTAGTCTTTAATTCCCGAGAAAGTGTAGAGGCACTTTTACTGGGAACATGTGCTCTTCTCATTCATTCAGTAACACACATTCACACTTAAGGAGCCGCCCGGTACAACCACAGCAGTAACACTTTTTGCCACTGTGCCACTTTTTTACTCTACTAGAGCAGCTGCGGGCAAAGTACCTTGTCTAAAGAAGGGAAAGTGTTACTCATTCACTTTCCCCCACCCAAATTATGCCTTTCTTGGCATTTAAACCACAGGTCTACTTATCACAAACCTGCCTCCCTAACCTCTCTGACCTCTCTCTAATCTACCTTTGTGTTACTACCACATCACACAAGGTTGGAGCAGCTTTTTGGGACTGGTTTTAATTTATAGTGGTTATTATTTTTACATTTTATACGCTTTTTTTTAGTGCGTAGTATCAGTGTAGCTTGCATTGTTTTTTTATTTTTATATTTTTAGTGTTAATCTAGAAAGCATTTGTTCAGCATATGTTTACATAAATGAACCTGTGTACTAAAATTTTATTACATTTCTTTACGGCATTGCTATATACAGGTTATTGCAACACAGCTGTAGTGTTCAGTTGCGCAATAGACCATTTTTCATTCCCTCAGGCTCCGAGCTATGAATCCTTGAGGCAGGACAGGGCACTGCTGTTTACTTTAGCTGAAGCTGACTTACAGTTACATTAAGAGGCTGCAGCATAACAGCCCAAGTGGGGATGAGTTGAAACTAGCACATTTTTTGCTGCCGCACGACCTGATGAGATGGACAGATAGACAGGGAACATCTGTTAAGCTGAGCTTATGTGCACTCGTAAGCACAAACACACACACGCACTCATACACCCACCAGGGCCCCAACAAGAGGTCTGATCCTATCGTAGTAACTGCAGGTGTCCTGTGATAGGCACACAGACTGACAACACATGACCAGACCACACACACACACACACATAATATACACCAATGACGTTAATGCTCCAAAAGCGCATAGCCCATCTCACGCACAGTTGGTACTGTGACACTGTGACCAGCCCATATTGGCACCATCTGTTGTTCAGAGGGAACTCGTTGTACCACTCGCAATCATTTAACATGGAAATCACTGCCATTTTAGCAATATCTCCATATCTACAGCAGTTAGTGGGTCACTGTTAAATGTTTGCACTGGTTTTAGAAGCCCGTAGGCAGTTGAAGACAGTTTTTTTTTTCTGTTTTCTCTGGGGCTGTCAGGTGAGGGGATTATTTTTGCCTATGCAAATGTGTTCCCCTCTGCAAAGTCGGGATGGGACAAGGGAAGATGAGCTTTGTGTACCCATTGAGCTGACCGATTTTCCTATTTGGGATTTGCTTGTTTATGAATGAGTGTGGGGTGAAAGTGGTTGGAGCAGTTGGCCCCCGGAGTATGTTCCCGGTTGTTACAAGGTTGCCAGCTTGCTGGTTGCTTTGCCGGACTGGGAGCATAAGTTTTGGTTGATTCCCAGAATGCATCTAGGAGAGGCAGTTAGAGGTTCAATATATGAATTTACAATTCATCAGTTTACAGTTGATCGTATGCCTTGTTTGCACACTAGTAAAGTTAGGCTGCTCACTTTATATTCTTAATTTTTTCATAATAGTGCTTAAATTTGTGCTCCATTCAGAGTCGCTTGAGGGTGAAGTAATGTGTATTCATTCATCCTGCTCTGTTTTGGTTGGTGTCAACATTTTGGGCACTTATTTGCCTGATCTGATCAGACAGCACTCCTGGTACTTGTTCTGGTACCGCTTTGGTAGTAATGGACTAGATTAAAATGAGATCCAGTATCCTGAAGTGTTTAAGGAGTGCCCAGTGACACGTACTATGAGTTTGGCCAGTCACGGTTCAGATTCCTCGGAGCATGCAATATCAGGGGACGGTGCTAAAGAATTGTTTGTATCGTCTCTGTCTAAGTCTCCTTTGTCTGTCCAGCATAGTGGGTCTGTGAGTTGGTACCATGCACAAAGCCACAATTAACCTGTGAGTTAGTCCGAGTGAGTGTCCCCTGCGTGTGAAAGTACAGGCAAACGACTAATACATGCAATCTTTAATATTCAAACTTATGTTAACAGTGACTGGTGGCCAGGGTACCGATTAGGACACTTTCTTTACGAGGGCCTCTGTGCCTGGAGCCGGAGGCCATCAAGCAACTGAAGTGAGCTGTCCACTCTTTCTAGGTTATATAACCCAAGCTATTCTTGTAGTCTATGGGCTCCATCTCCCCTGGGTTATGTACTTAATTTAGTTTTGTCTTAGTAAGTCTGCACCATGTTTCCCTGCTAACATTTTTGTTACATTTGCTAAACATAATAATTCCTCTTTTAATCTCTTGTGCGTGCTTCCTTTATTTGCTATGGTCCTCGAGCTGAGCCATAGCACTGCGCATGTGTTTATGAAAGACGAATATACAGAAAAACAGACTTAAATCGTCTGCCAATGATTGACAGTATGATCAGTTTTCTTTCCTTGCACACATGTACGCTCGCGCACACACACACACACACACACACACACACACACAAACAAACACACACTCATTGCTCTGTTAGTGGTGGCGTTGGGCCAGCCTGAAGTCCCGGCTGCGGTCCCATTGTGCTGGGGTTTTCCACTCAGACACACTGGCATTGGAGGGCCCCGCCAGCCTCATGTGAACTCTCCTACACAACCAGAATGCACACACGGACAAGCGTTTTACGCACATGCACACGTGCACACATGCACGCATGCACTACACAATGTACTACAGAGGTTTACACAAAGTATAATTAGAAAAAGCACCTAACAAAACACATGTACAGAGGCAGGAAGTGCAGTCGGTGACTCTTGGCTGCCAGTTCAAACCTCTCCTGTTCGTCATGAGACCAGATCTTTTATGAATGTCCTCGCTCCAATTCAGTGGATGTAGAGTGACAGACAGGCTGCCCACTCCAGTGGAAAGGGCATCTGTAGTGTGTGTCTGTGTGTTGGAATGTGTGTGTAAAGCTTAATCCAGGATGTGTCTCCTCTCCAAGGAGTAGTGCTCGAGAAGGATTGAGTACGGTAATAGTTTAGTCAGGTCTTACATCTAAATGCATCTATTCTGGTCAAATATTTGCATTCATTTAATGCATTTTATACATTTTTACATAACTTTTATTTTATTATAAATATAAGTAATGTTTTATTTTAATTCAAGAATAATTAAAGTGTGCTTTCCTGCTATTTGATGTAGAAATTATGAATGGACTGTGCTGTGTTTTATTCGTTTTTGTCTGACTTCTTTAGTAGCTGGATAATCAGTTTTAGGAAAACTTGAATTAACAACTAAAACTCATATATATATATATATATATATATATATATATATATATATATATATATATATATACACATATATGTTATGTAACTCAGACCTTATTTATTTCTGTGCCCCTTGACTTCATGTTAAGCTGATCCTAAAGACTGTGTCTGCACTGTCTGAAAAATCATGGCAGGTCACATAGTCAGTGCTGGTCATGTTAAAGTTTGCAGGAATTTATGATTTGAATCATCTACTTTGAGCTAATTAATGTCAGAATTTAATATTATGTCCAAAATTATACCCATCCACAGCTTCTATTTAAACTTGACATACAGTAAGTGGCACTATTTCTTTGCTTCTTCATTATTCTCATACTCATTATGACCATCGTTATCATTGTCAATACTGCCACCAGTGTTTCTGTTGTTATCGTAGTCAATCCCTAACCAGTTCCAACCAGAGCTGCACTTAGTAGCTGCAATAACTCTCCCACAGCCAGCGAGGTGGAAACAGTGGATGTGGACCTGAAATCCCTACTTCCCCTCCTCATTCCCATACCGCTTTCTGTCCCATTCCTGTTGTGGGGACAAAAAGGAATCCATCCGGTCACACGCTGTGCAAAACCACGCAGTTAGGTCAAGGGGATCGTTGCTGGCTGCGACTATGCCACATTGTTATCACTGGATAATCCCCTCTGAGAGGAGGTCTGTTATTGTGTGAGTGACACTGCAGATGATCTTTTTACAGTATGGCTTCACATAACCTGTTAGGTTAGTTAGAGCACGTCGCAACTCATATCTCATCCACAAACAATCACATTTTGGAAGTTGCTCAGATTTGATGTAGTATTTAAATGCAAATCTGAAAAAGGTATGCATGAAACTTTGGACTAAAAAAGCAGCTTCCCCAGAGGTTGTTGTCCTGACCTAATGAACAACTATCAGGCTGGTATCACAGGAACAGACGGAGCTGAAAGGGACATACCTTACAAGACTGACAGATTTATAAGCAGGTGCTAATCTGTCAAGTGACAGATCTTGACGTCTATTCAAAGAGAAGCAGGCAGGCAATGAAAGGACTTAAAAACAGGCGAAATTCGTGCTTTCCTTCCTGACTTGGCTTGCACATGTGCTGTTTCATTCTGGATAATCTGCAATTTATCTAAGGCTTATTTTGGTCAGACCAGAGCATTGCAGGCTGGTAGTGATGAAGGCATGCATACAGTTTCTTTCTCAGTCTGCACGAGGCTGTACTTTAATAAAACTGCATTTTGTTTTAGTTATTTGTTATTTTGTCCTTCCTGATGCTCATTCTTCCAATGCTATCTGCCAGCGGTGGAAAGAAAGCACAGTTTCTCGAGTACTGTACAATTTTGGCTTTACTTACGACTAGTTTAATTCTCTGCCTCTATTTACATACATTCTGCTATAATTCAGCAGTACATAATGTACTTTCTCTATAACTTCAGTATTATTATCACTTAAGATGAGTTCTGATAGGATCCCCGAGGAAAATTCAAGTTTATTGTTTAGTAGCTTTTCACATACCAGGAATTTGACTTTACATTAAGTAAAAGTATAAGAAAGATAACACAAATCAAGTATTAAAAATATAAACAATATAAATATGTATAAAATATGTTTTAAACTGAGAAGAGCTGAGCAGTTTGTGCAGAAATATAAAAAGTATACATGAGGTAAGCTGCCCAAAAGTGTGTTAGGTAACTAAAATTAGCTCCACCTTTGCCAGTTGCCAGTGAAGCACGATAATCATAACCCAAAAATGTAATATATATTATATAAGTAAACAAGTATATTTTGATATTAATATTCTTTGGACTTCAGTTTGAATGCAGTTTTACTTGTAACATAGTATTTCCATGCTGTGGCATTACTACTTTTACTTAAGTGGAAGATGTGAGTACGTTCCACCACAGCTATCTGGTACTCTAATATTAATAACAACACATTTTGGTTACACCAGACTGCTTTGCATTAAAAATATGACAAAAATCGAGTTGTATGGGATATTCCATGTATGGATGAGGGTGAAAGCATTTAGCATAACTCCAAACAAAAGCACACGGCATGACATCGTGTTGCACACACACAGACAAAAGGAAATGCGCTGCTGTCGCGTTGGTGTTGTGGTGGTTATTTTAAGTAGTTTCAGCAGGAGATGCGACAGTGAGAGAGGTTGGAGCTCCGTGGGCCCCATCGCGACAGACGAAGAGAGAAGGATCCATATCATCGTCCATATCAAATGAGGCTCCCCTGGGTTTGTTGTTTTAAATAAATCCCCGCTCTTCCTATCCCAGTCACAACACTCCCACTGCTGCAGCCCCATGTGTGTGTGTTTGTGTGTGTGTGTGTGCGAGTGTGTGAGAACATGTGAGCTACCACCAACAGTAGACTATGTTTGTGAGTGTGTGTGTGTGTGTTAAATCAATTTCTAGCAACAAAGTGGGAGAGATGCACTTATGACTGTTTGTTTTAGAGCAGTTCAGAGTTCAGTTGGATGGATCCCAAAATAACATCACAGTGATGTTTGTATCCATTCAGTTTGTTTTGATCCAGAGCTGTACTGATGTAAAAATCTTCCTCAAATGACTCAATCTCGTGTTTTTCACGACCCTTTCAGCGAGTGTCATCTCACTGTCAAGCGTTTATCAAACATATATTTCTCTAAATGCTCATCTTCCATAACAGTGCCTCTAAATCTACTAACCAAAGGGTGCTTACAATGTCTCGGCTAATTAGCATCAAACTAAACTAGCATGAACGCTTCAGTTCCAATGCAAATTCCCTTTCCTGGGTCTTGCCCTGGGAGATTGTACTACGTGGCCAGAGTGAGCGAACCAAAGCAAAGCCACACATGTCTTGCATTTGGACATTAAAGCCGACTATTATAAGATTAAATCAGGGACTTGTGATATATTCGGTTCAAATCTCAGCTCCCACCAGCCCCAGTCACGCAGAGGGAACTTTCAAACTGATATTATGTTCAGTTTTTGCCAAAGTTTCACAATCAACCACAATGAAAATGAAGTGAGGGAAGGTGTTGTCTCGAACTGTGGCTCAGACATACAGTGTATGCACCACGGGGAAGATTCAGCTCATTTTTTTAAAAGGGTCGTAGGCCTATAGATAAAGCTTTAGCACTACCATGCTCTCATATAGCACACAGATACTCACACATGCATGTTTGTGTTTGTTTGGAAATGCTGCATTCTGCTTTCAGCACTAGCTGTAGCTCTAACTCTCTACTAACAGCATCGGCCTTTCGTCTTTTGTTCTGTGGGTTACGGCCGAGAGGGCGGCAGGAACTTGACTGGCAGGCAAATTAAACCGTTTAATTGTTTTAAAAGCAGAAATATGCCATCATGTGTGATGAATTATCATAAAAAATGGGCCTCGAGCAGCATTGTGATATTGGATATTAATGTTGTTCTTTGCACCTTCTCCCTCCACTGACAAGCCTGGGCCTTGTAAAAAGCCTTTTTTATTGTTTTTTATTATGTAGCGAGTATTGTTACATGTACAATAAAAATCACAAGGAGGGGACAGAAACTTGCAACATGTTAAAGAAAGACAAAATAAAGTCTGAATGAGTAAGTGCTTATGCATTATTAGCGTGAGTGTATTTTTTTTTTGTCTCTCGTGTCTTATCCATGCAAACATCTCAAGTTGCCTTCCCTGTACCAAACCTCCCGGTGCCTTTTTCCATCTGTAGATATGGTCTGCAGTGTGTGTGTGTGTGTGTGTGTGTGTGTGTGTGTGTGTTTGGCAGAGTGGGAGCTCCCCATGTCCCTATCCTGTGAGCCTGTTAGGTGATGAATGACCTTCAGGCCCACTAGTGACAACTCCAGCTCCTAATGACTAACTGGCTGACTGACTGGTCTTAATGGAGGACCTGCAGAGCTCTGAGAAGGCATAGCACTCATACACACACATGCACACGCACACACACACACACACACACACACGCACAGGAGGTTCCACGTGGAGTTAATTGTGACATGTATCCTTGCATTAAACAGAACACACACACACAGAAACACACACTATTATGGTACACATTACACATTCTGAAAGGGTGGGAATGTATTTTTTTTCTGTCCCCGGTGAAAGAGACACATGACAGAAGTTGTTCCTATTTATCACCGACACAGGGTATGATTGTATCAGATTACTCAGCCAAAGCCCTGATGTTTGGGAGGCAACAAGCCTTTTTTTTTTTTTTCTCAAGTCCATATTTTCCTTTCCAGCTTTGGGTCCTATTAGGCCCTTCCAAAGTAGTTGGAGCGGGTGGCTGGGGTGGAGGGGGTAGGAAGAGGGAGAGAGATGGATACAGAGAAAAGGAAAAGGAGAGGCTGAAAGGAATAGAGAGGAAAAGAAGGAAAGGAATAAACTGAGAACGCAAGAGAAGGAGGAGGAGGAACACTCCCATTACTGGCTTCAGTCAGCCAACTGGGCTCAGTCCAGTTGCTAGGGTTCTGGAAAAAGAAGCCATCATCTGCAACCCATCATCCAGTGTCCACACTTGGACCTGCTTTCAGCACCTGTCACCCATCCCGTCAGTGTGACAAACTCAAATAAACATCCAAAATTAATCACACCATTACAACTGAACCCAACAGCTATCTTCCTCTTGCTTTTCCTTTAACAACACTTTCTTAAAAAAGACTAAAACATCATCCCCAACAGAGCAGCTGTGGGATTTCTACCCCCTCTTTTTTTTTTTTTCCTTCCGTTCCTTCATTTATGTTTAATTGTTACGAGGCACATGTGTGTTCATACGCAAAGCTGTCAAAAGTTTGGGTGCGGTTTACAAGCTAGTTAGTCACGGTGCAGCGAGGGAGGGCAGCGCGGTTGGTAGTTTCATTGCTGGGTTCCTCCCAACGTCTTTTTACACCGTGATGCAGTTTTTCAGCCCGCTCATGTTCTTTATTGACAGCTGTCTTCAGGCGCCCGCATGCTACACGATTTGCTTATTTAAATTAGTCCACTGCCAACTTTACACATGGCAGCTGCTGGAAGACACAAAGAATGAGGCCAACACGTAAATGTGATCCTCAACACACTCTGATGGAGCTGTTGAAGTATCTAGTAGGTGAGCATGAAATGCAACCACAATGCAACCACTCCAAAACAAACCGAACATATTCAAAAGCTAAAGGGAAAAAGTATGACACTCAATCATGGTGTTAAACTATATTCAGTTGAATTCATTGATTCGCCCTCAAGTGAGAAAAAAGTGTATTTCTGAACAAAAGTGTGTGATCATTTTTGGTTATATTATTAAATCTCATTCATAAGTTTTCCTTTTTTCAAGTAATCAAGGTCATTTATTTGCCATACAACACATATAGAACATATATAGAATATGTATACAAATATTACATTTAAAAGAGAATACAAATATAATAAATAATAATAAAACAATATTTTTTATTTATATACATGTATACTTAAATGTAAATTTGCATCTGGGGGAATGTAAACAGCAGCCAGAGAATGTTGATGATGAGCTGAAACAAAATAAAAAAGATTGCAACTTAAATGTTTGAAGGAGCTACTGGCTGCTTGCTCACGGCGCTCACCATTGTTGTAATGTAAGCTAACGACGTGACCCCAGGGAGGGCAATGTCGGTCTGTGGGTTGGTTGGTCAGTCCACCGCTTTGACCCTGACTTATAATAGCTCATTAGCTATTGGATGGGTTGTCATGAAATGTGGTTCAGACTAGCTGTTGCTTTTTTAATAAGTAACATGTTATTCAGATTATTTCAAATGCAATCCGTATAGCGCAGTGCATACCCAGTGGTCAGGGAGGCCCTTCAGTCTATACATGCACTTTGTGTCCTCATATTGTGATGCAAAACAATGCCAATTGGCCGCATACCCTTCCACCTAGATCTTTCTATTTTATCACGAGTGCCTGCCGTGGGCCCTGAGGATGATTATGGCGAAAAGTAAGCAGTCAGATGAAGTCGACTCTACTGGTGGCTCCGCTGCCTCTTGGGTGGCAAGATAACAGGGGAGTCCTCAGATTTGTAGTTGTAGAGTAAGGCAGCTACTTTTTACAAAGTCGGCAAACCACTTTATCTTTCTTGGCCATCTACAGTGTAGAACCTAAAATACTTCCACACACTGCTTCTCAGATGTTTCAGAGTTGTGATGACCTGATTAGCTTTGCTCGCGAGTGTCCTCTTCTATTTTCATTTCTTAGCAATGTTTGCTGATAATAATGGTGAACTTTGAGAAACGACAAGACAAACTGCTTCAGTCAGCCTGCGGTGTTTTTAGACTGTAAATTTTGAATTTGAACAGATCGTTACAGTTTGAGTATTTTATTTATAAAGTGACAGCCCTAGTGCAGATATTTGAGTGTCCAGTGGATGACTGTAATGACTCTCACATGCTGAATGACGCCGGCGAACATGGTACACATTAAATCTGCGAAACATCAGCATGTTAGCACTGAAAACATGCAGATGTTAGCATCAAGATCCACTGTACTCAAGTACAGCTCCAAAAGGTTAGCTTTATACATGTGTGGTCATTCATTTCAGCATCCTTAAAAAAAGGCTAAGTCAACCTTTGATTTAGAAAATTCAACACTTGAACCAGTGACAGCCTTGAAAGCAAGGAGAATCTTGAAAGACAAACTAAAAGTTGGAGCTCCACTAAACCAGCTCTACTGACATGAGGAAGATGCCGGGAAAGTGAGGTTAATCTCCTCCACATTTTCTCCTCCAAAAAAAGAAGAAGAAGAAAAAAAAAAAGAGGACATTTTTTACATTTCCAACCTTATTTTGGCTGACTTAGTTCCTGTTGGACTCTGACACGATTGGATCTGTCTCATCCTTGACTGATAGCAAGAAATTCTCACACGACGGGAACTGAAGAGGAAATGAGCTGCTTCAATATCCATTCCACCTCCATTGAGTTAGAGCAGTCCTTTGTGTAGACGAATGCCAGCTCCAAAACTACAAGGAGTCCAGAATAAAGAAAACTCTGAGGTCAACATTTCTGCTGGCAAGGGGAGCAGGGAGGCTGCGCAGCACGACTGTGTGTTGACCGAATGCAGGCTATACATATAATTTTTAGGCCGATTTGTTGTTTTTAGTCATTGAAAACCAAAACAAAGTTTCTCTCCAGTATAGTCTATTATAGGCTGGAGCTCGTCTCAAGCTGATCATCTTCTTTTTATGACCCCAGAACATTCTCCTTTCTGTTTGAATGTAGAATTGTATTTACATTTTATGCTGTTTGGATGGAAAAACACACTAAAAGTATGTTATAAAGCCGAAATGTGGGCCAAGAACTTGGTGAGTGTAGTCGTGTGCTTGTCTCTTATTGTCTCTATATATTGCATTGTATTCTATTGTGAATTATTTTTCCATGCAGGCTGTTTCCATGGTTTTACTGCGTTGCAGGTGTGTTTATGGTGCAGCAGGTGCTGCTGGCTGCCATGCTGTGCAGTGAGGGAGGGAGGGTGTCATGGCCAATATACGAGGGAAAGAACCTCTCACACATGGCACCGGTATTGTAGGCCTCTGGAAAATCCATTTAAACACTCACACAGCACAGCCCGACGCACACTCACAGCGATCACTGCACAGACATGCACATAAGTCACATAAATACACAAGTGCACACATGAAGAAAAGACACATGTGGACACAAGGAAGAGAGAGTTTTTCTTTTTCTTAGACTGCACCTCAAATACTGGCCTGGTTAATATATGAAAAATGTGCAAAAGGGAGAAAGTTTCTTGAAAAAGAAAGAAAGTCCAAGCGAGTGTAAGCGTGCGTGAAAATCAAAATAGCCTCCATCATCTGTTTACATTTGGAATGACTTCTTTCTGCGCAACTTAACATGTCGAATTCTCATCATTCACTGTGAATGATGGATGAACTGTTTGTAAGTTGTTTCATGTACACATATATATTTATTTAACTCTTGCTGATATAGTAATATCCATCTGTCGTTGCATCAGACACAGCATGCACAGCTCTTTCTGTCCATTTTTTCCCCCTTCACTCAGTGTCAAGGTCACTGCAGTTACAGTTTTCTGTCCTCTGTAGGGGGCACTGTCCCTCTTCTTCCTTCCCTCCCTCCTTCCCTTCCTCTATCTTGTTTTGTTTTGTCAATTCATAACTCCTTTGCTCTCTTTTTGTTCCACTTATATATCACCAAGTCCTTGTTCTTAAGTTTTCTGTTCCTTTTTTACTTTTTTCTTAGTCCACCACTGTACATACTGTCAGACTACACTATGTAAACAGTGGAGGTGCTTGTGTCTGCATGGCCAGAGGCCTTTCTTTCTCACTAGTTACAGCTAGCTAGACAGTGGGATGTATGAGCATGTCTCAGTGACATACGGGGTCATGAGGGTTGCCTGAAAATGGCAACAGTGCAACCTTTGCAACTCCTCCCCTCCCATCCACTGACACACACGCATACAAACACACTTTATTCGTCTTCCGAGTGTGAACCCCCGGGTCTGTTTTCCTCGAGCAGTATTGTTGACCCTACTCTTGGCTGTTGTGTCTCCCACTCAAATAAATCCCCTGCTCGTTATCGCAGAGCAACAAATATTTACGTCTGCCCTAAATCTCGGAGAAACATTCTCATGGCCTCCTCGATTGGTTATGTCATCCACATGCTTGCCGTGCCAGCACGAGTTCATTTTTAGTCATGAATCATTGTCCAGTAACAACCAATAAGACCTTTATTGACTCCCCTTTGTGCCCATGAGGCTTGTGTGTAATTACTATATTTACGTCCTGGTGGATGGAGCCAGGCTGGCGATCACCTGGGTAGCTACACAGGTATTCCTGTCGTACTGTGTAATTTTCATTATATACCAGGGGCAAGCTAAATATTTGCATTCCACCACAGGACGAGCCTCCCCCACAAAATGCAAACTCTCCCACCGTATAAAACGTCCAACGGCTCTTCTCGCGGGCCTCTGAGAAATCTTGAGGTGTTGGTGGCCCCCGACCTGCCATTACACCATCGGGTGATATCATAGTTTGGGGTTTATGCGAGAGGATGGAAACAAAATGGCTTGGCGGTGTACTTGTACACGTACGTGTGTGTGTTCCCATCATGTGTCAGGTGTAGTTGACAACTCCACACAGAGGAGGGGAAGAGAGTCACTTCCTCCTTGGACTTTGATGTCGAGACTCATTTCCTGTCGTCACAGTACTCGAAAGACTGGGGAAGAAGGGGGGGAAAAACATGTTCTTTTGAATGGACTGCCTTTATTTTGGCTGGAGGCCTTTCTCATTACATGCTGAATAGTGATTGTGCCAGTAGGGATTGTGCGAGCTTCAAAATCATCAAAGTTGGAGAGACTTCCATATTTCGGTAATGTTTTTCCAGGGTTAATTTTACGGATGACTACTGTGACATGGGAAAATATTACGTTTCAGAACAAATGAGTGCTCATTCCACTCAATCTCTTTTTCAGTATCATTTGTGAGGCACACATCTCCGGAGGACTCAAGGAAGACCAACTTCTACATTTATAACCCGCCTGTAACAAATAACGAAGCCGAGAATCTTTAACTGGCCCCCGGGGAACAAACCAGAACATTTTGTTATTGTTTTCAGAGAGGAAATAATCCGTTAACAGTAGGATGCGCTCCGCTGGCTGCCTTATTTATTTCTTTTCAGAAGCAATTAGAGTCCGTTAATTAAGCCCATGAAACGCGGGGAGAAGTTTTGCTCCAGGCGTAGCCATGGCACTCAACCTGGCACGTTTCTAGGAAATGAAATGGTGAAGTTTAATCATTCATTGGAAATGGAAAAGGCTTGTCAGCAGGGGAGACCTGGTCTTAATCTGTGAGGGGAATACATTTAAGTTGTGTTTTGCCGTAAAGGAGGGCTGCTTGGGTAACATTATTCATGCAGCAGATTATTCTAAATTGAAATGTGAAATGAAAACATCAAGGCGTATAGGGTAGATTTGGTTACCATTTCCTGAGAACGTTCATCAAGTCAAAAATACCATATATGATAAACGATACCACCTTTCCGATAGAGAAAAAAATACAGGGCATTGGGTGTCTCATAAGTAAACGGAAAATATCCAGTAAGGCTGTGTGGCTTGTCTAGTGCAACGAGATTTAATTTTAAGTTCACGTAACACTTACCTGTCTTGTGATCACTGTGTGATCGAGCTTGATGTCTAGCCGACCAGGTGACAGATGTTAGGGAGCCTATGCCCGTCTCTGACTCTTCCCCAATGAGCTGTCAGCACTGCAGTTGTGACAACCCTCAGCAGAACACACCCAAAAAGCCTACAGAGCTGCTGAAACTCAGCGTGTGTGCTTGTCCATATGTGTTTGTGTCAGTGTGTTGTTGTGTCTTTACCAGTACGTCTGCATGCAAACTGCTTTTTTTTTTCTGGTGTATTGCTAACACATGTGTGCATGCATTAATAATGTACTGCACATATGGAAGCACGTTTGAGCCTTATGTGTTAAAGGATGTATTTTTTTGTGTGTGTGTGTGTGTGTGTGTGTGTGTGTGTGTGTGTGTGTGTGGACTTGTCTAGGGATCAGCACACCTGTAGGTGGGTGTTCATTACAGCAGGCCTGAGTGATGGCTTGGCCTATGGGAGGCCCTTGTTCATTGTCATCTCCCTTCACTTAATTAGCCCTCACTCACAGGTCAGAGGAGACCACTGAAGGCCCCCTTGTGTGTTTGTGCGCACATACACACACACTCACACGCATATGTTTAGGATTGAGCTTTGTGCTTGATATGGTGCCAGGGGATACACAAGTGAACACACACACTCACACACACACACACACTGTATCTACACCTCCTAACCTTATCACCAAACCACCTGTGCATAATTTTAAGAGAGATTAGACTGGCACAGGCTGGCCCTTGTTTCGTTGATACGTTGAAATTACACCTCAGTAGTTGTTCAGAAACAGCAGCGTGGAACCAAATGTCTCTCTGTTTCCATCTCTATCGGGGACTTTCACTCCAGGAGATTAGAAGTTGACCCATTACTGGAAATGCTGTAAGCAGGCCTCATTGTTGTGAAATAACACTGAGCTCCACTGCAAAAAATGCAAAGGCTAAATATATACAGTACTGTACATGAAGAGCAATTTTCCTCACTGACAAATGTGTTCTCAGCTTCCCTCCTCGCCTGAAAGACTTCTCCTGTGTTAGTTCTTGATGCCACCGCGCTGATGCAGAGATAGATTGACACACAGGTATTTCGGATTCCGAATAAACCGCAAAAAAAAAAAAAAAAAAAAAGTCTCGATCGGACATTTTTTGTAGTGTAGATGCCTGTGCAGGTCGTTCTCTGTGGCGTGTGTGCTGAAGTTAAGCTGCTTATTAAATGACATCGCTATACCCCACCTTGGGCCCGGACCCACTTGGCCTCCAGCGAGGAGAGAGAGAGAGAGAGAGAGAGAGAGAGAGAGAGAGAGAGAGAGAAAAAAACAAAAAAAAACAGAGCGCGAACGTGAAATAGGAGTAGCAGCAGAGGAGAAACGAGAGGGAAGAGAAGGTGTACAGTATTTCTTTAGAGGGAAAGGATATAAAAAAGAAAAACAAATGAATGAATGATGTTTATGAAACTGAGCGCGGTCGAGGGTGTGGACTTTGTGTATTTTCAGTATGAGCGTTTGTGTGTAATGTGACTAAAAGGGAAACATAATCACGCTCATTCACGTCATGCTTGAATATGACTGTTCAAGCATCTTCTCAGAAATGTTTTTGAAATACCGAGACCACAAAAACACTACTACACTTCCATAAGTGCGGTATGATTGTGAAATGAATAACCGATACGGTGCAAATTTCTGCAAAAGAATCTTCATTGCAACGCATGAAGATACAGTTTATACAGTTTTGTGTATGTACTCTTTGTGCTCTCCCTCAGTAATTTGATTTTATCACGCAGAAAAGAGCAGAAAGATTGCAGGGGGGAGTAGTAGGTACTCCCAGCTAATAACATTTAATTTGGTGGAGTCAGTAGTATTTCTGCTCTTTGCTCCTTAACTTACACCCATCCACTCCCCTCCAACTGCCGCTTACATGTGTTCTGGCATCGCTCCGGGGGCCTGGGGGTAGTAGAAGACGGGGAAGAGGAGGAGGAGGTGGAGGAGGAGGAGGAGGAGGAGGAGAAGGAGGAGTGGGTGGGTGGGTGTGTAGGGTAGGGCGGACTCCTTTCGCTCCTCTTCCCTTCCCTCTTTTTCGGACCTGTCAGGCAGGCGGCCAGGGAGTAATGTGGAAATGTGGCTGGCTGGCGTCGACTTGATTAAGTCTGCGCACGTGTCTCTGCAGAGAGGAGACCCCAGGCTTAATCACCCCTAGCCCTGACACTCTCCTCCTCCTCCTCTGCTGTCTCTCTCTCTTTTTCTCTCCATATATCTCTTTTTTCTTTCTTTCTCTCTGTCCTCCCTCTCCTCTGCTGCCGCTCCTTCTCACTCCTCCCACTCAGAGGCTGAAGGCGAGGTTTTTTTTTCCCCTTCCCTCTCTGAGCACCCCCCTTTTTTCTTCTTTTTTTTTTTTTTTTTTGCTGATTTTCGTTTTTTCAGCGCCTTTTTCCCTGCTCTCCTCGCTCCCTGTGTGTAACTGACTTTTCTTTTGTTTGTGAAGCCCTTCTTTCACTCTCTTTATCTTGCACTTTTCTCCCACTGCCCTTTCTCTCGCTCTCTCCCTTTTCTTGCACCACTCCCTCCACCACCACCACCCCCCCTCCACCCCCTTTTCTTTCTATGTGTTCAAGGCCGTCTTTTTTTTTTTTTTTTGTGAGAATGTGTATCCTTATCTGCGAGTGGAGCGTTGAATACACATATGAGCTTTTTTGTGTGTGTGTTTGTATGCGTGAGGCCGTGCTTCCCATAGTGCAGCAGTGTGCACCACGCAGGGGTGGACAAGAACCTCTCTTGACAGCTCCAGGCTACCTCACCTCCTGCATGGAGAGGATTTCATGTAATAAAAATGTCCTCCCTCCTGGACTGGCTTTAGGCCAACTATAGCACATACAACCCTCGAGTTTGAGATCCTACACACAGTCGCATGCTGGGTTCATCTGAGCTTTTACATTTACCTATGAACATGAGAAGTTTGTTTTTACAACAAATGGATTAAGATGGAGTGGAGTAATATCACAGCAGGCTTAGGTTGAGGCAAGTTGTAGTTTATGATTTAAATGACCATAACAGAATAATTTTATATATTTTAAGGAAATATTGAATATATTTGAATAGATTTCCACCATTCAAACATCTAGTATTTATATAACAGGAAGTATTTTCTCATTTCCTTTTCCCGTCAGTGCACATTTCACAAAAAAAAAAAAAATCTCAAAAATAGCAGCATGGATGGCTCATGGATATTATGTTCTTTCCAATTTTTCAAGATTGTTTCTCAGAATTTCTATATTTTTCTGACATTTTGCGGGAACAAATGTCTGTAAATGCTGTGGGGACCGCTGGCCTCGCTGGCCTTTGGTGTGGCGACGATTCCGGCATGCAAAATCAGAGCTGTAGTAAATTTCTTTTTTGTAAGCTGACTTCCAAAATTGTACAGGGCACAATCCCAACCTTTCGGCCGAGTGCATACAACATTTTAAAACTCGGTGGTTGTTTTTTTTTTGTTTTTTTTAACAAAATGCCCCTTTGGACTTGGTTTCTCATTCTTGTAACAAACTTTTTACGTAAAAAACATATTTTTTTGCACTGATGATTCAAACTGCATCAACTGCCATTCGCCAAACATAGCCTGTGCACAAAAGACTTTTTTAATTTCAGATCCCAGCCTGACATAACTCCTCCCACTTCACTAATCTATAGGTGTGGGCACACACACACAGTCGCACAACATAAACTGTAGACGCTTACTGCGCTACAGTAATGACAATGGCAGCATGCAGCGCTTTAATTATTCCAATTTTCTCCACAATCTCTTTGAACTAACTTTGAATTAACTTTGAAGTGGTGAGCAAGTATAGCGGTCTGTATCAACAGATGAAAAGCTTGAAATCTTACGTTATTCTTATCCAAAGTATATCTCTCTTGCCTGTTTGGAAATTTGGAGGTCAGTGGCAAACTGTGAATGACAGTTTGTTTTAGGGAGTAGGGGAGGGGCACGCAAGGCGAGATCCCTAAGCCGGGATGGCACAGTGCAGCGGGCTTTCCAAAAGCAACATGCCCAGTCATTTCACTCGCACACACAGAGATAGACAAGACAGTGAATTTTGCCAAGACACATGCAAACACTCATATTCAGATGCAGAAATACACACAGAGGCACACACACACACAGAAAGAGAGACTGATGCCTGCACCTTTTGCAGTGCTGGCTACCTCTACAGTGAGTCAGCAGGGTGAACGTGGCACCAGCAGCAGCAGCAGCAGCAGCAGCAGCAGCAGCAGCAGCAGCAGCAGCAGCAGATGCAGGGCCTTTGCTCCATCCATCACATACTGTCGTTATCCCAGTGTGCTAAATGATTCTATTAGCGCGTCACGCTGGCCCCTCAAAGCTCCCACTGTTCCCACCTCCACAATGTGGTTCCAGCAATCCAACCCATGCGTTGATAATTTGCCCTGAAAAATTGGCCGGGGACAAGCATCCAATTATGGCTTTGCACCCCGTTCCCAGCGCCTCGTTTCAGATAACCGCTCTCATAACCGAGCTCTTTGAAAAACAAGATGAATCTGGCACTTCTTCATAATCTTCCCCCCTTCTTTCGTTTTCTTGTTTGGTCTGCGTTTTGTTTCTCTTTATTCTTTATTCTCCATTTCTGTTTGATGTCAACATTGTTGACACAATCGCTCAGTGTTGTATCACTCCAATGATAGGTGAAGCATGTTGACAGATATCAGCTGATCTCAAGTTAGTTTAGTATTATGACAAATAAATGCCTCTGAAGTTCAGGCTGTCATTTAATGCTCTGGGCTCTGAGCCAACACGTCTGTTTTTCCTGTCTGTCAGTGCGGAGTAGCGTTGGAAATCATTTTTCATCATATTCATTTCCCTGGCTTGCAGACCGCGTTGTGTTATTAGGTCAATGTTGTTATATTACGGTAATATTACATCAGTTACAACAAATTGTGCATGATTCTCTGTATCTGTCTCATATTTGTGCGCTAACATTTGGCCCAAAGCAATTGACTTAACTCTGCAGGATTATTTGACATATTATTACTTTAACTTATTATTCTAATAGGACATATATATATTGTCCAGCATTTTGTTTGGATTTGGAGTTTAGTTTTACCTTCTGGGCTTTTAAATCGGACACTCAGTTCACTGTGTTCTGTTGGCCCGCTCTAGTTTTCCGACATTGTCCCAAATGTTCTGCCTATTGTTTGTTCTCCCACTCAAATTAAATTTCATGTCTTTTGGAGAACAATCTCAATTTCGGCCAATCTCGCTGTGTAGAACTTGGAAAAATAACACAGATATCACTCAAATGGACTTTAAACCAGACCAGGAACTATATTTTAAACAACATTCAGACATGTTCAAAAATATAGACATGTAATGCAACTGATGTGTTTGAAAGTTGTGTTACAATCTATTACCCGTTTACATCATATTCACACAAAACACAGAAAACAGTTTAAATTAAACATACTGACTCAAAGTCCTGAAATGACATCTCCAGGTTTTACTGTACGATATCTGTACGGCCCCGGTGACTCAAACAGAATTCAAATGCAGCTGTCTGACAGCATTTAAATGACATGCAAAACAGTGCTGATGCAAAAAGAAAGAAAAAAAAAAAGTGTTGAACCAAGAGCGTATAATTTTTTCGAGGAGCTTAAGAGCAGTGATACAGGCCCATAATTTCCCCCCTGACACACTCCCCTCTCACTTCTCATCTCACCGGAGAACATTAGGAGGGTCAATTTGACCAATCATAGACCCTGCTGCACCCACCGAGCCCTCTGATCATCTTTCCACCTCCTCCTGGGCCCGTGAACTCTCAGTGTACAGTCATCTGATCCCACTATAGCAGCAAGCAAAGAAGCAGTTCCTGACCTGGACTGCTTACACACTCCAAAGAGGTGGGATCATAGCCCGTAGCTAGCCTTTTAAAATGTAATGTAATGTTCACTTGTTCTCTATGCGCATAAACAAGAACTGATACGGACATACATTTGTTCCAGTCACGCGACACCACACTGTGCTCAGCTTATCCCACCAAAAACTTAAGAGTGACCCTTGACTGTTGACCGGGTTGGGTTAATGTAAGTATTTTGTTACTGTTTAACAACGCCTGTGGGGAATAGGGAGCCACTGTAACAGCAAATAGTCAAAGGATATAATCAATTCCACAAATTCAAATTTAGAATATAACTTTGCTAAAGTCAAGTCTAAGAAAATTACAAGTCAAACTGTTAAATCACAGCTTATTGAGACCAGTTTGTCTCAATATACAGACGCCTCCACTCAAAAACGCTCCTTCACTGTGATGTTTGACCTTTACTGTGCAGAATGATGTGTCGGTGCTTTTCACGTTCATCTGCAGAAGGGGGGAAAGTTTCTCTGCACTCACTACTTTGGAAGCCAATAAGCAACCTACGCAAGTGTGATACTGACTCTCGAATCACTTGGCGCATGTGCACCGAGAACTGACTTGTAGGAGACATCTTGTGTCCAGCGGTGTCATGTGTCCGGCAGATCCCAATAAAGGAGGAGATGGTGTCATTTTATTTTTCATAAATAACTAGATAATTGAAGCAGTTTGTGGGTAAACCATACATGATCAGACAGAAATTATTATTCAAAGTATTTTTTTTATGTCTTTGTTTGGCCCGCCTGCTGTTTCTTGTTTATTTTATATTGTAGACTTGCTTTGAAGTCTCACATCTCATTAAGTCTTTTGGCAGTGAAGTCTCGAGTAAATCAAGTTTCACAGACATCACGTCTTTCAGTGAAGTCCCAAGTACTCATTTCTGTGATGTAAGTTGAGTTCTGTGAAGTCTGCAGGCCTGGTAATAGACACTCTAATCTGCTCCTGCTACCTTCTGGTTGCACGATTGGATAATCTGAAAATGATTCTGAAAAGACTCAGCAAACAGTGGAAAAAAACGTGTGATTATAATCATATATCACTAGTGGAGGGTTATGAAGTAGTCGTGCCAGTGATACAAGCCCATTCTGCTCTTCTCAGCTTTCCCGTCTCTCTGTCTGCCTGTGTGTTTGGACTGCTTGTGTAATTACCGTCCAGGCAGGGACAGACCTGGAGACAGAGGCAGGGTGCTAATTGTACGGTGGACCAGGAACGGAAGCTATTAAAGCAAGTCTGCAAAGACGTTCTCAGCCTCATCTGCTGCCATAAATCCCTCCTCTCCACTACGACCTACTACTGTCACCATTACCGCTCCCTCCCCTCCTTCATCTCTCTCTGTCTATCTTATTTCCATCACTCTATTTTAGTAAAATATTATTCTGTTGTCAACTAAGCAGGCTGAAATTGGGGAAGTTTAAATATGTATGTATATGTATGAAGTTTATATATTTAAACTTCCTCTTACAGAGGAATGCATTTACTAGGCATAATACTATTTTGTTGTTTTTATTAGCTTGCCTCTAATCTTTTATCACTGTGAAATGAAAACCAAACTAAACCAGGGATAAACAGACTGATCTGGTTGTTCATTAGCCGACCTGTGCCCACTAATTTCCTCTCCACATTTTGAAAGTAGCTCGCAGCGTTGTGTTTGGCCAGACGTCTCAGCTCTTATCCCTCTCCTCTGCTCGAAATGGACTCAAAAGGTGGTGAACGCGCTGAGATGAAAGCGTCGAGCGAGTTTAACAATATATGCTTCCTTAGAATATTGACTGAGAGGCTGCACAAACTGGTGGAGGATGAAAAATGATCTCGTTATGCTTCCTCTCACATACACAAACAGACATACAGCAATCGCCGTTGGCCGTAAGGGAGGTCAACCAGGCCTCCTGTAGCTAAAAGCGGGAACAAAAAAGCTGACCATGAAAGGCCTAATTAAACAGCAGTCTTTAATGTCAGTCAGCCCCCGACTGTAGCCCCAACCGCCCATGAATGAAAGAATAATGCTCTTTTGAAAAGGAACAAGGTTTTATAATCTAAACCGATTGGCTTATGAAAAGGGAAGCCCCTTAGCTAAAAAGGCCCACAGGTCACCCTCCATCTCTTCCTTTCTCTCCCTCTCCTCTTCTTCGCTCTCCCTTCTCTTCTTCTTCTCTGTCCTCCTGCTGAGTCCATAACCAGGGTTAAGCCAGGCTGAACACGGGCAGGTCTGTGACTGCCACCTCCAGCAGGGGCAAGGGCGTGGTGCTGCTAATTGTCCTTGGACACACACACATACACACACACACACACACACAGACAAAAAAAAAAAAAAGCACAGATGAACAGCCATGTGTGTTGGCATGACCAACGACTTGTGCTGATGTGCTTGGATTATCAGAGAGCTATGAAAGAAAAACAGCCAATTTAATTTAATCCAAAAATGGTTGCTGTTGTGGGACTATGAGCTGAGAGGAGGGGGTCGGCTTGGGTGCAGGGGGCCTCAGTACCAGGGGTTATCCTCGGAAAATGATTGGAGAAATTCAAGAATCCAGTGTGCAACCCCCCCCCTCCTCAACCTCACCTCACCGCTACCCACCCCCCCAAAAAACTCCCCACCCCACCCAGGAGAGGGGACCCCCCGACTGGCAGCAATAAATAGATTCTTTCTCTAACATGCCTAATCCTGCTAAACAGCAACAAATCCTATTAGGCCATGAATTATAAATCCTTCTTCGCCACCTCACCCCCTCGTCCCCCACTGGAGAAACCCAATCGCCTCCCTGTCTTCGTAACGTGCACGCGCATACCCACATGCATACAAACACGCTAGACCTTAAGAATGTCGGTCCAAACAGGGAGGAATTGTCAGTGTTGGATGTTAATGCATTGGTATGTATGTCTACATATGTGCCTGCTTGCTTTCATGCATACTGGATGCCAGTGCATGCGGCCCCTCGCAAAGCTTCCTTCTCTCTACATGTCACTCTGGACCGAGCCAAGTATTTATACAAACGCATGTGCAAACAGGGATAATCTCGCACACACTAGGGTCAGAAATTAAAGAGGCGAAGTAATGCTCTTAATAAGTAGTTATATAATATTTCACATTCAAATGTTAGGCGTCTCGGCTGCAGTTGATTCGTGGGAGCTAAAAACTGGCTTGAAAATGTGCAATGAGCAACAGGGGTGGAGGGTTAGTAACACTCACTGGATCTATCATATATATAAAAAAAGAGATGATAAAGTGCGTCCAGGGGGAGAATATTGTTACTTTTCAGGGAAGCTGACACGTATTGCTGGGAAATGGGACACTGGCTTATCCCAAATAGTTCAAAAGTCAGCCAGTGGTGATGTGTGTTAAGATATGCCAGAGTTCAGGCAGGAAAAACAATGGGTGAGGATGTTTTGACGGTGGCCTTAAACCAGGATTAGAGTTTATAGCTATGCTAACAGATGAGCGAGGCTGTAATGCTCATTGGTTGACTGACCAGCCAAATAATGGACATTCCCATTGGCTACGCTGCAAAAGAGTGCGCCTGAATAGACACAAAACGTCCTTAAAAACAGATTTATGAGACAAAATGCCCAAAACTTTTACCCCGATACACTCACTAACATGCATGCCAACATTACTGACGCACCTTAGGCTAAACACTTAGACTAGGTCTGGCACCAAAGAGGGGGTCATTAACCCCGAATCTGTCCGACTCTCTAATTAGGCTCACTTTGAAGAATAGTTACAACCACGTCCTTCACTTGAGGCTACACCTTAGGCCTGGAACAAACTTAAGCCTCAGAACCTGAATTAGTCTGGTCACGTCTATGAGGTAGCCACTGTCCCAAACTCTTTTACTGCTCCCAGTTTGATGGCAGGAATAGGAAGGGCATATCTTAAGCGCATCGACTGTAGGATTCATGAGTGTATAAATGAATATTTAAAGTGTAGAAAAAACATCTCCATTTCATGTAAGAGCCTGTGGAAGCATTTTACACATTACTATCTTAGTTCCTTCTTCATACCCTAGTGAAAAGCGTTTTCTTTTTTCCCACGGCTGTACTTTTTCATTTTCTCAGCCGTCTAACTGGAAACCTCCTCACCCAAATCTTTAGTTAATTTGGCAGTTAGACTCGTGTCAGGAAGAGTTCACCAGTCATTAGTCTACTTGTTAGATGTGCACTCCTCTCCAATCTTCTCTCCGTGTGGTGGGAAAGAGCCGTGTCTGTCTCTGTTCTCTTCAAATAATGACAGGTTGTGAGGCTCGGGCTCATTAACATTAAACATGGGTGGGACTTGAGGTCACCAGGATGTTGAACATCTCTCTAGAGGTATGTGGTGACAGTGTATCTGTGTATATATGCGATTAGACTATACAGAGATACTTTGCACACGCAACATAGAATCTAATGAGGTTAAACCCGAGTATATAAAGCTACACCGTGTGAAAAAGAATGTGTGAGAGGCAAATTAGAGCATGCATGTAGACACAAAAACATCTTTCTCTCACAGTATGCAGTGTGTTTGTGATAGAAATGCAGGAGGTTCGGGTGATAGCAAACCTACAGTATCTCTGGCCTCGCTCTCTCTGTATGTCTCTCTGTGGCCACACACATCAAACATGGCTTGCTCCCTCTGTTCTCTCTTTGTCATCAGCTCTTAATGGGCATTGGGCTTTGATGTGGTTCGGTCGCTGCTTTTGTCTCCAGCGTGTCTTGATCAGTGTCTATTGATCTGGTGGGGACATGAAAACAACCGGAGCAGACACACAGGGAGGGGGGGGGGGGCTATTGTATCAGAAGCCATATTTAACCAGCTGCTTGTGATGCAGTTGAGTCTTTCAGGATGTGTGAGAAAAAGAGAAAGTCCGAGTTGTCTAAGAGCAGTATCATAAACATACACCTTTAAAAAATAAAGGTTCCTAAAGCGGTTCTTCATGGTGATACCATGATATTTTCAGATCTGCAAGGAACCTCTTAGTGATTGGTCCTGTTTTTTCCAGCATTTAGTATAAAAGTATTTCATTTAAGGTGCAATTTATGATAATTTGAATTAAAATGTTGAATTTAAATGCAACATTTGGTAAATTACTTTTAAAAAGTCATTCATATCACTTTATATACATTATTATCACATTACTAATTGCTCTCTCTACAAAGTAGTTGTAGAAAAATTCCAGTTTACAATTAGATTTGGCACCACAACAGTCATTTATACACACAGCCACAAGTTAGTCAAAGAGGTCCACAAATAAGGCTGTTCAAAGGAGTTCGAACTGTCCCTGTCACATCGTTACAAAGTCACTTAAAGAACCAGTAATCAGTTCTCTAAAGAACCTTTAAAAGGATTATTAAACACAAAAAGGTTCTTAAAAGCACCAAAAGTGCTGACTTAAATAATTCAGTTCTCCAAAGAACTGTAAACAGCAAAACAAAAAACTGTGAGTTTCGCTATATAGAAACAACACAGAAACATTCTTCTTGCATGCAAACCACTCTCAGAGCTGGTACTAACTTCCCACTAGACAAACCCTTACATTTAAAAACCCTCACTGAATGGGGAAACTTGGCTGTTACCATATAGTGTCTTAGCATTGCGCCTCTATAATTCTTACCACGGCATGCCATCACTTTCAGATCAAACATTCTTGAAAGAATGTTGTCATCTTATCCCCCAAAGATATGATAAAAGGATGTCTGTTTTTGAGGAGAACAGAAGAAGAGCCCATCTCTTTGATGGACCAAAGCACCAGCCATAAAGCTTATCTCACACACACACACACACACACAGGCCAGCAGTCTTGCTGGGTCCTGACCATAGCACATTGATGTCTGAGGCTGCTTTCTCCTGACTGACTCAGAGGTTATTGCAGTGCACCATGGAAGCACAGGATATTTGACGGTCCCCTGCCAAAGAAAGAGCCGAGGGAGTGGGGAAGGCGAGGCGGAGTTGCCGTTGACAACTCCAAGATCTCCAAAGTGACCATCTGAAAGTGAAAAAAGGGAAAACTTATTAAGAGAGAAGGGTCCAGGGGAGGCCATGGGGCTAAATCTGTCACAGCTTTTCAAGAGAGGAACAAGGCAAGTTCATGACTCCAGCAATTACAGCTTGTACATGACTTCTACAGTTGACCTAATAAAGAATAGCACGTCTGTTGGGAAGAGCTAGGAGTTGGTGTTTAATCCGTAACAGAAAAAAAAACACACACACACACAATCACCCTTTCCAATAGAGAATGAATCATACAGCGCAGGACAATGGAAAATATATTGAAGTCGTCGTGGGTGAGATCTGAGCTTTGCTGACTCAAGAGGAGTCCCCAGGATACACTGTGTGTCAAATCTTCTGCACAGATGAAAAATAAACATGAAGAAGAGAAATGAGAGACGAGGGGTGGGGGGGGGGGGGGGGGGGGGGGGGGGTGGGCAGAAGGAGATGAGTAAGAAGCCGAGTCAGAGCCGGCAAGTGTTTGAAGGGCAGCATCAGCGGAGAGATGTGGGAATAACATTCCTTCAGTTTGTGCGTGCCAAATATTTAATGGAGTGGAGGGGTGTAAGGAGGGGTTCGGTGTTGGACAAAAAAAAAAAAAAACGCTTCGTGTTATTCTTTTATCACACTTACCCCAATGAACATGTGTGTGCATTTGTGTCAAACGCAGGAAACGGGAGGAGGGCAAGAAGGGAGCGGGGTACAGTTGTACAGCGATCAAAACCGCACATGTTTTTTGTTTCCTACATGTGTTTTCTTTCCCAATTATGCTTGAACCTCCGAGTCACACAGAAAAGAGGCGGAAAGAAAACACATCCTTCTCCTCCATCGACGATGGAGGGCGAGGAGGTGGGGGGTTTTTTTTTTTTTTTTTTTTTTTTTTTACAAAATAGGGCCTCATGCTCTTTATGTTTTGGTATTGTTTGAGTGCATTTCCTCCTATAGCTCGGGCAGTCCTCGCATGGAGGGCAGGAAAAAAGACAGCAGCCACGACGGCCTTTGATGTTCATGTTTTATGGTCCCATGTCAGCGCATTGTCTGTTAAGTCCTTTTGTCGTCCCTCTGCCTAATTAAGACCTCAGAGCGACTTGTTGACTCCACAAAGACGCTTGTTTGGGGGGGGGGTGGTGTGTGTGTGTGTGTGTTTTTGTGTGTGTCAAGGGTGTGTGTGCTATGATAAGGACGTTTTTTTTTTTTTTTTTTTTTTAAACAGCGTACAGACACACACACGCATAACCCTTTACCTACAAAAGCACAGGCTTTGACACAAGAATTGAGTCATTCACTTTTCTGTTTGAGGGTCGTTTGATGAAACTACATTTGTGCACACAGTAAACACACTTCACACAAGTCTGTAGGAAGTGGGGAAACGATCCAAACAACAATTTGATTCATAATTTTTTCCTTGCATCTGATTGTTTTCCGCTCCCTTTTCATTTCTGCCATCTCTCTTTGGATCTCTCCAGCAAGAATCCAGTGACGTCAGTTTGCTGCTAATCCGCCTTCTCAGCAAATACACTGCTGGCACACACACACACACACACACACACCATCCCGCAGCTTACCAGCTTAACTTTGATGTGTCTGATACCAACAGATGGTTAAAAGGTCACCTGTCTCTGAGACATACTGTACATAAAACAGAAGACAGGTAGAGAAATTGTGCAGCGAGTCCTGCACACCCAGCAGACAGAATCTGTTTTTTACTGTCTATTTTTATTTAAATACTCTCTGAAGTCTTTGTGCTTCATCTCACTTTGTGTAAGCGTTAAGTCTGTAATAGTACTTTAATAAGTATGTAAGGGTCATTCAACAATCTTGTTCCCGATTTGAGGCTAGTCTGAGCATATTACCTGCCCCGTAGCGCTGTGGTTTTCAAACTGAGGGGCGTGAACCACTGCAGGGAGGGCATGCATGACCAAGGGAAAACTATGAAGTGATACTAAGATGAATGATTATGACTTATGTAGGTAAAATAATGCCATTCTTCTGACCTTCATTTCACTTAAATTCAACTTTTCTCCTTTGTTATAAGTTGTTTTAAATCAGTTGGTGTAGTGGGGTATGTGTGAGCTTTTTTTAGCTTCTGAAGTGAGTCATGCCTGGACCACTGTTTGCTGTTTTGTGAGGGCTTTGCAGATATAATCTTTAAACGGACTGCATTCCATCCCGATTTTAAATCTTACGCTGCCTCCATGCAGCGTCTACACTAACCTCTTCAGCAGCAGCCACTGTTGTTTTTGAGCAAAAAAGTAATTTCACACACCTAACGTTTAACCACACCTGCGGTGACGTAGCCGCCAATAGGTCCACATAGGACACTGACTGGTCCGTATTGGACACAAATGCGAAGCTTTGAGTCTGGCAAGATGGATTCTCGCATGATCTTTTGTGATCTTTGGAGTCCAACTGACTGCCTCGCAGGATTTATTTCTCTTTTCTGATTTTTCACACAAGTGCAACCAGATGATGACAACAGTCTTCCAATGTTTGTCACGTTTGATGACAGTTCCTGTCAGATTCCAAGTGCCTGGAAACACCAACAACTTTGAAATTGTTAATTATAAATGCAGAGAGTGTTCCTGCACTTAGACTGAATCTGGTGTGTGCGTGCTTAAGATTAAAACACTAAAAAGTGGTTAAATCTGTCATTATGTCTGCGGTCTCCCGTGTTTCTAAAAACAAATCTCTGTTGTGTACCCGGTATTCGCATATTTTCCTGTCAGGCGGTGTGGATTGGCTCTTGAAATAGGTCAAGCCGGTGCAGGCCTTAAAAAACCCTGACCCACTCATCACTATACCTCCGCTTTCTCTCACTTCTTGGGGGGAAATTATCATGCATTTATTTGAATGAAATATTTTAGTTCCATCTCTTCTTGTCAACAAAAACTTACACTTTGTCACAGTTTTTTTTATTGTCTATGATCTATTTTTAGCTCAGCTTTGTCATTAAAAAAGGTGATTGAACATTTTTCATCCTAGTTTTTGTTAAGGAAGTTGACACTACTTCATGCTCTTGACAATATAATACAATAGTATGCCTTCCTCAAATTCACATGATGATTTGACAACTCCAAACTTTAACTGGGTCTCTGTGTGTGTGTGTGTTTGTGTGTGTGTGTGTGTGTGTGTGTGTGTGTGTGTGTGTGTGTGTGTGTGTCTGTGTGTGTCTGTGTGTGTGTGTGTGTGTGCGTGTGTCTGTGTGTGTGTGTGTGTGTGTGTGTGTGTGTGTGTGTGGTGTGTGGTGTGTCTCTGTCTGGGCCCCCACACAGTATTTGTGTGTTTTTCCCTCACGCCTCAGAAATCCAGTCACTCAACAAACTTTCAGTCCGTGTTTTCTCGTCCATTTTCACTCATAGCACACATCATTCAAACATGCAGCTGTCACACATGGAACACCCAAGGACATGTTAGAGCATTTTCTGACAAATGAAGCACATGAGCACCCGTGTACGGCACACACACACACACACACACACACACACACACAGTGTCTCCTTTAAAAAAAACAAACACAAGTGCATACAGTCACTATGGTATGCAAGTATGTGTGTGTGTGTGTGTTGTTTGCATCCAGTGGTTTCTGTTTCAGTGTTTAGCTCCATACCAGTGGGTTTTCCCTCGTGTTGACACAGATGTGCTGCCTTGAGCCAAGGGGACGTGTGTTTTGGGACTCCTCTTAATGCAAACTGAGTCTGGTTTTCTTCTTTCACTTTGCACAATGTTGCAGATTCATAGTCGTGACCGATAAGGCAACCACTGAGAGAGAGCAGAATTCATCTGTGTTGACACATACAGTCATAGGTTAAATGTGTATTTTTTTGTATGCATACCTGCGTGTGTGTATGCGTGTGTGCTCTCTTGTCAGGGCCACATGTGTTTTGCTGTTTGCTGCACACATTGTTGATCGTTGAATGCAGCAAGAGCCAATTAAACTGGGCTTGAAGCGTGCAGCCTTTCTTCTCTCTCTCCCTCTCTTTCTTTTTTACAACTCAGTTAGTCCAAAACAAGCCACTTCACATTTTACAGCAAGGAAACATCTGTAGACTTAACCATCATTGTTTTTCTCTTAGACTAAATCAAGTCTGCCTTTCTGTGACAGGTTGTCCCACGCACAGAGATCAGCTGTAAAAGTCCTCCGCAGAATGCAGTACTTTGTGGCCAGGAAGAAATTTCAGGTAAGCAAAAGGAAATCTAGAGGAGGAGGAGGAGGAGGAGGAGGAAGAGGAGGAGGAGGAGGAGGAGGAGGAGGAGAGAAATTCTGTGGAGTCGAAGAGAGCAAAGGAGGGACGAGATAGAGAGATAAAGAGGGAGACAGATTGAGAATGAGAGAGGGAGTGGGAGAAGTGTGTGTGTGTGTGTGTGTGTGTGTGTGTGTGTGTGTGTTTATGCAGGATAAGGAGGTGGTGGTGGGGGGTGGGGGTGGTAGCCCCAAGGGCATATATCAGCTGCATGTATATGTGTGTGTGTACGCGTGTGTTTGTGTGTAAATGCCTGAAACCTGCACCTGCATGTCTTCTTTGTGCTCACTTCAGTTCAGGCGTAGTATCATGGGAAATCTACTAACCTGTCTCTGGGGCTACAGTAGGAATTCACTTACTGTACTGCACACACACACAAACACACACACACACACACACACACACACACACAGCAGGACACAGCCTCGAGCATTAACGTCAGCAGAATTATGTTTTGAAAATTTTGTGCAATAAATATTTCAGTTAAAAAAAACAAAAACATAATCATATTTGAAATACTTTGGCCATCATTTTCATGCTACATGTTATCGTAGAATGGTTCCTATATTCGTACCATTTCCAAGTGTTGAACATGTTTTCAATTATGGCCTAAGTGATGTCAGCTGCAGAGGCTATACTCTGTGTATACCAAGGATACCCTAAAGAGTTCACTGGGTTCTTTCTGATGCTGCTTGTATCCACGTCACACTAAACAAAGCTGTGAAAGGACCTTAACACGATTGCTTTCTACATGACCATGCACTTGTCAGTGCACGCACACATACACACACACAAACACACTCACAATGAGTTAACAATGAACCCTTTGCACCCAAGGGGGTTGGGGATGTTTAAGGGGACCACGCAACAGAGGCTATGGTTGACAATGGCTTTTGTGTCCCTCTCTGTGTGTGTGTGTGTGTGTGTGCGCATGCATTGATCCACAGCAAGCGCGGAAGCCCTATGACGTGCGAGACGTGATCGAGCAATATTCCCAGGGTCACCTCAACATGATGGTCCGCATCAAGGAGCTGCAGAGAAGGTGGCGTCTCTGACCTTTATTCACGCTCTTTCTTCTTCACTGTCCGTCGTTTCTTTTCACAGTTATGTTGGATACTGACTCGTAATCACAACAAGAAGGAAGAAATCAAAAACATATAATCTCATTTTAAAATAAAATAGGTCAACTTAAATCTTCATTTGGTCATGTTGTGGTTTACCATTTTTCCATTGGCTCAGACATTTGTGTTTCTGTTTGCCTTTACCTAAGCTGTACTGACAACAAGCTCAACTGAACTGGGTCATGAGGACAACAGTACAAGTGTTGGCTCCGCCGTTCAGCCTTCAGTGATTTTGCATCTCAGTTTTGCAACAGTTTTTATCAGTTGGATTGTACTCCTGCAGTACAGTTTGTTACTGTTCATCTGACAGATAGGAGCCTCGCTGCTCTCTGATTTGTTACACCTTGTTATGCTTTGTTGAGCTGTAATGAAGTCCAGTCCTCACTGAAGTAAAACCTTTTGTCCTCGTCCCGCAAATTCTCTCTGCTTTTTTAAGCAATTTTCTTTCCTCTAACCACACGACGCTCTCCCATGAAGGAGGTCGATTAGGTAATAAACTGAGTCAGACTTATGTAAGTGCGTCACCTGGACCTCGTGACACATTTTGCAGAGATTCAGCTGAGCAATGTTTAATCTGTCGAAATTCTGAAACCAGCAGGGCATCATAATGTGTTACAGTGGTGGTGTAAAGCTTCAATGCAAACAATTGTAGAGGATAATACTCTTTTATAATCATAATTCTACTAAATTCTCTTATAAAAATCTAAGCTGCTTCTTTATTATTATTATTATTATTATTATCATTCTTATCTGCAACTGAACACCAAAATTTAACATTCAACAGAAAATCCAAAAACACAGCACACAGCCACATGTGACTCCTGCAAAAACACTGCAATCATGCAATGACCGCTTTGCATCAAATGGGTCAAATCCTCCCTTAATTTGAGGTGTTGAAGAAAAGAGAGAATGCTTTGCAGTGCATATTGAACTGCTTCCCTCTGCTGCAGTCGACTTATAGATGACTAACAGTCCACGTGAGCAAGTCTCATTGTTTATTTTCAAAGCTTGACATTTCAGTAAGAACACAGCATTTATTCATTTATTCCTCCCTTTAAAACTTGCATGTGGGTTTGTTTTTTTTTCGCAAAAGCAGCAGTATATAAATACTATTCAAGCTGACGCCATTTGTTTAATTGTATTGGCTCTATAAATTGGCTTATATTATTTGATTGTATTGTTCATGAGCTGGAATAAAGTGTTGTTTACTCAACTGAATCTCCTCTGCATCTGGCCAGTGTTTTTTACCCTTTCCCGGCCTAATTGCTTCTGTCTTTTTCGCCAGGCTGGACGGGACACTGGGGAAGCCAGGGATGTTTCTTCCAGGTAAAATACACAGCAAACACAACAGTCTTCACCTGATAGACAGCCGTCACTCCTCGCTCCATCTCTGTGTTTATACCTCACACATACACAATCTGTGCCAGACTAAATATGAGAGAAAGAGAGGTCACTGATGTATGTGCATATGTCTCTGTTTGGATGTGGGAATGTTTACAATGTGTGTTTTCATATTTGGGAATATGTGCACCCTGTTTGCTTCACTGTGCATGCATGCAATTTATAGTGAAAGTAATAAATGAATCAGTTATTATCTGCTGTAATCAAGTTGATATGTAATTTTTAATTAATTAATTTGTTAATGACACAATACATACAACAGTTATGTACAGAATTATACCTTAATCTATTTAAATCATTGATTGTTGATTGTAAATCAGTACAATTTTATTTATATATTTCATATTATTGAAATATGAAATATATTACCAAAATAATAACATAAGTTATCTCATGATATTTTCCATATAGAGCAGGTCTTGGAGACAATGGCAAGGAAAAAAGAGTCAGAAACCTTCGAGCAGAACTCCCGATCATGTTGGACGGCCATCTGCTGTATTATGTAGTCATCAAATATCTGAGTTAGACATAAAGTTTACTAAGTGTTCATTAATTATAAAGAAATGGTTTGTAGCCTCAACAAGGATAACGTGTTTCTTGTTAAAAACTGCAACTGAAACAGTAAATTGGGCAGCCTACGAGCTATGTGGCTACATTCATGCACATAGCAGCATAAAAATCTATGATACCAATATACCAACACTTGAAGTAACATATTTCTTTCATCAGTGTGAAAAACGTTAACTGCTCCTGGCAAAAGTTACCACAGCTTCTGTGTCGACTGAAAAAATGACGTCAGCGGGTCAAATAAATCACTAACCGCTGATTGGTTAGGGCAAAACAAAACCAAAAAAATCTTTATTGTCAACAAGAAACTGAACATGCTGAATAAAAAAGGTGAATTGATCAGGCCACGTTATCAGGATATAAAGTTATAAAGAGTTATATGATTATTTGGAAAGGTTTTATTCACACTTTATTATGACTGAAGTGTACTGCAGTGTGTGTACATATGAATCTAAACATTCTTGACCCTAGTTTGCATTACCAGACCCCCGGCTCCCCCTCCTTCCTGCCTTTCCTCCCTCTCTTTTTCCTTTGGTCCAGTTCCCAGGTGCTTTGTAAACATATTTTGTTTGGCTACTTCATCGTTAACCAGTTAGACAAGGGATTAAATTAAGAAAACAACTCCGCAGCCCTGTACAATTTTGCATACTCTCCAAGGCTATACTACATATATTCACACACACACACACACACACACACCCACACACAGTATGAATGAATGGTTATATTCAAGGGAAATCAGAAAATACACTGTTGCTAATGTAGATCCAGTGATTAAGTAGAGGGCAAGCTTACCTCAACATACCCGACTTTCGATCCGATCTGAAGAATAGAGTTTAGTCATGTTTCTAAGGTTACATAACTCTTTCTGACGTTTACTGTATACGTTACAGTGGGGGACTGTAAACTGCCACGGTGACTCGCGCCCACAAAAGTGTCAGAAAATGAATGAATGGGTGGTTTGACCAAGAGTCATGATCCTTCAGGGCTCTCACTGTTAAATATGATGTTATGTTTGTAAGTTGCGTGAATGTACATTAATTGAGTGTGGCGAAATGCACTTTTCTGCATCTGTTTTTGTGTCCTCGCGATTACCACCAAGAAATCACGAGTAAATTCTTGTCATCACTACAAATGTATCTATATTAGATTTGAATGTTTGCGTGTGTGTGGATTTATATATGTTTCATTTTCTTTTCTTTTTTCTTGCTCCTCTCTCTCTCTCTGTTTTTCATCCACCAGGAAAAGGAGAAGATAAAGAATACCCAACAATTGGAGCACGGCTGATCAGGCTAGAAGATAAGGTAGGCACACTCCTGCTGCTCAGGGTGTGTGTGTGTGTGTTTTGTCTGTAAGTCAGAGAGATAAAGTGATTAGATTACCTTTGGTCTTCATGACTAGGAGTCATGCGTGTGTGTGTGTGTGTGTGTGTGTGTGAGACTGAATGATTGTCTGAGCGTGACGCTTGTGTCTGTGTTATCAGATGGATGCATGTGGTGGTATGTTTTGATATGACCATGTTGTGGCTCAGCTCTGTCAAATCTTGTGCCAGTGTAAAAACACACACACCTGCATTCTCTCTCCACCTTATCAGCATCTATTCAGTGCTGCGTCGATGCTTCACTTTCTGGGCTGGTTAATTCTGATACGATTTTCCATGCCAGCCCTTCTTTCTTCCTGTCGTCCCAGGTAGGTTGGCGACAATTCTTGGATGTTTATGTTTCCATATGGGAATGTTAGAATACTGGAAGCACTAGGGGGGCTAAAGAGAAAAGTCTTTATGCAGTGAGGCATAGCCAATAGGCAACAGCTGTGTTATGAAGCCCACGGGTGTAACTAGGCGTGTCCTCTCTCATAGAGGAACAGGCACAACTTGATGCCAGCGTGATGCCAACCCCGATGCGAGTGCGATGCCAAGATAGACATTTTCCCCTCTGGGGGTGGTTGTACCAGTTGGACTGGTGTGTCTATCAGTCTCTGTGTCTTTCCATGTGCAAATTATAGGACATGAAATGTGTTTGTTAGTTTTGGTCTGTGGCTACATCTGTTGTCTGTTTGTCTGACTGGTGGCATCACTAGAAAGTGAAATTATCTTTGCGGATTTGGAAAAGGTTTGGAAATGTGTTTGCGTGCTGAAGCTGAAGCTGGTGTTTAAAATTAAATACTAACCTTATAGTCAAGTTGTTCTCACATCTCACGGTAAATGAAAATAACTCCTATACAATGGAACAATGCATTCGCTAACCACTTCTTTTCTATTCAAGTCAGCCAGCTCAGGATTTCCCCCTCCCTTTGCATTAGTGTTTACCATCCCATCTCTGTGCGCTCATCAACACTGATGTGCTTTAATGTTTGCATGCGTTTACCGCTCTCAGACTTCTTTGTTACCGAGAAAGGAGTAATGATCTTGGTCTGAAGACCTCCCTCAGTGATTGAGTTACGGCCCATTTGCTCTGGGCTACATGTTGCGATCGCAATCTCCTGATTGGAAACATAAACCTGCGTTAAGAAGTGCCTCCTCTACCTACGACTCCCTCAGTCTCTTTTTTCCATCTTAAACCTCTTCTCTCTCCCCTGCTCTGCCTTGACATAAAAGCTAAATAAAACTGAGAGGTGGATAATTGAGAAATAAATCAGCGCAACCCAACTGATGCAGGCTGCTCTCCCTCCCTCCTAAACAATGTGGAACCAATCAGTGCTCCTCTAATCAGAACTGCGTTCGCGTGCTATTGCTGCAGCAAGCGTCCTCTCAAAGGGGAACAGAAGAGTAGCAACGGCAGCTTATGACACCCAGATCCACTCTTCGTAATTACTATGTTCCTCGCCTCAGCACCCGCCCCCTTCCCATGTCTCATTTCTGGTCATGTGAATTTGTTGTTTTGATGGTTCTGACGGGCAGGCACACCTGTTACATGGAAAAGGGGGCCTCCTCTTGCCCTCAGGCAGCAGGTGTATGAACCTGTCGACTTCTGTTACTTGGAATATTCCCTGGCCATTGTCAGAATAGGCCTGCGTTATTAAGCTCCACCGGCATGCATTATTGTCCACATGTTATTTTATGATCACACGCATTATGTCATCCCCATAACTGAATAAAATTATCTTGTTGTAATTGAGCAGAGCATTTCCCTTGTGCTCCTGACACATTTTCACTCAAATCTTCAGAGTATGGTCTCCATGTAGCAAGTTAAAGCCTTGCTGCAGCTGCCCGGGGTTTCTATTCTGACCTGTGGCCCTTTGCTGCATGTCATCCCCCGCTCTCTCTCTCTCTCTCTCTCTCTCTCTCTCTCTCTCTCTCTCTCTCTCCCTACCTTGCTGTTACTCTTCAGCTTTCTCAAAAAATAAACTCAAAAAAAAGTTTGGCTTCCTCTTCAAACAATATCTCAACATAAAACTATCCCAATGTAACGCTCGAGCCGAATGCTATTGCACCACAATGTTTGTCATCTCTTATGAAAAAAATACACAGTGAATTAAGTTTGTTGTAACTCAGAGTGCCCTTGGGTTCAGTTGTCAGAAGCGACTTGTTTTCAACAGGATCCCCCAGCGCTGCAACTTTGTTTGTCTCGCATCACTGTCTATTTCATAACGTTGTGTAATTTCACGAGTTGCGTCACTTTCTGTGCATGTTGCCCATAATAGTAAACCTAATCACACACAAAGCAAAACCCTGGTGTCATAGTTGAATCACTTCTGAATAGGATCTTTCTCAACAGGACCTGAGAAATGATTCATCAACTCTGGACCCTAAATGTTTGTGTATGCCTGTGTGTGGGTTTGTGTGTGTGTGTGGGTGGGTGGGTTTGTGTGTGCACAAGAGTGTGTTCCCATGCCTTTCTCAATACTTGGTCAGCATCCAGCTATTTTTTTTTTTTTTGACAAATTCCCACTTTCTAATCCCCATTCCCCTTTAAAACACCAGACATCGACCACTCTGACTGCGCTTTATTCTGCAGCTGAGTAAGTAAGATTTCATTTTCTTGTGCAGCTATTGTCAGCACATCACTTGTAGATGAATTTATCTTCAGTGGACTGAAGGGGGCTCCGGCATTGTGTGTCCTGTACAGGGTTAGACAGTGATTTATTACACACAGACAAAGACACATATAGATCTACACGTACACACACACACACACACACACACACACACACGAGCGTATAGAGTTGATTAATCACCGATGTGTCTAACCCCGCACTCTCAAGATTGAATTCTCCAGGAGCGACCTGGAAACGAAGATGGATGGCACTCTGTGACAGTGTGTTATCTTTCTGTCAGACACACTCGATGAAAAATACCCAAACGACAAGCTCAAACAGTGGCCGGTGTCTCTGGGCTTCAGCGTGGCCTTTCAGAAAGAAGCTCGCTGCATGCTTGAGGATGAAGTCAGCCCACTGCTTGTGGTAAATCTCTCCCAGTTTTATAGGAACAGGATTTTTTTTTTTTCTCATAGCAATAGACAGAAAAGGGCAGGGAAATTACAACAATATGCTTTCACATAGCCTGTAAATGTCCGTTTGAAAAACAAGTTATGCTTTTTTAGTCTGATCCTATTTTCTTTCCGAGTTTTAACAATATTGTCAAGTGTTGTGCGGCGCAGGGCAACCCAGCGACTTCAAACTGAAATTAGTGTGTAGAGCTGAAGGCAGCGGCCTTTAATTATGTAGGAAGAGAAATTTGTTTTGTTCAAGGTTGGGAGTTTTTCACAAGGTTGGAAAACATTAGTCCACAATGAACCTTTAAATGTCTAATTTGTTCATTTCTGACATTAAATAATGAAATTCAATGCTAATTTAATTCAAATAGACTTTGAAATACTGAATAACTTTTTTTTAAAAGATAGTACCACTCATAATTCAGAATATCAAAACTTTAAAAGCATTTATTTATAAGTTATCTGTTAAAATTTAAAAATCTTTAACTTCAAATTACTCTTATTTATTTATTCTCTTGAATTTAAGTCTTATAAAACTCTATATGTCTAGATTTTAAATGTGCTGATTGTTGCTTTATCATTTTACTAATCTAGGCTTGGCATTAAATAAAGATAAAATATAAATTCATGGTTATAAAATAAGTCTCTTATGAGATATGAACTCGTTTTATAAAAAGCACGAAGGAAAAATCAATCAGTGTGTGGGAAAAAAAACTCAATTTTCAGTAGCAAGGGGGCAGTTATTCAGTTTTTATGTCACATTCATTATTAAGTCATAATTTAGTCATCAGAGTGATACTCTGTTGTATTTGGAACCTGCCTTGGTCTTACGTCTGGGGTGTAAAACTATCAGCAGTGTCAAGTGAGGAATATTCCCTTTAATGTGCCCTCCAGACCTGCACAGACACGTCTCTGCTCAGCACATCATTATTTGTGTCGCTCCGAGTACACTACATGGACCATACATCACACTCACTCTGAGGTTAACTTCACGCAGCTATATTAGGGCAAATATACCGTGCCATGTATGTCACGCTTATATCATGTGCATTAGCGCTATGCGTACGCAGAAGAATGCGCACCCTGACCGTAATAGCATCTCAATTAGGTAAGTATGCTGTAAATTACAGCAAGGCCAAATACTGGGAATACTTGAGGGCCGGGACAGAGTGTTGTGTTTGTTAGGTTTGTTAGGAGTCCATCTGTAAGGCATTTAGGGCCCCTCGCTTCTAAAAGCATGGCTTTGAGGGGGGCAGGAGTGTGTTTGTGCACGAGTGTGTGTGTGTGTGTGTTTAGACTGGTCCGATCCAGACCCAGTGGAGGGCTTTAGAGATGAGGGCCTGGTAAACACACACTCACATATATACATATTTATACATTAGGCTGTATACACAAATAAGTGGATATTCAGGCACACGTACACATACGCTGTTGTCCGTCCAGCTGTCCTCAGTGTCTCAGCTCAGTTCGCAGCAAACAGGAACAGCTTCATTATCTCTTCAGCCGGTGCAGCACGAGTACCGAGGCCGAACGAGCTGGAGGGGGAGCAGCATTTCACGCCTTAAATCTATTAATTATTTGCAACGTGAGCGTCAATAAATCTATCATGTCCAATTATGTTTTCCACGATTTTTGGATATTGGCATCCAGAGCAAGTTAAGCACCACATCAGTTGAAGCTGTGACTGTGATCCCTTTTTTAGTGCTTGGGTTATTCTCTGCGGCTGTAGTTGTGATGCTATTTTCTCTACAAAAATCTTTACGATCACAACAGAATTAATGCCCGGGAATCAAAGACTGGAGGAAATATTTATTCCCAACTGAAACCAAGTAATACTGTAATAAGCTGAACAGCATGTTGCAGACCGCATACTGAGATATAAAAGTTTTTTAAAGACATTTTTAAATTCTTTGGACTTAAAAGATGCTTCGGACTTCAAGGAGGGTTTCCACAGTTCTTAATGTCACGCTCAATTGAATTTTAGGGAGAAGGGGTTGTTTTTCAGTTCACTGGAAAGATTCAGAGGATTTAAAGCTGCACAATCATCACAATCACGTCTACCAAAAGGACTGGTGTGTGTTAAAGATGTAAAAAAAAGAACATTTTGGAGGATAAAATTGTAACTTTTTGTGAGGTTTAGTGCAGTGTAATGTATTTTATTTGGGTTCAAATGAAACATTCCTCTTAACTGCAGCCCCACTTATTGTTATTTGACATGACCTTTTTGTCTGCAGTGCAAATTTGAATCTTATTCTGTTACGAACTCCTAAAATGATCAACTTTGTACCACGTAGAGTAGCATCTCAGAGACTGTATCTCTGCCCTACTCCCTCCTACCCTTCCTCTGGGTCATTGGTGTCACTTTATTCATTCACCCACCACTCACTTTTCTGTATATTCCTCAACCCTCTGTTTCCCTCTGTAATTAGAGTGATGGTCACAGTGACCCAGTGTCTGTCCTTTCTGTTAGAACGAGTGAGTCTGATGCCATCTCATCTCTCTTTGTCCGACAGTCTCTCTATCTTTCTGCCTCTCTGCTCTCTTTCTGTTTTCCCGTACAGACACCTCTCTGTCTTTCCCCGACATCCCCCTTTGCTCCTGTTCCCAGCACCTCTCTGCCCTGCGAGCTGCACTGTCTGTTGTTGTGCTATGTTTTGATATATGTGTGTATTTGGCCGCAGCGTGCTCAGCGGGGAGCCGGACTGACCGGCTGGTCTAAACAAAGAGAGGAAACTTGGCAAAGGAAGCGCATGCACACACACACACACACAAATCCTGGAACACACAGCTTCACTGCAGCGGTCGTACTCTTACTGCCCCGTGCTCCAGACAAGCACATACAGAATCTCCCTGCATGTCTGAACTTGGCCTGCGATAGCTACAGCACACAACAACCGAGGAGTTAACCCTGTTTTTCCTTTCTGATTGAATCTAGTCCTGTGCGGGCCTTCTTTGCACGGCCAGTGAATGCACAATTCTCTGGATAAAAGATGTAGATGTGTGAAAATATGCTGGTGCTGCATTGTGTTCTCAATGCAAGGTAGCACTGAACATTTCTATTCATCCTTCTTCTCACTGTGTCCCTGCAACAGGGAGGTCAGAGGTCATTGCCCTCTACAAACCAGTTTTTCGCTCTAGACATTTGGATTACTTCAGGTTTGGACTGATGACCTGGGCTCAAAATATCACACTATGTTGAGCAATTAAATATGTGCAAGCATACACCCAGAATACTCTGAATCACCTCTGACATAAGTGGATTATAAATTACAATGCAGTGTTGTCTGTAAACATCCAATACTGTATTCCATCTTCTCCCTGGTACCTGCTGAAACACCCACAGCATCGCCGCCCTTTTTCGTTTTTTTACACACAATTTTTTTCTATTTTTGATCCAGCAGCCTCTCTTTTGCCTCACTGCACCACCCTATACTGCACCGAGCTGAACTGGTCTTTCTCACGTCGACACTTCCCACCGTTGATGCGGTATCTTTATAGCGTTGTGAACTCGATAGCATGCAACGAGTGGTGTGCTGCTGCGAGTTAGATAGCGCACCAGGAGCGGTGTGCTGTTTGTAGTGCAGTCCAGCAGTAAATCATGTTTCGGCAGTGCGCTGGGGATGCAGCCCCTGGCAGCTCCCAGACGGCCTTTGGCTCTGGCTCCCTTCTCTTAGCGCCACTCTCTAATTTCAGAGCCGGGACCCTGCCTACTACTGTGTCTTTACCGCATTCCCACAAACCAGAGACGGACAGTCTGCCTGCATGTCTGGCTGCTTGCTCTCCATCTCGCAGTCTCTCTCTCGCTTTCTATCTCTCTCTGCCTTTGTGTCTCTCTATCACTCTTTCACTCTCACTCCCTGTTTTTTGCCTGCTGAGCTTGCCCCTTCTTCTTTCCTCTGTCTGGTTCTGTGCCTTCAGGATTATAGGTCTGCAGTCTCACTCACAGCATCTAAATCATGTTGTACACTGCCACTGTCTCTCGTCAGCTCTCTCCCCCCCTCTCTCTCTCTCTCTCTCTCGCTCTTCGCCTCTCTCTGCATCTCTCTAGCACCCACTGTGGGCTTGCTCGTTGGCTGTAAATACCATGCTACATTTCCATTTTAATTGCCCAAGTTTCGCAGGGCCCTGGGATATATTATTTGCACATATATTTTATTGTCTTGGCCAGATGCCCTCACTACTTTCGGTTGGACCTGACCACTAATATACTCCTACATGGACCAGTTCATTATCAGCAGGGAGGTGTGAGCTTATTTAAGAAGGTTATGAAGGGGTCAATATACAGTTCATGAAACAAGGGTCTGTGTTTTATTGGGACCTATAGTCTTACTAATACACAGTGCTAAGTAGCCCTGGTGCCACCCTACTTTTGAGTGCTATTAAATCAGTCTATACTGCGTGGAACAGTAAACCAGCTGCGGATAATGCCAAGCTGTGTAAATTACTCCAGAGACCATGAGTGTAAATGTCACTGTTATTAAGTCAAGCTGGTACCTGGGGAACGTGTAATGGGGAATATGTGTATATTCTGTTTGTATGGCTGTATGTGTGTGCTTTATGCAGATGTGTCTAATCTATCTATCTGTATTTAGTTAGTGAAACATTCATTTTAATCATGCTGTGATTTGTTCCTGTCAAGCCTGTAATTGCTTGTGTAGTTTGGCTAGTTTCCTATCATGACTCTGGCATATCTGTCTCTCAGTGGGTAGGTGCTGAAGACTCAATTATACCCAGGGCTGGATAGCATCTCAATAGAAACGCTGAGTCAGAGTCTTCTTTACTGATTATTTCCTGAATGAAATTATAACTGCTAAGTTTAGATAGGTATTATATTTAGGCAAAATCTAGAAAAACACGCTTATATTCCTCAAAGTAAGAAATTAAAATGTGTCATTTTATGTATTAACCCCTAACTCAGGTATTTGCACACGTGCACCTAAATCTGTCCATGCCTACAAACAACTGAAAACTGATGAAAAACAGTTTTAACCTCTAACTCCACATTTCAGCAATATACTGTAGCATTTCACACGTTTTCAGCAACTAATTTCCAACATATTTAATTTATTCTGAAAGAAATCTCAGAATTGCCTTTACGCAGACTTTAAATGCCTCACATAAGACGGTAAAGATGGTATAATTAACGGATGGACTGATGGATGGATTGTATACCATGGTTGTAGACTTCTTTGAGCTACTGTAAATGTGAAGGTCAACATGCAAAATAACTGATGTTTACCAGGTATTATAATTACATTGTTTACCATGTTATACTTTAGTGTGTTAGCATGCTAACATATGCTGATAATTATGCAGAGGTGTGGCTGATGGCAGTATCATTATTTTTGTGTTTGACAGATTCAAATGTTGATCTAATGATGGAGCTAAAAGAAAAGTTACGGCATCGTCAAAGTCATTAGGATTCACACCCTGGCCTGGGCCCCCCGTAAATGTTTATACTCGTCTCAACCAAAGTGGTGGACAGGCCAACACACAGAGTAATCACCATCCCATTATACAGAAGCAGATTAAAATAAGGTAAATTGTATTATCGTAGCAGGGTGTTGTGCCAGGGCAGACCAGCGCCTTAGTTCATGGAATGATTTTAACTAGCTGTTACTAATGCTGCCGTGTTTATGACTGTGTAAAGAGTTGACTGGGCCACTTGTGGTTCAGACATTGGCCCTATGGTACTCTGTGCCCAGACACATCCCTCAGGCAACAGTGGGGTTTGCTAGTGCCCACAGTAAAGCGTGACATGCGTGTGTGTATGTGCACACCTACAGCATGTGTTTGCTCCACCCGCTAGATGCCCAGGCTCCTGTCGGCTCTCATTCGCTTTAACGGCGTCAGTTTTTTTGCAAAACACTTAACAAGCTTGTCTGTATTCCATAGTGAGTTTTTTTTTCTTCTTCTTCAGTAAATGACTAATGATTTTACGGGAGTATAATGGTGGGTGTTTTTCTATACCTCTGGGCCCTGTGTTTCCCTGTAGAACAATTAAAGTGACACACCTTTCAATTGTATGCAATTAACTTTGTAGTCCACACAGGATACAGACCTCGCCTAGTCTCATACGGTACAATGGATAAAATCAGGAAGCTGTTATTTGAGGCCAAATCAGTGAATGGGGCTGTCAGTGGGAACTGCATATATACAACACTTTGAATGTGGACCATCATGAAAGGTCCCTCCACCCTGCGTCCCTGTGTCATGCAGCTATGCTATAGATAGAGTTGAACAGCCATATCTTAAGTCTCACATTCTACCTGAAACGCATGTTTTATCGTCTGTGTTGGCATCTTAGAGCCGTAAATTCCTTGGACGTACAGATCTCACTGGAAAAAAAAGGTACATGAAGCTGGAGAAGCCCTAATAGTAAGGAGTAATTCCCATTGTCTGCTGTGGTTGAGCTGAGTGTTATTGCTGGCCTTCACTGGTTTCGAGTGAGACAGATAAGCCCCCTTTGTTCTGCCAGAGTCGATTTTCTGTACATGACACTCTGCCCATTTACTTGCTGAGGACCTTCCCTTCCAGGAATCTTTTGACATGAGTCAAACGGGAACAAAAGCAACAGCAATCACATTAAAAAACAAAAAAAAACACAAAAGATCATCATGTCACATTGATGGCTTCAAATAGAAAAAGCATGATAGTCACAAGAGGAGTCAAGTGTTGCTTAAAAAAAAGCAGAACTACGATCATCAAGATTAAAGACAAAAAATATCGGTTTGGGGTGTCCCATTCCCAATTCAGTCCATGGAGACACAAAAATCTCACTAACATACAGTATTGGTATATGGTGGTATACAATGTTAGCAAACAGATGACCAGTTACACACACAGCAGATATGTAGCAACATTAGCATTAATTTGGCGTAGTGTTTAAATTGAGTAGCGTTCTTCTGGTTTTGGATCAACTCCAGAGGCCCTTTAGCTGCAAAATGCATTACGTTTAGCTAATCACTAATGTTGGCTGTCTACAGTGGAACATGCATAATCAAGAAAAATTAACATTAACAAGTTTTTTACTATTACTATCAAATGAACCCAGAAATGCTGTGGGTTCATGTGTGAAGAGAAACACAACAAAGCAGAAGTACTCACAAACACTTCCTTTGACGTATGAACATGGTGACAAATACTCAAACAGCTGTACGCACGGCAGGCAGCTCGATACATGTGTTCACTCTCATCCCAATAGTGCTCAGAAAGCGAGACAGACGCAGAGATATAGACAGACAAGCAGACAGAGTCGGAGAGAGAAACAGACATTAGTCTCGAGATCTCGATACTGTACGTCTCCTCCGTGACATACTGCCGAGGAAGAGGGAGGCCAGGAGTGTCTGAGCTTAAGTCGGCCCGATAAGGAGTGCAGATAATGGGTTGCAGTAAACCTCAGACAGAGACAGGAACGAAACAGAAGGGCAAGCTGACTGGGATGTGTCTCTTCTTTCGCACACGAGGAGGAGAGACCAGAGAAGACTGGAGCGACTGGACCAAAGTCAGAATGATAAGAAATAGATAAGATATTCTGCTGTTTTATGTTCTCCCAGATGCTGGACATGAGTGTTAATCAAGTCAGTGTGGTCAGTTTAGTTGTTCTAAAAATCATCCAAAACAAAGAACTTGACGTCAAAATGAGGTATGTTTTTTTTTTGTTTCATAAGCCAAGTGACTGCTCACGCACTTGTGAAACACAGCAGGTTTTTCACACAAAGAGACAAAAACACACACAGAAACATCAAGTGCACTCACGGGCAGCTTGTGGTGAGAAGTGAATGTCGAAAAGGTCAGCGACGGCCAAGAGTGTCATTCCCACCAGTCCACCGCTGGTCAAACAGCCTGTGTCTGGGGGTCAAAGGGCATCTCAGCGGGCCTGGTAATTAGAGCACAATGGAGCCCTTTCTGGCCATTACGTGTCTTTCTTGTCAGCTGAGACAAACTGACAGGAGGTTGTGCGTGACTCGAGAGGTGAAAAGGGAAGCGACAAGAGTTTCCTCTGGAGGGAAGAGGGCGAGGAGGCACTCGAGAGTGGAGAGATTGTGTGCGTTTGTATGCATCTGAGTGTGCAAATGTTTTCACGACTGAATTTTGCAGGAAGGCGAGCGAGGAGTGCGTTTGGTTCGTGCATGTTGCTATTTTTGACTCCAAATCGGGAGTAAGCCTCCTGTGTGTGTGTGTGTGTGTTTGGAGCTCCCTGCACAGCTCACTCAGCACCTTGACATTGGCACCGTGCCTCTGTGGAGATCTGCTGTCTCAGCTCTCCTCCCTTTTCCTCTGACCCTTCTCCCCCTCCATCACTCACTCCCCCACTCCTGCTCTACTCCCACCTCCACCTCCCAGGCCCTTCTAGCTTCCCTCATCCAGGAGAGAAAAGCTTAAATCACTCCCTTCTCTCTGCCCCCCCCCCTTTTCCTCTCCACCCTTGCACACACTCGGCCCGTCCCTCCCTCTCTGATAGTGTCGAAGTCGGGGGGGGATGGGCTGTGACTGTTGACTTGGACTACTGTGGGAATGCAGGTGCTGTGTGTGCTTTGGTAGCCCCTCCCTGCGCTCTCCGGCCAGCTCGGTGTCTGTCGTCTGTCACACCAGCCATTCAGACTGCGCTCTCATTGGCATGACAGCATAATATGGCAGATGGCTGCCAAAATATCAAAACAATCTCTTCTTAGCTCTCACGCAACTACGGTTTAAGTCGGAGGTAATTAGGTCTACTAGGCATTAAAACAAAGTATTATTTTAATTATCAAGTCATCTACTGATTACCTTTTTTGATTAATTAATTAATTGTTTTGTTTATGTAATGTTGCCCCATTAGTCACATTTAAAACGTGGAACGTTTTGACACTTTTGCTCGATAAATGACTGAAACATTTCACTGTTTATCAGAATTGTTGTTAATTAATTATTTTAATTACATTATTATTAATAATTATGACGATTGACCAATTCATTAATGGTTAACCAACTAGATGTTTCATCACTATCACTCATTTTTCTACACTGTTCGGAAGAAAACCAAAACTAGAAGTGCGTGCAGCAACAAACTAAATTAAGCAAACACTGACATGTCTCTTCTGTAATTTGGAATAAAAAAAACTCACTGGATTTGTTTCATAAACTGTGTAATAAGTGAAGGAAAAAGAACCCAAAGTTAAAAAAAAAATGGGTGTACTGTTCCTTTAAATCGGTGTGATAAAGAGCTATTTGCCAGTGAAGGCATTTGACAATGACAGCCCTGACAGTCTTTGTGGTCTTATCTCTCCTGCTCAACAATGACAGATGGTATCTGTTGCATGTCGCAAGCCGCCATGTCACCGTGCACCATGAGACCTCCGTCGCCACATCACGTTCCCACTCTAACTGTAAACAAAATGCTCAGCAGGCGTGGCCACTCCACCAGACAACTTTGTTTTCCACAAGTTCTACTCGAGAACCAACCCACCCACCCCCTTAAGCTTGTCTCTATATCTGTCTCCTCCTTTGTCCTCCTCCTCTCTTCTTTTTTTTTTCTTTTTATTTTCTGTCTTTTTTTTTTTTCCATCGCTCCTTTTGTTTTGTCTTTCTTTTCTTTCTTGCCTTCCCGCTCCCTCTCTTCTCTTGGCCGTTGAGGTTAACCACCACTTGTATTACACTGCATTACAACTCATCAACAATATGCCGGGCAGAAAGAAAAACAACCCACACTTGTTGTCCTCTCTCTTTCTCTCTCTCGCTCTTTTTTTTTCCTCTCTCTCTCTCTCTCTCTCTCTCTCTCTCTCTCTCTCTCTCTTTAGCTAAATCACAAAACAAGCGGGCCAAAAACAGTGAATTGCCTAGAAACCCAATATGGACTCCACCCTGGAGATTACACGGTCAACTCAGCCAGCCTGCACTAGAATAACAGCCTGGCCTGCGCACAGTAAAAATTGTCCCCTACCCTGTGTGTGTGTGTGTGTGTGTGTGTGCCGGCATCTCCGAGTACCTTAACCTCTCCGCGACAGTCTCAACGTGTGTGTGCGTGTAATTTGCAAACTTTAACATACCTTTACATGTATATTAAAGATCATTTCCTGTGCAGTCGAGTAGGTTTATGTATGCATATGAGTTTGTTTGTCACGATGGCCTGGGTTCACCTCAGGGTTACAGAGATAAGCCATTCCTCATCAGCTGTTGGACAGGAATGTGTTGTAGTACAAGTGTACAAAGTGTGTTTTCTGTTGTGTAACACGTCATCGGGTCATAAAATTTCACACCTGTCAACAACAATCCTGTCACTCAGCAGAAGGAGCTGTCTGTTTGACGGATTAGTCGTTCTGTAATGACGATTTGTGAGGATCGAAACCGCAATGAAATCTAAAAAATATCACTTTAGAAGAACTGCATGGGTGCATAACTGCTACGAGTAAAGTAATTGTGCCAATGATTTCTGCATCAAAATAGATTATTGCACATACAGCTGAGACTAATGTTTCATTAAACAAATAACAAGTAATCAAATAGATTCATACAAAGCATGATTTAGCAAAATATTCCAAAATGTTGAGGCACAGTAAAAATTGTTCAATTAAAGCCACAAAGAATGTGCTGTTCAAGCATTTTTACATCAGAAGGGGAACATCGTGTGAATTTAGCGCCTTGTTGTTCTGTCACTTCAAAGCGGACGTGTCAAGAATAGATAGCGTCTAAACTTGCCATTTTAGTCCAGTGTAGTCTCACACGGCGTTTCTGTCTCGCTGCAGTTATATTGGATTTTCGTGTAATTTGATTGTGAGATCACAGGAAATTACTCACTCACAGCAGCCACCTGCACACATTAACTTTTGGACACAAACATTTGCCATGTAAGTGGTTTAAGTAATGTGTTACAATCTAAAGCTGGGTACTAAAATCTTCAATTGCTAACATAGGTCCTCTGTGTTAGGGCAATAAATTGAAAACATGGTTATAGATTTTGCATTAACTTGCTTATAAACTCTGACAGCTTGGGGTTTATCTGGACTGGATGAAAATCATTACCATAACATTTTAAACCTTGTTAAAAATTCACGATATATATATACAACTTTTACTGTGCACTTAATGCCCCCATGCTCACAAATCATATTAATAATCATGTGTTAATGGTGGTTGATCTCACTTTTTCCAACTGTATCAAGCCTACTTAAAAGTCGTATGTTGACAATATATGGCAATCAATAAATTTTCTGTCTAGGCATCCAGCATGTATGGTTGAAATGGGGGAAAAAACGGCTATTTTGATTTGGGTTTCTGAGATTGTGCTGCCCATAGTTTGGAAAGCTGGATCCAATCTGAGGCCAGTCAGGCTGTGGTGATCGAGGCTTCTCTAATGCTAGGTCTGTAGGTCTGCAACGCCTGACTCTGGCCTACAACTGGGGCAGAGTGGCTGATTGTTTCCAGCCATGATGGAGGTAATGAGGGGGTGGTGGTCATCATGATACTCACTAACACACAGAAACACACACAGAGACACGCACACACAGACTGACCTATAAGTGAATATTCATACATGCAAGTGCACAGTGCGTGTGTGTGCGTGCGCGTGTGTGCGTGCGTGCGTGTTTTCAACCACAGCACACTGGCTCTCTCCACAGACCACAGGGTCACTCTGTTATAGTCGCTCATTAGTGGTCACCTCTACTGGAGGACACACACACACGTGCTTGTCACACACACACACACACACACACACACACACACACACACGTATACAAACACTCACCACCGGCTTTGCACGTGGAGATTTACACACACACCTTAACGTAAATCCACTCATCCTGTTCACAGTCTTGTGTTTGATGCACGCCATGTTAGGAGCCTTAAAGTGAAACCACATGCAGCTCTGTTCAAGCAGATCTGCTAAATCTCTGTCAAAAGGTGGCTGAGTCATGCCTGCATCGGGCGTGCAATCACGCATGTGTGGTTGCTGTATCACAAGATGCAGTGTGACAGGCCTTGAGGAGAAAATACGCACACAAGTATCCACTCTCTCACACACACAGACACACTTGATGTCACAATAGTCTGGAAACGGAAGCATTTGGGGAAGTAACTCTCTTTGATAAAGAACAAGTCAAGGAAATACCTCTCATTTATAGTAAAAACAGCACAGTGCCAGTAAAGAAGCATTGCACTTGATGCGTTGCAAATCAGATATCTTACAGATTAGAGGAGTTGGTTGACTTGCCGTCCTTTCCTTAATAAAAAACAACTTCCTGAAACAGCTTCCAAGAATGATTGCGTGAAGCCCTGGGTTGTTCCAATGAACAGCACATTCTAGTTATGAAACTGGCGAGTTAAGATTTTAAAATCAAACTTCCGCTTTCTCTTGCGCGTCATTTTCGATGTAAAGTCTTTAATGACAGACCTTGAGCTATCAGCAAAGGTTTATCGCACTTTGTGACACTTTAAGGGACTGCCATGAAATTGAGGGTGAATGGTGTGGTAACACAGGATCGCATTTTCCCACGCTTGTATGTTCAGATTTTCCCATAGTTCAGCCCATCCTTTCCCAGACAAATGTCCCAAATCTAGTGTGGCATGCTCTTTAGGCCTGTATGGTTCCTGAAGGCCCTGACACACCGAGTTGAGTATTGCTTCCTGACTATTGGCTGTAGTTTACGTACTTTCTGGGCACTTTTACTTGTCTTTGATAGCAGCTAGCCAGAAGTAAGGATGCATTCAGATCAACTTTAGTCCTGCATGAAATAACAACCCTTTCATTCAGTGCCAATGCAAAGCAAAGTGACCAGTAATTTCCCCTCATTCAACACAGAACGTGTGCTCGTGTTGGTGGTCAGATGGTCATCGGCTCTACTCATTACTGTGTGCTCAAGTGCGACGTCTTTACATGGGATGTGCGTTGACCAAAAAGCCTTTGATCAGTCAGCTTTTGTCCGTGTTAGTTCTTTGAGGTCAGCTTCAGGGGCGTTAAAGAGAGAGTCCGTACTGAACTGACAGAGCAGGTCACCCTCTGTCCCTGCAACTCTAATCGAACAGGTTACACATTAACTAGCCACGCGAATGTTAAGTCGGCAACAGCAGCTCATGCTCCTCTGCTATCGTGAGCAACGTTTATTGCAGCATAAAAACCGAACTCAATGTGGGAAGCACAGGGGGAAAGTTTAAAATATCATCCAATTTTAGTACCTCAGGTAATATATTAAACAGCACAGGGCACTGAAACAGTTCAATAGGGTTATACAAGTTATAATTAATCTAATTATTCAAAATAGGAAGTCGAGTCTTTGACCATAACAAAGAATTCAGGAAAAACTCAATACTTAACATAAACAAAGGCACATAAATGTGGCCCTTTAGAGCAGAAATAGACTTCCTAATCTTATCTATTGTCTATCATTATATGGCTTTCAGGCTGGATGAGTGACAGAGTCGGGCTTTTATTGTGTTTTAACAATTGTTATTCATTGACTGGTACTTGGCATCCTAACCGGGCGTTTCTCTGTCCATAAAGCACACAACAGCAACCTTAAGAAAACATCGTGTGGACTAATTATTTAGAAAAAAAACAAACCTGACTCAAAAGAGACAGATATTAAACAGACTTGTCTTGTGGATTAGGAATAAATTGAGGAATAGTTCAAAGCATACTTGGAGGGAAGAAGGAGGAGAACATGGTGATCCTCAGTCTCAGTCAGTGACCACATCAAATATAAGATGTAAAAAAAAGTCATGCGCTGTTAACATTTAACAAAAATCTAAACAAATCTTATAATACAAAGCGTAATCAAGTGCTAACAGTGTGGTCAGACACTTGATCGTCTATTATTTGAAGGTGAAAAAAAGTAAACTAAACTAACTCCAACTTAATTATCCTAAAAAATCCTGTTATCCAAATTAGAAGTTCTGGAAAATACCATGTACACAGGGAGCAGTTAGTAATGACAGGATGAGAACCCAAAAACATTAGACTCTAAAGATTTGATTGGACTAACCTTAACCTAACCAGCCATCAGCCCTTTTCCACGGTATGGAAAGCTCATTTGGAACTTGTAGGAATGGCTGAAATTCTTAGTCCCACTGTGGTTGTGGGGGGAAAAGAGTCTGGAGCACCAGGACGTACCAGATGGGATGCTTTTCTGATATGTAAGCATTACGTAGCACCAGGGTGTGGTTTATAAGTACATGACTGCGGCTGCTGCTCAAAGTGTTTTTGGGTTCTCATCCTGTATATATGGGTAAATCATTGGCATATTTTGTCGGTGGTGTAACCTCTTTGGCATTAGGGGTGGTTTTTTGGAGGAAAGAGGAAGCATACTGTAGGAGTGACGTTATTCGGTATGCTTTACAGACAAATGCCCAGCAGGTAATACATTTTTCCTACTCTTATATATCTGGGACTTTTCTCGACAGTCTCACCTGAAATTTCAAACCAACCTGCAAGTAAACCAAACAAAGACATTTGCATGGAGCCTAACCTAAGTTTGCTCATGTTCAGCAGCCCGAGTCCATATTTGCTGGGGATCTGCAGTGTTTTTGCCAGTTTCTATAGATCTACACTTCATGTATGTTTGCATAACAAGGCGTATATGCTTTGCATATCAATAGATAGCTTGTGTCTGCTAGACGTTCCCAGAAAGTACCAAGCAGAGCTGGCTGAGGAGGCCTGCCCTGTGTATGAATAGCCCGTAATTGCAGCTTGATGGAAAACACTAATGCAGCTCGTAAAAAAACGGGACACTTAAGACTGGTACAATTACTATTTCCAGCAGACAAAGCCAAGAAAACACACCATGCAGTGCACTCTTCAAGTAATCAGGCTTCTGACCAACAAACAAGCAGCAATCAATCCAAACTACCGTTTGCTTTTGTTGCTTCTTAAACGCTGAACTATGCCCCATTGTTTCAAAATGAATTGAAAAAGCCACCACAAAAGGAAGAATTGTTTTATGACTGTAAATCTGTTTGCCACGAAGGGTTGCATTATTAATAGTGTTGAATTAGAATGCTTGTTTATACCCATAAAAATATCAGTTTAGTTGTAAGTCATCAAGACCGCAAAGAGACAAAGAGAGAGTGAGAGTGAGGGCCTGAGCCTAAGGGTATTTTGTCAGACTCATGCAACGCAATCAACCGAGCGTGCTGCAGTCATAGCAGATAAGGTTGCGCTGACAAACACTGCAAGCCATTAACCATTTGATGGCCAATAAATCATTAATCTGTGTACTGGAGTTGCTGTAGAGTTGCTCCGGCACGATGGTCCCCATTTTTAGAAATATCCAGTGTCACTGCTGAATTGAATTAGCAATGAGGTCACGACAGACCCAACAAAGCTTCAGGCTTAATTTCAGTGAACTTTCACCATCCTCGTTTGTTGAACAGTAAACTTAAGAAATGTCAATAAAACTGGAGAAGTTTGCAGAGGGACGTCTGGATGAATCACATCAAGCTAAATAGACCAGAACGTGGAAAATATGGCTTGTTGCTGTATTTAGAGTGCCTTTATGTGGTGGTGATTTTTTATGTTTTTGGAGGGGGGGGGGCTGCTGTAAACATGTCTGTGTGTGTGTGTGTGTGTGAGTCAGTGTAGTGTGTGAAAGGATACATGTGGGTGCATGCCTGCTAATGAGCACAGGTGTAGTCAATTGTGTTATTTGGTCATTGCAAACCAGTAAGCGTGTCTTTGCTGATGTTTCTGTGTGTGTGTGTGTGTGTGTGTGTGTGTGTGTGTGTGCTCGGTCAGTCATTCCCAGTCCGTCCCTGACTCACAGTTCCCATGTGCTTTATTCTGCTGACTCGTCTTCCCGCCTCTTTCGCTCCCCTTCTTTCTTTTCACCGGTCCAGTACTCCCTCATGTCTTTGTTTTGATTAATGGCCACATTATTTTTTACCCTCTTGTACTAATTATCCCGTGTGATGATGATAATGAGTGCGCGTCACTTTGGGCAAAGCTTTGTAAGTTTTCCCACTCTCTCTCTCTCTCTCTCTCTCTCTCTCTCTCTTCTTGTTTAATGTGGTTTGTCCTCAAAGCAATTTGTGGGTGCAAAAACAAAGAGGAGCTTGTTAGGAGCTCACAATCAATAGATTATAACTCTGTTGACTGGCTGAGAAAGAAAGAGGGAGAGGGAGATATAACAAGAGAGCTGGAGGGAAGCAAAATGATATGTCTGTGTGATTTGTCATCTCTGTATTTCTGCGTATGAATGGGTATTTGTGTCGCGTGTGTGTGTGTGTGTGTGTGTGTGTGTGTGTGTGTGTGTCTTGTCCTTTGGTTTTGGTTGAGTTGATTATTGTTCAACGAACTTTGCATTTGCCAGGAATCAGACTTAAGTTGTTACCAAATTTCATGTAAAATAAAAACAAAATCTATAAAAAAATTAGATTTTTTAAATGTGTTTTTATATTTTTATGCATTTACTGTATATGTGTTAAATATTAAATAGAAACTTTGAGGGCTACAACTAACATATTCATTCATATGGGTGAACAGGCTGATTATTTTCTCAATTAATCACGTAATCATTTTGTTTTTCATTTTCATTCTTTATTTATTTCATTGCTTACTTATTGTTTTAGGTTGAAGTATTTATATTTTCATTTGAAATGTATTTATTTATTGAATTTCCTATTAATACATTTCATCACTTGATTTTTTTATTGACAGAAATGACTGAGAAGTTTTACTGTTTTTGTAAAATTGTATCTCCATAATGAATTTGATCCCAGCAACACATAAGAAAAGGCAATAGTAATTGCTGTTAAATTCTTTTGTTGATTGATTAATGGACTAATCGTTTTCAGTTTTTCAAGACCGTATATGAAGAGGAACCATGTTGTGTGTTTGTGGTTTCTCAAAATCTGATGTGAAGTATTTCCATCCCACTACACAGAAGGGGCCTTTCAGAGTAAGGGTAAGACTGGTTAGTCACTCAGTCACTCAGTCCGTCAGTCGGCCATTTGACAATTTGTCCATATCTCGAGAACTCCTTGAATTCATTGTCTTTGGTGTGTTGTTTCACTTGATTCCTCACACAAAGAGACAGTCTCTCCTTCGATGGCTCATTGGGGAATGCCTTTTTAAATGTTATACAAGGATTGTGGGCTGTAGAGATCTGGATATTTTCCTGCCTCTCCTCATCCATCGTGACAGCTACAAGACCACAGAACAATAACCTGACAAGAGAAGAAATCAAGGTACAGTAGCAGGGATGTGTCCAAGAGGGGATGTATTAAAATGCTTCTGCTTTTGCGGAGCAATGATGCTGGAAAATAGTACGCTGGTGTAAACTGTGTCTACCTGCACTGACATGTGGCTAGCTGCTGCTGGTAGGTGTTTATAATAAAGATAAAAAGGTAACAGTCATATGGAGCCAGAGTATTTTGGACTTGACAGGTCATGACAAATAAAAGAACTTGTGACAATGACTGGAGTTGCACTAACCTTTCTGTGGGCGTTATTATATAATTATATATAATTGTTGGTTTTGGATGACCCGGTGACCTTTTGTCAAATGGCACCATCAAGCTCCAGGTGTAATATTTATTTAATAATGCAATGGGTAGATTTCCATGCAATTTGCCAAGTCACACAGGCACCTACAGAAGGGGGTAAACTTTGGAGCTTTTAATTAGAAAGACTTTTTTTTTAGTACAGTTTAGTTTGTCTCATTAAAAACAAACTAAAAAAACTGTAATTTTGTGATGTAATGAACATTGCACCCTCTAGGGACTGCTACAGGAGTTCCAGGTTTTCAGTCTTGTTAAACATCACTGCTGGCTTGTCTCACTGGATCATTAATACTACTATTTTTAAAAAGAAATAGCAGTATATAAGAGATGAGAGTTTGTCTCATTCATTATTCTGTCCCAACTTTACTCTTTTGTCCCCTCCAGTCAGGTAGTATAGAACGTAAAGTGCAGTGTAGAGCCTGGAGGATGTTTGTTTAGTGTTGGTATAAATGAAATGGTGCAAACCTACTGCGGACTTTCCCGTCCTATCTTACATTATTACTGTCCCAAGGCAGTCGACCGCCACATGCACTGTTTCTCCTTTCCTATCCCCCTGCAGTCGTGCTCTTGCAGCCCCGTATCACATTCCCGCTGTCCATCACTGGCACAAGGCCCCCGCTTAGCAGCAGAGAAAGTCCTCAGGGTCAGCTCATAATGGACCTAAATGCAGCTCATTATCCTGATAAGGCAGGGGCGGTGGCCGGGCAATGGCTGCCTGACTGGCTGGATGACAGCCACACAGCTTTGACAGGTAGACAGAGGTAGACACAGCCATGGCGGCTATCTGATGGACCCCGGCTGACAGATCCAGTTGCACTGGCCTGCTGCTCTGAGGCAGTGGAAGGGGTTGGACAGAGCCACACAATGATATCTCCAGTTCTGGCCCTCTGATGTGTGATGGAGTGTTGTGAATGTGACTCCCCCTTCCCTTTGACTGTGTGCACTGCAAAACATATTACACATTATGTCAGTCTCCTTTTATATAGTCAGTTTGAAGTCATTGTTTTTCTTTATTTTCTGTAGCCGTTGGGTTGTGCTTATGGGGCATGTAGGGTCACTGAGTGTTTGATGGTGTTTTTACACTCTTTAATGTTTAATTTCATGTCCTTATGTCCATAGAAAATACTGAAAAGTGTGTTTAGTCTGTCAGTTTTAAGGAAAATGTCCCAGTTATTTCTTTACCTGTCTCTAAGATCAGTTTGTTTAACCCGTGGCCTTCTAGTGTAGAACTTTGCAACAAAGTTTGGACAAGTTTTCAAGGATGTGCTGCTTCCTGAAGGTTTGCAAGACATTTACAGTTGTTGGGTGGAGTGAAGCTGCATTTTGGAGCAACGGTTGAGTCTATCTTATCTCAGTGGCTCCACTTTTTATCAGTTGGAAGATGTTGTGACTGAATTATTCGATAAGGACACGTTTTGCATATTTGCGTGTGCGGACTGTGGTTAAGTCACAGTAGGAGGAAAGGCCACATTGCCCTGTCGCTATCAGTCTTTGCCATCAGGCAGGAGGAGGTGCACGGGGGTAGGAAGGGAGGGAGCGGGGGGGGTTTGGCAGGACTGTCAACAGCCTCAGGCCCCCGGGCATCTAAGTAGTCACAGATTCTCTTACAGCCAGATGTCAGCCATAACAGCACCACACACTCTCGCTCACGAATCAGCTTCTCCATGTCTGTCTCACCCATAACAGTATCCTCTCTCTCCTCTTTGCCCCGAGGTGTGTCAGTGTGGGTGTGTGTGCCTCCAGTTTCTCTTTGTGCATATTGCCCGTTGTTGTGTACGCGAAGGTGTGTGTCAGCCCGTGTTGATATGCCCAGTGGAGGCATCTTGGGCAGATGCCGACTTTCCGTCAGTGGGCGTTTTGCAGCCGGGGGGGTGGGATACGAGGGCATGGGTGTCATACAATGTACAAATCTGATTCCTCTCCTTTGCCTTTGGCTCACATTGTTGCTCTCGTATAGGGTGACCAGGTAAGAGATAGCCCCAACTGGTACGCTTTGGGCACTACACACACAAAAACACACTCACAGCACAGACAAGCTTTGGGGGGAGAAAAAAAAAACACGTGCACAAGCTAAAAGCACCAATAAGAATGATTGCACACACCGCCACACACACACACACACACACACCCACACTGATACCTGCTCATTTTACGTGGTTTTATACTTTACAGTATATACTGTACTGAGCTTTCAAGGGGGGGGGAGGCATTTTGAGGGTAAGGAGGTATGCGCCTTGATAAAAGAGTGGTTGTTGAATGGGTATCATGCCGCTCAGCATATTTGACCATAATCGCTCAGAGCCATAATTTTGACAAAGCATTCCTTGTGAACTTAGCAATTTGCCATCTCCAGTGTAAATCCACATTATCCAGGTGCATATATGCTACCTGCACGCCTTTTTTCAACAGGCTTGCAGAGTTCTTAAGCAGATTAGGAAATGTTTTTTCTTCTTAGGCGGTGATCTTACGGGCTTTTTGATTGTCTGCTGCAGACTCGCTCCCCTCCACACCTTCATAAGATGTAAAATACTTAATCACAGGTTTCCTTCAGACGTACAATTACAGCTGACTGCTTTTGGTCTTTTTGCACCCACCAACAAAGGCATGGAATATCACATAAAGTCTCATCTGTTATTTCAACTTGAATGCAAGCCAAGGGAATAAATTAAAATATGAATACCAGCGATATCCTCTGAAATGAACCGCGTCTGCTATTTTATGTTGGCATTTATTTAAATTAAGTCTTGTTAGGAAGACAGATGTGGGAGGTGACATAGTGTTCACAAAAGTGACCTACACTCTCTTTTCTATTTCTCACACACATATATACATAGATGCGCACACACACACACACACAGCACCCACCTCTGTTTCACACATCAGTCTGAAATAGCTCCTTGTTCACCTCTGATGAGAGAGGTGGGGGAGGTAGTGAGAAATGGCAAAAAGAGACAGAGAAATGCGAGAAAGGGTGAGAGTTGACCTTTGGGTCTTGCTGAAGCGAGCTCTGTAAGTGAGGGGGCGGGTGGCTGAACTAAGTGGCTGATTCATTTCCCCAGAGACCCCCTTCCCCCCCCCAGAGCCCGTGCACACACACACACGCACCCTTTCCCGAGTGGATGAGTCCAGGTGCTGGCCTCTGCAGAGATGGCAACATGGCCTCCGTTGACCCAAAGGGAGCCCAGCTGGGGTGAAAGGTCACGGCAGAATCCTCCCACTGTCTGTCCTTGTGTGTTTTGGGCTGTGAAGACCACAGGCGGAGCCCCAGGAAATATGGCTGCCACTGAGCCCTGATTGACCTCTAGCCATTTTTTCATTTTTGACAACAGAAGAAGACCACGAGAAAGGAGAGACTGAAGTTCAGTTGAGTTCAGAAGTTTAGGTGGAGATGTGCCTGTAGGGCTGAAAGAAACATGATGCGGTTAAAATGGAGTTTTAAATTCCGTGTCAGTGGAACACAGGGTTATGTAAGTCAGAGATACTGGCTCGTTTTGAATTGTGTTTGGATATAAATAAATGCTTGTTAGTTTGTGGTTTTGAATGTGCTCCATGTCATTGACTATACCTATCAACAGTGCGACATTTACATTTCTTGCCACCCTATCTCTAAATACACTTTTCTATCAACACCCGTTTTGTTCACGACAAGGCCTCCAACATTCAGCATCACGAATATGAACTTGGCACGCAATTGAACTTGTTCTCCTCCCCCCACCCAACCTCTCCTTCCTTGTTCCCCTGCCTCCCTCCATCCCTCCCTCCCTCCCTCCCTGCCTCTGTCCATCCCTGCCTCGTCGGTGTTCCCTTTCAGCTTGATGCTAAGTCAAGCAGCTGTCTTGTTTTGGGTTACGGTGAGTGACGCTCAGGTAACAAAAGCTCAACGCTGCCCCGTCAGCACTCTCCCTTCTGTCAGCGGTGTGCTGAGGCAGATGCGAGCTGAGGCTAGCGCAATGACTGGAACAGACAGCGTTGAGGGCTTTATAAATTAGAAATGATCACTTTGTGTGCAAAATAATGCCACAAATTAGAAATGCTTACTGGGGAAAGAGAAACCAGCATCAGGTTTGTATTATAAATGAAGTTTTTTTTTTTGTTCTATAATTACTAGTGTCCAGACACTTCTGGATTAAGTTTTCCATTATTCTCTCCTCACAAACACATTGAAATGCTAACTTTTATATTGAATTTCCAGTATAATGATGATATTTTGACAACCTGTGGTGGAAAAAGTCATTTGAATGTGTGCTGCTCAGAGGTCCTGCGGGTTGTATTACTTAAATCTACAGAAAAAATGCATCACAGACATTCATGACGATGACTTGTGGCTCAAAAGTTTCAATGCTTGGAGTTGACAACATAAACAGAAGAGCAAGGCAAAGATAGAGTCTAAAACAGTAGAAAAAATAACTTATTTGTGAGGCTCTGTGTTGGGTTTACTGCAATGAAACTTCAGTAATTAAATTGAGGTGTGCAGAAGATCTGTTAGGTGTTTTATGAAGAGCATTTTCCAAGAGGGCGTCCTGGCACCAAATTAAGTAGCATGGAAAACGGAGCGAGTGAATTCCCCATCTTTTAACTGTAACGTGCCTGCTGAGTGTATACATGCTGCGCAGTGTCGTGAAAGTTGCACAGACATGACATTGACGAGGTAGCAAGCAGGAAACAGACGACAACAAACACACACGGAGCATCTGCAGACTGAATAATTACAGGCCGAACAGAAAACAAAGACGGTAGAGACTCGTGCGCACACACAAACACACACACACACACACACACACAGCGAGGACAGCAGGGGTTTTAAGGATAAAGAAGGATAGACTTTACACACTTAAGCTCAACCCCCCCCACCTCCACTCGGTGGTTCCAAACAGAGACCCAAAAGATACTCCTCACAAAGATGCTGAGTGACAGGAAGAAAGGGAGAAAAGAGGCTCAAAGAGAAAGACGGAGTGGCACCTAGTAAAGGAAGAGACAGCGTGTCTTTACTACTTCCTGCCGCCTGGCAGCTGAAGCTGAGAGGAAGATCCTCGTCTCCTTCTGCCTCCTTTTAATTATGGCCAATTACAAGGCTAGCACGCCAGGACTTATTACACGGCAACCAAAGAGCCCCCCTTGAGTATGTTTGTGGGACCGAGGCGCATATTATGGTGGTTTAGCGTAGCGAAATTTCCAAGGCCCGAGCTCAGAGGGGCCCTTGCAATTCTCTTTTTGTGGTTTTAATGAGAACTGAAAGCATGAAAATGCAGCAGTAGAAGAAGGCCCCCCACTATAAATGAGCAGCACTCTTCCCTAGTTCACCGCAGGCTAGCTTTCGAGGTAGCAGGGGGACAATGCTCCTACACATGTGTCACTCCTCAAACTATGTTATGCTAGCTGGAAATGTCTTTATCATAATTGTGCATGATGGAGGGCCAAAGGGCCAATGAGACAAAAGAACTGGAATGGTGGTCTGAGAGATGTTGCATAATAGGAAGAGAATGAGCTGAATTAGGACTTCTATTATATTCCTGTACGTCCTGATATGTTGCATGGGGAGCATCGTATGTGTTTTCTATGTCCTGCTTCCCTTTGTCTATTATGTGAGCATGCATGGCTGTGCCAATTGCAACAATAAAAGAAATGTAAGAACCGAAGGTGCCATAACCACTCTTTTGTTCATTATTTCAGCTCTTTGTATAAATCATCATGTAAAAGTTGCTGTTAATTTATTGGCGAGCGTCTCCAGCCGGTGGGCTATCTTGTCCTAAAGGAACATGGGAAAAGCAAACCTTGTGGCATTTAGATACTAAAGAGTTTAATGCTCTTCTTTAGAAACATACAAGTCTATTTCTTGGCACTCACTATGTGGCACATCCCTCCTCCGGTTGGCAGGTGTAAATAGGGCTGATTAAGGCCTCTCTTGGCTCCTTTGTGGCTTTGAGTGTTCGGACACCTCCTTGGCATGAGGTGTGAGGGCACGGCTGCTGGCGGGTGCCAAGTTTGTGTGTCGGTGACACGGATTCAACAGAAGAGGGCTTGTCATGTGCCAGCATGTGACAATACAGCGTGATGTCAGGTGGGTGGTCACTCCATTAGGCCACGTCATTCTCTCCATTCTGCAAGTTTATAGCGCTTGATGATGTGGTGACTTCACATCATCCATAAACACTGACCTAACTCACAGAGTAGAGTTTTTTCCCCCCTCTTGTCCTTAATGCCATGCACCTGTGGATGTCTCATTGATGACTGGTTGAAATTTACAGCAAGTTCTCATAAAATCACACAATTACCAGATTATGTTTTCAAGAAATGAAGAAAAAGAGATCAAGAAAAGATCAACTGATCATAACTTTCCGTCACATTTGACCTTTTTTTCTTCCCTTTCTTCATTTCCTCCCTCCTCCAGCAGCAGGCTGGACTTTTACCATTTAGCCTTTAGTGGTGCAGGGAGATGTCAGTGGCACAGCATGCTAAGACAAAGCCCTCTCTGATATTAAATCACCTCATCTCCAGCACACAGGGCCGGTATTGGGGAGGGACGGAGGGGGTTCCCAGACTTTGGAGGGCATTTCGGGCTTCTGATTTATACCCCAGAGCTGCATAAAACAGATGAATGGCTCACAATAAGAGGGACATTGTTAAATCCCCCAGCGAAGGAGGAGAGAGGAAAAGATAGAGGAGGGGAGGAAAATAAAACAGGTTAAGGAGACCTGTGGAGATACCCAGTGGAGCGTTGCGAGGGCTGTTATAGTTTCAGTGGGCTTCGGCGTTTTTATGTGATAAAGGGCAGGGTCTGAACTGCATTTGAACCGCAGAATGAAAAGTGAATCAAACCCTCGAATCCCCATCTGCCTTCCATCTTAAAGCATTCCCATATTTTCCTTTTTCATCATCCACATATTTTTTAATAAAAATGTTTGTTGTCTCCATAGTGACAGTCGGTGTTTTTGTGCGAGAGCGAGAGCCCCCACTTTGTGAACAAACAAGTGGCAAATTAGGCTTCACTCTGCCCTCCCCATAGTGTGGAAACCACTCCAACAGGAAGCTCACAACAAACACTAACAGGGCTCTGACGTCAGTTACACATTACACATCCCCCTCCTGTCACCTCCGCTTGTTCTCTGTTAACTCGCATGCGTTTGAGTCGGTGTGACATTTTTTCCTCTGAAATTCTCTGCAGCTTTTTTTTTTTTTTTTTTCACACTCCACCTAGTTATCTCTCTCTCTCTCTCTCCCTTCTTCCCTCTCGCCCTCATAAACACGCACATATTCCCCAGACTGAGCTCATCTAATCGGCATCTTATCAGCCATCTTGTGAGCGTGCCGTTGTTATGACTAGAGTTGTTTCTATTCCCAGAATAGGGCTGACACTGAAATAGAACATTCTCATGTAGCCTCACCATGTCAAATGTTCCTCCAAATACCGCTTTCAGTAAATCATCATCATCATCATCGTTGTCCCTGAGCTCATCCCTCCTACGATGTTTTGCATTGAAAGCCGTGAGATTCTTGTGTGAAAAACAATGAGCTGTGCCAAGATGGGATTCCTATTAGACTGAGAAACAATGCATTCCTCAAACTTGTGCCTGAGTCACTTTTGTGTGGGATCTGTAAATGTTTAGCTTAATACAAATGCAGATGTTTTGAAACATTTGCAAGTGTAACATTTGCACTTGTCTAGGCATGAAATTGAGCAGTCCAATAACTTTAGAGGGGCTTCATGTGAAGAAAAGTCGCATGGATGGATTGTACACTCAAATTTCTACAGTACACTTGAAGCTATTTTCTAACCAGGATGACCATGCAGCCATCCATGTTAACCTTGCTGCTCATTTGTTGCACTCCCTATGTCATTATTTTCCGTAAATTTCCTATTTAACTTTAATTTTCCGTCTAACATCGGCTCACAGTTTGATGCTCCTCCACTTTTCCCCTATCCCTCCTCGTCTCCCCTTTCAAACCAACCTTTAACATGTGGCCTCTCACACACACACTAATGCTCGCAGCTAGCGCGAGAGAAAAACAATGAGCCGGAGGTCCGACCGTGTTCCCCTCTCCACCCGGTGGAGCCTTTGATGGGGCCAGGGTTAGCCAGTGAGTGCGGAGCCTGGAGAGCCAAAGGGGGGCTCAGGGGGCAGCAAGCAGCAGTTCTTCCGCTACACCCCGTAACACCATCTTGGGTCATGAGCTAGGGGAGAGGCCGGCACGTGCCACAGGAGCGCCGGAGGCCCCCCCGGCCCCGCTGTTGCTTTTGGACTATGCGGCGGTGCTAGTCTGCTATTGAGCCGGACCCGGTGTCGAGTTCTTCATGGGGCCTCCGAGATGAGACGATGAGATTTTGTACAGGTGCCGGTGCCTAAACGAACATGCACACACACACACACACATAGACCTGATCTTCTGGAAGATTTGCACAGCTGTGTGAAGGGGACCCCTCCCTTGCCAAACGTAGCAGCAGCCCTCTGTGAAGTGCACTCCAACACACACAGATGAAGAGCGGCGACTCCTCACCGGCACACAGCTCACCAGGCAGCACAGGAAAAATAAAGTTCAAGGGCCTGGCTCGCGCTTCTATTACATTAATTACTTTTATGTGTTTATTCAACTCACGCTAAAAAGGAGTCTCCAGATAGATCTTGTTCATTTCCTCATCTTGCTTGTTTTCTTTCTCTTTCATGGCTGAAGATGACGTTTGGTACTTCTGTCTGATGATCAAAAGTGCGTGTTTGTATCTGTGTCATTAGTTCTATATTCATGCATGTGTATAGTACCTCTGAGGCATGCACGACTGTCACAACGGATCAATCCTGTTGGTAACGAGGCAGCATTGAAGTCTCCTTTGTATAGACAGGTAATCAGCTCACAACACATGAAGTAAGTGGAAATTTCCTGCCCTGTTCTTAAGACAGATCTCGATCTGGGAAATCATTCGTCATCGAGAGCTGCAGCTGCACGCCTCACTGCCACTCACTGGGCAAAGCGGCAGCAACGCTGGAACATCTGTCTCTCTGTTTCTGTCTCCTTCACACTCTCCCAATCCTCGCTCTTCTCTCTTCTTTTTTTTCTTCTCTGCTTTCCTCTGATGTCTCTCACTCTTCTTTCCATTTTCTGTCCGTCGCCACAATTTACTGTGTTGATTCTGTTTCCCCTGTCACTTTCTTTCATTATTTTTAGTTCAACTACATTACTGGAATGACAGAAAGAGTGCAAAAGAAGCGGATGTAAGATGTACGCAATCCTCTAAAGCCTCATGAATTTTTCATATTTGAGCAGTTACACCTAGTCAAGCTGATTTTTACTTTTTACTCTGGACTAATTCATGCACATGTGTTGGGTGGCATGACATTGTAGTCATCCAAGATCATAGTGCAACAGTTAAAAATAGCAAAAAACAACACAGGAGCTTTGCAATTTGGACTTAGACTGTACATATAAGACACACATATTTTATTATAAGCACTTATTTTTGTATAAAAGCAGTAAATTAAAATATTCATTTAAAGCATTCTTCACACTTCATATACAAACACAAGCACCCTCTCATCCACAAAAATGAAGAGATCAAATCCACAACATATCATGCCGCCCTCTGCACACAGACGCACACACTCTGTCTTCGTTTTTTTTTTTTCTTGCCGTTCAACCGCTCCGCGCACCCTCCCCTCCCCTCCCTCTTGTCAGCTCCACTCCAGATGTGAGAGGACAGAGGGAGCCCAGTCATATTCACTCAGTCAGTCACTTTCTCCCCAGAGTGAAAGCGAAACACCACCTGTGTGTCTGTGTGCGTGTTTCAATAGCCAGAGTTAAAACCCTCTAGCTCACCGCAGGACAGCCAGAAAGCCTCGCTGATGGCTTCCCAAGCTGTGTGGAGGAGCTGGAGGACAGTGATGTGATGTGTAGAGAGAGAGACAGAGAGAGAGAGAGAGAGAGAGAGAGATGCTTTGTTTCCCATAAAATCTTATTTTTTCAACAAGTGACAAAATCTACCAATGCGATGAGATCATTTCAAACTGTTTTGGATGCAAATCCACTTGTTTTATTCTGAAATGTTCTTGATTCTGACACCCGTTTCTACAGAGTTATTTTAAAAAGTTGATTTGCATTGGAAACAAGGTGAATAATTTCATGCACTGGCTGATTTTTTCACCTGTTTCACTTTCAGGGCCTCTTAACAGAAATAAATGGGCCCAAATTTGGAATCTATAAATCTATAATGAATAAAAAGACACATGAGAAATTGGACAAGGAGAGTAGTGTGAAGAAAAAGAAGAAAATTGTATAACCCGCTTTGGTAATGTTGTGTTTAAGAATAGTCATTCCATTAAAGGAGGTTTTGTAATCATCATTTTTATCGTCATTATGAAAGGCAAGGGAAGGAAAAACACTGAACAAAACAGGAAATAAGGAGACCAGTGAGCTAAGGGAATTCAAGGGATGAAGAATAGCAGTTTAAATAGCAGTTAAAGTAATAACAGTTTATTACTCTAAAGATCAGAGAGCCTTTTCAGTGAAGAGAAATATAAGGTCACCTACAAACACCGAGGTGACAAAGAAGGTGAGGGGGGAAAAAAACAACACACTCCTGTTGCAGTCCCTCTGAGTATCCCTCCCTCTCCCCTCCGTACTCTAGTTCTAGCAGGCCCCAGCAGAGTGGTGATCCAACACCATGCTTTATAGCCCGGAGGGACTAGGCCTAAATCTGATACTGGGCCTCTTAACACACACATAAAGTCAGCACATCCCCTCAGCCTGGTGAAAACAGTCCATATTCCTTCACCTTTTCCGACAACAGTGACCATATCTGTGTGCCATTTGGATGAAGCTCCCCCTGAGCCTGTATCTAATGCGAAGAATATTTTAATAAGTCCGACATAACCAAGAAAATCGATGACTTAAAGTACCATACTGCATCAGACAAGAAGGAGCTGCTATCCCACTCACCATTGCATGGCTTTGGAGGCCTTGCTCAGGAGCACAGTGAAGTTCTTTGCATTCGCTTACATCATTTAGTCTGCGTTCAACAATAGCAATGTGCCGAAAAACATCTTAAAGTGAGCCGATTTCAACAAAGTACTGGTGAGAACATGAAACGTGAAATTTAGTTTGAAGTGCTTACAGATGCTAAGACACTGCCCAGTGGTTCATGTTACTTTGAGGTAGGATTTTCCACTTGACTGGTAACAGTAGAATCATGTGGCTACGTAGTAAATGCTGGAAGGTGTTCTACCTGTTACCAGTCTGTGCACATATTTGAACTGTTTTGTCAGATGACACTGTCCCGATGTGGCAAAATTTTATCCAAGATAAACTTTATTGCCAGTCTACAACATGTTCATTGTTGTTTTTTGGGCGTGGCATGTAGTTGCACATTGAAATGAATGACGACACTCCATTGTTGATGCACCGGTATTGTCAGTCCATATCTCTCTTGCTTCTCAAGCCTGAAGATTAATGGCAATAAGCATCATTTTGCCAATGCAAGTCCTCCAGTAGCTTGTTAAAGTTATATTACTAAATATTGAATTTGGAAGCCGTGATAATCAGCTTTTTCTACATTTTGTTTGGAGTACCTTTACGTAGTTGGGTGAAGTAGGAAACCACTTTGCGCTGCAGTTTCTGGAGGGAATCAGGAACACGACTGGTCGGCTTCAGGTCTTAACACATTTCAGAAAACATTTGCTTAATCCTCTTGGGTCTGAGCAATGGTCCTATCAATTGCAATCGTGGGTGATTGCTCTGACCCCAACTTTTGAGTCTTGGATCACCGTGGCAGTGCCAAGGTGTCATTTGGAGGTTTGTTTCACAATGAATTGCAATTCAATTTTGACCTGCTAGTCCAGGGATTCATTTCTTCTACCGTAAGGCCAACATGTACCATCCAGTAATGACATCTTTTTTTGCAGAATGTGTACTGCTCTTCCTTCCCAGTCAATTACATGCACAAATGATCAATGTTAACTAACTTAATGAAATAGTAGAACCTTCTTTGGTTAAAGAATGACACTTGTTAGGGTTTAGGCATTTAACTACCAAAACCTGGAACTGCCCTCACCTCCAGCTTAAATGCACAACAATTTGCTGATTTATTGCAATCTTTTGACTGTATCTGGTCTTTGTGTAACGAGATAAATAAATCTATGTTGGTTATGAAAGGGCAAAAGGGATCTGGTTAGATTTGCTGCACAGTAAAGTGAAATATTTGTTCGCTCCCCTGAAGCGATTCTTCCCCTTGACTTACTAAAGATGACTTTGGCCTTGACAACTAAATACCAAGTGAGTGATAGCCCTAAAAGATATTTTCCATACCAGAATTATCACCATGCTTTGAATAAGTGACATACCTTCAGTAATGACCCAAAGTAAACCTTTTGTTCTTATCACAGGCTTGCAATTGTTCAGTGTTATCATGCTAGGGAGGGTTCTGTAGTCAACATGATTTCTAACTTGCACTTGTGCGATTACTGCTTTAGCTCCGAGCCCTCAGTATCAGCCCTCTGGAAGCTTTCTTTTGTTGCTGCTTCCATTGCATAGCATTGTGGGCAGAGGAAAAGGGTGAAGAGGATAGTGGACAGAGTGAACACAAATTTGATCCTAATTAGTAACCTCAACCAGTTAAAGCATGTCATCAACAACCACTCCATCACTTCTCTCTGCTAACTGCTGAGCTAACTTACTAACTCCACAACAAATCTCAGAGTTTGCTGCCACAAAGCACAGGTCAAGAGGCCAGTGAGACAAACAAACCCTTGTCTGTCTTTCTGTTTGGACAAGGATTTGTTCCGGAAAAGCCTTCACTCTGTCTTCCTTCCTGAGATGTTTATTTGCACTTGGGCTCCCACCAGCACCTCAGCTGTTTACAGTGTTTGTTTGAATCATTTCTATTTTATTTCCCCCAAAAAATAGAAATACAAATGTTTGGACAATGCTGGTTTGTTTCTTGACCTATAAATATTTCTAGACAGGCAGCCGGACAGACATCCTTCCCATCTTTGGAGGTCAACCAATTAGTTAAAGGAAACCATTGGTCCAAACTGTGTTTTTATTTGCATTATAGCCATGTTTTTTTTGTTTGTTTGTTGTTTTTTTTGCTAATAGCTTGTGGTTTCATGTGTGACCTCACTGGATAGAAGAAGTGTAAAAATATTACAGCCACTGGCATTTTCCATGTTGGACTGGTCTACACATTGATTCCTCTTCTGGAGAAGATTTTTCTCAGCTTTCCCAGCTTTGAATTTAAAATTCATTTTCAAACATCTAATCAATGAAATGAGTAATTGCTTCAGCTGTATCCTGTAATACATCTTCGCAATGTTGCTTTTACCGATGCACTGTTTGTTATCCAGGCCTTTAAGAAGTTTTACTATCATAATCATTAAAGTCCCCTGGATTAGAGCCAGCCTAATTCCCTGGAATGAAAATGCAAATGAAAGAGAGGCTCCGTTTGGTTAAATGGAGGAGATTACTTCCTACTAATTAGAATGACTCATCTCTGCCTGAATCAGCAGTTATGCAGTTGAGCTCCTCACAGTCTAAAAGCTTTACTAGTAACACCGTCCTCCGTCTTTTGTTCTCCACTTCTTGTATGTGATCAAGTCGAAAATCAACAGATTTCTTTTTTAATTAAAGTGCATCAGGGATGCAATTTTTTATAGAATACAGAAACATTATGATTATAGGTGTCTTGCGATGGTGACGGACCATTGGTTTAAAATACTAAATCACCAAATGTAGATGAGGATTGTAGTGGGATGTAGTTCTTTGTCAGTGGTTTGTATCCTGATTCAGACTTTGACTCAGACAGCGACTGAAAGCACTCTTGTCTTCTGCATTCACGTCCACCAACACCACCGGTCTCGCCAAGGTGGTGATGATTCAGCAGTGGGGAGGTGTGAGTGATCCGGATGTTAAGGGTTGGCTATAGAGAGGTTAATCAGGATCAGAGCTCAGACCCTCCGGCCTTGTTCGGAACCAGCAAAGCATACGGCTCTCTGTTTTCACAATACACTCTTGCTGCCATTAGTGCTGTGTCACCAGACAAGGCCTTGTATATTGTGTGTGACAGTATGTGTGTGTGTGAGTTGGACAGAGTTTGAGGAACCTTTTATACAATACACCTACGTATTTACGTCTTCAGTCATGAGTTCACCCACACACACACATTTTGAAGGGATGAGTCCTATTAGCCACCTCCTGACTCCGGGTGTACTTTAAGGAAGTAGGAGCCAGTGGACCCCTTCTTACTCATACCTGGAAGTGACAAAACACAACTAGCCTACTTAAACTTACTATAAAAGGCCATTGTGTAAGTAGCATTGTCATCCAAATGTGCTCACTCGCTTCCCGTCTTGTAACTTTTGGCCCTTTGATCTCCTCAAGTATTCTCACGCTTTAACAAACAATCGTTGATGGAGTGAAGAATGGGTTGTATGATGATATTTACCATGAAACTATAGAGATTGCCCCCCTTTCAGAGATTTAGCTGAATAGGACAGGATCTCTGGTTTGGTTCCAATATTGTTAATACTGAGCAGGGCTTCTTAATGGCAATATTGTATTTACGGGACACAAGAAAACAGACCTTCTGCATATTTTTATAAAAAAAGTATATATACACGTGCATTGAGAAGACTAGACACTGACCAATATGACCAAACAGATGGACTTTATCCAAATTGGTGACCTCTTAGCGCAGGGTTCACCGGCCGATGTTGCTTGACCAATTGTTGATTCCAAAGCATTTTAATTTACCGGCCTTTTACCGGTGATTGTCTCCTGCTGCTCCTGTTTGCCATTAAAAGCTGTCAATTGGAAAATCACCTGGATGCTTTTATTGTGAAGCAGCTCCAGAAAATCAATTGTATTTGCCACCAGGGTTGGCACAGACTGCTATTGTTCACTTTAACTTGGTGTACACAACAAGAGCTGGACATTTGCACTGGGAAGAAGAGGGGAAGGAATACTAAAAACTGAAGAGTTTAGATGAAAAGCTGCAGGTGGTGCTGCATTTTGTAAGAACTCTCATACTGTTTATACATAAACCAAGAAGCATGACTCATGCAGTGTGCGCATCACAAAATCTGTTGCATGGCACAGTGGGGGTGTCCTAACCCTGTGGAAAAAAAGTGCTTTTATTGACATGTTGCCAGAGATTTACAGTCTTTCATTTTGTATTATGCATTCTAGTTTTTCCTTGACAAAACATATTTGTGGTCAAGCATATCACAGCAGCATTATTCTGCATTTTACCATTATTGTGAGCTTTTATTTATTACTTTTTTGAGTCAAGCGCTGTAATCTTTGCTGGGGAAAGGTTGATAACCGCTGCTCTAACAAAAGTGCATTGAGTTTACGGAAAAGCAGCACAGACTCAACAAAAGCATTGCAAGATATGTCTGATCTAGCAAAGATCACAGTGGAATACATCGGCCTCGCACTGCTGGTTCTGTCTGAGTCATGTTGCCTCGGGCGGCATGATAATGTGACCTCAAGTGGCGTGATGTGTGACACTGAGCTATTCCCACTATTATAAACCACAATCTGTGAAGAGGAGTGGCATTCAGCCACCATTGCCCAACTTGGGTGGCTTCCCCTCCCTACTCATCGCATGTGCTCACCCGGGAGAAAATTGCACAACATCAAATTAACCAAGTCTTCTTCTTTCGTTTTTTTTTTCCACACCAAGTGATGAACGCTCAGCCATACATGTGGAAGTTTAATTTTCCTCTTACTCTTTTCCTCACATTTACCCACAAACCCATTTTTTTTTTCTCTGTTTACTGAACCCAAAATAGACTCAGCTGGAGGGAGAGAGGTATAACTCATGGCACTCGCGCTGTACATTTTCAGCATGTCCCGTACTAACCGTGACGGCAGCAGAACGCGTGTCTTTATGTGTTTCGCTAGCTGACAGTGGGCACAGTGTGCCAGTGTGGTTGTTAAAAATAGAAAGTTAGCTCAGCAGAGCGTTTGCAAAGATTTAACTACCTGCAGACATTTCCTGAACAGGGCCACATTTCCTCCCCTCTTCTAGATCAACACTGATCTAAATGGGGACTGTGATGTGTCGTGACTGCTTCCTTTAAGGGGGGGGGCAGTGACAGAGGAGATCGTGCAAGATGGAGAAGCAGGGGGGGGGGGGGGGCAGAGAGAAAAAGAGAAGGGCAGGGGGTTGTGTTTGATGAAAGCCTGGCTCTCTGTTTACTACAAGCTAAAAATACTACCCAGCCTGGTTTGCAGCAGGCATGAGGAGGAGGAGGAGGAGGAGGAGGAAGGGTGATGGGGGGTGGGGGGGTGGACTGTGTACATATGTGCGTCTGTCGCCCCGAACCCAACAGCTGGAGGCTAGAAGGCTGAGAGAGGGTTCCACATCGCTGCGGGGGGAACAACAGGTGGACGAGAAGGCGTGCGGTTCAGTGTTTGTACTGTACATATGTTTGAGTGTGTGTGTGCGCCGCCTTGAAGGCATGTGTGTGTGTGTGTGTGTGTGTGTGTGTACGATTAGGCTTGTGGGCAAACGTGCTCACAAGTGCGTACACGTTCACGAGCTTTACACACAACCAGCGCTGCAGTGTAAAAAAACCGCAATGTCACATAGAGCCTGTGTCTATGGCTAAACCCAAGCCTGAATTGTCTTATTCATGCTCTCTAATCTATTTAAATCCCGACTGAGGCAGTGCTATGAATCAAAATTAATGACTGTGTTGTTGATGCTGATGTTGAAGCTCTGGTATGAGTACTGTATCGGCCATTCACAGCAGCAGCTCGCTCACTAGGCCTCTATTTTTATGCGTGTGTGTGTGTGTGTGTGTGTGTGTGTAGTGGGGCTAGCATGTGTGTCTTTCCCCACTACTCGCTTTTACCCTGATGACAAGAGGCAATTGGCCTTCTCAAATGACAGTGACTAGGTACTGTGAGGGCGATTGTACCCAGGCAGCTGTGCATCTCTCCCTCTCTCTCTCTCTCTCTCTCTCTCTCTCTCTCTCTCTCTCTCTCTTCCAGCCCCCCCTCCATATAGCTAAAATGAAAGTAGTTACTGATTCTGTGATTAAATACCTTCCTGTTTGTGCAGGGGCGATCAGATAATGGCTACTACGTAGGGAATGCGAGCGCTACAAACAAGGTAAAACCAGCGGCCAACAAACTCTCCTGGTTCATTATTGGCATACCTGAGATGCTGAAAAGACACAGGATGGCTGCCCTCAAACAAGATATTACCTTGGATGGCAACGGGAGCGCGATAGTCAGTGTGTCACCACATAGGCCACATTTTTTCAACATTTTGGGGAATGTGTCAGAGACTCCAGGAAGTTACTGTCGCTGGCCAAGAAATAGTCAGGCGCATAATCCCTTGTGAAACAGCAAATTGTGTTTTTCTTTTATTGCTTTTGTGCAGATATATAAATAAACGTAACATGTTCATTACTGAGATTTGGAGGTGCTGGTAGACAAGCTGACTTGTCGTGTTTCCAGTCTTTGCACTTAGCTAACAGGCTGCTGACTGCTTCATATTTAATGGACATTTGTAGTTTACTTGAGCACTTTTACCCCCTACATGTGTTACACAAATATCAGTACTTTCTACTCCTTACATTTTCAAAACAGGCTTGTTTTATTAGTTTTAATCAATTTGAGGTGAATATAGATTTTGATGTTTTATTTCACGCCTTCCCAACATGGGTGCATGATATGATGATGAAAGCAATGCAACAGACATGAAAAGATGAAAACAGACCACAGAAAGAAACTTGACTCTAAAGTTTCAGTTAGCTTTGCACAAAAACAGCTTGTAGAAAAGTCCTTCAAAGAAACCAATAGAGCACTTTTAGTTCATTAAAGAAGCTCAATGAGTACTTTTACCTCTTTTTTTTTAGAATAACAAGTATCTGTATTTCTACTTGAGTAGAGAAAATGTGTACTTTTGCCACCTTTGACAAGCGTAATTCACAAAATATCACAAAATTCTTCAACTATTTGTTTTAGGTTCAACTATTTGTACTGTCTGACATCATTTGTTCAAAGAAATACAGTCCTTCTTCTCAGTCATAATTAATCATCCTCTTTAGGTGTGTTCTTGTGTGGCGATACCAGACAATCGTAAATCTCCCTGCTTGAAAATCTTCTAGGGATTTCTAAGAACAAGGTAGTTGCTTGAACAGCGGAGCGTACAGACACTTACTGAACTTTTTCCTTTACATTTTTTCAAGGAAGTGCCTTACCGGAAACGAGCACATGACTTCTGCATGTCTCCAATGTGAAGACTCTAGATTGTTTTTTTTCCACTGTTTACAATGAAAACTAGAAGATTCTGTCTCTATTAGTAGAAGTGTTTTGAGTGATTGCTCCATGTATACAGTGAAAAAAAGGAACCGCTACTAGTGAATGCATCGTGACTTTTCATGGACCTGTGTAAGTTTAAGGAGTACAAGCTAAAAAAGAAAACAGGGTGCAGCTAAGTGTTCCTCATCATCATAGTGAAAATCATCAACTTCCTAAATTTAATTATCGACACACTCACACGCTCATCTACAGTGGCAGCTTTAAGGCAGAGGTAATGAACAGAGGATATTAGGCCACAGTGACTGGCCAAATGAGTGGAATAGTTTCATCTGGCCTTATCAGTTTCATGTCTTGTTTTGTCTACCGAGCCTGGCAGGCCCAGTGTTGGTCTTCAGGAAAGAATGCAGGGTCATCAAGCAGAGCTGATGGAGTTATTATGAAATTTGGCTTTGGAATAACACCAGACATCCCTGTCCACTGTAAATGGGAAATAGTCGGTCCAGCTCTCATTCCAGCAGCATTTGGTAATGCCACAAGGAAGCGGTTTCATTCAGATTTTCTAACATTCTGCTCTTTATAATGAGCACACCCCTGAGAGCTCCCTAGACCCGGTGACCTCGCCGCAGTTTCCCTGAACGCTCTGACCAATCGCAAGCCTCCAAACACTGTCACCGGCCAACCGGGCGTCTCCGGCCTGCGTAATCATCCTCCTCTGCTTTCCCTCCAACATTTGCAGACGGCATCAAAACATCACTCCTCAAAAAAACCAAACAAACGTCTCTACCGAGCGAGGCTCCCAGCTGACACAGGCTTCTCATGTCGACATCTTTGATGAGGAAAAACGGCACCATAACAAAAACAAGAGGCTGAGTGGGACGGAGGGAAAGATGCTATATTTGGAAACAGACGAGTGGGCGACGAGATGTCTCTTCTCTTTTCTTGTTCTGTCGGTCTCTCGCTGCTTTATACTATGCCGTCTCCTCCTCTGATTCTCCCTGTCTGTCTGTGCTCAAGAGGCCAGCTGTGGTCATATAGCATAATAAGGCTCTCTATCCGAAATAATGGCTTTAATGCTGGTTAAAAGGGGAAAAGGGGGTTGGTTGGGGTCAGGCTGACTCCTGCGCCCAAGGATCAGCTGGCATGCCGTCGGTGCCGTGGCACCAGGCACAGGGCCACTGTCTGGGCAGGGCAGACAGCTGGCGGGGAAGGGTGGGGGTGGTGATGGTGGTGCACGGGGGGAATCTCTCTGTCTGGGATACACACATCATCTTTAATTCCCTCCACTGTACCCAGACAACTCTTGTTTACATCGCGTGTGTTGTATCGTGTCTCTTTCATGTCTAAGTAGCCTTGTGGTTCACACTGTTGGATCATTTTTCGGAAAATTGAATGAGTAATACCTGGGTGAATGCTTGCGGAGCATTCGCTGTAGACACCACCGGCACTTCATGTTCTGTCTTTTATGACTGCTTCTCAGCACTGAGCGCAAACATACCATCATATATGAATCATGTATGATTATGAAGTGTTTAAACATTGTTAAAATTGCCTGTGTTTTAATAGTTGATTGACAGAAAATTAATCACCAGCAGCAGCAGCAGCAGCAAACAAGATATTTGAAGACCTCAATTTAAGGTCACAGAACTTGTGATGGGCATTTCGTACCTAATCCATAATGCAAATTATTAGTGCAAATATTTTAGCTCCTCAGAAAACAGTCTGTGTTGTTGAGGGAAATTATTTTTTAGTATCCATTTCAATAGTGGCCCTGAACCTAGACCAAAGTGCTGGCACGCCCCTTGTCATTTATAATATCAGGCTGACTGGCCTATTGATGACGAGAACAAAGCCACAGTGTGGCCGACCTACAGCAGTGGCCGTAGTAACATGGCACCTCCCCGGTGACTGACGATGCCACGCTGGCTGCCACCACAGCCTGGCATAGGAGGGGGAGGCGGCGGGAGGATTGCGTGTGTGTGTGTGTGTGTGTGTGTGTGTTGCGGGGAGGGGTTGAGGATGGCGACGGGTAGGGGGTTGGGGGGGGGGGCATTTGGTGGTTGTGGCAGCTGGCAGTGAGAAGACGAGGGGTGTGGAGGGATGTGGAGTGTGGGGGGTGGGGGGTCCTCATTTATAAAGACTCCCCTGTGTGAACCCCATGCGAGGCCACACCCTGGATGCAAAAACTCAAACTGCCTCGTCGAGGTGCACGTACACATGCTCATGCACATTCGTAAACGCGCGCATATGCTGCGCTGCAAACACACATATGCAAATACGCGGGATTACGGCTTACAGTTTACCTTTAAACGCAACAAACCTGCTCTGCTGCAGCTTGTGTCAATGCCCTTTCATATTCGTAGAGGTGTGTGTCTGTATTTGTGTGTGTTTTTTTTTTGTCTTTTCAGGCGATGAATGTGGAGTGGAGTCAAAGCCATGGCGCTCCACAGTTTTGTCCTGTTGCATCACTGCTGCTTGGCTCATGATATGGAGCGTAGTGTCACATCAGTGAGCTGTTTATTAGCTCTAAGGAGACAGGGGAATGTAATCAAACTACCCTGATTGAGTCATGTGACGGCCATTCATCTTCCCACATTAGAGGCCATGAAGAAGAAATATTAGTGTTTGGCTTTTTTGGATGTGTTGAAATAGTTCCTAGAAGAGAAGAGACCATAAACTAAAAGCTAAAAAACTCGTGTGTGTGTACAAGCATGCATTTTTCTTGTTTGGGCGTTTGTGTGCACGTCTGTATTGTATTTATGGCTATGTGTGTGTGTGAGTGTTGAAACATGAAGAATTCTCAAGTGTCAGATATTTTTGTGTCGTTTCTGTTTACGTGAATTTTTTTTAAAGTATTAAAATGTGTTTGCAGCCGTGTTCTGTCCTCACGAGGGCCACCACACTGGGGACCAGTTAGGAGCAGATCATGTCCAGCTGTCTCTGAGGACAAATGGTTCATCAGGCAACTGCTAATTCCCTCCGCCCTCTCCTCTCACCCCTCCACCCTAGTCTCCCTCCCTCTTCCCTCAATCCCCCCCAGTGTGTTTACTTGACTTTACGTGCTAAAAACCATTTCGAGGGCTTTTATCAATTCGGTCACAGGCCTAGAATAGCAGCGTGTGGCGACAGCTTCCTGGAAATCGGTTGGTGGAGTTTGAAGTGTTTATGGATGGATGACGTTTTGTTTTACGGGTTTCACATGGAGGCTAATGGACATTTAAGTTGTGTTTTGATATTTTCTCAAACTTAGGCCTCACTTCGGCCTCTTGTTTTTTTTAAAGGTGTAGGTTAACATTTGGCAAATTCTAGGAGAACTGAATTCACAGAATAATGGTACACAGTCATACATCCACATTAATTATTACTGTTTGATATAAACATAAAATTCCTCAACAAATACAAACAGAAAAGTTCTTTCTCTGCTCCAGAGTTTATGAGTTAAAGTTTGGTATTTATGTTACATATTTTTACTATGTTTTTAATGTAATTACCAACATATTCTCAGGAACATGTCATGATACTTAGAAATAATTTTTCCCTATACAAGGCGGAGTGAAACCTAAAGCATTCCCTCACCCGCACCCTTATTCTCCTCTGAGCTGACAGCAGCTTCATCTCTTGGCAGTCTTCTCATAATTCATCTCTTTTGGCTTGTTTATGCTGCACATTTATTTTGTTTGCGGTAACATTTCCCTCGACCCTCACAATCTCTCAACGTGAAAAACGCTAATACGCCTCCGACGCGACATCAAAGCCTCTCCCTCGCCCCAACGCTCTCTCTGCCTGTTTCGATTTATAGGCCTTTTTTTCTTTCTTTTTTTTTTTTTTCTTTTTAAACGTTCTCACAACATGAAAGACCATCAGTGTTTCCCACACGTACGTATGTGTGCACGCGGCCATACACTTTCATGCACACACACGCATGTACCCACACACACACACACACTTTCTCTCTCTCACACACATCCCCACAGTCATGTCCAAACAGAGTGATCAGTAAATCAAATAAAACACCCACAGTGTTTCAGAGAGAAGGAGTGTGCACCGAACAACGGAGAGATAAAAAGGCAAAAAAAAAAAAAAAAGGAGAAGGAGGGGAGGAGTGGACACGGGGGATTGTACGTCCTCGTGAAAGTAGCCGTCAGAAACAAAAGCAGCTTTGAGTGCGCACCCACTCAGAAGAGAGATTAGCCGGTACACACCCCCCTCTACACACCACCACCATCACCACCACCACCCCTGCAGAAAAGAGCTTTGGCTGCAGTTTAGCGGCACGTGGCGCAGCCCTTGATACTTATCATGTGCGTCAGGTGCTCTCGCTCGGTTTCCTGTTCTTTAAAACATAACCACCATTTCCCTCTTTCACTCTCTCCCTCTTCTCCGTCACTCAGTCCAGAACTAATCCATCCTCACCGCTGCCATCCAGCCTTACCCTCCAATTCTTACTTACTCTCTTTTTCTCCCTCTCTCTCTCTCTCTCTCTCTCTGTCCATCTCTTTCTCCTGCTTTTACAAATACAAAGAACATATTGTATCTGCCAGCGTTAAAGTGAATCCATTCTCCTTGGCAGCGGCCCGGCCCGTGGTGAATCTGAGCCGGGCTAGCTCTGTTTTCCAGCTGGCACCGAGGCTGCTGGTAGAGCGGGTTGGTTGCTCGTTGGGTTGGTGAATTTGAGTCCAGCTGACACGTTGGTTTAGGATTCATTCACGCAGTCTGTCGCTCTTGCTCTCTCTCTTTCTCGTTCTGACTCAACTTGCGAAGCATGACCCCAGTTCACCTCATATGAAACACTTTCTGAGGATGCTGGTTTACTAGTTTTTATTTGCACAACACATTCTGGGACTTCTGTAATGAGCTTCTGAGAGGTGTATTAAGAAAGAAACACTCGGGGATATTAATAAATTCTCAGCGGAAGAAATTCTCACAAGACTGACATGTTCACACATCCATTGCATTAGCTGGTGGTTTTCAGCTGCTCTCCTCCATCTGTATGGAAACCAAAATGTTGAGCCCTTTAGAAACCAGAGAGGAAGAACACTGTAAGGTCATGGTAGCGCTCTTATTTAGTTGTGGAAATTCTTGGAAAAGTCATGGAATTTTGCATCAGGGCCACAGCGGGAAGCCTGAACTCACACACATATGCACACACAAGCTCTGAAATACACAGACTAATAATTCCTAATGATAACAACCAACACCCTTTCGCGTTCGAGCAGCCTCGTGTACAAACACACGCACAGCCCAAAACCAAACCAAAGTAGCCCACTCTTTCATGAAAGCCGATATAAACACACAGTGACACAAACACATCAATAATGAGATGCTATCGCGTTTCATAATCATGGTTTAGGCCCAAGAAACTGAATACAACCTCCTCCCCCTCCCCGCAAATATGAAAGAGCCCAAAAGATGAGTCAACACACTCACAAGGCAGCGAAAACAAACTGTTAATAAAGGCCACCAGAGACTTTTTGAAGTTGGCCTGACTTCCCTCCCCCTTTTCTCTCCTCCATCTTTCATCCTTCCTTCCTTCCATCCATCCTCCTGTGGCCTCTTTTTGCCGCCAGCCCATGCTTGTCATTAAACAATCATATGTCTTCTCTTCTGTTTGTGTTTCTGTTTTATGTTGTATATACAGTATGTGTGGTTTTATATACGTATATTTGAATTACATTTTTGGAGAACTTTGGTCAGCTTGTGCTTCTTTTTTTTTTTTTTTTAAAGCGAAGGCGGACAGAGTGAGACCTTGTGCGTTCATTATCCACAGTACAGCGTGCATTTGTGTGTTTCTCCGGCTAAAGCTCTCCGCCTCTTCTGAAGATGATAACAAAGACCGCTTCCTAGAACAATGTGACATTTTTAGTTACAATAAGTATGTTTCAGATGTTGGTTAATGTTCCTGTAAAATGATAAGAGCGCAGTTGCCAAAAATGGGGCACAGATGTTGGTCTTAGTCCTTATCCAGATCCTTTGTTTGAAAAGCCCCGTGCAAAATCTGACAAAAATTAGAAACTGAGAACCTGTAGCAAGTTAAATTGTAAATAATCATAAATGACATGCAGCAAAGTCTGGCAGATTTTCGCAGGAGGATAGGAAAGTCATCCTAAATCAGGCAGTTACTGAGACAAGACCTTAATTTGTAAAATATACACTGAGCATCAGCCGAGCCCAGCAGCTAAGTGGCAATGACATGACTCACTGACGAGACGCGTAAACAAGCTTCATTGAATGAAGCACGCTTACGCAACTGCATCCTTTACCTTACATCTCTTTATGACAATTTAAGAGAAAGTTAATACCGTTTCCAGAAGAGCTGCCATGTTTTCTCAATTTGAAAGTCAAGCAAAGACAAGTGGAGTGGAAGATTCGTCCAGTCAGCTGGAGGAACGGTCCGTGAGGATGCGTCAGTGAAGGACAGAGCTAACAGCTAATTTACTGTCTGCCTGAAATGATGCCAGTGCTTAACGAACTCCTATCCAGCTGTAACGTAAACACGAATTGAAATCATCACGGCCTAACGTGGCAAACGTCTGCGAGCAACTTTAAATGTTCATACGCTGTGAAGTTCTTGTAATGATGATGCTGAATTACAGCTTATTGGTTTATTCTTTTGACAACATCAGCACATCAGTGGCCCGCTGACTTTCCTGGTCTAATGTGGTGTGTAGCTGTGTGTGTGTGTGTGTGTGTGTGTGTGTCCTCTTCTGGAGACAAAAGCCACTAGTGTCCATTTTTTTTTTCCTGCTTTCAAATTTATTTTCCTTTTCTTCTCTTTCTTTCTTTTTTTTTTTTTATTTCCCTCTTCCTTTACTCTCTCTTTCTGGCCTCTCCTTCCCTCCCTCCCCTCGCTCTCCTCATCCCTGATTTCCATTCTCCATTCATGCGGCCCTGTCACAGCGATGATAATGATGACCTCTGTGTAATGCTAGCTTGTTATTGGCCCACCAGCGAGGCCAGTGTGTGCACCCTCTGTTGCTTTTTCTGCATTGACCATTGTGTTACGAGCAAAACGTTGGACCTCGTGTGTGTGTGTGTGTGTGTAGGTGAAACACAAAGAGCAGGCAGCCTGTCTGGGTGAGCTGCACAGGGGATCTATGGAGAGGCAGAGAAAATCACCTGAGCTGACCCTGCGCTGTTGCCATTTCTATTATACTGTAGGTTTTATGGGCAGTGGTGGAAAATAACTGGAAACGACCACTCTAGTCTCTTTGTTTTACTGGATATCTACACATAAATGCCTTATTTGTGTGAGAACTATTTAAACACAAGAGAACATTTTGATTTAGCGGAATTTACTTTTTGCGGCTTGCTGTTGCCAGATGATAACACAACATTAACTGTAACCTGTAAGTTGTTCATTGAAGCAGCTGACGAACAGGAAATGAGAGCTTTCAACATCTGAGTTTGAATGGATTGTCATTACTTATTTAGAGCTTGGTCACTCAGGGGCAGTGGTGCAAACTTTAAACACAACACATTTTATCACCTTCGAAAGTTTACATGGTGTAACTTTAGCATTCATTTAAAAACGTGTCTCTGGCTGTTGAAGTCTCGTATTCAGTCTCCTTTAGTCCTGATTTGTGATGGGCAGGTAGTGTATGAGTGTATGTGGTGTATTATTATCAGAGAGGCTTAAAACGGGGAGAGTGAACCAAAACAACGGTTCCAAATAGTGGACGCTGTTGAAGATGACCTTCGCCATTTGTAGGAGACAAAAAAAATCCATCCATCTCCTGTAACCTCATACCTTTCTCGGGGTCGTGGGAGGCTGGAGCCTATTCCAGCTGACACTGGGCTGGAGGCAGGGTACACCCTTGACAAGTCACCAGTTCATCACAGGGCTGACAAATAGAGACAAACAGCCATTCACACTCACATTCGGACACCTACGAGTCACCAATTAACCAGTTAACCTAAGACCATGTAAACTCCACACAGAAAGGCCCCAGCCAGTCATCAAACCGGGCAGAACCATCTTGCTTCTTGCCGCTGCACCACAGCACCACCCTGACAAAAACATAACTATTCTTATTTTCTGGTCATTAGCATATTATATTGCATTTCTACCATGTTCTGTAAATAGAGCCCTTGTCAAATTGAAAAATCTGCGATGGTTTAATTGATTTTATTGATGCCACGATATGCTTTTAGTAAAAGTGATGAGGTGTGACTTAAATATTTTGCACGTTTTCACATTTGCTGTGAAATTTTGCCGTTCAACTCCCCTCATAGCTCTAAGGCTGACGCTGCCTCCTTTTTTCTGAGCATTTGACTCTATAAGTTAATTGGACATAGAAAATGTCTTCTCTTACAGTTACCATGTGGATTATTTTTACCACTAGCGATGCTATAGAACAAACTTTTGCACTATTCCATTGATTTACACTTGAAGTAACACAGTAATGCTCCAAAAGGCATGGAAGAAGAAGACAGTTAGACACTAGACGTGGATGTAATCAATGCAGGATAATATATCAAGGGAGGAAATGCATTCAGACTACTTTAGGGTACCGTTTAAGTACTGGTGTATTTAGAGTGAGCTGCTATATTCACTGTTGCTCAAGAAATACTTAATCAGGAGGAGTTTTTTGAATATATGTGGCGAGCTTTTCATCCCTGGATAGAAGCAGAGTGAGTTTCAGATTGCTTCACATTAGAAATGGTTGCACTATTCTGTTGACTGAAGATAATTTAGCAGAAAGGAAACAGACTTTGAGGAAGGGAAAAAAAACATTATGTGAAAGATAGACTGTTTTAACTATAACTGCATTTTAAAACCTTGCTTAGTCATTCAAAAGGCCCCGGTGGGATATTAAAGAATTCTTTTTCAATTGGAATGAACATCATGTGACTCAGGCTAGTGCCATGCAAGTACACACAGTCATAACAAAGGCAAGAAAGAATGGCGCTGTAAAATTGTGTCACACAGGTTGTAGCGCGAGGCCTTTTGAGGTCACATCGGTGGGAAAACACATTACACATTCACTACAGCATGCGAGGACGGCGACCTGTGCAATTGTTTTCCTCTCATCTTATCACTCTTTCTGTCCCGGCTCTGTCTCCATTGTCTCGTGCGATTGAGAGCATTTCAATGACAGGAATCTTGTTTTGTTGAATAGCGTGGCCTGGTCAGACACAGATGCCAAGACATTCCTGGAGCTGGTAGTCTTTCCTTCTGGCAGCCCTGCACCTCTGTCTCCTCTACTCTACTCTTGTATTTCCTCTATTTCCACTCCTCTTCCCTCCTTTTCATTCCTGAGTCCCCCTCAAGGTGACTGTGGGGAGAGAGAGAGAGAGGAAGAATGGGAGGTATATGTGTCTCTATGAGTTGCTGTGTTTTTGTTTGCCTACGTGCTCGGGGCCTGTGCGTCGACTGTTCAAAGAAAGGCTATGTTCTCAGTAATCTAGCCAGGACTACTGGCCTTATTTTCCCCACTGACTAAGCCACACCACTCCGCAACACCTAAATACCATTTATTACATGTCAAGGCTACTACGCACTCCCTCAGTCTGCTTCATCCAGTATCTCATATCCTTCTTGCATGTCATGTCTCCATTTGTCATTAATCATGGGATGGTAGAATTTGGCGCAGATCACAGAATGCAGCGATAGCAGCTCCAAGATTTTCTCCAGGCTTTATGGCTCTCCAACAGATGGCAGTGTGAATCGCTCTATCGGCACAGGCCTGCTTGTGAGGCCTGTGTGTGAATTAAGGATTGCTGTACTACAAGAGTAAAATATTCTTCTCTTCTCTTCTCTTCTCTTCTCTTCTCTTCTCTTCTCTTCTCTTCTCTTCTCTTCTCTTCTCAGTGGTATGTTGTTGACCTCTTGAACTCTGATATTCCTCATACATTTCCACTTATGCATGTAGACAGTATACATATTATGTATCTATTACAGCTATTTGTTGCCTACTGTACACTACATTAAGTATTCCAACCCAAGGCACTAAGGCAATGAAGGAAGTACTCAGATCCTATATTGTCATTAGATCATTATTACTCATGCAAGTGACAGTAGGATTTTACTGATGTAGTTGGAGTGCAACTATTGATATTGATATTATTGATTGATATTATCTATTTCACAGATTAATCTGCTGATTAAACCTCAAAATTATTTTAAAAATAAATGAATTTGATGAAAACGGTTCAAAGGAAAAGCAGCAAACTGTCACATTCGTTAAGCTGGAACCATGAAATGCTGTTCAATAAAAATGACTTAAATAATTATCAAAATAGTTGTTAATTAATTTGTTAGTCTATTAATTGATTGCATTTTCATTTTGTGTTCAATGACTAAAGCTGTCATGTCACTCTAGGCCGACTTTCAGTGTGTTTAAAAAGTAGAATATTTGAAATGTAACGGAGTAGAAGAAGAAATAGCATGTAAAGAAAATACTCAAGTAAAGTTCAAAATTTGAGTAAATGTACTCAGTTACATTCCACCACTGACTGTATTCCGGTTATCGTGTGCATCCTTTAATACACATCTCACAGCATTCACTCTGACACGTGACGTACGTCTCTGGAAACTATTCCATCTTCTTCGTTTGAACAACGCTTGGCCGCACAACTTTTCGTAGCGAGTTTATAAAACAAGCCCATGTCAGATCTGGATGTGTGATGTAATGTATGTCTGACACGTGTGGTTGTCTGTTCTTGTTTTCAGACTCGCTGCTTTTTATTGCCCTTTGTGCTTCAGCTTCAGTGTCTGAGAAAAAATAAATAAAATTACCCTGCGGGGGTAATAAAGTTGATCTTATTTCATGTTGTCATGAATCTGGTTAGCGTCCACATACCTAATGTAACCAAACTGTGAAAGCCTCGAGCTGTCCTGAGCACCAACACCAACTATTTAAATTATACATTTAGTTTACTTTGCAGGACAAACTGTCATGTCTCCACGAATGTTACTCACTTGTTTGCTCACATCAGCTCTTTATTAGTTTTCCGTTATTACACTTTTGCCTAAACTCGCCCCTGCAGCTCTTTGACCACAGTTAATGTGGTCCCTCGCTCTGCTCCTTGTTTGTTTATTGTTTGCTATTTGCTAGGTGACAGGCACGCCAGCACAAACAAGAGTGTGTGTATATGCCGTATGCACATTTGTTTGTCTGCTTGTGTACTTGTGTGTCTGTTGTAGTTTATCAGATAACAGACAAAGCGTCCCAGGGGAAGGCAGGAAGGTGGTTCAGGAAGGGTGTTCCTGTGTGAACGGGAGCTCTCTGTCCTCCCCACCGTTGTCTTGGTTGTCTCCACCAGTCCCTGCAATGACTGGAAGTACATGAAATAAAGGTCAAAATACAAATACACTGTAGGTAATGTGTCTCTGGTGCTTGTTAAAGCTTTTCTGGTGAATTAAATGTTTGTTCAATATCTCTCTTGGTTCCCACAGGCCATCCCTTCATTTCATATTTTAATATTTCAAATATTTATTCATTTCAGCCTCACAAATCTGAGGATTTTCTACTTTTCTTAGTTTTATAATATTGTAAATTTAAAATCGTTGGGCTTTGGGATACTGACTCGGCAAAACAAGCAATTTGAAGAGGTCACTTATTACATTTTTTACTATTTGCTACTGTTTTTGGACACTTTATAGATAATCCATTAATAAAAATAGCAATTTATTCATCAACAATGGATGAAATCATCATTTGTAGCCTTAGTATAGTATGCTGAGTGAGACTTTTCTATCTTTATGTGATATTTTTGTGCTTACATTCAGTATTTGAGTGCATAAAAGTAATTCAAAAGCCTAAAGACATAATATACTTACCTGGGTTATGGTTGGTTCATATTTTATTCAGTTATTTCAGTAGGAAATCTTCTACCTCTGTGTACATCATGAATTGACAGAGAAGAAACACTCACATGAATACTTGAAAGCACCCTTGGACATTTGGACACGTCTCTCTGTCTCTGTCTCTGTCTCTGTCACTGAGTTGACTCAGCCATAGTCACAGGGATCCTGTCAGAGTTCAGGCAAACTCCTGCTGCTGAAGTGTCAGCCCCGCCTGTGACTGTCCCATGTGTTGTCTGTGGTCAGAGGGAGCGTCGGGGACAGCTGAAGCATCACCTGTCACCGGATCACATGCGTTTCTATATGACACAGCAGTGGTGACGCCCAACTCCAGCATTTACACACTGCACAAAATAACAAAAACCTCTTCCCACTACAATAGGCCTACAGTAAATGCCAATTTAGAGCCTCTAAAGGCAACTACAGAAAATAGCACTTAAACTCCTTTTATACGTCATTTTCAGCTATAGAAGTAGCTACAAGTATTGCTTTGACATCTGTCGTAAGCGCCACAACATTACGTAGTGTGACGAAAGGAAAGGTCTGACAGACTATGACAAGATACAGTATATCACATCAAACACAGGAAGAAAGTGCATTAGCAAAGAGGAACAGTGGCTGCAGCGCTCATGACAGGATATTTGCATAACTGTCTGTGCACACTGCACACATTGAAATGACCTGTGAGTTAAGTCATCACAGCTGATAGCTTCACCAAATTACTGTTAGCGATCGAACAGTACTGTGGTTCAAAAACAAATGAGAGAAATTGATGTCATTTGTAATGACATAATCTCTTCAACCCACATCAAGATTTGGTAACGCGTACAAGGGGACGTACTCTCACAGCACACAAGCTCACGATCACACATTTATACATATGCACTTACACAATCTCGCCCTCTCAACATGTCTGCATGTCTGTCCCTACATCCACCTACAGAAAAACACACATAACACACTCTTGTGCGTCTAATTATGTTTTCCTTGTCTCCTGGGCCACTCCTTTTAGACACACAGCAGGAGGAATTCCTGATCCATTTTAAGCTCCAACGAGAATGTTGATAAGTCTGTAGATTACTGCCCAACATGTTTATGATAGCCTATTATTCACTAAGCTTCATCCGGGCCCAGCGCGTGCTTCGTCTACTTAGTGCAACTATTTAGGTCATGGTACAATCTCAGAGGAAAGAACTGTGGATGGTGAAATATCAGCAAACATCAGCAAAAAAAAAAAAAGGTCAAACGAATGCAATCACCCTGGGATATGGATATTTCTGATCAGATAGTTACCTGTAATCGACAAAAAAAACATCATAGTCAAGTCAAGGCAGTCAGTGTACTTGCTTGTGACTTAATACGTGACCTAAAGGTGATTATCTGTGCTATCTTTAACTACACGAAAACATGCATCTAGAAACTCGACTCACAAAATCAGAGAGAAAAAGTGAGAATGCTCCGTTGTGTATAAATTGTGATCACTGGCGTGCTGAGATGTGATTTCACTCTCCTCTGTGACACACTCTGATATTTCAGATTTACACTTCCTATTATGGCTCATATTTCAACAACAATTATAGCTGCTAAATGTCTCGCTCTGCCGTAAAAACGTCCGAGCCGTCAGGCACACGCACTAAAAAGATGGGGTAGAAAGAGGGGGCCATACGCTTGGGCCTATGAAAATGCCATTGATGTTAACTATCTCATCGTGCCTTGCCAGAAATACCGCAGTTGGGCCGGAGTTGTTCGCTATCAGCGTCTAGTAGAGACAGGAGTCTGAATCTGTCTGTTCTGCCTGGTGCGTGAGATGTTATGGCTCTTTGATGTGCTTTGCTGTTTAGGCTTTGATTTACGAAGCGCCATCTTTATCCTTTTCCCTGCTTTCTTGAAGCCATTGGAGCCATCAGAGGATATTTTGTGTGTGCGTGCGTGTGCGTGTGTGTGTTGTGTAAGTACTTCAGGAGGGGAAATAAATAAGTACAGAGGTAAAATCAAGGCCACGGCTGTGAAGACGTAGACAATCTCTTTGAAGTGTGTGCAGTAAGTCTGCGCGACTGCTTTTTTGTGGTCGTGAGTGTGCGCCTGACTGTATTTGCATGTCACCAGGCAGTCTGTTGTCTGTTTACCTCCATCACTCAGGTGGAGCCATTCGTCTGTATTCACACCATAGTTAGGCTGGCTGTGCGCTGTCAGCGATGTCTCCGCTGGGTGACACACCTGTGTTTACAGTTGGGAAAGCATGTAAACAAGAGCGGCCTGTACGTGTGTGTGTGTGTCTGTCCGCCTACTCTGGGATCATATAGCTCAACAGCTTTTGTAATGAGTGGCTTTAGCAGGTAGACAGCGACTGGCAGACTAACATGTCATTATATCCCCGCACTGCTCTGTCATTGGGATGGCAGCTATATTAAAGAGGCAGATGGATGCGAAACAAAGGCACAAACTCGCTGACATTCTTTGTTTGTTTCATAATGCAGGTCTACGCTGTACTTAATGTTCACAGTGTTTATCCCGGAGGCATTCAGCTGGCCTAACCTGTTTTGTCTTTTTGTCACTGTGTTAAATCCAGGTCCATCAGATGGACCAGAAAATGGACTCGGTGCTGCGGATCCTGATGGAGCAGTTTCCGCCCAAGCCGCAGCTGACGTCCCAGCCCTCCATCCGCAGGGTGACCATCCAGAAGCGCATGGGCGTCAGCATCGACGAAGGACCCTGATGGTATGATGACGTCATCACCAAAGGAGAGTTAAAGAACAGCCTCGCCTGCAAAAAAAAAAAAAAAAATAAGGGGACTAAGTCTTCCAAAACCCTCTCCCTCTCTTCCATTCGCAATCCTAAATTTTCTCATTGACTTTTGACCACTGAGAAGAGAACAACTTTTAATTGTCCACTTGCCGCTGCGTTGCTCTGGGACATGAGGGCCAAGAGTGCCACTAAGAGTGGGATTCATGGTGTAGAAAGAAGGCTGACTGACCTCTTTCTTCTGATGATTGTTGGCCCTGTTTGGGTTTTTTATTTATTTATTTTTTGTCTTGTCTAAATGTAGCTTTCTCTTCTATACTAGCATTGTGGGCCCTCAGTCTTCCCCTGCAGCACACAGTCATTCAAGCAGCGACACGCTGCATGAATTTATTTCACTACATTAGCCTCATAATCACACTACTCAGATAATGTTAATTTATGTGTGGCCTGTCACTGAGCTGCATTCCTCTACTCCAAATATTATTCCAAGGCTAACTAACCCAGTAATGAAGTCGTAATGCAATCAAAGCACTCGGGTTCCCCAAAGACACAGAGAAAAACTGAGAGTCCAGCCATGGCAGAGGCATTCCTCAAATCCTTCTGATTATCTTGGCACCATCCACACCCAGTACACAACAGGGTTATTTCCATAGCCACATATCCATCTAGACTAACTGTACTTAGGCTGCGGCGGGTGTTTGTTAGTAGTGATTGAATAACAAACGGAGGGAAGGGCAGATTATCTGTTGACTTTGCCCCGAGTTAGAGACCAGAAGACGTGGAATTATAGAGATGTGTCTGGGGTGGGTGGCTAACGTGGTGCTGATTTACAGCCACAGTACAGTGAAGCTAATAAAAATAGCCAAACTGGCATGACAAGGTTTGCTCTCTCAGTTTGCTTTTCATACGTACATCGATCTCAAGCACTTCTAGCAGCACCACCACCACCAGGACCCCTACTTAATATCCTCTATTACCCTCCTCAGGGGGCTCACACTGCTGTGTGCAATTTGAAATAAATTTGCCCCATTAAAGCTCTGATTATTTTTTCTCTCCAGAGCTAATTAAGTGCTGAATTCCTGGTAAGGGGAGATTACTCACTGTGAGCGACTAATGAAAAGAAACACTGGAAAATGTGCAGAACTTAAACAGTAAGCTTTGAGGGGCAGGCACACTAATTCTGTGTGAAAGGTTTAGAAATATCCACCTACCACCGAGAGCACACGTTTGAAATGGTAAGACAATGCTCTCACTTTGTTCTCATGCTCATAGTATTTATCTGACAGGACGCTGAGGCATGTAGGAAGCAGAAAATAGAAAATAACTCAGCTATGTAACTACTGTATGAAAGGCTTCCCATAATTATAGCATGCACATTCCTAAAAAGACGGATGCACACACAAAAGAGGGGTGAAAAAGGGAAGGGGAAAGAGCAGAGGCTGTCTCTTCGGCACTAGTATATATTTTCATAATTTTGCGGTGGTTAAGAAATAGCTGTTATTTATCTTACATTAAATAAAGTGGTTGTATTTTAAAGGCACTCTAATTTTGTGACAGACCTTGATACATATCTGCCTGTCTGTTCTCCTGTACAGTTTTATAAGAGTTGTAAATAGAAACATTGCCTTATTGTACTGTATTTATTATCATGTGGAAAGATCAACCTGGAACATGTCTGCTTGTCAGAGTGATGAGAAACACAGAGTGAGGCTCCTGTTGTACAGATGGATGGAAATGATTGTAAATGATATTCACGCACACCCTCTGCACTGTAGCTCTGCTGTAAATAATAAAACTCCATTTCATTACGCTCTGGCCTGCTCTCTTGGTTTGGGAGGAATCTGATTACCAGCTCATCTTATTCCATAATTTGCTTTCATTGGAGGGTGAAACTTGTCTTACAGTTTTTTCGGGGAGGTGGTGGCGGGGGGAAGGGGGTGCCGCTTGTTCAAATCTCAAGCCGAGCTGGGTCAAGGTAAGCTATGGGTCGGAGTTTCCATCCAACTAAAATCTCCTCAACTCCTCATTTCGCTAAATTCCTTTCACACTGCAATCACCACGAAGGGGGAAGAGAAAGAAAAAATAACACGTTCACCCACCTACTTTGAACTTCAATATTCCATAACCCATTGAACGAGGCATGCAGAGGAAAAGAGAATACGTCTCATATTACCACTCAATTATATTTGCCTTCAAAGGCCAAAAAATACTGGGGATGTCCCAAGATCAGCACAGTCCAGTGCCGACAGACTGAGAGAGAGAGAGGGGAGGAAGGAGGAAGGAGGGAGGGTCGTCCCGGGGGAGGGGTGGACAGGCAGGGGAGAAAGAGAAGGAGGAGGAGAGGCAGGAGCATAAGTGAGTCAGGGAAGAGAGCAAAGAGGAGAGCAAAGCCATTTTCAATTAGCCAGAGAGACTACATGGGCCGCAGGGCCGCAGAGCTCCGCTGCCTTTTGTCCTCCTCTGGTTTCTATCACTGCTGGGGGATTTTGGCAGGGGGAGAGAGAGAGAGGGAAGAAAGAGTGAAAGAGAGACCCCATGGTTACCTCCGTCTGCAGAGGCCGCTCTGTGTCACCCCGTGCTCCTCTTTCATCTCAAGACGAGACAGAGAGAAGAGAGAGAGAGACTCCCACTTCAAAAGACAGTTTGATCTCAGAAGTACACAGGAGCGCAACCTAAAAGAGGATCTGAGGAAGCAGTTAAAAGGAGAATATAAGGGACACACTGTCACAGATGCTGGACAGTGAAATCTGGCAATCCCAGAGTCTCTGCAGAGGAGGAACTCATGCTAGGTCATGAAACGCTACACTCTCTGAGCTTTGTCAATCGTCCATGTTGTCTTTGATCGTGCCACCTGAGCCACGCTCAGAATAGAACAGAAGTTCATTATGTTGCTGGAAATAGTCGTAGTAGAAAGTAGCACAAAACAAACTTAAATTGTGGTACTTATATACTGTAGACATAAATAAAGCGATGAAAACACTCAAAATACCAAAAGAACATGATCTTGTAACCTTCACACTTGAAAGAGCTTGAAGGCCACAGACCTGTAGTTCAAAGTTTACAGCCTGCCACTTCACTTGGGTCGCTCTCACTGCTCTCATCAGTTTAAGCTGTAGTCTAACTGAGCAGCACTGGACAGCACACAGACAAAAATATGGATAAGCGGTTATGGAAAATGGATTGATGGATAAGAGAAGATATTTCCCTCAGGAGTTGGTTGAGACCAAAACAAAGCTACAAGTAGACGACTTATATCCGACTCGTCAGATGGACAAGAACATGACTCCTAATGAATTCTATTGTTGCTCTGTCTGTCTTTGCTAACATGTTCACCAATATCGACTTTATAAGGTGATGTGAGTTTGTTGCACTGCCCCCTAGTGGCCGAAATAATCAATAAATGCAGGTTTAAATTCTATAATTTGATTGATTACATCAAGTTTTTTTTTAAGAGACATGAGTCAATTTTCAATTTGGGCATTCAAATTCAAAAATCTGAGTGGAATTTGAAAAGAAATTGAGATATCACAAAATAAATGTTACGTTTGGCTGAAGTGGAAAAATTGGTATTTGAAAGCCAAATTGAAATGGAAACAGATTTAACAAATAAATCATGGTGTGCATGAAGCGTGAAATCTCTGCTCCACTGAAGAGGCAAAAAAATATCTGATCTTAGTGGCGCCGTGAAGAGACCGTGACCTCAAATTAATACATGAAACAAAATGAAATGCCATATTTCCATCACATTTTTACATATTTTTTTCACCTTTTGCGGTTTCAACAGAGCTCTTTTAGTCACATCATCTCAGTGAGTCATGAGTCACTGAGTTGGGGATGGAAACAGTTCGAATTTGCAGCCTTACGATTACAAAGCATTAATCATAACCTAACAATTCTTCAAAAAAAAATTATTTTAACTGTAAACCTAACATTTTCATTTAAATCAAGTCATGAAGAGAAGACACTTCAGAGGAGCTGTGTTGTGCCCAAAGATAAATAAAGCTATGTGGGGATGGTGGCATGCTGTTAGGCTGGAGATCCAGGAGACTAAGCTGTCTATGCCTCATAACATGAACCCATGATGTTTTTCACATGTCTCATAATTCCTGTTGCTCCCCACGAAAGAAGTCACATGCAAAAAAAAACAGCCAAACAGGCTCAGCTGGGAGGCCGTGGCTGCCGAGCGGGTGGTAGTTGTCAGGCTGTGCGGTCGTGTCCTGCCCACCATGGGGGTGCTTGCAGGCCACCTGTCTAGAGAGGCCCAGGCATGTAGAGGCCGAGCAGTGCTATATGAAAGCAGATACGAGTCAACAGGTGTATGTGTGTGTGTGTGTGTGTGTGTGTGTGCATGTGTGTGTTTGTACTGTGTCAACCAAGATTGTGACAAACAATGTCAGCAGCAGCTGATGCCAGCCTCTCTGTCAGGAGTTGTCCCTAAATAGCTGAGGCCGGCAGTTGCCTGGAGGACAGTTGCTGCAGCTCTTTGCCCTCCCCCTTACCTCTTTACAACAGAATATTTCACATTCCCATTTTTGGTCTTCAAGCATAAAATAGACTGTTCCAGTTTATTCTGATTGGCTTAGTCTGACTCAAAACCGTCATAAAACACCCAATAACACACACACCTGTGATCTCATTAGAGTCAAAAAAAAAAAAAAAAAAGAAAAAGGCAGCTCATACGGGAGCAGAAAAGGGAGTTGCTCGGATGAATAATGTTAAAGAATTATGTTTTGGCTTATGTAAAAAGATTTTTATGATTGTGGTGTGTAGGCAGTTTGGTATGAAAGCGAGTCTACCAAGGTTAAGCTGAGCAACAAGAGACATGAGACACAGCTATTCATGTTGCGCCTAACAGCACCTCTTAGATGTCAAAATCACTGTTAAGCCCACTTATTACTTAAGTATTTACTTGGTTTCCATGGTTTTCTTGTGGGAAATGCAGCACTGGTAAAGTTCCTCATCTTAAATAGCCCCACAGTACTTGGGGCTCTGTTTTCAGGGCCCTCTGAGTCCCCTTATCCCCAACTCAAAAAACTGCTTTTTTATGCAGCCTTTCACAACAGCAACAGATACAGTACGCCCTTTGACCTCTTCTCTGTTTGGTCCGAGCAGGGCGACATCACCCCATGGGATAATAAATCAACCAGAGGCCAGGAGGTTAGATTGACCCCCCATGACCTTTGGCCTTACGAGATTTCCCTTAGCCATATGTCTGTGGCCATGCCCCACCCCTCCCCGGGACCAGAGGAAAGCTCGACAGCCAAGAACAACAGCGCAAACCGGCACCGTTCAGATCCAAATATCCATCTGAGCTGCTCAGTTTCACATCCTGGGTCCAGCCAGCCATAGAAACCCCTCCCAGGGCTGCCTATACTAAGTGTGACTGCTGCTAATGTGTTGTTACGGCTGCTGCAGATTTGAGCAGAGGTCCGAGCATACTTTGAAGGGAAAGGGGAGTACAAGGTGCGGCAAAAGGGGGCAAAGGAAAGCTGACTGGGGGCTGCTTATGTAGGTCATATTATTGGGGACTTTTCCCCCAGACAGAGAGAGAATTCCTGGCTAGAAACTGGAAGGACTTCAGTGGTGTGCTGGGGTTTGGCCCGCCGAGGCAGAATGTTAGGCATGGTGGACAGCTGCACCACGGAGCTACTGTAAGAGCAAGAGGGGGGCTGTTATTTCAAAACAACACAGACGTGATATACAAGCTTCAAATAAGTCTGGTGTTGTGTTTCAAGTATTTTTAATTAAGAAAAGGGAAGTGAAAACAGAACACAAATATAAGGCCTGAGAAAAACTTAATATGCTTTCATTATTGCTGACTTTTTATTATACACAGCACAAACTCTAAGCAGTCAAGTATGAAGAATGAGACTTCAGGGATGACGAGGAAACTAACAAAATCTGTTATTTGCTGTGTTTTTTTTATTGATCTGCATCTTCAGGTCTTTATACCCGCCTCCTCTTCGCAACATTTGCACAGCAAGGCAGCTCAAAATCCCCAAAACAGCAACACCGTAATCTACAGTGAGTGCAAATTGAAAACAGAGTGAAAAATTGAATTTTGGGAAGCCAATGGACCACATCCACGGCTGTCCAAAAGCAGAGGTAGATTTCATATGGTGAGGAGTCTGCTTTTCTCATCAAGCCCTGTGTTGGAGAACATGTTCACTCATTCTTATGGCAGGAATCTTTTCAACACCAGACCTGAGGACCCTGCAGAGCAGAGGCCCCACGAGCCTCCTGATGAGGGCAGCAGAAGTGGGACAAAAAAAAAGAGAAAAAAATTAAATACAAAAAAAAAAAAAAAGTTTGAAGAAGTCTGGGTATATTCAAATGAAATGTGGGCTGCTTTATTGCTCCTGAAAAGTGGAAAGTTGATGCACTTCTGGTACCGATCCAAAACAACTCTGAAGACAATTTTCCATTCTGTGTCATTTTAACCGACAGTGTTCCCTTGTCATTGGTTTAGACATTATGGCAGGCCAGGCTCAGTGGATGGGATGTAATTTGATGTATACTGCGGTCAGTGTTGTAAGATGTATTTTGACTGACTGGAATTATTGCCACATACACTCCTCCAAATGTTTCAAAAAGTTGCATCATATGGAAATATTTTACATCACGTCAAATTCACATCACATCCTAACACACCCATACCGTCGCCATCATCTGTGTGGAAAAGCTCTTCTGCTAGTTGACACACGGTTACATTATGGATAAAGTTATACTACATATAGAAGTCCATAACAAATTGTTTCAAGGAAAAGAGCAAACATTATGCTCACACGACATTAGTTAGTATTAATATGCAGGGATAAATCTCCAAACACTCCAACACACTCACACACACAATTTGACTTTCACTGAAGCGCTGTCTCCACCACCACAACACACACAAAATCCCCACTGCTGACATAATTATAAACCAATGACTTAACAGGTCAAATTAGTCAGAATATGTATTATTAATTGATTTGAATCCTGACCTGACTGGTCAGTGACATAAATGATAACTTTATTAGTCGGCTGGTTCATTTATTATGCTAAGAATTGCTAACTGAATCTCAGATTTCATGACTTCTGACTCTGGTCAAACAAACCAAGAAGTCACCTTTGGCACCTCTCTTCTGGCTTTCTCACATTTTATGACTAAATGCTTAACTGAGTAAACACACATCTTAATCCATAATGAAATGAATCATTAGTTGCAGCTATAATTTATGATTTGTTATTGGAATCTTTTATTTGAACAAGCAGTCTCACTGAGATCAAAATCCCTTAAAAACAAGTAGCAGCCAAACTGCACTAGTGTAATATTTTCAAACATTTTGTAACTTCCAAAAAAAAGTTCAAATATTCTGTGACCTGACATTATCATGATGCGACCCAGAGAGCAGAAGTAGGTGGACAGACTGCAGGTGGATAAATACTGTCCCGTGCAACAAGATGATTTATCTAATTATTACATTTAATGAGAGAGAGGCCATCACAGTGATACTGACATTAAAAGACCAAGAAAAGAAAAGAAATCCGTCTATCTGCTCTGCACAGATGTTTCAGCTGGAAACTTTGCCTCGACTTCTCGGCCAAATGCATCTAAACGCATCCTTGGACATTCCTGGTGGGATTACTGGGGCAGGTACCATCCACTGGTCAGGAGAGAGGGAGAAACATAGAGAGAGATAAAGAGAGAATGAGCCAGGGGGGTGAGCGTGCAGCACAGCCTGCTTGTTTTCACATCTCGCGCTGCGTGCTTGAGCAGATTTGCCTTGATAAAAGATAAAGGCTCTTTGATAGGCTGCAGGTGCGCTGCTTTAATGAGCATTACCACCCCACCCCACCCCACCCCCCCCCTCCTCCCCTCCCCCCCTTTTTTCTTCCCTGCAAAAGCGCACCACAGATGCACATCTGCACATCTGTCATTCGATGCTCTGCAGCATCTCCCTAACATCTCCCTCCCCCCCTCCCTCCTGCCTTTTCTGCCTGTCACTCATCCCCAGACTCTCACACACATCTCACACACTCCACACATCACACACTGCAGCGTTCGGGGGAACCAGAGCGACGTCAGAGTATTTGCTATTCAATGAAATTCCTCCTATGTGTGTTTTCCTGTATTGATACAGCTTTCCTGGCTGACTGAATCCAATTGAGCTGTCCAAAAAAACTTCCAAACCCCACCCACCAGGGGCATTCCAGGCAGGCTAAAACAAACGCTCAGAAAAACGGGAAAAAAAAAATACAGTCATTCAGATGCAATTTGGCCTGAGCTTAGCCTGTTAGAGGCACGCCGGAGAAAGAAGGAAACAGAAGGAGAAAGACAGAAAGAGAGAGGGATGTTAGGTGTTTGTTTGTGGGCACTTGCTTTCCCCTTATTCAGAGCCTGAGGTGCCAAGGGAATAGCTTGATGACGTTGGTTGTGGTCTGGGCAGGAAACATGGGGAGGAACTTGTGACTTTATATTAAGTGCCGGGGCGGTTAACAGGAAAAGATAACCTGTTTCTGTTGATATAGCAAGGAAGTGTGAATTCTTGGCACATGCGAGATGTCGCATAGAGGAACGGGCCGATGATGCCTTCTGCGTCTCTGATTGACTGGCTCACTGGAATTTCCTCGAGTTCGCTGTGGTTTTTGTTTGGGTGGTTGTGATGGAGTGTTGGAGTGTAACAGGAATGCTTTCAGGGACATTCCTGCTGTAAGAGAAAAAGGTGTTTCTTATGCAAGCAGAGACACTGTTGCATCATAGTGGCCATACGGTGCAGTCTCATCCATGACCTCTTCAGTGACCTTGTGGCGTGGGTGCTCACTTTTGTGGAACTTACGGATGCAAACGCTCGACATTGTGAAAGTGTTGTGTAAAAGGAGTCACTCTGGAAGTGCTGATGAGCCACTGCAAGTGAAATTTCAAGGAACGATGAGGCATTGTGTGTCAAGAGGTTACATGAAAGTCAAACATAGGTCACGAGAATACAACAGAATCGCGCTGCACACGAGGCTGCTTCCATTTCTAGAAGTCAGCTGCAAAAAAAATTATATGTAATTCATAAAGAAATGTGTCAGACTTTTACAAACAACATAACATTTTCTACTCACTGTGTGTAATTATTACATCAGTGTGGTGAAATTATACCTCCCATTGCCTGAAGAAATAAGAAAATGCCCATGTTGCACTTGAGTAATGACAGGTTGTTGACAACACTCACATTACAGTGCATGTTCTCACTGTATAGATGAAAATAATGCTTTGTTTAAATGCTGTGCCTATAGTGTAGTATATGGCACACACACACACACATTCATCAGCACATTACACTACACTGTATTACACTTTACTGAAAAAGCATTTTTCTGAGAAGTTCAGTGTACATACATACATACATTGTGAATCATTTCCTGTCATAAGATCTACAGTGGGTGCAACCTATGTGTTCACACTTGCTGGAACCACAGTATGTCTCAATGTAGTTATGATTCTTTTTAAAAATCCTTTAAATATTTTTTAATTGGAAAAAAAAATCCTGTAATTGTCATAATTACATAAAAAATACTACATTTAATAGAAAGGCTGGAAGTACATTTTTAGTATTCGAAAAAAAATGATTTGCATATTTTTTTTATTCAAAATAGTTATCGCTGTTGTACATTGAAGATTGCACGCTGGTGCAAACACACACTTCCTCATCTTGTGTCACCATCCGATCAATCAGTCAGCCATTCAGTCAGTTAGTCAGCCAGCGAGCCATCTAGTCAAGCAGTCAGTCAGACACTCAGTCAGTCAGTCAGTCTGCTGTTTGGGCAGGGTGGAGGCTCGTAGACGGGCTCTTTGTCTGAGCAGAGAAGTCCCAGACACAACAGTGGCCGGTCGCGGCCCCTCACAATGGCCCTCCACACAAAGGCCCACACACTGGGACAATGGGTCGGGCTCAGAGTGGGGGTGGACGGCTGAGCTGAGGTTACCCACCTGCACACTTCAGGACCGGACCCACCTCCCCCTTCTCCCCACACACACACACACACACACACACACACACATAGCCCTCACCCAAGCAGCTTTAAAGAGCTCCTGCAGGTGTCTTCCTGTATCTGTGGCACGAGGAGGAAGCAGGAAGATGCTATGCAGTGAAAGCATTAATTTGGGTTTCACAGCAAAAGATGTACTATGACAGAGGCCGAGACACATGTGTAGTGAAGTTACTACGGGTCAAAGGGCGTCTAGCCACGGATTAAGGCTCTGCTGTTGGCATACATCATTCACAATGATGGGAACATTTTTATGCACAAGAAAATACAAATTAAAACAATATTAAAAGTTCCATTTGCGCAAATGTGGTTTTATTTTGAAGTAGTTAAATGAGGCTGTGTGTCTAGCAGAAACATTTTCTTTTCAGTTTTATAATATTTATAACTAAATACAAGAAATAAACCAATATTCATAGAAACATATTCAAAATATAATTTGATGGATAGATTAAATTTATCTATTTAGAATCATGAATTTTAGAATTAAACAAGAGGTGGAAAAACACACCTCTGAGTGTAATGAAATTTCACCACTAGGCATACCAGATTTACTAAAAGAAAAACTATAATAATAAAAAAAAAGAATCTTCAATAACTTAAAATAAATGTAAGTTAGTGGCTGGAACAATTTAAGATGACAATATAATTTAAAACACACAAGACTCATAAGTGAAAACACTCATTCTCACACACTCCCTTGCTTACACACACACACACACATTCACTCACACACACACTCACAGAAATACAGATGCTACTGAGAGCAGAGAAAGAGTAAAAAAAAATATTCATCTTGCAGTATATTACCTTGCAGTCAAAGATCGTATTTTTACACTTACATTTTTTTTTCCATGAGAGCCATTCCCATGATAACTTACTGAATGTTACTGGCTACAACAAGTGGTCTGCTTTCCTCACTCTCCTTTTCATTGGATGACCAAAGTGTCAATCATCAGCCAGCTCAAAAACGCTGGTGGATTCATATTGGGAGTGTCACTTACATGCTACAGCTGCTGCAAATGCTCTGCACATCCAAAGGTGTGTTTGGCACTTAAATATTAATAGTTAAATTTAATGCTATTTTTTTCCTGCTGGTATTTTCTTAGAGTTAGCTTTTGCAAATAAGATTAAAAAAAAAAAAAAACAGGGAGAGAGTGTGTGTGTATGTCTGTGTGTGTGTGTGTGTGTAATGGTGAATTTACACCAAGTGTAAAAAAGCAACCACAAGTCAGATAGATTTAATTTTCTCTTTTAATTGATTGCAACACATTTTATAACACACATTACAAAATGCACATCAAATATTTTATCAGGCTCAGTTTGCAACCTTATTGATAAGAAAAAAAACTACCAAAAATATGCTTTTACAAAATAAGACAATTATAATAAAGTAAATGCCACTTTGGATAACCGTAATCAAAAAACCCATTTTTTATTCTACAAAAAAAAAAAGCTTGACATAAATAAGTTAGTATAATTTCTCAGTGTTTTTACAAAATTATGTACATAGGTACATTGCAAAGATTTACACAAATACACAGGCATGGTGACTGCATTTCTGAGACAAGCTGTTTTTTCTCTCTCTCTCTCCATCCAGGTGTACACTGGTCTCTTTGAATATAACCTACACTTTAGGCAAATAAAGGGAAGCTTTTAGATGCTCACATTTGCATCCTCAGCAGGCTAACAACATTGGTGAAAAAAAAAAAAAAAAGTACAAAAACATACATGGAAATTTAACTCAAGGTTATCACAAAGTAATACGATGTGAAGTCAATTAAGGAGCACAGGCGGTGCCAGCAACCATACTTGAAGCAACCATGTATTTGGTATTGTAGGACATTCAACCCTTTTTTTTTTTTTTATTTCAGAAAAACCTCCACTCTGTCTGAAGAGCATTTAAGGCTGATGAAACCGAAAGGAATATACAGTCAAAGAGAGGATGACTTTTACACAACCTGTGCAGTTTGTATGGTCTTTGTCCTTCAATATCTGAGTACCTCACAACTCCAGAGGAAGAAAAAAAATCAAAACACACCATTAACAATGTGGCTGAAGTGTGCAGGAGAACTTGAGAAATAAAAAATAGATCATATTCCAGGATTCAACTGATGCCAACCGCACCTATCACAAAAATAAATATCGGGTGGTATAAAAGGAAGTCCGACCAGAAATATTACTTTTTTTTTTTTTCCTGTGTTGATTTCCTGGGGAAATAGATCTTCTTAGAGAACCTGCACTTGGTGACACTGAAATGACCAGAGGAAGGAAAAATAATACAAAAAAAAACAAAAAACAGATGAGCTACATTTGTACCGTTCTTCACTGCTGAGTTAGGAAGATGACGGAGTGAAGATACACTGTTAAGAAACTGTAAGAAGCCATGATTATTTTTTTTGTGTGTGTTTGTTTTAAAATGTAGCAATTAGGGACTTTGTCAGAGTCACACTGCCTTTCAGAAAACAGAATAAACAACAAACAGAAACAGCATTTTGGAAACATGTATCAAACTACACTGCAATTCTTCAAGTCAAATCAAAATTCACACCTTTTTACATAAAGGATTTGTGTTCAAATCATAATGTTTTTCTTATGTGCTACATATGGAGAGAAATAATAATATAATATGTATATTTATTTACACACAGGTAGTAAAAAAAAAAAAAAAGGAGCAAAAAAGGAAATCAAACCTAATTGCACACTGCTACATTGACTGCTTTTAGAGGCAGTAACTTTTTTATTTGAGTGCCACAACTTTAGTGTTTCTATTCAGTGCTTCAACAGCGTCCTCCCCCGTCTTCAGGAGAGCTGATATGTTTCTGATGCTGTGTAGTTCCTCTTCCAAAAAAAGACAAAAAAAGAAAAAAAGAAAAAATATTCGGCCAACACTGAGGTTTCCCCACGTACAAAAAAAAGGGGGGGAAATACATCTTCGGCTCTGTGGGAAGAAAGAAAAGAAAGGAGAAAATAAATAAGAGTTTGCATGGTTAAGGACTAACTAGGACACTGAGCTTGCATGCATCAGAACGTTTTGACAATGGGAGTGAAGAACATTTGGCCATAGTTTGCAGTTTGCAGAGGAGGTGGATGAACTTGAAGGTGGCAAGAGAGCATCCAAAAAAAGGATGGTGTGAAACATGCAAACACACTGAAAATCAATATGACTAAGCGCTTGAGCTGATGCAATCACGTGACTCGTGTGCAAAATATAACAGGTGTAAAAATAGCAGGTGTGATTTCAGATCGGCACTCGTGCCGTGCTGAATGTTACACTCAGAAAAAAAAAAAATAGGATTTTATTTTGGAAGGTGGCTATCAAAAGGGAGAAAACAACTACTATCAGACATGGTAACAGAATTTTGAGATTTTTCAGAGAGCCCTATACTCTCCTACATATTTCAGGCTACTAAAAGTGAGTCCCATATTATAACTATATATTAAAAATGCACGTTTAAGTCTGTCTCCTTCACTGCAGCCTTGACAGTTCACATCCTGCCACGACAATGCACATTTCATGCCTACTCTCTCTCTCTCTCTCCCCCTCTCCTCTCCTCTCCTCTCCTCTCCTCTCCTCTCCTCTCCTCTCCACCGTGGCCAACTAGCACACTTGATTTCAAGACCTGCACGGCTCTTCTGCACACTCTCCACCGGCAGAGACAGATGTGTGTGTTGTAACATTAGTGTGCAAAGTGTGTGCAGCACTCACACACACTCAGAGACAGAGAGAGAGAGAGAGAGAGAGTGAGAGAGAGAGAGAGAGTGTGAGAGAGAGAGAGAGAGAGAGACCAACCCCTTCCCGTCCCTGCTCTGCTCTGAGGGCAGTGGCTGCTGACGTGTTACTACTACACTGTTGTTCAGCACACTTGTTGTTTACAGTTTAGTCGGAAACTCAGGCTCAGGCAGCGGTTGTAGTAAAAAAAAAAAAAAAAAAAAGAAAGAAAAGGTGTAAATGCGCAGCAGCCATGCTTCTTGTGTTTTCACTCGATCGATCAGAAGTGGATCGACACATAGTGTAAAAAAAACAAAAAAAAAAACACACACACACACACAAGTGAAAGCTTTGGGTGAAGTCTACCAGCTGCCTACAGCCACTTTGACTCACACTATTACTACGAGTATTTAAATGAATGGGACAGGCTGACAACGCCTTTGAAGCGCACGCACGCACACACACACGCATGAAAAGAGTGTTTTGTCTGTTACATAGCTGCACGAGTTAAAAATCACTATTTGACCTGAGCTGCACCTCATCATATTAAAAATATAAAAAAAAAAAAAAGATTTCTGTTTCATTTACAGATAATAAACAGCTGGAAGAGAAGAGAGGACACAGACTGTGTTTTTCTACCCCGTGATGAAGGAAAAAAAACATAAAAATAAAAATATATAATCACATTAAATTGAAATGACTTCCTTACCGTTGTCTCGTCCTCACGTTTGCCTCTTGGGACTCGTCTTTCTGGGTGTGTGTTCTGCAGAGTGGTTCAGGCTTGGACAACTAACCTCATCTGAGCTGGTGTGTGACCTCTTAGTTTGAGCCGAGGTGTCTGCAAAAAGCAAAGTTTACCCGTCAGTAAAACACACTGCAAGAGGGAAAATGTTTGAATTGTGTCCAGTTCAGCTGTCCTGCTGCGTGTTTAGGATGTTTTTTTAAAAAAAATAAAAAAGCTAAATGTCTCTACTTCAGAGATAAATAATAAATATTTTCAGTGCACTTCACCCTGCTGAGTTATATGTCGCAATAAGCCCACGGCCTGGCTACCTGTTACACACACAAACGGGGGTGAACACTGTGGTCAATCGGATGCAAATCTAGTACCGTGACATGCAGGTCTTTTCCTCAGCCCGGTGCACTGCTCCGTGCACTCCATCTGCCCGTCAGACCTGTCGCTGTCTTCGCTCGGAGTCACCACAACACAATTATGATTCCCATTTAGATCCACATTGTTATTCCCAGCAGAGCAGACGCCCTTCTCCCTCCGCGTTTGCCCGTTGTAGAAATTCGGCACGTCTCTGCAATCCACTAATTCCCACTCGAGCCTGCCGTTGGACAGCGGCTTGTGATTGGCGAAGTCGAAGCCCCACTTGGCGGAGGCAGCCTCTTCCATCTCCCGCAAATGTCCCTTTAAATCCCTCTTTAACTCTTCGTGATCCACCGAGCCGAAGAGGCTCCTGCAGGCTGACGGTTTCGGGTGATCAGACACCCGTTGGTCCGTCCGCTCCAACGTCGGGCTCCCGTTTGATAGCCGAACATCTGACATTTTCCCCCCCGGAGAAAGAGAATTATTTTTCAAACAGCCCGGAGCGTCCAGGTTTTCACGAGAAGAAGAAGAAGAAGAAGAAGAAGAAGAAAAAAAAAAAAAACACCGCTCAAAAACAACGGGTATCTCCTTGTCGCTGAGCAAGATCCAAAACAAGCGTAAAAACGACTTATGCCATGCATACGTCGAGCTGGAGACGGTAACGGCCGCGGTGTCGTGAGGCTCGGTGTAGTCTCCGCGGGTCATCAAAACAAAGTGCACAGGAACTGAAGCCGCTCTGTCAATTTCGTCCGTAGTGAGAGAAACTGCAGACAAACCTTCTCAGTACCCAATATGGCGATTGAAAGATGTACTTGGGATTGAGAGTGGAGCTTGACTTGGGGAGGGGAGGGTGGAGGAGGGTGGAGGTGGAGGGGGGGGGGGGAGAAAGAGAGAGAGGAAAAAAAGAAAAAGATTGACACACGGAGCTATTTAAATGCGAATGAGGACGCTCATTGGTTAAAGCGCTTAAAGCCCGCCCACTCTCTTAAGGTGGACCGGGGTTAGTTGAAGCAGGTTTGTAAAAACCATCCAGCACGTCCTCTCACACCAAAATCCCACCAAAGTTTTTATTCAAAACTTAAATGCTTTGGCAGCAAAAATAAAACTGAGAATGACAGTTGAAACTGTTAGCATGTCTTCAAAAAAACAGTTTAGACTAACCTTAATATTGTTTGACAAAGGCTTTCTTTTTTTAAAATTTACATTTACATTTTTTTTTTTTTGTCCAACTAGAAAATAATTTTTTACTCTAATTTAGGTACCAAACTTACAAAATAGTATGTTTAAGTTAGTGATATAAACTGTTGGCAAATTTAAATATTAATTAGTAGGCATGTGTAATGCAATTTTTGAAAACTGCATCCTAATAGCAGGAAGACAAAAGACTAAATGTAAGGGTGGAGTGTGGGACATCACAATTGTTTGTTTTTAATTTAAACAACCTACTTGCCTTTTTCAAAATGGCAAAAAATTATATTTTAAAGGCTTAAACTAATCAAAAAATATATATTTGTATGACAAAAATCAAACAGCTGCCGACATAATCGTTGGTCAGGTTTGGAAAAAAATAAGTTGTAGCAGACAGCAGATTCTTCCAACAGTCAGTTAAAAAATGAATTGCTGATAAACATACCACCTTAAAAAGAGATGACATTTCTGAGAGCACATAGGCTTCAAGGTGTGGGCCCTCTGCTAAAGTAGGTATACCCCCCCAACCAATGTCAATACTAACCACCAAAAATTATAATAAAGAAAACTTGTCTAATGTGCATCTTTATCACATCTCATTTCCAGCAGTTCTCTGGAGCTGAGCGGGGTAAGTCAAGGTCAGCACACAACCAGACCCTGTCCTCATCTCCACTGGGCCCCAGGAGAAAAAGAGAAGAGCAGATGTAAGTTGGACTAGAAAGCAACCTCCAAATTCAGAAGTCTGTAAATCAAAAAAAAAAAAAAAAAGAATTCAAAAAGGAAAGACAAAGAACAACAAACGTGCTGCTTGCTCGAGTTGAAAAATAGTTATTTACACCTGAGTGAAAACTTGGTACTTCATGAGAAAATCTAATGCCAGGGTTGAAAAATATTCTACAAATGGAAATACAAAAATATATGGCATCTAAAAACAATCTACAAACAAGACTAGTTCATTTTAGAGTTTAACTAAACTCTTGTTCTTTTCTTTCTGGTACACTTTACACCTTCCACCACTAAGAAGGCCAAACCGGCCACATTGAGCCAGCTGTTGGCCTCATGTTGCACATCAAACTGGAAGAAACATGATTGGCTTAAAATAGAACCATAACCTGTTTGCCAGAAATGTTGCAATTTCATTTTAATGTGAGCAATTATTTACCTATGGGGTCACAGCAGGGTACGTGGTGCAGCTGTGTGTGTGTGTGTGTGTGTGTGTGCCTGCAGCAGTGCCACCATTATGACTGGGACAATGCTGCCCCCTAGTGTTCACTTTGCAAGATCTGCGGCAGTACAAAGTCAGCAGGCAACAGTCTTTATATCAAATGATTTTTAATACCATAGCTTTAGATAAACTTCACATATGTACATATACATATTTATATAACAATCAAAGGTTTAAGGGTGTGCGCCAAAAGCCCAGTATGTCCCAAAATATCATTGCATCCACGTCTCCTCATTGACCCTGCAGAGGTGTAGTCGCCTACCTTTCCTGTCAGTCCATCATAGGTCAAATAAACCGGTCCCATGTGAGGGCAGACGGCCTCAGAGACTGAGCCACTTGATGATGTAGAAGTTCCTCTTGCCCACTCTTAACAAGGTAAGTCCATTTGACAGGATGTGGAGTTTGGGGATCAGCACCTGATCTGGTTTGTCTGCCCGCTTGTGGTTGATCCACACCGCTCCCTCCGAAACCATTCGATACCTGCACAAAGACATTTTAACAGTTGATCAGTCGGGTTTCCTCTACTTGATCATGAACATGTAAACGTGATAAATTGTCCACATTTTGTATTATGAAGCCAACAATTTAACTCAACTATGGATCTAAATGATGGAAATTCCAACCTATATCAAAACTGCAATGCATCAACACATGCGACCAATTATACTGTGCTCACACTAGACAGTAAATCAATTGATGGCAACTAATTATCTCTTTATCGACTGGCCATGACTCAGTAAATGAACATCTGCAGACTCTTAATTTGTCACAAGGCATGATTAATCAATAGACAGAGGCTGAACTGCCAATAATTTGGGCCGGTCGATTAATCATTAGAGACATTTATCAAGGAAAAATGCCAAACTGCTTCCAGCTTCTTGTGTAAGCACTTGCTGCTGTTCTGTTTGCTATCCCTGGAAACTGAACATGGTTTGTTGGACTGTTGGCCAGTCAAAGCAAGCTCTTTGAAAATGACAGGATCTTGAAACTTTGTGAAGGGAATTTTAGAAAATTGTTATGACATTTTATAGAAGAAACTAAAATAATTATGACTAATTAATCAATAAAAAAGTAGTATGTAACAATAAAGATAACATGAGACAGGATTTGGATATGTTCTATAGAGAGTTCATCCAAACTGCAAAAAACACAAGCTGTCATATAAATTGCAATTTTGCTTTCTGTCCAGATGTTAAGATTTGTGCTGCCGCTCCAATACAATGCAGGTGAAACAGCAACATCTGTTTCCAGACACGTTGACTCAACTACGGTTCATAAAGCAGAGACCATTTTGTCAGCAGTTTTCTTTGGAGACACTTTCTTCTGAACAAGCAGTGACTAAAAAAAGATATGTGGGGCTTGATGCTACTGAAGGTCAAGGAGAAAATATATTAAAATGAATGGAATACAGTTGTTGGAGGGGATGCTGGTTGTGAGTAAACTGGAAACTGCTGACGAAGTGACATTTTTTAAAGATATTTCATAATAAATTTGATGAATAACAGTAACAGTACAGATGTGATAAACAATGAACCAAAACAGTAAATGAAAAAACTGCACAATGTTTCCTGTAAATATTAGTTTTCTGATATTTTAAAGAACTTTTTTATATAATTCTGTCTCTATTATGTAATGTTTTATTTTTTTCTTAATAGGGTTCGTTTTAGACTTTTAAATTCACTTCTTGTTCTGTGAGTTCTTTGGTTGTTACTTTTCTAATGCAGGATGAAGCTGTTCAGCGGAGAGTGAAGGATCTTCGAATATCCTGTGAGTGTTCCTAAATAATAATGTAAACTTTCTCGTTCTCATGTTCCCCCGTGAAGCTTTGGCGACCCCTAGTGGCGGATGGGAAACAGTGCTCTATGGGAAAACCAGAAAAGGAGTGGACTTGGACTTGGAGTTGGACTTGGACTTGGAGTGGACTTAAGGACAGGGTGGGAGTACCTACCCTTTGGGTCCCTCTGGGATGGCGTTGACCCTGCGGCAGGTGTCTATCACAGATGTTCCCGGCTCCAACAGCAGCTCATGGAAGGGAGCCTCCCTGAAGAGCTCCTGAAGCTCCTCGTCACTCATTTCCTCCAAAGCCTGCACGCTGCTCTGGTAAAGCGCGCTGGTACATCTGCAATGACATGAACATAAATTTAAATATGACTTTTCTTCTCTGCAGATGCACTTATTTATTCTCCAACCAAAAAAATGCCTTTAATAGGTGGACACAAAGAATATCGTGTATAAAACTGTAAGAAGCATGCAGCGTGCGCCGACCTCTTTGCACTCTCGAGGCCTTCCTTCCCATGAACCAGTTTCGTCACCTCTGCTGCCAGTCGTTTATGGGCGAGGCGTTTACCTGGATCCTCTCTCTGTTGCTCCATCAGCCTCTCCACCTCCGCCAGAGGCAGAAAGGTGAACAGCTTCAGGTACCTGCGATAACAACACACAATATACTTCAGCCTCCTATTACAGTGCACTACATTTACGGTGTATTAAATTCTACCTCAACCAGCCAGATTAGGGTTTTAGTGCCGTTATCTTTACGACCAATACAATTTATCTTCACCCACCCTTCCACGCTGGCGTCAGGCTGCCTGAGAAAGAACTGGTACAGTTCAAAGGGAGACGTCTTGTCTCTGTTGAGCCACACTGCGTTGCCTGCTGTCTTCCCCAGTTTGTCCCCGACAGAGCTGGTCACCAGCGGGATGGTCAGGCCGTACACCTCCTCACCGCTGACTCTGCAGAGGAATCAGGATTTGTTAAATTAGTGTTGCACTGTCTGGTTGGAGGCCTTTCAAAACTTGTGAGTGGAATGGTTCACGGCGCTGGAGCCTTTTTGCATGCTTCCTTTCAGTAGAATCAAATCAAATGATGAATGACACTAAGCTATAAAAATAAGTAAGCTTGATTTGGTTGGTTTTCTTGACCTTAAGCCAACTTGGTGGCTAGAATTTGTCAGGAATCAGTTTAAGAGTCAATGTTGAATAGCTGCTTTTTAGGTAAGAAGTATGTAGAATTGAACAGTAGCTCCTAACAACTCACACAAGACCTTTAGTTCTTTTGGTGTGTATACAACTACCAAAGCTCAATGATGGTTTACCAGAATTTTCTACGAGGTTTGGAACAATGGTCTCTCAACATGCATAAGAGATGTGACCGTGACAATAACCGTCCAGCTGTAGCAGGCTCAGTTTTAACGCTAGTATCTTACGAAACTAGAAGACCTAAGGCGAACCAACCATGTCACTCTAGCTACTTCAGAAGGAGGCTAAATAGTGTGGCGATAGAAAAACTGCCATGGCCGTTTTCAAAGGGGTCAACTTGACCTTTCACCTCAAGATATCTGAATGAAAATGGGTTTTATGGATACCCACGAGTCTCCCCTTTACAAACATTCCCACTTTTAGTCTAAATCGGGTATTTGAATATTTCTGCATACTGGGGTCCATAAGGTCCATAAACAGTACTGGAATTACATAAATCGGTGTGACTAGAAAGACTCTTGTGGATTGAATGAGCTCAGTTATATCCATGCTGACTCCACTTATTTAGTTCCAGTAAGCTTGTATAATAGCTCACAGGAGTACATTTCACTAGAATTGTTGTTTTATGATTATATGTGGGCGGCACGGTGGTGCAGTGGTTAGGAGTTTACATGTTTTCTCAATATCAGGCTGGATTCTTGGCTCTTTCTGGGCTTCCTCCCACAGTCTAAAGACATGTGTGAATGTGAGCCTGAATAGTTGTCTTGCCTCTCACCCAAACACAGCTGGGATAGCCTGCAGCCCCACCACAACCTACATCAAGGTTGTGGGGGGGGCAATAGTAGTAATAATACAGATAATGATGTGTGACTAATACATTTAACTGAGAATAGAAGGCATTTCCTTTCTGTATGAAATGATTGTGACCTCGAGGATAATTACCAAGCCTCGTCAAACTGTACGACCACAAACTAGACAGAGGGCTTTCAAAGGGTATACTGACAATAACAGGGGTTTCTGAGCAATTTCCAGGAGAAGTGTTTGCAATCCAATCACAGAAGAATCCAATTCTTACAGAAATCTCCAACGTTTCTGTTGCCTGATCACAGCAGCTTGTAAAGGTTGCTGTTTTAATGTGATATTTTGGAAGGATTTGTGACCATTTTAAGCAGATTTCCAGTGGTTAAAAATAATTACATTTGCACCAAATGGTACTAACTCCAAACTGCTCCAATAACTTATGAGACATAACAGAGCATGGACTTATTTGGATGTTCCATTTACACTCCATTTCCTCTGCTAAATGCTGTTACTGTCAGCCACTGTCTACAGCCTACTTTAATTATACAGTTTTTTTTAAAAATCTCTATTTGTACTTCTATTTCTTATTTCTATATTAAAAACTCTATTTATTTTACTTTTTATATAGTTTTCTATTGGTAAAGATCTCAGCACAGGTTTAATTTATCTGCAAATGTATGGTTACTGTGTTATAGGTCAGTTTTAATGTATGTTTGTATGATTACATGCTGCTGCTGGATGCTTGAATTTCTCTTGGGATCAATTATCTATCTATCTATCTATCTATCTATCTATCTATCTATCTATCTATCATATACTTCACCCAGATGTTTATTTTAAATGTATGACTACATCTCAAAATAATCTTCAGCTTTCAGATGACGTATACCACTTCTGTGTGCAGTGTACTGCTGACCTGCTACCTCCCTCATAAAGAAGTTATCAGTTTATTATAGGGAGCGGTGGAGTGGAAGAGGTGAAGTAGGATGGACATTTACTTGTGAATGAACTCATGTCCAGACATCAAATTGCCCAGCTGGTCGGAGCCCCCGAGCTGAATCTTGCAGCCGTATATTTGGTTCAGGTGGTAGAAGTCATAGGCTTGGAACACCTGGTAGGTGAACTCTGTCAGGCTCATACCGTCTGCGCTCTTCAGCCTGGACTGCACGCTGTGCCGGCTGAGCATGGTGCCCATCCTGAAGTGCCTCCCGGCCTCCGACAGAAACCCCACCACGTTCCGGTCCTTGTACCAGCTCAGGTTGTTTAGGACGGTCACCGTGCCCAGCTTCCTGGAGCTGTCGTGAAAGTGCACTTCGTGGTTGGTGAAAATCCTCTGGATACTCTCCCGGATGCTGTGGGTGTTCGCCTCCACGACGTCCCCGGACAACCGCTCCCTCTCGCTCGTCTTCCCGCTCGGGTCTCCGATTTGCGCCGTGGCCCCACCGAGCACGGCGAGGACATGATGCCCGGCGTCTCGGAAGTGCAGCAGGCCGACGATAGCGAGCAAGTTGCCCACATGGAGGCTGTCGGCCGTGGGGTCAAAGCCGCAGTATACAGTCTGAGCACCGGACTGGAGCAACCGGGGGAGCTGGTCCTGCGCTGCGTCCTCCGGGAAAGATTCCTTCAAAATGCCGCGTTTGTGTAGAGAAGAGAGCAGCGCGTTAAGAGCCGGAGAAGAAGAGTGGAAGTTAGACCTGGATGTGAGGCAAAGACCGGTTCGCCTCGGCAGGATACAGGATCCATGCCGCGATAAATAACGGCATATCCTCGCCATGGACGCAGCCATGATGGACAATGTGACAAGAACACGGAGGAGGAGGAGTTGGGACTCATGGAGAGTCTGTGAGGAGCAGAGCGCACCCTGGTGCACCGGCGGTAACAGAGGAGTGGCTTGGTTATTTGTGGACGTTGTCAGTGTCATGCACATGGCTGGATTTACCCACTTGGGGGCAAAAATGAGCCATAATTGACAAACTGTGGCATTATTTTCAAAGCAAACACTGGTTTCAAGTACAGGTTTTTCTTTTTTTAGCTCAGGTTTGCGTTTAAAACCAAATTTGAATTCTGATACCAACATTTAAACCAGTTTTCTAACCCCATACACCACATTTTCTCTGTAATGTGTATACCTTTTAAAATATACACATAATTGTGCACCTTGTGAGCACAATATTAACTTAAATAAAGATTTTAAAGCTAGTTTTTATGGCCCTTTCATTAAACATGGCTTTAAGATTAGGTAATAAGACGGGGCTTATTTATTTCACGTTCAGCTGATCTTTTAACTTCCATCTATCCATCTATTTTCTGTAACTGCTTACATCGTTATCGGGGTTGTGGGAGGCTGGGGTAACACCCTGGACAAGTCGGCACTTCATCACAGGGGCTGACACGTAGAAAAACAAGCACTCAGATTCACACATATGAGCAATTTACCTTCTTGTTATGAGGCGATAGTGCTGACCATCTTCTAACTTTTACAAAAGATAGGCGTATTTAAACCACAAACCGTACACAGGTAGCTTTTTCTTAGAACTGTGGAATCATTACTTCATTACTGTATATAGACACCGGAGTGAAATTCAGTATGTGCAATATATACTAGTTGCAACTTGCATCAGGTCCATGACAACCCAGAGTTACAGCCTAAAGATAACTAGATATTTTGATATTTTATATTTCCACCTGTCTGTAGACATTTTTTTAAAGATATTTTTTGGAGCTTTTTGAACATTTATTCTATAGTAGCAGCTGAAGAATGACAGAAAGGTAGGGAGAAAGAGAGGGGTAATGACATGCAGACTGAGCCTAAGACTGAGCCTCTGTAGATGGGGTGCATGCTCTACCTACTGAGCTAACTGACACCCCGTCTGTGAACATTTGAAGTGTCTTAAAAATCATTTTCCATCGTCAAATAAACAAAATGCAAACAGTGTTGGATTTTGAAATCATTTTATTTTGAAATCCATTCAATGTTCCATTGTTTAAATGACTAGATATACATTCATCAAACATTTACAGTATTGTTACCACGCCACAATACACATTAACAACACATCCAAAGACAGTCTCTGTTGCCTCTTCCCACAACAACTATAACCACAAAAACAAACCGCTGCTCCCCGGTAAAGACATTTTTCTGTCAGTTTTGGAAGATAAAAATAAAGGTCATATTAATCATTATTATTGTTTGGGGGTTTGTGTGCTGTAAGGCAGAGCACTAAAAAGTCATTCCAGAGAGGAAAAAAAGAAAGGGACAGAGATAGAGAGGGCGGAACAGTTTCTTTCTACGTCCTGAGCTAGTTCAACAAAGGAAGACTAGGTTTCCCTGATACAAGTTTAAAAGTCCCTTGTCAATTCAACACAAAACAGACATTCCTAAGGGTAAGCAGACATCACACATTTACATGACTTCTCCTCTGGGGCCTTCTCCTCTAGTGTTTCAACCATTTTGCGTTAAAAGTCTGTTGTCTTTAAAGCAAATCCTTCATTGTTACTGTTCTGCGTGGTAAAAAGAGGCACATTTCAGCCTCTAGGATAGTTTTTAATCTGCTGTGACATCATTTCCTGTCTGCGTGGCCCTATTGTGTCACAAACAGCTAATTCTAACTGATGACACCAGCAGGTTGCAATTCCTGTAGTGTGTGTGTGTGTGTGTGTGTATCTGTGCGTGTACAAGTCATGTCTCTTTTCTGAAAGTCTAGTGTTTTATGGCATGGGCACACGCTAAGGCACAGGTTGTTTCAGGCTGTTCATCCCGGAGCGTAGCTGGGAAGTCCCAGGAAGCCGCGAGGGGAGATGAACCGAGCTGCGTTTGAATGAATTCTGCACGTGGGACTGACATTCTGTGAGAAGATATAATAAGTAAGTAAGTAGAGGCAGCTTGAAAGTCAGTAATCTACTCATGGCATAAGAAATGTTTGGTGAGTTAGTACAATATAGCAGCGAGTGAGGAGAGAAAAGTCAGACAAAAAGCGTGACAAAAAAACAGGATTATAAAACAGCATATACTGCATTTTCATTACTGCATCTTATTTACTGTCATAACATGTCATATGAGTGTATTCAGGTTCTCTGTTTAATCAACAGAGATGTGATGTGTCAAAACGTAAAAAAAAAAAAAAAAGGTTGGTTTGTTCAATAACAGGAGGCAACCATGGATGATTTCTGATAGTGATGAAATTCTGTGCATATATTACCCATTTGTTTATTTTATGTGCAACCTGAGAACGGTATAAAAAGGAGATCTGTATTTCATGATCAGTGCTGAGCTGCAGCTTGACCTTTCAAAATGATCAACGTACGTTTCACTGTATTCAAAAGGTCACAAAGGTCAAGTTTTAAATCAGCCACTCAAAGTTGTGAGCCAGCACAGCCCACAAGTGCTTTCAGTTTAAACCACAAGAGCTTAATTTAACATGTAAATGAAATAAGAGTCGAGTGAACTGAACGCACACTGCAGCATTGATGGTTCTCTATCTAAAAATAACAATTCACAAAAGGAATGTCCCCAACGGGATTCAGATCTATGGATATATAGATTACCAGTTGCCCTGTTACCCTTAAAATCTATTTACACTGCACTCTTCAATCGTGCCTTTTCAAATAAACAATTATCTGATTTAGTCATACATATACTTTAGTATAAAAATATGATCCAATTCAATTAAAACACAAATATGTGGCATTTAAGCAAAAAAAAAAAAAAAAGAACAGTACATAACTACACTTACTGTAAAATTTCAAACATTTAAAAGTATTTACCAAATGGAGGAATACAAAAGTTGATCATCATTAGTACCTTGTATACCTCATGAGTTAAAAGCTGGAGCGAGCAGTCAATGTGATCATTTTCAGCTATGTACAGTACACTGTTTATACAATGTCATGTCATTGTGACCGATTTCAAATTCATGATGGATTTTTAGGAGATTTTGGTTGGACGAGCAGATGGAGGGGGAAAGCATTCTCTCACAGATTTATATATGTATATATATGTTACCCAAACAATCAGCCGTGCATGCTTTCACCAATTCCTTATCAACATTCCCTCATTGTGGGTCCTCTGTGTATCATGTTCATACAGGAGTCTCTTCACATGTATCATCAATCACCATAAGAGGGGGACAAAAACATCTAGACAATACCACGTGAAAATGTATTTGGTCTTCATCTATCACCAGAAACTTGTCAAATTGATAAAAAAAAGTCTACAAAAATCATCTTTTCGCCATTTAAAAAGGTCACAGAATAAAGTAGTAAGTGCAGATGACCACAATTTGCCAAAAATGACTAGTTATTTTACCCAAAATGAAAAGTTTCTGATGATATAAAAAGTCAAATTGTTGTAAAGAGACATTTTTTTTTTAATCTCCGAGGGCCATACCATTATGATTTCCTTCCGCGAAATCATATAAAAATGTGCACATAAGAGCCCTGAATCTTAATCATGTGTTATGAGGACCACACGCAGCCAGTGGAATACAATAGAAGGCAGAGAGACTCACAGGAGACGGACGAGAGACACATACAACATACCGAACTGAGAGACAATGAAGATGTAATGTTGAAGAACGGGGCACCAGTGAGTTAAAAAAAAAAAAAAAGAATAATTAAGAAACAGTTGAATTAGTTTCTTGCAAATCCGCTTTTCAGTCTGCCTGGATTAAGGTTGTGATGTGGTTAAGCTTGGCGTTGAAGCCCTTGAATACCAGGGCACAAAACAGGATGGAGTGCCAAACGTCTGCTCGTGTGTTTTTTGAAAAAAAAAAAAAAAAAAAAGGCATTTAACAGAGGTCCAGTATAAAATCGAGTCACATTAACAGGCGTGTTTGTGCTTCGGATGTGCATTGTGGTGCATGTCCAACAGTAAATCTGTGCCTGTGATTATTTCAGTCTTGAAAAACTTCAAATTTTCTTACAAAATTTGACATTTTGCTACCTTAGTCTGAAGTGTAAAAATACTATTGCCTGAACAGAGACGAGTTTTAAGTAATGATAATCCAAGTCTCGACGCTGTCTTGTTAGGAAGAGAAAAGTCAAAAAAACATTGATTATTTCCAGTATTGTTACAAACAAAGTATGGCTTAGAAGATTTACAGTACAAATAAATGATTATGTTCAGGAGCCTGGTGGCACCACAGTTGCGTCTCTGGTTATAAAAAAAAAAAAAAGGAACATGGTGGAGGGCAGGTGCATGGAGCACCATCACCACCCTTTATTGACAGCCAAATTGGCAGAAGCTGCCTTGCTTGAAAAACTCTATCATCACTGTTTCACTGTTGCTGCTGCTGCCACTGAAGTCTTTTGGGTGTTGTTAGCTGTGAGGGTTTATGGCTCTTTGCTCTTTGACATCAGTATAAAAACTTTCATACGTACTGCTGGAGTGGCGACTATCAAGTTCACTTTCTTTCCTCATTTTAGGGCTTGTTAAGGGGCGGGATAGGGATAACCATGGAGGTCACCTCCAACAACTTCAAATTTAGTGTTTCTATCCAAGAGTTTGGTCAGAGATTGCATACACTGGTATCTAGATAGGGGCTCGATCAACCGTACATGAATTTTCTGCCTGTGAAGGTCCGCACAATGGAGTGGAGAGCACTGTGTCAAACCAAGAGAATCATCAGCTTCTTGCCAGGACCTAAATAGGACCTCTTGTGCTGACCAGAAGCCAAAGCTAGCTCTTGTTGCATTAGGGGGTTTTAAGTGGTTCAACCTAGCTTATGGAGGACTCTTCTTTTGTCCCTGAAAATAAGGAGATGTTTTGTAGAGTTGTCTTTGTAGAAATCGCCTCTCCTGGTTATTACTCCACAGCCCCTTCAGTACATGTCTCTGTAGATCTCCTGCAGGAGTGGGTGAAGCGAGGTGTCCTCTGTCTTTTTGATCTCCTGCACCAGCTGTGCATGCTCAGTGACTAGCTGCCGGAGGTCAGCCAGTTTCTGCAGCAGTTTGGGGAAGAGGAAAGTGTCGTCTGGGTGATTGGCCAGCAGATGGAGCTGTAGCACCTGCACAATGCTCTCCTGCATTTGCTCGATGTGCGCCACATTCACCAGGCCCGGTCGGTCTGATCACAGAGGAAGCAGAAAAGCAAAATAAATTTGAGTAAAGCTCTTTCACCAAAATCTTTTGTTGGAATTAAGATATCAAATACAGTGCATTCACAATTTCTGCAATTTAATAATATGGAAGTATTTGTTTTAAGCAAAGAGCAAAAAGAGGAAGATATGATATATCACAGGGCAACTTAATAGTTCCATATTAATGCTATTTTCCCTGCATCCTCACCTCCACAGCAGATGATAGCGGCCACAAACAGAGCCAGGTCACTGTCATCCAGCTCCAGCCCATTAAACTTCATTGCAAACTGGAACTTTGGCTCCATCATATCACTGAACGGCCGCCGCAGGCTCTTGAGGAATTCCCGCGTGATGAAGCCTGAGCCGTACGCTACAAGAAGCCCGTCCTTGTTCATGCTGGAGGCAAGCATGGCGAAGAGGGCCTCGTAGACGCCATATTTCAAAAGAGTAACCTGATCGTTGAGGTCCAGATTTGAGAACCCGGGGACGGACTTTGCGAACTCTGTGAGCTCGGTGACGGTTTCCACCGACGTGCACTGGCAGCAGTGGAAAATCCGAACTTCTGCCTCCCTGTCCTTCAGCGTTCCCGCCGAGCCGACCATCTTCGCCACCAAGGTCTGCTCTGCCAGCTGGAGGGTCTCCATGTCGTGGATGACGAAAGGCTGTGGACAGTGGAGAAGGACAAACTCTTATGAGCTGTATGAGTATGAGTATGGTTAAAAATGGGTTTACAGTGGGAGTGCAACTCAGCCAGTACAGCATGTCCTGTGATTTTGGCACAAGTAAATAAACCTGATCTGACTACATAAACATGGAAAAAGCTGAATCATCAAACCTCTCTACATGAAAAACTGTAGTAACTGTGGTGTTTACCCATAATCTTTGCTGAAAGGAGAGCCCAGGGCCCCCCCTTATTGACACTTGAATATTTCCACGATGACACACGTACTCTCCTTGACCCTCTATAATTATGTGTGTCACTCAACAGAGGCTTGAAGTGCAAATGATTTCTCTAAAAATACAAACACAGTTTATTCAGAAAGTAAAGCAGTGTCACTAGGGAAAACTCAAACTGTCAAAATTAAGAAGGGAATTCACTTGGAACTGTGGCCCAGTTGACGTAATAATAACATGCACACAATCCTAATAATGTGGTTGGAGGTACACACGTATGTAGCAGCTATTTCAGTTCATGCTCTCAGTGATTGATTCTAGCTAATAGGTGTTTTTAGCTGTGTTACAACATCACATAAATAACTGCACCTGCTGCTGCGCATGCTATGAGAGCTTTGACTCGTGAGTGCTGTGTTCACTAACAAGGGAAGGGATCAGGACGGGACACAGAGCTGTTTCATTTTGTGACCTCTACGTCAACGCAACACTCGACCATAAGACAACTTGGAGCAGATAATTCACAAAGTAATAAGTTGATGGAACAAACATAATGAACTTCTGAACATGGGGTCAGAAGTTTAGGTTTGACACTTTGTGCGCATAAATCTTGTAGTAACTGTGTTCAGCTTTTCTAAATGGGTGTACTTTGTCTCTTTTTGGGCTCGCTGAATTGTTCCTATGTGATCCTGCAGAAGCAAAGAAGCCAAAATTATCTTATCGCCATAACCTCTAGAAGCCTCCACAACCTCGAGATCTTAGTACTTGAGTGGGTAGAGAAAGCCCACAGCCCTTGTTGACTTTTAACATTTCCGTGACGACATAATTATTACCCTTATGGATGCTTTAAGAGGTTCGCAGGCCATTTTTTTCTGAGAATATTATAGTTTACACTGAAAGCAGAGCCTAATGGTGAAAACAAAATGGATCTATTTTGCCTCATCATAATGTTGTGTATGCTCCAGGAGGGGGCTTGTAAAAAACAATGAAACGTCTCCACAAACCTACAACACTTTGTGTAGCATGTTAGCATGGTAGTACTGGCTATGTACATCAATACACTGCTGATGGGACTGTAGTTTTGTAGGTATTTGTCCATAAACTAAAGTTATGAGATCAGCAAAGAATGCTTCACCGTCTGATGACCATACGTTTCTGTATGACACATATTGGCAATCCATCTAATGGTTCTTGAGATATTTCAGTCTGGACCAAAGTGGACCAACCAGATGTCCCGGAGGTATTTTATTTCCCAATAAATTTGTGGTAATATCCATATCCAGTGTATAGTGTAGCCCAGAGAAGCAGCACACCTTGACATTTCTTTAGCTGCTTGTTTTTTCAAGTCAAGACTGTATGTACTGTACTGAATAAATAATAGCAGAACAAAACCAGTTAAGTCACATAATTAAACTGATATTCAGTGTGCACAAATATGAGCCAAGAGTGACACAATTATGGCTCAATTCCACCCAGACATTGAGACTTATGAGTCAAACCTGATGGAAATTTTCTGTAATTACATGAATCAACTGGATCTAAATGTGCTGATGAGGGAGGATCCACATGGGTGATTAAACATTAGATTTTTGAGCAATAACCAAGTTGAAAGTTTCCTGTATCAACGGTCGTCTTGCAACAGTATCTCTCTAAGTTAGTCTTTAAATAAAGCAATAAGCAACAAGTTATCCAACATGTCTGGATTTGTACAAAGGCCTGTGGCTAATGGTAAAATCTGACTTTCATGGGAAGTTCTGTGTTGGATAAAAGTTCTGTGACAGCATGAATGAACTCTAAAATCGAGTGTGGATCAAACAATGTGTGCATTTCCAACTGACTGCTTTCCAATGGCTGCAAACTCCAGACGCTTAATGGACTTTGATCTCCAGAGGCAGCGTTTGAACATGGCTGTGCACTTCGACTGACCTGTCCCTCTCACACCTACACATATCCATCCGTGGAATTCACAACAACTCGGGGCTGCAGTCTCCGACCCCCCCCCCCTCTTGTCAACCCCTTTTTTTTCATGATGGGACGAAAATGAAAGAAACAAGGTTGCGAGGGAATGTTTTTTCGTGAGACTGGGGATGGGTGAAAACAGCGCAGGCATGGATGGGCTCATACACTGGCTCTTTATATAGTGTTGGTGCAAACAGATGTTTCCTTGTCCCACTTGTGTGTTGGCTTGCGCTACTGATTGAGCAAGTTATTTCTGTCATTGGCTGGCTGCATATAATCTCTGAGGTACTGGTTACCAGGTCACATTGAGACATTAGCTTGATTGTGAATTTTGAATGTGCTCAGAATGAGATTAAAAATCACTCCAGTGGGGGGAAGAAATAAATTAAAAGTTGCAAGACAACGTGACCTTGATCTGTGAGGAAATTCTGGTAATGACAAGAGCCATGAATACGCAATCCACACACACACACACACACGCACACACAGACACACACAAGCGTGCAACACCTTTCACTCACCAACCCACTACTCTTAATCAACGTACAGGGGTGCTGGTCTTGCCGGTAAGAATGGTTCGAGCCTTGGCCTTGTTCATGTTGAAGTTCTTGAGGTAGGCCTCATAAATCTGCCTGGCCAGCGTCTTCTGGTCGGCTATCTGGGGGTCTTCCACCTCTCTGTCCCCCGTTACCATCTCTGCCTTCAGCTTTAGCTTCTCTGACTGGGGCATCCGACCAAAACGGATAGCTGTAGAGAGCAAAGCAGACAGAAAGTCAGGCTAAGATAACAGAATTTGTGGCAATATAAATCTGTCAAGATTAAATTTACAGTGTTTTACAGAAAATGTAATCAGATTAAATAAAAAAAAGGACAGAGAGAGAGGATGGAGAGCGCTTCAAAACAAACACAGTTTTGGAAAAACGTAAAAATAGCTTGAGCTCCACATAACCACAATAATCACTTATTCAAGATGCTGACATCTGGAGGAATCATTTTCAAAATCTCTTTTTAAAAAGACACCCCGCTAAGTATAATTCAGTCAACATATCAGCGGAGAATAGAAAAATTGAATGTATCCAAAAAATATCTGTCCAAACAAAACATTGCAGCAGCAATGTAATGTTCAAAAATAGCACCACTGTAAATGTAGAAAAGGCAACACTCAGGCTGTTTAACATCTTACTGACTGTGCTCTTGGTTTTCCTAACGTCTGCTGCCAGAGCTTTATTTTTCACCCTATGGGGTGCCAGTATTCTGTCTAAATATTTACTTGACGAACATAATGTCATAAGCAGCACACGTCTAACTGTCTTTATACCTAAATACCTGATCAAAGACCACATACCAGTTAAAAATCATAGACTTGTGTGTCTGCCAGTGATGCTGCTTGGCATTTCTTAATATTAATATAAATACATTTCACCATGATTGTACCTTACCTAACCTAATCGCACCCCCAGGTCTTAAATCCCCTAGCTAAAATTAAATGTATGTTTTATGTCCATGAAAAAAAGACCATACACACACACTAAATCTCAAGAAAATAATCTTCCAAACACAGACCAGTTTACCATAGAAGGCACTCTTCCAGAACAATCCATGTCACCTATGTCTAATTCAGTTTTACAGATCCAGGCAGTCTCACCTCAGCTGCGAATGCATGTAATGTTATTTAATCTTTGGTGGCCACAGCCACAGTCTAACGGTATAAAGCCACCCCGCATGGCACAATATTTTGTCTCACTTCTTATTTTTTGTAGAACTACCTCTCCACAGTCGCAGCTCCACTGGGGACACTAGCACACTCAACTGGTTTTGCTGCCCCTCCCCCCACACAGTCTATGTTCAACTCACTCGCAGCAGTAGTTTGAGCGCAGGTCAAACACATGCCGTTTCTCAGTTTTGCTGATGTGCAATAAAACAAAAATAAATAAATAAAAATCACTCCTGGTGGTAGAATTACCAGAAAGATGTTTTATTGACAGCAGTTCATGACTTGATTTTCATAAGTAAAGGATGGGTTTGAACACACAGCGCAATTTGTTTCCATGAAACTATAAAAAAAAACAATTTGCTTCCTCTGGATGGGTGTGATGCGAAAATATATTAGTAAATATATAAGAACTGAAAATTTAGCTGAGATTCAGCCACAAAAGTTTGAGTAATCCAGAAAGTAAATAAAGTTAAGTTCCTCTCTCATTGCCTGCACATGCACCATCAGGGGCTTATTTTACACACGTTTTGGCCATAAGCCAACATCATAATCTAACCTCTGTGCAGCGCTAACCAAGTAGAAAGACGGAACAAGATACTCATTTCACTGCCACCCTAAATAGAGAACTGGCCTCACCCTTTACAGCCAATGCCACAGTTAATAAGATACAAATTAACCTTACATCTTAAGTAAGGGGTCAGACTGGGTGGGAACACATAATTCCTATGTGCAGAATTCTGTACTATTACACAAGACCAGTCAGAATCAGAATGACATTTATATCCATTAATAATCAACATCCACAAACATGCACTGAACTTCTGGACCCACCTAAGTTCTCTACTTCAAGGCCTCAGGGGCACAAACACTTTGTCTTGATGCTTTGGCAGCATTTCTGTGAAGCTTCATTCCAATAAACACAAAAGAAAGAAGGCAATGTAAACAGAATTATGTCTGTTCAACAAAGAAGGTAAAAGGACTTTCCTTTTTATGCACGAGAGCGCAAGAAAATTATGAATGAACATAACAGGTTACTACATATTGCACGGTGTGTTGGATTCTAGTGTGCCTTAACACCACACAAGAGTTGTTTTTCTACGAGAGGATGCTGGCATCTCTCAGACGGCCTGATCCCATTTGACAAATGAGATTAAAGGTGAACTGTTTTTAACCCCTCCTCACCAATTTAAATGGGCACAAGCTGATGCATATACGCAACACACAGACACACACACACCAGTCTCCTGAGAACCCAAGCTGCACCTACTGCCTTCTTTTACTAGACTATAAAAGCATAAAAGGAGATTTGATTTTACTGTATTTCCAACGAGCCACCCACCGTTGAAACAAATCCAGGCCAACTGAGCAGGACTGAGCGGAGATGAGATGATACCAAGCTAACAGACAGCATGAGGGCCCATTAGATTACTGCTCACAAAGTGGATGGATCATCTGAAGCTGGTAAAGCTCCACAGTGGGCGCCTGGGCAGGAGCCAAGTCTAATTAAGATGAGAGGAAGTGACTGCTGTTAAGCTGTGCATAAGTCAATTCGCTAAGAACCGGTGTGAGGGGATGAGTCTGTGACTTGAGTGGAGAGGAGGGGGCTAAAGACGGGAGGGAGACAGTCTGTCAGTACGTTAAATCATCTGTTTCAACGGCTGATTTGAGCTATTAACACTTCCTTCAACACAGCAAGACTATTGATTATTTTCTCTGCCAAAACATTCAATGATGTGTTTATTACAGTGCATCTTGTCAGTACATGAGATCTGGGGTATAAAGTCGCTGGGTTCAAGAAACTTTCAACCACTTGTGTGTTATGCAATAGTAAAAATCACTTTGCCGCTGTTGCAACAGCAAGACAGGGACGCTGATGCAGTTTATTCCTGAAATGAAGTAAAGCATTGTTATAAAATCTCGCCCTGCTTGAGTGGCCTAACCTGTGGCTGAACCCTTTTAAATGATGCATTTCAAGTGCTGACATGCACATTTCCACTTGTAATAGGTCAACTAAAAAACAAATAAAACATTTAATTGCACCTGACTACTGTCCACTTTAAAATGAAAGCATGACCCCCAAAATGTTCTTAATAAATGTTACTGAACTTAACAATTAATGCAAAATTTGTTACGCTGAACTAGGATCAGTTATGCATTTTTCTTCTGACTGCTCTTCATCAGCTAACCAACATTTGGACAGATATTTAGGATGCGATTTTTATAGCTACATTTTACATGTACAAAACAAAACTTTATGCGCTTTGAAAAGTTGAAATTGTTAACCCATTTTAGTCAGGACCATCCAGTATCTTCGGCTTTAAAATCGATTGGCGGTCGATGCAAATGGAGGGACAATGCTCCAAAATTAGCAGTGCTGTGGTCCTGATGTCTCTTAGACCACCAGATCTCAAAAGATCAGGTTGCACTGGTCTCAGATCTCCTTCCTCCCCCTCTACGGTTACATTTAGGCCAATGAAACTTAATATACATATACAAGAGGAAGTACAGTTGAAAGACATGCTACTGCTGCTGCCACTACTGTATAATCATCATCATCTGCAGATGTCTTAAGGAAGCCTCAGAAGTCAATAACTTCATGGGACAAAGTAAAGACACAGAGTCCAACCTCTGCATCCAAGTTCACTGCCACCGATACACAATATGCTGCTGGGTGCACAATCTATATGTGAACTCTGATTGCGTTGACCTTTTCGATCCTTCTGCTAAAAATACACAGACACACCAGAAAAAAACAAGTACCTGCACGCCTGCACACACGCACACACAAACACACACACACACACACACGTCACCTCCACAATCTGTTTCAGTGCTTTTTTTCTCAATCAGGACATTGACCTTGGCCAAGGGTCTCCATGCCATGTTGTATGTTTAAACAGAGTAAACAATATTTACCAGAATCTCAATATTCCTGGACAAAGATAAGCAGAAAACTGAGGTGAAAATCTGGTCGAAGGCTTATCAGAAAGAATAAGAAAGAAATATCGTGTTAACAGATGTTGCTTGTGCAGCTGTTCACTTAGTCAAGAGTCGAACCCAAACTTAAACAAAATATTAGTAGTATTTTTTTCTAGTACTAACACTTCCAGTATGCAAATGCAGTATAATTTATTGCCGTTATTGATATATAACAAATAATTTTGGACTTTAGAAAATGTTCTTACTGGAACTTCAGATCTATCTGTGCAGCTAATCTGATTATAAGTGGGCTCCATAGGTTTTTGAAAGTTCACATAATCAGGTGGATGGACTCACTCACCCACCCAAAGGTCATGTGATTTCTCTTCTTGTTCAACACGTCTGCCCCAAAAACGGGTCAGTGAGTTCAGCCATTGCAACTCAATATGACTCCAGCAGTGCAAAGGCTGCAGCACGGACAGACGCAGATTCACTACTGCACACAAATGAGTTCTAAGTGGTCCTTTCCACACATCATTCAAATGTTTAAATAGGTCATTTTTTTAAAAGGAGCTGTCCAAGAGCTGAGATTATTTTTCAGTTAGTGACTTGCCTTAACATGCAACTTAACACCCAACCACGGTGTTAGATTGCTTATTTGAGGTAATGATGTGTGTACGTGCCTGTACAATCAGTTTTGGCATCTGCACAACCGTGGTACTACTGTTGAGGAGTGTGTGCTTAGAACAAACCTGCATGTGTGTGTGAGTGCTTGGCTTGAAGCACTGCACAAACCTATTCTGCCCTGTAGGACTCACCGTTGTGGGACATGCCCACTGACAGGCACTTCTGGAAGCGGCAGTATTGGCACTTGTTGCGGTTCTTCTTTTGGATCTTGCAGCGACGCTCACACCTGTCATACTCCAGCTTCAGACGGATGGTCCGCCGAAAAAAACCCTGGAGGAACGAGAGGGGGAGAAAAAAAACACACAAAGGAAAAAAATGATTAGCATTAATTTTTTTTTTTTTTAAGATTATTTTTTTGGCCTTTTCAAGCTTTATTTGATAGAGACAGCTGAAGAGTGACAGGAATGCGGGGAGAGAGAGACGGGGAATGACATGCGGGAAAGAGCCACAGGTCGGATTCGAACCCTGGGCTTCCACAGCAAGGACTGAGCCTTCGCACATGGGGTGGCTGCTCTACCAACTGAGCTCAACGCCGCCCCTAGCATTAATGTTTTAACATTTATTTACATGAACACCAGATTATCCAACTGGTATCCAACATTTCATCCAAGCTAATGAAACCTGAACTAGACTAGTAAATTACCTTTCAATAAACTCTGCTGTGATGAAACCAGTTCAAAGATCCAAGAAAAAAGAAAAAAAAAAACATTGACCAACTCTTTGTGAAGAAATTAGAAAAATAGTTATTTATTCCCGTATGAATGGTGCCTGACAATATCAGATACATAGTTTCACCATCAGTTTCTCCTCGCTTACACAACCTTGACCAAAAAAAAAAAAAAAACATTTTGGCGAGGAACAGATGGACCAAGAGGCATGTTTGCATTTGAAGGGGGCAGAAAATGGCCTTGAGAATTGCTAAATAACATATTTACTTAATAGCAAATTGCAATTTTATCCAAAACTGTGTGCCAAAATACATATGCCAACATAGTATGAAAGATAGCATACAATGCAAGATTACACAGGCATGAGAGGACCATGTGAGCACAGGTTAAGTAACTCTGACTCTCACCTACTAACCTCGAACGCCACGTGCACACACACACACACAAATATACACACATACAACAAGGGTGATATGAGGCTCAGACAGAACTGGAGTCCAGGCCAAGTGGGCTTCATGCCCTGTGCGCTGCTAGTGTCCACTGTTGAAAAGGATCAGGAGGATGACATCACAGAGGTCAGCCTCCTCCTATTTCTGTTCCATGACCAAATAATATCATGCGGTGGGGGGCTGGGAGGGTCAGGGGGTGCACATGAGAGTGTTACATAAGATTATTTTAAATATTTTCTGCCAAATTTGATAAGCAGATTAGCTGTTGCTTATTCAGCCGTGGAGTATTTAATGCTGTAGAGAAATAACCATGTTTTTAGGGTGATTTAAATCAGAAAAATAATCACTTCTAAGTTTGTGCCAATCATCTATATTTTATCCTTTACTTTCATTCTAACTCACTCTGCACACAAACCCTACACCCAGTAAATAAAGGCAGTTATCATATAGTCATGTGATATTTTTGTGACTTCAGGAGTCGCAGATAACCACCTGAATATTCCATTCCAAATATTTACAGGCATACAGAGGATTATGAGATACTGAGGGCTGGAAAGGGGGGCATCTGCAAATATCCTGTCAACAAAAAAAAAAAAAAAAAAATGCTTTGCTTTGGGGCATAGTCGTGACCTAGATGTTAGGATGCATACCATTTACTGTGAGTAACGTCTCTAGTTGCTTCCCCTTTCCTTTCTCTCGCCTCATTTCCTGTCTCTTTACTGTCAACTCTTCCAATTCTTCCAATTCTCCTTTATGACAGATTTGATCGAGAAATGCTGATTTTAGCTGATCCAGCAGGTCGGGGCCTCCCCATGACCTTTTGGCACTTGTGAGAGATGAACTTTTGACTCTCTCCTTAATAGACATTACACTAAACAAACTTACCTTGACTTTTGTGATGACCTATTGTTTTACAGTTTTACAGCCCCTGGTCTTTACCATACATCGGGCAGATAACTTTGACTCTGCTCTCAGGATTGACCAAGCCCTTTGTCCTGTGTAGGTAGTTCTGTATTGATCCACATACACTAAATCAGATATAATCACGCTACAGCACAGACTCGCACTTCAGTGAGCTGCTTCTCCGATGTGAATGTTTGTCCGACAGCATGTTGACATGATGGAATTAACTGAGTTTATGTATCGCTTCCTGACATTCATACTCCCACTGCTGTCCCACTAGATTCACAGTGTGGAGGTGTGGAAATGTTGCTTCTGTAGCTGCTTTCCCTTCAGTTTTTTTCCACCCCTTTTGTGACTAACAGAAAAGAAAACAGAATACTGAAGGCTGATGAACACACACACACACACACACACACACACACACACACACACACCTCAGGTTATACTATCTTTGTCCTTCGGTGCCTCTTAAGATACAGCCTTGGGATTTTTCTTCAACATGACTGGTAAACAATTAACTGAAAGAATATTGAGCAACCACGTGTCTGAGGCTGAGGCTGGTAGTTCTGATACTTTTAGGAGTTATCATTAGTCACAAGACACACTGCCTCTGGATTTCTGTCCTGGCATGTCCTACTTTCTTCAGTGTTATTCTCCAAAAAAAATGATTCACTTCTTGAAACTAGTTAATGTGTAATAAGAAGGCTGTTTATGATTCTGATGAGTGCAGGTGACTTTGGGAAGAAGCGATTGATGGATATTGGCAGGAATATTGACCGAGGAGGAGAAAGCAGCAGTAAGTAAAACAGAGTGTAAGATGAGACGATAAAGCAGAGGTGTGTGTGACAGCCTGGCCACAGATTCAATCCTTCAATGTCCATTAACAAGACTCGCCTGCTCCCTCACCGCTAATCTTTACGTTGATCAAGACCTAACATGACATCAAAAGATACAAGCACTTGTTTGACTGTATAATTCATGCGTGTAATCGTCGTCTCACCTTGCAGCCCTCGCATGCATGGACTCCATAGTGATAGCCCGAGGCGCGGTCAGCACAAACTCGACACTCCAGGTTGAGCGATGAGGAGGAAGTTGAGAACTCCTCCTGGCCCGCTGCCATCCCGTAAACGACTGACGACGGGCTGGATGCTGGCGTCAAGGCATCTGCAAAGCACAAGCACATGGATGATTTAGTGGGTCATCGCACTATTGCCCCAGACTAATTCACATAACAACATACAATGACAGATAACAGTACACACTCGGGCCAGTTCAGCGAGGCCTATCATTTAAGGCTGGTGATATTGTAGATTTACTAATTTTCTAAGCTTTTATAGTCGTCACATTTTTGCCGTTTCTGCCAAGAAATCCTCAAACACATGTATGTTTTCTTCTCCGGCCAGATGAGAAGAACAAGCACCTTGCTCCAGAGCACCTTAGCTTTTGTTTCTTTAAGGAAAGACATCATTTTGTTTCATCTAGTTCAGCCACTCGCCAATGCCTATTCAATCAGATGAGACGATGGATCTTATTCGCCCACACACATGGTATAATGATATGTGATTTCAAAGTAGGCACACACACATACAAAGTATGTCAGAATGTATAATTTTCATTGTTGTACACCTACAATCATTCTCATGATCATGTGTTTAGAGAATGTGCACACCTGTGTTTTTTTGCCTTGTGCATGGAAAACCATTAAGCTAACTGCTAAGTCCTCTTTATAGCACTAGAACTCCTCATAGCTTCAACAATCTGAACTGTAATGTATGTTTAATCCACATTTTGCACCACAGTTTCTTCACAAAGGCATGAAACATAATTGGGTGACTGCACGCTGCATTCCCTGTAGATTACAGCCATCAGTCGGTTGTCAGGACGTCAAACGGCGACTGAAGGCCTCAGCTCCCTCCCTCACAACTTTCTAATGTCGGAATTTGGGAAGAATTTTAGCTCTCTGAAATCGACTGTGTGTCATGCCTACTTCACAGCAGCAGCAACTGTGTGAAAGTGAGAGCATACAAGAATTTGAACTTGTCTTTTTTGATTCTTTATATCACTAATTCTATAGTTTTTTTTAAAAAACACTGTCCAAAAGTGTGTGGATATCCCTATTTGTACTATTTATCACTCTCTGCTCTCTTTATAATCACAGCACAGCTCTGAACTGTCTTGCCTCGAGATGCAATTAGATCATACTTTGTATGAACAAGTTCATTCCAAACATTCCCATGACTATTTCCCATTTCTGGTGAAACTCGATAAACGGGTGTTTGCTGTGTTCAATTTCTCGCATGGAGCCTGCAGACTATGTAATACAAGTATAACAATTATTACTCTATCATACTTTGTTGCAGTTTCATCTTTCCTCCAGCAAAAAACTACTGGAATTTGTCTGACCTCTTCGCCTGTCATAGGCATAACAGCGTTGGAGTAGTATTACTGATCTTCCACAGGACAACAGGTCATGGGGCTTGCCATAGGTTGCCAACAGTTTTCTATTTCCACCTTGTGAAGGGAACATCGTTGGTAGAACTTTCTTGGTACACAAATAGAAAAGATAAAATGGTACTAAACGGTGGCACTAAGTCAAGCCACATGAGTTGGGCGAAGGACGCCAGAACAGGGATAAGCAGCATTTGGCAGCGGACCTGGAGCTTGGTTCCTGTCTGGTGCAAGTACACATGTTCCAACTAACTGCGGGCAAGAAAAGCATGTCAGTGTTTCTCTTGCCCCTGTCTCTCACTGCTAACACTCCCAAACACCCATAAAACACTCTCTGACTGACTTTTCCATGACATCATCAAATGTTTCCGTGACGCTTTCTCCCCATACTTCCCTCTCTTCTTTCCTTCCTTCTTTCTCATTCACACCCTCTATTCTTCCATTACATGTTTATCTTTCTGGACACTTTATGGCTTCTTCACTTGTTGCATAATTTGATTTTTAGTAGAAATTCCCAACATGTACACATGTTTTTTGTTCACAGACACAAAATGAATGTTTCCTGAGGTGGCGCATGGTGGCTGAGGAATGTGTAAATTCCTCATTGAATATGGGCCGTGGACAAGGGCTGAGACGTAAAACAAGGGAGCATAGAAAATAAGAGGTAGATAAGGAAAGAGAGAAAAGAAAAGTATGTACGGTATTGGCAGGGAAATGCATCATGAAACTCGGTAAACTCGAAGGGACAAAGGGACATGACAGGACAAACCGATTAAGATCAAGGTACGATTGCCTAACAGGGTAAAAAAAAAAAAAGTAGATGGATCGGACAATATGATTAAAGAAGGGGCTGTCAAAGGATTGGAGGGCAGCTTTGTTGTAGGTTAAGGCAAGAGGTTAAATTAGCTGAAGGAAGCGTATGTTCTTCCTGAGCATTCAGTTGAAGCAAATTAGGGATTAAGGGGCTAAACTGAGGGACCCCTACTCAACAACAACAATGTCAAGAAGATTACAGTGTGCTCCCGGGGACACTTTGAAACTGTCAAGCAATAGCAGTAGTAGTAGTATCAATAACCTCAAGAGATCATTTCAATTCAGTCTTAATGTGAGTTCACCTAGAACAGTGGAACTTTCAGAGCCATTGCTGGAGGACTGGTATTCGGGGACATCAAGGGAGTTGAGGGTGTTGTTGTTGATGGACTGGGAGATGTCCTGGAGCTCCTCCATCCCGCCCATGAAGTCGTCATCGGCGCACAGGGGGCTGCCCAACACCGAGTCCTCCAGGGGCGAGGGGGGATGGTAGTGGCTCTCCATGTCGACCATTGCGGTGGAGGAGCGGGCTGCCGGCACTCTCACTCATCAGACTGGAGACAGAAGACAGGGGGTGGGGGGTTGGGGGGTGGGGGAAAAGACAAAGAGGTCAAGGAGGTGACAGAAGAAGACAAGATGATAATTCATCACTGAGGTCACCCATGTCTGAATTTCTAGAGACTGAGAGTCCGTTTTGTGCTAATGCTAACATCAGCATGATAATACACTCACAATGACAATTTAGCAGATGAAATATTCACCGCCTTCACGTGTTAGCATGGCTAACATTTGCTTGTACAACATGTCTTTAGGCGTGCAGGCATTTGGACATGAATCAAAGTTTGTGGCACGGTACTGGACAAATAAAAACTTTGACCTGATGATGGTGCAAAATATAAAGTCAAGGGATCACCAAAGTGATTACAGTTCATCCTGAGAGGGACATGAAAGTCTGTACAAAATGTCAGTGCAATCCATCCAACAGTTGTTGAGACATTTCAGTCAAAACCACAAACGGCAACCTCATTGTGCCACTAGAGATTCAATAAAGCCACGTGGCAGCATGCCTACAAACTGATATCATTATCAACATCAACACCGCAGAGTAGCACTGCTTCCAGTCTTTCAGTGCACATGATTCAACACGGCACCGGCTAACGCATTCAGGTCTAATGAGTACTGCTGATGCAACGTGTGGCCATCCACACCAACAGGTGCTGCATGTTGCTATGGGTCAGCATGCAGTAAAGGAATGAAGGACACAGAGTATCTTATGACACAACACAGACCCTGTCCACTCCTCTGAGCTATTCACTCTAAATACAGTAACCTTATCCTCGCAAACCTCACAGTGCTGCAGAAAGAGAAAGACAGAGGACAGAGAGAGGCTGAGAGGGGAGGCTTAGAGACATGTGGAGGGATGAATGTAGGTCACTGGGCTGGCTTAGGCTGCACTGTGACAGGAAGGCCAGGTCTGGGGTTGGCTAGAAGAGACATGACAGACTGGCTTGTGCAGTTGATAGTTGAGATTTTGCTGAATTGCATAGTGGGAACTGGGAGGAGCTATGAGATACACATGGAAGTGCAGCAGAAGAAGAAGAAGAAGAAGAAGAAGAAGAGGGCTCATCTTGACAGCTAAGCTTGGCAACAGGAGAGAACCTCATTTTGCATATTAGGACTTCAGACATCAGCATGTAAACTAGGTCAGTCTTCAGTAAGCCCTTTCCATCAGGCCTTGCTAAGAACATCAAATGAGGGAGGGTGGGCGGTTGGGGGTGAGGCTGGTTATGTGGCTATAAGGCAACAGCTGCTGGTTGTTCTCAGCCACTGCACACCTTTACACATGACTGCCTTTAGCTTAACCTTAACGAACCCCATAATGTGTAATGTACTGGTGGGCCGCTGAGACGAGGGACTGACTGCATGCTCAAAATGTTTGCCCTCAGTGCTCCCTGTGAGTCTATTTTAAAGATACATGACATAAACTACAGATCATTTGCATAATCACCTTTGGTGATGAAGACAAACACAAGAGATTAAATAAATGTGATGTTATGTGACTGCTAACGATGAAAATCTGTAATAACAAGACCTGGCTTAAAGTCCAGCCATGCGGTACAGCATGGATGCAGCTATAGATCCCTTAAAATCACAGAGCACATTGTGTAATAGAAATATGAGTTGTTGTGAGTAAGTTTACATCAGTCTTCTTGTTGCTCAGTTTAGAGCTACGTCGACCGCACATGGCAGAGGTGGAAAAAAGCCTAGCTGCTCCTGCACTGAAAAGAAATGTCTCAGCACACTTAAGCTTTTGCAAATAGAGAGGGAGATTTATGATCCACTTGGAATGCCTGTTCTGACACATGGAGGCCAGGTATTTTGAAAATCTGACATCGTAACGTCCTCAGTGGTAGTGGCCCAAGCTACCACACTCTGAGCTTCAAAGCAGCACTTCAGAAACCTGTGGGTGATGTCATGGAGACTATGTCCACGTTTTATACAGTCTATGGTCAGGAGCCATTGGGAAAGACAGTACAGCATGCGATTAACATAAAAGCATTTGTAATGAACCTCCTGCATGTGTAATACAGTGTCAAGAAAGAGAGAAAAATCCCAATGCAATGAACTCTCAGCACAGACGACCTAAACTGAACCGAACGGTAGAGACCCTGTAGATTCCCACCCTCTAAAAACACTACTCGAGACGACATGAAAAGAAGCCTGGCATGTGAGTGGGCTGCTTTACTCACTTTACAATACACTTGTAATTCTGAATGGAGGCAGTGTTAGCTCTGCTAGGATAAAGCAAACCTCTTTAGCATTCAGCCTCTAGCTCCTGACCTTCAGGGTCTTCCTTTAGAGGGGACATCCTGCTCCATACACTCACTTCACTCAGCACTGTCTCATTACAATACTGCTTCAAGGGGAAAAATAAAGGATACTCTTGGCTACAGCTTCACTGACACCCATGCTGTCTGTTCAGATAACGCTCCTTTAATCTGGTAAATTATTATCTAATGGTAAGATGAGACACATTTTGGGTTGGGAGTATGAAAAAATCCTGAGTTCAGTAAAAGTTTCTGAGTTTATCTATGCATATTTTTTGCTGACACAGTGGACTATGACACAGTATGTGTCAACGCACTGCATGCACGACCTTCTATTTAAATAACTAGCCTTGTGTTCCCACCAACATAACACGAGAATGTAAACACTCAGAGCCGCCTAACTGCGGGCCGCACAGGTTTCATGGATTGAGACAGAGAAGAGACAGAAAGAGACACAGGGGGTGGAGAGGAATGCCAGTTAAGCTACATTACAGGGTCTTTATCAGCAATGCGAGAGACAGAGTGAGCAAGTGACGCAGAGAGAGAGAGAGAGAGAGAGAGAGAGAGAGAGAGAGAGAGAGAGAGAGAGAGAGAGAAAGAAAACAGCGGTTCCTAGGGTAACAGCAAGCCTTTGTCCATTGAGGTCAAGACCTCTCTTGTGCTCACTCAACCAAGCCTGCTGAGGGGCAACTGCGCACACTGAGAGGAAGATGTGCAAGGTCATACATGTTTGTGTGGGTTAGGTTTGGGGTTACTCTCCAAAAAAGGGATGAGGGGCGGTTACACTGACAAAAGACCACTAACCGAGAGCCATCAAGGTCGCCATGACGATGCCATGGCAATGTCGAAACACGGGTCACTCTTTGAAATCAGCCGTGGCGGGCGTGCAGCAGACATGAGCAGGCGGCTACAAGCTACTACCACTGGAATTCAACATCTCATTAAAATCAATAAATCCCATCGCAGACTTGTGTGTCGGTAAGTCTGTGCTGGTGATCACTGAGCCGGATGTAGGAAGGGAGCATAAATAATCCATACAGTCCGATGGATTTCTGCACAGTTGCTAAGCATGTTCACCCAGCCCCCCGCCCCGTGTTACGCTCATCCATTGGGGTTGAGACCCACATTAGGCAGGCAGGGCATGAAACTGCTAGTAAGCCTCGGCTGAGGCAGATAAACATGCTTTGAGCCAGGCATGTAGACGGCCTCCTACACTCCCAACAGGAAAAGGACATAGAACAGCATGAAGTTAGTTTACACAGCTGTCTAAAATCTTCAACAAAAATTGATCTACAAATCACCTGGACTGTTGAGCTGACGGTGTCAATGGTGATATCCATCACTCAAGTTGTCTATTAATTACTATCTCATCCTGCGACATTCTCTGCATCCACACAAGCTTCTGCTTCTGTCACACACCCTCAATAATTAAGTATTTTTTAATCTAGGGCCAAAACAATGAACACTCCGATACAGCTGGCAAAATATTAGGGTGTGTATGGGCTTGTCCTGCCAGGGTGTGGAAAAAAAACAATATAGCCTTTCCAAGTAAAGAAGAACACACCTTGGCAACGAGAGGAGATAAGATAAATTGCTCAAGTACTATGTGTGCTAGAATAAAACCTGTATTGCTACCAGTCTATAAAAAGTGTTTTTTTCCCAAAGACAGTTGGTAGTTATACTTTATAGAATATAAAAACCCAATGACACCCTACCTTCCTCATGCAAAAACTTGAAATCGTCCATGCAACTTTGGTCTCTGACAATATGACATCCAGCGCTACCAAAGAGTTTGTATGATCATTCAGTATGTGTGTGTGTGTTTATGTGTTTGTCTGGGAGAGGGGAACCACAGGTTAATGTTTAATCCACCCATCCTGTGGTCTGAGTGCTGACAGACCTGTTAGAAGAAGGGCCCCAGGGAACATAACGGTGGTCTTAGAGCAGAAATATGGGCTGATGGGGGCTGTCCCATCAGCTCCGCCTGTCCATTTGTTTGAAGAGTTCACTCTGAGCTCAGCCTGGACCGTGCCCGCATGTGTAAACACTCAAGTGAACCTTTATCACTCGGGGCTGATATGCTGGCCGGCGCCCTCTTATCGTTATGGTGATTGACCAAAGTACAGGCCGGGGAAGTGATTGGACTTTAGCTGTAGTCTGAGACAGATGGACCTTATGACATCAAGCAGTTCAATCATCCTGTTAACAGGTCACTTACCTTTTCATTTCAGGGTTAAATGTACATTACACAACAAAGTTTGTCTGATATTTTTAGACTTGTGTTTGCAAATATGTCATCTATGACATATCATCATCATATCATCTATGACTTATTTCAAATGCTGGCTTATATTTTAGATGCATTAATCTTACTGCATTACAACAGAAATGTAACTTTGCCTATACTATAAATCAGGTATATTATATTTTAATTGTACATGATCTGTTGGTAAGATACAAGACACGCAAAATCACCGGCGTTGTTCTTTAAATATTTGGCCAACATGGCCAGTCAGACATAATAAAACCATTAACACCATCGTTCAGATCGCCAAATGAGATTCTAAATGTCAAGAGTGCCTTCTGCTTTAGTCTTAGCTTCATGCTTTAGTGATATGAAAGCAGAAATGATTACAGCTTGTCTCAACAGTTTCTTTACACAGACAGGGAAGTTACCAGGAAATATTTGCATCAATTTTTGAACCATCCTGTTATTTTTCTTCTAGAAAACTAGAAAATAAATCTTGATAAAAGGTATTTTAGCTGATGTATGTTTTCATATTTTACTATGTGTCATATTCTTCAACCACGGGAGTTATCGTTTGCATGTTATATGAGGACAAGTGTTACTGTCAGTGTATTAAACGCCCACTGCTGCACTGAGTCGAAAACTAAAACAGTAAGTTACATAAACCCCAAGTGGACTCTGACCTCTACACTGACAGCGTGTTCAGTGTCAAAATAATAATTAAATGTTAGCACACACGCTCACAAGACCCGGCCTACACAATCTGACCATAAAACACCGCAGAAGGTGCAATGTGACAGTGTATCACGTTACCTCAAGGTCTGTGGTGACCCGACCCTTCACACTGGCTGTTTATAGCACACCATTACGTGGTGGAAAGTGTGCCTGCATGTGTGTGTTGTGGAGCCAAAACAACCACATGGTGAAATTTGTGGTGACTTTCTCCATTTGCTAAAAAAAAAAGGCAAAGAAATCTGAATTTAGACACATAGACTGGTATGTTGATGAATAACTCATGACCTGTAAATAAAGCTAGACGTTTCCTGGCAACTTTTTGATATTTTAAATGTTCATTTTGAGCAAATTAAATATTTTTAGATACATGCATTTACAGATTTCTTCTCAGATTTAACTTGACTAGTTGCCATCATCTCCAAATATTTTGTTTCTCGGGATGAGACTGATTTTTGACTGTTTACGTGGCTCTTTTCTCCACGAGCATTAGATAAATATTAGTATCCAATAACGTGTTTAACACTGAAAGCCAATAAGGCCACATGCTGAAGTCTTGAGCAATGGAAATTTATGAAGTGTGTGTTTAAAAGCATAAATCTGATTGTATGGCAGCATCATCAGCAAATAGTGGATTTGATATACTTCATAATTAATAAGACTGCAGCCTGTTTGTATTGCTTTGGATGGAGTCTGATGCATCAGGTCATATGGAGGAAATGTCACAGCTGCTACGTAACCTTGACCTGCAGTATAGCTGCAGCTTAACATGCTCCCCCAGTGTGCTAGATGTATTTGCAGCTGAACAATTGGCAGGAACAGCGTGGCTCCAGCCTAACTCCTAAAATCACCAATCGCTAACGGCACTGTCCTTAGGCAACACCACCATTAGCTGCCAAATGCTGGCTCCTGGCTGCCACTTTCTGCCTATTTCCAAATCTGTCACAAGGATCAAGCAGGCCACCATTACAAAACCTCCCTGCAGTACATCCAAACTGCGAGCTTCAGAGTGGGGAAATTGCTGCAATCTTTTCCAGCTGTTTTTATCACTTAACAAATGTAGGGCTGGGGTAACAAGACAGCAAGCGACACTTGCATATTAAACTGAGAAAATAACACCATAAAGTGCTTTTATGAGTAACCTGTACGAGACGCCTTACCTTTTTTTATGATCTATGTTATCATTGCGCTATGTTTATTGTGTTTATTAAATCCTACTTATTTTCCTTCCAGTGCACAATCATGTACTCATACCATGCTGGCAGGATTGCAACAAAAAGAAGAAGATTACAGTGTTTAGTGATAAGAAGAAGAAGGAGCAGTTAGGGGTTTGATGCCTTGCTCAAGGGCTCCTTGGCAGTGCAGTGAACTTGCACCTCTCCAGCTACCAGCCAACGCTCCATACCATGCTGGACTTGAACCAGCCAAGTCCCTACAGACCGAGCTACTGCCATCCCCGATGCGTGCAGCAGATATAGCTCTGGCTCCATAACGTACACGCAAGCATGTATAAAACATTTTTAGATTGAAGGAAATGAAATTCTAGCGCTCAGAAGTTTCTAAGTTTGAATACACTGTCCAAGTATGCTCTACACATTGGTACAGACTCATATTTAGGAAGCGGTGTGGAACCCATTCCCTCTCCAGAAATAAAAATATCACATGTGATCAGCACAATGTCGATATCATGGCTAGTGCCAAGGAGAAGGGAATGTTCAAGTGAGTCTGTGCTACTCTACCAGTTGCTCTGCCCTGTTAGACTTTGCCAAGATACAAAACTGTCATCCCCCTGGCAACACGGTGACACCAGGACAGCAGACAAAGCTCTCAGTCTGTAGCCCTGTGAACTTTAACAGACCATCTTGAACAAAGTAATGCCATGAGATGTATAACATTTTACATCCCGTGGCTTGATTTAGGAGGACCGTGCATGTGCTACAGCATTACAGGGGGTATTTTTACAACATTACAGGGGTCATTTAAATTTTTAGCATTGTGCAACATGTGCAGGAATCACTCTGGGAGAAATATTATACTATAGTAAGGCCTAAGAGCTGAATGATTTGTGGCAACTGATAGATAATAAGGTGTTTATGAAAATCCAAACTTTTGTTGGCTCCAGTTACTGTAGTTGATTGGGATTTGGATTGTTAGGTGGACAAAACTTCTGAAATATTGGGGAGTGAACAATCGATCGCAATAATTTACAAATGAATCAGCAATGAAAAAAATAAATGGTCCACGTTTATAAGGCATCAGAAAGTCTTCATCCTTTTCTGAGGATACCACAACAATATTGAGATGTGCTCAAAGACTTTCCAAAACTGTTTTTAAAAAGAGAGTTTCTTTATTACTCAAAGACAATAGTGTGGGGGAGAGCAGAAATCACCAAAAGTGAGATGAGAACAACATGAAGCTGGAAGCATTTCTCTCTGCGCAGACAGCTGTGTGTATCTTATTACATTTTCCAGCATGACACTGAAGTCCTGAGTTCCCCCTTTCAGGCTGCCAAACCGGCCTACGTGTTGGGGAGGCATGCAGTGCTCAGGCCTGGTGACAGCAGCACTAATTTGCTTCGGTAGTGGGATCACTGAGACAAAAAAAACTCAAAATGGCCCTCTTCTGCAACTATTAAGCGCAAGCATGCAATCTGCAAATCTTGAAAAGGGTGTTCACATTCCATTTTGTAACTCCACCATCACCTCATAAAATGTAACCAATACCCACAAAACCACAGCTGGCATATGTAGTACGGTTAAGTTGCTTTTCACAAAATTCCTAAAGAAAACGATCTTTGCCCTGCCTCAACCTTTAGCGTGGTCATCTGTCATGTTAATAAGCACTGTCAATTTCCATACTAGTGTCAAAGACCTCCGTTACACCGACACAAGCACGACTGAAATCAGATGTATACAGAAGAAAAGTCGAATGAGGTTAAAACAGATAAAGATGTTTTTGTCTGAGCTGACGAGTGAAGCTGAGAGAGAGTGGGCTTCGTCAGTAATACAATTAGAGTGGGATCGTAGATAAGACTGGGGATAGGTTATCGATGAGGATTTCTACAGGCCTTGGCTCACGTGGATGAGGATCACACCTTATTGCCTCAACAAACAGACAACAGGCGACAAACGGGGTGGCAAACAGGACCTTGAAGAGATTTCTGACTCTCATATACTGTAAGCGGACTAGACACACAGACTTGGGAGAGACAAAGAGGTTGTGGTGAGAAAGACGTTTCTTTGAGAGATCTGTCAAGTCCCCTCATGGTTCAACATACAAATTCAGCTTAAATATGGTATCCCTCCCCAATCATTAGCACAGACAATCTCCTGTCCAGAGCTGCTTACTGTAAATCTGACTGGAGGGCCTCAATCCTATTCAACCCAGAGGGACTTTACCATAATGAAGGCTCAAAGGGGAATAGACCTGGCTCAGGTGAAGGTCAAATCTGGGCTATAGAGGACACAAGTTGCAAAACAAACAGACCATAGAAGTGAATACAAACAGCTCTTAAAGACCACGCTTAGATTGAAAATAGCACAGCGTAAAAAGACTGGTGGGGGTTTGGTGTGGGTGTGTTACTAACTTACTACAGGTACCAACGAGAGGGTGAAAAAAGATCCAGGAAGTCTGGTTTAAATTTAAAGTTATCAGACACCAAAACACTGGTCAGCTGTTTATAATACGAGGAGGGATTTTTACAACTCGAGAGGGTCATCACTGCGGCAATCATTTTATCCTCCATCACGATGACTGCACAGGAAAACAGTAGAACGAAAGTGTTTCTGTTAAAAACTCATCTAAGAAATATCTTTTTGCACATATTTTATGTGCTTTGTGGCGTAAGTTGAGCCAAGTTTAACTATTTTTGTCTGAGTCCTCTGACGTTTCCGGTTGTGCCAGTTCGGTGGCTTCAATGAAGTGAATGAGTGCTATTAGTAGTCTGAATGCAGCATCAAGGTGTTACACAAAATGCTTTTTGGATCCTCAAACAATGTCTGAAACTCCTCCCTCCCTCCACGCCTTTCCATTGCTTCTTTTCCTGTGTTCAAATAAGGCAACACCATGAATTTCTTCAAGGAGAGTGAACCCCACGTTTGCCTTTAAATATGGTTGGAAGAAACTCATCTGTGAAGGTTCTCAGTTGTCCAGTTGTCTTTGTTCTTTGAGAGTAGTTCATTCTGGGGCAACTTGACTTGTACATCCATGAAGGTGCAAACTAATTTGTTTCAAACATACCCTGCCCTACAGTACATAGCACAAGACCCACTTCCTGTAGACAAGTATTTCTTTGGGGTTGCTCTCACAGGTAAGAAATACCAGAAGGGTCCTCGAACCTGAGGAGCTGATAACAAGGCAGTGGTACCACTGATCTTTGCCAGTGAGTGTCTACAGGAGGTAGAAGAGTCCTGTGGAATCACATTTACAACTTTGAATGCACAAATAAACGTCAGGATCTAAGAGAAATACTGCTGTCCAACATTGGTGATGCAGAGACTTGAAAAATAGGTCTGTGGAACTAGTTTCTTGTTGCTTAACATACAATACATCTCTATAGACCAATGACAGAGACAAATGATAAACCCTTGAGACTGTGCAGTTGAAAACAGAACCAGAAAGTCCTGTTTGAGAAGCACAGAGGCGAAAACTCCTGCCTTGTTCACTCTGTTCTTGTTTCTGCCTTCCGAAAGACTGTCACTCCAGGCTGTGAATGCATCCAGGCTGAAAATGATTACAGGTCTCAGGTTCCTGGAGACAAAACTGTCAGAGTGCAGCAGCACAACTGTACAGAATCTAGCTATGGAGTAAACAATGGCAAGTCTAGTTCCCCTCAAGGGAGACTCAAAGAGGCACAAACACTTGTTTGAGCAGGGGGTAGTTCAGACAGTTTGTATTTTACATGCATTGTGCATGAGAGATAAGAGTATCTCAAATCCACTGTGTCTCCTGATTGCAATAGCTTTAAGCTTTAAGATGAATTGTAAGCAATAGCAGACTTACCACACCTTAGGGTTAGAGCTCGGGTTAGGCTTAGGGTTAGCACTTGCTAGTGCAATATGAAAAACCTCTGCAGACAAAGGAACTTTTCATTTTTCAGTGACTGATTGATGCAGTGACCCTGTCCACTTGTATTTAGAAAAATCTAATAAAATTTGATTTTGCGTACAGCTTTTGGAACATTTTTAGCCCGTGAAGTGATTTATTCTTCAGTCTAAGGCGGAAGACAAATATTCAACTTTTCAAGTTTGCTTTACTCTGTCAACACAAATAAAAGACACCATCACATGGAGGCTGCATCAGACATTGTTAATGGAGTTTTAACCACCCTCACCAGAATAATAAGGTGTGTAAAAAAAAAAAGAAAAAAAGTACAGTGAAGACCTTTGATCCCAAGGTAAATGCCACGTCAATGTGCAGACTGGCTTTAAGGGTTAGTAAATAGAGGGGGGCTCGTGTAAAAGCCTGATACACAGAGGGCTGAGTTGTATCTGCAGAATAGAGGATCTGTCTTCAGATCACCTTCAAGGTCTCGCTTTTAGGAAATATGCCAGCAAAGATCTCCACTTCCACAAGCAACTTTCCAATCATAACTAAAAGATTTAAGCCTCTTCTAACCATTTAAAAACATAAACAAGCCTTCAACCACCACACATCACACAAATGTCACTGTGGTATCTAGTCAGTCTGAATGAAATCTTGCAAGTGATGCAAGAAAAGCAAATAAAAACATAAAATAATGACATAATAATGTGAGAAGTTGGATTTTGGTATGTAAAGAATAAACAGCTGAAAAAAAACGGCGCTGTCAAAGGCTTTAACTTGGTGGAACCCTGTGGGCATGTAGGCATTTAAACCGAAACAAATAAGCAAGGGGCAGTTACAGGATACTTTACAAGTGTAAACAACAAACATTACTCATAGGACTGCTACTTCTAGGAAAATAACGACTGCATTCCTATATTGCTTAGGGAAATGGGACAGGTAAGGCAGGATTTGGGTCAAATTTCCTTTTCTCAGAACAAGAGGGGGACTAAATGATTAGTTGAGCTGCAGAATGTGAAAGCGTTCGCACAGTCATACAGATGTAAACTAAATATGAGGATGTGTTTCTGCCCAAACAGTGTGGAGGTAAATCAATCACGCATTCTCACGTGGTAAACAACCCAGGAATTAGTTAATGGATAATCAATGAAACCAACCACTGTTGTGACACACTTCTGTTAGCCCTGAATGTTCACACACTAGCAGACTGAAACAGGGATGCCTCGGGGTTATTTTAGCAGTTACTTCACAGTGCCTGTGGCTACGCATTAACCACCGCTTTTACAGTGATGTGCTGCAAAACCACTGAACACCTGTCATCTGTGATTTCCAGGCCATATTTCAAGTCTGGGATAAGACGCTGAGCGTGTAATAAAAACTTCACAGGTTCAAGTTCAGCCTGAGACATTTGTTTCATTTCCTGTCACATTTAAAAGACACAAAAGCACACACACAAGAATGCTGAACTCCTTCTGCAGCTCGGTGACACACTTTGGAAACACTCTAGAGGCCACAAACAAGTGTTATGCAGGTGTTTCACAATAAGAGCACCATGTCTCACACCTGAATGAAGTCTTGTTTACTTTTAAAGGATTTTAATCACACATTATTGACATCACTGTCACTGTGCATCAACCACGCTGACCGCAGACCTTCTTAATAAACAATCCACATCTTCATAACCGCTGTTAGAGTAACAAGGCGTGCAAACGAGCCAATAAACAGCCATTGTGTTGAGTGCATGGCTTGCTAATGAATAGAGATGTTGCCTATTTAATGAGCAGGCGCCACTTTAGCTGCGCAGGCGTGCAAACTGAAATCAGATTAGCCTGCCTCCATACAATAACAATGGTGCTATAATCCTGGAAGAATTTATTAATGTGCCTGCAAACAGCCGTGTGCAGGTTTATGGATAAATACAAATATACTAAAGCTGGGGAAAAAAGCTGTTTCCAGGCTCTGTGCATGAAACTAAAATTCCTATAGTCTCTCAGCTGCTGCAGGAGGGTGCACCTCTTGTATATATATATATATATATATATCCTATATAAAAAAGGCCAAATGAAGACATCTACCTTACGACAGACAGCCCAATCCGAAGCCGCCATATCCTCGGGAAATCTCGCAGGTTTGAGAAGCGATCGGTGCAAGATCGAGAGAGGAGCGAGCAAGGGGGGAAAAATAGTCCCCGACCCCGACCACGTCCTTGTTTGTTTCCCAACAGCGCTGCCGCTGTCAAAAATCCCCCACCATGTCCATACAAAGCAGAGCCATGGAGCTCACACCCGCAGGAAGTGACCTCATGAGTGACAGCTGGTGGAGAGGAGGCGCACACCCCCTGACACACCTATAGTTTCGGCGAATAGAAAGCGCGCAGCAGTTTCTCTTGAGACGGACGCCCCCTAACCATGACAGCAAGAGGGGCCGGAAGAATTCCCTCCCTTTATAATAATTTCCTGCAGTGCAAAGCTGAAAAATCAAAGAAAAAAAACAAACAAAAAACACATGCACTGATTGCAAAGGGTTGGAAACTGACAATCGACGGCAGTGTGATAATCAAATACAAGAGTGCTGAACTGATACAGGCTGGCAAAACGTGCAGACACTGACATGACACTGTCCTCACATGACCCACCCCCGGTCACCCAAGTGTTTCCTCTTGATCTAATTTCAACAGTATTGTGTAGTTCAGTTCACAGTAAGTACAAGTCAGTGAGTAAATTGATGCATACGACTAGTGATAATACTTTAAATGCTGTGAAACATATTTCTGGAAAAATAAGGTATAAAACTTAATGAGAAGCAGATAATCAGAATTAATTTAGTTCACAAAAAATGCTTTTATAAACATTCAGACTATAAACTGAAACCTAAAGAAGTATAAATACCAGCATCTTCACTGTTTTTCCACAGAATTCAGACAGGCCTTCTCTAGAAACTCCCTTTTTTCTTTCACTTTTTATTTTATTCAGAATCATTCCTGACCTTTTGGCAAGATGTGTGTGCCATGTAAGTTTGCACAACAGTGTTAAAATGAAAATATATTTAATTGGTCTTGTAACACAGAAAGAATTTAACTATCACACATATGGACAAACAGCCACACTACCATATCATTAAAATACTCCGTTATAAGTAGAAGTCATACTGTATACTGAATTAAGTGCAAGTACTACTAAAGTATTTAAGTGCAAAAGGTAAAAGTACTGCAGAACATTATAACATAACATAACATCATTCTAAATAAAGTTAAACATAATGTTGTAGCTATTTAAGGTAGACATCATTTCAAATGTTTGATAAACTGGTGGGTAGTTTAATCTCTAACAATGCATCATATTTCATTAACTCGTGTGAAATCTAAATCTGAAGTAACTGTAGCTGTAAAAAAAAAAAAAAAAAATGTGGAAAGTACCCTGTATTAGTACCACAAGTATTCAGTATTGACTGTGACTTTCCACCACTGACAGTGTCTGTACACAGATTTGTTGCTGTGAACTGTCTATACAGGGTTGTCTATGGTGGTGCAAAAAATAGATAAGGTCTCTCTCTGCTTTGTTTATCCACATTAGGAGTTTAAAAGAGAAAATCTCTTTGAAAAGAAGCAAAGGAGGAGGTAAATCTGAGGAGAATTGATTTTTATGTTCATATTTTGTCCAGAAATTGACCTCTGTCTCATCACAAACCTGCTTCTGTCGATGAAAAGTCCTTCCATACACATTTAAGACACATAAAAATACTTTGATCTAAATAATAACTTGAATCTAACATGTTTTCCCACCAAATCCAGTACATTTGCACCTTCTCTCTCTATGTACATATATTTTGCTTCAGAATCGAAATGTCTGGATGCAAGATGGCTTCTAAGTCCAAAAAGAAACTTCCCTTTCATCAGAGGAATGAGAAAACAGCCTTCAAGTGTCAAATTCTGCATATGCATAATTCTGTTGCATGAAACGCACACATCCAAACATTCAAACTGACATGTTTGAATGCAGGATGACTTGTTTGCTTGTATACAGGCCGTCTCATGTGGAAACTACAAGATCAAGACAAGTTTTCTCTCAGTCCTCTCAAATCTGAAAGCAAAAGAGACCACGTCTTTAAATTTCCAGATGCCTTGGCAGCACAGTATAGTTTATGGGATGCTGACCAGTGCATGATCCCGCTAATTGTGCACATGAAAACCTATGCACTTTTCAGGAGAATCCCATGGCAGCTGGAGAAGACATTGTGTTGCGCGCTGACACCAGGCCAAGTTGTGAGGGTTTCCAGTCAAACTGTTGCAACAAACTGCCCATTAATGAAGCAGCTCTGTTTTCCCAGCTCACGCCAGATGCTGAGTGTGCGACCCCGTTTGCATCTCTCTGCTCTCTTTCCTCATCCCGTTCCCCTTCGCAGCTCCCCATCACATTCTGTCCACGTCTTTGGCAAAGCAATGTGGGGGCGTCACTCTAAAGCTTGGCTCAAGGCCTGGAAGCAGATACTGGCTGGTCTGTATGAGTCCTGGGACCACAGTGGACCCCCCCTCACGTCCTACACGCACACTCAGCACTTTCATGCATAGTATTCAGATCCTTCACTGAGGTAGTAGAAGAAAGAAAATCTTTACAACTTTGAAGTTCTGCTCATGCGATAAGGCATCAGATAAAGCATAGGTAACATTTTTATTTAAGATTTTTGTCGGTTGATGTGAAGCTAAATTAACCAATTTGCTGATAGTTACTTGCAAAGTACTTCAAAAATTAAGTAAAAAGTACAATATTTACCTCTGAACTATTACTGTTACTGTACTGATCTACAATATGCAAGTAAATGTACTTACATATTTCCAAACACATACACTCACTGCATGAAGTCAGTCATGAAGAAGTAATGCATAGAAAGAACCAGAAATGTTTATTTAATGATCTTGGCAGATTGGGGATGTAAATAGAGAACTAGAGGACAAGTAAGAATTTATGCTCATGGCTCATTTCAGCTGACATCAGTCCTATAAAATAATGCCCTTAAACCTCACACTTAGTTCAGCACTGTATGAAATTAGAGTTAGAGTAAGCAGTTCCCTTACAACATCAGTGATGCATCTCCATCACTCAAAATGAGGTTCTTAATGTAAAATCCTGGTGACTGTAATTGGAAGATTCGGTTCACTCAGCCTCTCTACGGTCTGCAGTGTGATCCATAGCAATTCCTCCATGTAACATCAGACTAAAGATATACAACAGTTAGAGTTATGGAAGTATTACGATGTGAAATGAGTAACAAGACACAACAAAAATACTCAAAGTGTCTATGCAGAAATGAAAATTGTCCCTTGTGGTATTGGTTGTTAATGGTGATGCATTAAAGTGGCATTATAAAGTTGTAGTTGGGTAAGATGGCGAATTTTGTAACGACATTAAACATGAAGGTTCACTTTTAATCGAAACAATCCAAATTCAAGGTGGATTTACTTGCTTACTGAAGGTTTCAGTCACATTGTATAATTTTCATAGGATATGATCAGTGAATGGAGTTTACTCAGTTCTCATGGAGATGGTCTGCTGACAGAGAAGCTGATTTTAACCACAGCATTTTAGGACATCACGTCCATGAAAGTTCAATCTCAAGCTTGGAAATAATCCCAACTCAAAACAACGAAGCAAACTTCATCGGCTCCAGAATAGCAAGTGTGTCCCTGAGATGGGACTTGTTTGTCAAACTTTTATGATATTTAAAGTATCGAAAATGTTCATCTGCAGAGTGACCAGGCCTACCTACAGCTGTCAAATAAATGTAGCGGAGTTCAAGTATAAAGTAGCATCAATTGGCAAAGACAATAAAGTAAGTAAAAGTATGAGTACCTCAAAACTGTACTGAAGTGTTGCATTTGAGTAGTTGTAGTTATTTAGATTCAAACACTGCAGCTGGTTGTTTCTGTGACCAGAGGATCAGAGAGAAACACAGTCCGACTCAACACTGAATATATAATATCAATCAATGGAAAATCTTGTCAAAATAGATGAATCTCAAACGTACACCCACACAGATGTCATCTGCAGTGCACTGAGCTTGCTGGTGATTTCTCCACGTGAGGACGACATGGGGAAATATTAGACTCAGAAGATACGGCTCGTTGCAACACGACTCAAGAGAGCAGACAGAACCAGTAATGGGCTACGGTCAAGACATTCTGTCTGGACAACAGCTGGTTTCCCAATTAAGGGGAGACTCAGACTGCTTTCCACATCTAGATCATTTAGATAATATAATGACAACGGAACCATTCCCTTACAACATCTCTGTCCCTGAACTGCGCTGGGTTGTAATAAAAAAGACTGTGAAGAAGTAAAAACTTGATGGCACCCATCCTCAGAATCTTTGGGGAACACTTACTGCTCCACTGTCCAACTTAATTTGCCAGTTTTTCAAATTGAATCATGCCATAACATGCAGCTTCTGTGATGCAATGAAATCAACAATAATCAAATTATGTCAGTATTTATACTACTTTTGTGTGTTATCCTCTGGTATGGATGACATATAATGACATGATGACATGTATATTCAGTTTAGACTGAAGAGTCCGTGGTTTTCAGTCATATACTGTAACACTGTAGCTTTTTATAGGATAAGCTTGATGTATTTAGGTGAGTGGCATGTACTTCATTTGACAAGGGTTAATATGATGACCCACTGAAGTATAATAAGTGGGTCAATGTTGAGGTTTCACAGCAGCCGGACCTCTGCTGCCACCTACTGCTGACAAACTGCACATCACGGTTACGTGGTTACGTCTCCTGCACAGTCCTGATCCAGTTTTTAAAAACATTACAACAAGCAGCCTGTTGACACTGGAAACTATGGACTTTGTAGTTCAATACCTACAATAAAGTAGATGTTTGATCAATTGATTAATATTTAATTTTTCTGCCATGTCACGTCAATTTTATTTATAAAGACCAAGTACAATTTTTCCCCTAATGACTATCTGTAGGATTGATTTTATTTTAATAGGGAAAATTTGAACCACAGAAAAATAATCTACAATTGTTTTGATGATACATTAATGATCTAAGTTATTATTTATTTAATTCTTAAGCAGAAATGCCAAAACATTAACTGGTTCCAGCTTTTTAAATATGAGCATTTGCTTCCAATCTTGCTCTTAAATGATTGTAAGTTGAATATCTTTGGATTTTGGACTGATGGTTGAACAAACTTTGATTTTTAGGTAATTGTAATGGGCATTTTTCACAATTTCACAAATGAATAGTGGAGAAATTAGCAGGCAGGTGAATTGATCCTGAAAATAAATGTTGGTGGGAGCCAACAGAAAAAACAGTACTAAGATTACAATGTGGAGAAAGAGACAATATTGAATCAATAAAGTGCAAACATGCAGTCTACAGAGAATGTTGACTCCACTGAGCGTCCACTAGGTGGTGCTTCTACCACATGTATAAGTGAGTTAGGCCTGATAACTGCTTTTCTTGAAGTTGCTGTATATACTCTTAACTGGTTAATGATATCAAAATTGTTTTGACGTGCAGAAAATCTAAATATGAACATGTACAAAATATATTTGTTACAGAAAAAAATAATTTCATTTCCTTGCCCTACATTTCATGCTGAATATTACATTTTATAATCACCATGGCACCGATTAATGTGGCTGAATCTATTTAGATACAGGCTTAGCTTTGCTTCATTTCAGCAAATGCACTCTGCTCGGTGGTTTATTTGAGGGGCCTGCCCACACAGAGCCCTCAATCCTATCCACTTACATTCGATCAATAACACTATTCCATTTATACAGCTATGACATCATATCAAGGCTTAGAAAAGCAGCGCTGAGAGTGTTATTCTCGTCAAATTCCTGGCAACTTTGTATAAAACAACAGTATATTATTGAATTCTGACTCATATGTTTCAGACTGACTCTCAAAAGCTTTTCATTAGTTCCTTATTGCATGGGAAAAGAATATCCCAGGGTGCACGGCGAAGCTTTTTGCAATGTTTTTGGTGAAGTGGTGAGGAAGGAGGAGATGAAGGATGGAGGATGGCCTTTAGAGATGCAACCCCAGAGACATGATGCACACAGAGCCATTGTCTCATCAGGCTTAGTATTCAGCTCACTTTGCTCTATCACCAGGGCCAAGGCTCAAATCAATTCAATATGGTGGCTGGAGGGGGGACAGCTACGCAGTGGGTGCAGCCCATATACAACTACATCCAACATTGGTCTAGACACATGGGATACAGTACAGTGGTAGATTTTTTCCCACGCTGCAATGTACTGCTCTGTGCTGTGCTACACCAGTGAGATACTGTCACATAATCCTTCTCATTGTGCGTGTGAGACATTTGGTGAATGTATAACTAGCTCAGCATGTTTGGTGTGAAACCTTGACATGCAAAGAGCAAAATATGTGCAAACAAAGGCAGTGCACAGTAAAAAAAAAAATCAGATCAGTGTAGATGCATATTCATAGTAAAATGCATATTATGTTACCTTAAGTTGATCATTGGTTATATGTATGTTGAGTGGAGATACAGGGGTGAGCGAGGGCTCTCACTGTGAATGTCAACCCCAAGTCTGACCTTGATATGAGATACAGAGCTACAGTCTCAGACAGTGTGGCATGTCTGATGCCCCAAGTTGGCCTGATATTGGCCGGCACTCACCTCGTCATCTATCTGTGTGTGTGTGTGTGTGTGTGTGCTTTGGCCAGAGTGAGCAGTAGAGTACTGTAACCATCATCTGTTGCCATATGAATCATGCTGTAGCCCAGGAGGTGAGACTGTGCCACGGCTCTTCTTTCCATCTGCTCTGCGCTGAGGTTTTAGGACGTGTCTGGGCTCTGCTGGCTGATCCCAGGCAAGGATGAAGGAAATGTTTTCAACAATTTCTCAATTATTCAAAAAGAGAATGATAAAAACAGTTGGCTCTGTTCAAAACAGGCTGGTGGACAGGATTAACAGTAAGATGAGTGGTTTGTTGTTTGTGTAGTTGGTGTTCTGGCTTTCACCGGAAGAGCGCACAAGCACTACTGAGAAGTAACATTTAAAGTGACATTTACATAATGTGAGAGTAAGAGAACAGGAATAAATGCCAAAGACAAGTTGATTCATCGTTTTATTTTTTTTTATTGAAGTTTGTAACAGAAAAAAATCCACGACAAATCTCACATTGAACAGACTTTACCTGCTGGTCCTCTCTGCTGCTGTGATTGGCTGTGAACGCCCACGTTACGGGTAAGAAGTGGAATGGTGGCTCAGGGCCAGGGCTCAGACCGTTGACCTGGTTTGGTTTGTTGATTTTGGGAGCTTTTCTGTGTTGTCTGCATGGCGAAGTATTGCTGCCCTCCAGGGAAGGCAGTAGGTTGTATAGTTATCTCCTGATTGGGCAAAATCACTACCCTGAAACCACACAACCTACTACCTCACCCCGTTCGAACATCAGAAAGGTCCTACAGGCTGGCGAGCTTTGGAGAGCATTACAGTGGAGTGACCTATAAACACTAGTACATTCATACATCCTCGTACATTTTCACACATCTTCAACTTCTTTCCTATCATATAAGTTGACTTAATTTCTGAAATACTAATTACAAGCAGTCCCGTGATAACCATGCAAGAAAAATCACATTAAAAGGACAGAAATTAGTGCTGAGGAAAGAGGAAAGACAATTAGATGAAAGTAGATTTGTGTAAAAGTTTACACAATATACAGTGTCTGATGAAATATGAAGCATATGGTACAAAAACAACCAGCAAAACACTTCTGATCAAAAGACATTTTTATTGACTACAAAGTCTTGAAGTGAATCATGAAAATCACAAGATGGAAAACTACCTAAAGCATCTACAATGACCTACCTCGACCAGTTATGTTATCTTAGCAGTCAGTGGGTAAACATACACATTCCAGTGTTGATCCAGATCCAAAAAACTCCGACAACGGCATCTGATGACATTACAGCCACTTCAGGAAAGACAGTAAGTTGTATAGTTATCTGACAGGAAGGGTATAACCCTAAAACTATACAACCTACTACCTCACCCCAAAGGACAGTCTTTTAAAACAAAGTCGTTTCAGGTCCCCATTCATGCAGGTAATCCGCTTCGACACACCTCACTGAATACAAAACAGTAGTTATGATTCACAGAAACACAAATACACATGCCACTCTCCGCCGGGACACCTCACCGGTGTGACAGGATTCTGTGTGACGACGACTGGGTCACTCGGTTCATGGCACTGAGCTGAGGGGGGAATTCAAATGATTCAACAAGGCGCATAGGTCCCAAGCAAATCGTACTGCCAAGATATTTCCATAGTCAAATGTGACCAGTAAATAACTTAAAGTATGGTGTGACATCCATTTTACGGAAAATGGTTTGACCTCTAAACTATTCATTCTGCTCTTTAAATAGTGTTTCAAAACAGCCAGATTGTAGATGATGGTGGCAAATGCAGTCGTCATGCTATAGGATTGGTTGTCAAAAGAGGTGCAAGGAAGATAAAAAAAATACTGGAAAGTTTGACCTCATCAGAAAAATTCAAAACAACTCTCTGGTTGAGCTGCTTGCATTTCATACAAAAGTACAACTCATATGCAACCTATAACATGTGGTCACATTACTTTGAAAATGCTTGGGGGAACCACAGCTCTGAAGCTAACCATTACTGATCACAGCGTACAATAGATTGTAAAAATAATATAATTACATAACAATCTGTACTGATTCCACTTTCCCCTTCTCTCTCAGTACTGTTTGAGTGCTTCAGAGAGGAGAGTGTTAACATTAGTGACCAGTGTTGACAGTGGGCGAGCTCAAGCTAGCTCATATCCTGGCCCACATGTGCAGAGCAGAGGGCCGCAGCTGCTGCCGCTGTTAATGTTTCTCACCTGCCCTGTAGCACGCAGCGAAAAAAAAAAAGAGGGTGGGGGTGGGGGTGGGGTCGCTGACATATCGCCTCCTACCTCCATCACGGTTTCAGCAGCACGTCAGGTAGCCTTCGTCTGAAAAAGAGAGAGAGGGGAAGTCTGTTACTTCTGAAACAAAAGGAAACTTCTTCAACACAGTGACTTTTAGATTTGACTTCTGTGAGATCAGTTCCTGGCTGACAATCTTTACAAGAGCGTTTCTGATTCTAGGGTGAAAACATATAATCTGGGCTTGCTTGCAATTTGCGTACGTGGTTCTGTGTACTTACAATATGCTTGTAAGAAACTCTGTATGGGTTCATGCTTGTGTGTTCTGTGAGAAAAACCACCTCATCCTGCATGTTTAATATGTTTGTCACACAATCTGCCGGACCAAAGTCATATCAGGCTAATCTTTGTCAGCACGCAAGCTCGCGCCGGTAATATTATTCTGTCTGTGAAGGCACAAATGTACAGCACAGCACAACACAGAACGGTATGTCTTGAGCTGAGAGGCCCCATTGTGTCGGCTCAGTGGTGAGTCTGAGGCGCTTTGCATTATTCAACACTGCCGTACTTACAATCCACTCATCCACTGTTATGGTGTACTGTAAGTATGCGCAAGCACACACCCTTAGAGGGTAACGCACACACACATGAGGAGCACATAGACACTCTGCAGACAGAGACAAGCTGACAGAAGGAAAGATACAGTATGGCAACCTACAGTATGGCAACCTACAGTATGTACATACTGCATATACAGTAAGAATAGAGGATACTGCACAAGGATCTATTAACTCCAAGAGTAAATAAGTCCAAAAACAAATTTACTTTTTACATTTTGAAACTAAAACAGGCTGCAAACGTCAGATGCAGTTTCTGTTTTGCAGAAAATACAAACTTCAAATGAAGTTGCACATTCGAGAACACTCAAATCGAGCAATGAAACTTTAGCATGTCTTGACTTGAAGTGCTTGAACGCTAACTACGTGTGGAAAACTGTCTGCTCTGCATAAAAGCGTACCGCCATTCATATCACAGTCTATTCTCATTGTGCAGCCCTGCAAAACACTCAGCGGTGTGGGGTCCAGACTTCATAAGGTAAGGTCAAGGCACACTGTCCTCTCAGTCTGCTGACTGGACATACTTCAATCTAATATAGTAGATGGCTCTGGGGTCCTGACCAACAGAGTGCATGTCCAGGAAAGCTATTGCTTTCAAGTGAAGCCAGTTGCTATCGTCCAGTGACAGGGAAATATTCACACTCGCACACACATACTGCAGAGGACCAATATGCAACGCAAGCACACACACACACACACACACATAAGCATGTACCCTTCTGCACACTTGTTTATGGCTCTTAACACAGTTACGCGTTACAATCTAAAAACACCTCATTTACTAACAGCTTGTCCACCTGAAAATCCAGTCTTCTTAAAATTGTGCAAACTCAGCAGGCACTCCTCAATTTGAAAGCACAGCGTCTGTAACTGATACACTGCTTCAGCCTTGCACCTCCATTAGCTGTTTGGAAGTGCCGGGGTGCAAAGTCCTGCTTTCTACACCTCATCGTCTCCTAATGCCACACAAACACACACACATACACACACACACACACACACACTTGCAATGCATAAACAAATACATACAGGCACACAGGGACACAGTTTGGAATACACACATTCACACACAAACATGGGAAAAATAACCCTTTAGAGAGAAAAAGGCAAAACATGATATTCATTTACCTCATCGCATTTTCACACAACGTTCGTGGCAAAAGGCACACACTGCTTAAAAAGCCACTTTAATTCAATCACACTTCAGTCTAAGTGCTACAGTGCCTATCAATCAATACTGAAGCTGAGTTTCACTGCAAGTAAGATGGAGTGGAGTGCTGTAACCTTGTAACCTGATCTTTGGGATTCTGGTGGTCTGTGGTCACTCAGTACGGCGGGTAATTCAGAAAAAAAGAAGCATTTATGCATCTTTGTTATTTTCTGTAAATTTCTACTCATCCACCACTCTATGACTGAAAACACTACAATTAAATCACTTGTTTGGTGTATGTGGTCCCACTTGTCGAGGTTATCGGGTCTTCACCTGGGTTTTAGGGCTCTGGGATGGTACACATTTCACATTTTCTTCATCATTTTACCAGGATGGGATCAGGATATATCTTTGATGAGAGTGTGGCACCACAATTTACATGTCAATAACGAAGTCATGATGCTCCTCTACTGAGCTAGGCAGGTGTAGGACTGAAAATAGAACTTTGTATCAAACCTAAATATTTAAGACTTTAAGACAGATAGTAAAATTTCAAGTACAGTAAGTTTGAATTTCCAAAATTAGACTCTTGTATTCAGAGTATTGCCAGGCTGCTTGTAAATTGTCTTTTTAAGATTTTGTAGAAACATACGCTCATTCCTGAAGGTACAGTAAGGTATTACTACCAAAACTGAGGTTTATTTGGCACTAATGCTGAAAATATCAAATAATATCCAGTGCAGAGAGTCTGCTCACTGTAGCTCACTCTCCATCTTCATTTAAACACTTGGTGACGTTCAAGAAACTGCAGTCTTCTTAAGACCTCAGATTTACTCCTCTCCTCTCCTCAGCTCAGCCTTTCTTGATGCTTTTGGCACCACAACATGATATGAGTGCTTATGGTTGTATTCATACACAGTATATCTGCTCATGACTCCTCGTGTTTATGCATATGTGGCTTCTCTTCTATCAGGGATGTGGTCGACAATACCTAGAAGCTCGTTTGCATAGATTTCTCTCCCGTCTGTGTACATATCTACATATTTACCCTGCTACAAGTGAAGTGGTGCCTGGGTGCAGACAGGAGGAATCCAGATAGACACGGTGGAGCATTTATAAAGGGAAGCATGGCTTCTGTGCCCCCCTTCCCCCTGCTCCTCCCAACAGCCCCCTCTGGGTAGCACAGCAGGCATGACCCATCTATTTATACCAGGGCCAGGGGGGAGGCGGCGGCAGGAGGGGGGAGGACAGGAGAGGAGTGGGGGGGAAGAGGAGAGGCTGCATGGGCAGGTCCTGTTACACATGCCAGGGGGGATGGCTGGGGCAAGCCACAGGGGGATTCTGCTCAAAGTCAGACAGGCTGACCTCCCCGTCACCTCTGCATGAGGCAGATACTGAGCTTGCAAACCGTGTGTGAGTGTGTGTGTGTGGTTGAAGAGGGACCTTATGGGTGTATATGAAGGTGTTTGATTGTACTGTACAGTATGTGCCTATGGGGTCTGTGCATGTGGAGCTACAGGTATGCATTAATGCACTGAGCGCACATGTGTGAGGTGTGCTGTTTGTGCGTGCGGATCAACATACGTATACATGTGTGATGGAGTGTGTGTGTACTCACGCCTATGTGCATAATATGTGTGTCTGCCTGTCAGGCTGTGAGATGAACCGGCCCCAGTGACTTACTCCCCCTCCCCACCACCACCACCACCACCACCACCACCCTCCATCCCTCCATCCCCCAGCAGAGCCATAAACATGCCAGGTGAAGAGGGCTGGATTAGGCAGAGTTAGCTGATCCCAGTGCGGCCCCCCGGCCCCATCTTTAGAGGTAAAAAACGACCCCAATCATTGTAATGACAGGGCACGCAGCAGGGGTCGCCCAGTCCACTCAGCCCAACCTTGCCAGCTGCTTCTCATCTCTCACACACAGTATACAGTCACATGTGCATAGAGAAACATACACACACTAGCATGCACGCATACGCAGAAAAGCTGTAGGATGCACAGCAGGGTGCAGGCCTATAGAAAGGTCTACATGGAAACTACTTGTTTATAAAGGGTTGGCAGGTATCTATTACAACAGGACACCTTTAAATATGATGCAGTTTAAATCACTGTGCTCGTGGTAGTGAAGCCTAAAGACAAAAACACAAATGCTTTATCCTACATTAATCATTGGAAGCTTAAAAATTAGTTTTGTTTTTGTTTCACCTTTGGTAAAATCGTACAAAATTGCACTCTGAGGCATTCTTCACCTTCATCTTATCCATTATTTTCTTATATATGGCTTTTCCGTGCAATAACCACAGGCAAATATACAAATCTATGTCTTGATCAAATTTATACAGTGGAACAAGCATACAGCCCGTGGCTGCTGCTGCTCCGACTTTATGGTTATAAAAGGTTAATGGCATTGTATAAGGTTGTGATCAGATGGATATTTTGCAATAATCAAATTCAGTGACACATAAGCGCTAAAAGTACGTAAATCGTGGTCATGCACCAAAAGATTAGAAGATGATGTAATCCTCCAAAAAGTTCACAAATTGGCTTTTTTTCTCTCTGAGTGGATTGTGATATTTTCCCACAATGCATTATACCAATGAACATCTCGTAGAAATACAAGTCTATTTTTTTTTGCTCATGTCAAGATTCACAGACTCAGCCTTTGTGACGCCATGCTAATGGAAGCTGGTGAAACGTGCGTTGCCATGTGGCTGCCCGGTGACCTGTCTATTAGGAGAAGTCCATAGTCCTGACACGTCTACATGCCCAGCTCTGCTCTGGCCTGCCTGCAGGGCCCCTTTCAGCTTGGGCAGTGCCCCATTGAGCTGCATCTGTCGCCAGCTATATTTAGAGGGTGGGACAAATACCATTCTCCCTGGATATGAACTTCAGCTGACAGACAGAGGTCCAGTGTAGGCAGACGGGGATCTGTACAGTTTGTAACCTTGAAGAGCTTACCCCCAGGCTACAGCTGGCTATGGTCACACTCACTACAGTGGTTAGCAGTTACAGCTGAAAGCTAAGGCTGTAAATACAGCACAGTTAACCAAAGTTAGCATTGAAATGCTTGATTTGGCAGCAGTTATTAGCACACAGTGCATATAGTTCCAGGACTGCTGCCAACATGAGGGAGACTGTACTACAGATAAAGAGATTTAATACGTTTCCCCTCTGTGAGTTAGAGAGGAATAATGAATTCATTTCTGTGGATTTGAATCCCCATCAAATAGTCCTACATTTCTGTCTATAAGCATTCCTGTGTGGGGCTGTGCCAGCGAGGCAGCCAGCGTGTGATATGTGACCATGTTGCATGGCCATCTGCTCTATATAACCATAAACAAAACGCAGGCAGGCCAGCTTTACAGTATCACTTCCAAGAGGTCTAGGCCGGGTAAATGTATTCATGCTTTGCTCTCTGGGTAGATGCTGTAGAGATATGCCCTAGAAACAGGCCACGGTTATGCAATAGCATTCATAATTCATTCCACAAACACAATATGGAGGCCACTGTGTCCCATATGCAAACACATGGCCAGATTAAGGAGCAGGGAGCCAAAGGGGACAGAGTGCATTCTGAACTGTTAGCAAAGCCACTGACTGACTGACTGACTGACTGACTGACTGACTGTCTGTCTCAATGAGAGTTTGTCTGTGACAAGCCTAAATAGGCCAGGTCTTTACTGCTGGAGGGACCTCTGCTATATTTTGCACCTAGAGTCTAAATCAGTTACATGCCAGCAAAGACACACACTGATACAGTACAGCAGTTTTTAGAGCATCACTTCAAGACATAAACAGATATACGCTCGTGCTTGTACTGTCATTGACAGCTTTCTTTACATTTATAATATAAACATGTTGATGTCTTCTATATTTTTTTCATTTTTTGGCACACAGCTTACCTGTTAAGTTACCCAAAAAAAAGGCAATCAAGTCATTTCTGTGTCTCTGATTAACAGATGGTTCTGATTCTTCCATGAGCTAATACCAAGTTGAGCGATTACATTTAGCAAATTAGCAACTGTCTGAAGATAATAAACTGTTTTGAACATCTAGGGGCTAATTCCATAAACTGTGATTGTGGTGGGTAATGAAAGAAAATGACTGTGCAACAGATGGATATTGGGTTGTTAAGATGAAATAGTTCCAGGAGTAAATTAGGCTACATCAGTTATGTTGAGCAAATGATTACATTTTCTTTCCCCGCAACTGTTGGTCAAATGACAAAAAAAAAATTTCCACTAATCTTTCACTAGAAATCAACATAATGTGTGCTGAGATGCTGGATTATTTTTTGCGTGACTTTGTCAGGTGAGTTTAACAATGGGCTGATCAAAAGAAAAGCAGCAGCAGACACCCACTGGAAGCCTGTAGTATCTGTGGTCTTAGGGTCAGATGAGAGGAGGATTTTAATAACATCTGCACATGTAATCAAATGCCTGGCACATGAAGAATTCCAGAGCCGCAGGCAGCTAGCTACTGTAGCTAGAGGTTGCAGGGTGGGGCTTGGGGTTACTAAGTGTGTATGATCCAGGCACAGATGGGATTGAAGCCTCAGCTCACAGTGTGTTGTGGTTAGGGTGGAGACAGGTACATGAGAAGAGGTTAAACCTTTACCCATGCAGCTCCGGCTCTAGAGAACTCTAAGCAGGCAGGTTGTGTTACTGTGACGGCCCGGGCTTCTGGGGACTGCTGGGTGGTGGTGTGAGAGGAGAGAGAGGGAGGACTGATGGAGGGTGAAAGGGGGTCATGCAGCTGTGGGCTCTGCCAGCACATTTGCCCCGATGGAAAAGAACCGTTTATGGCGTCCACCCAAGGTCAGCCCTTCGAGAAGAAGAGCTGGGAAGGGTCCAGAGGGGAGGCTGCTTGTTTGTATGCAGTCAGTCGGCAACAATTAAAAAACCTCTCTCCAACCGACAAAAAAAAAAAAAAAAAAAAGATATTAAGTTGTACGGTTGGAGCGCCTCTTTTCTCCAATTCCTACCACTTCTCTCTGTTTATTTTAATTTGCTCCTCAACCCAGCATCCGGTTGCACCCACTTTTTTCTCCCCCCCCCACTTTACTCTGTCCCTCTCATCCTGCTACCTGACTACTTTGGCAGCGATACACAAAATGGCGGCGGGGAGTTGAGAGCTGGAAGGCAGAGAGTGGAAGCCATTTTCTAACAGATCCAGGCCCCAGCACAGAGAGAGTCAAGACTTTCTGTGCCTGGTGGACAATTAAGATTACACCCTGAGTGTTTTCTGTGCACAAGTACTACAGATTATTGTTGTTTTTTTTAATCTACTGCACTAACAAGCCACTGGGACCACTTGGCCTTTCAAATGATATAAAGGCACAATATACAGCCATTATGATTTAACCTAATGCAGGCTCACGTCATAATAAGAGAAAGGAAATAGATGTAGACAGAGCAACTTACATGCCATGCATATAACAAATGAAACATACACAGCATCTACTTACAGACTTCATCTCATTAAATGAAATGCAAGACAACACAACAGCCTCACGATACATCATTAAATAACAACATATTAAATTTACAATACATTACGGTACTTACATTGCTGCTGCGATCGCCAGTCTGTCTGTCCGTGATTTCACTTGTTGGCCAAATTGTTTGTGCCTGTGGCTGAAGTCAAAACATATCATACTGCCTACAAGAGGGAGAGAGGGATAGAGAGAGAGAGAGAGAGAGAGAGAGAAACGGAGAGAGTGAGAATCGCACAGTTCAAGGGAGAGACAATTTACAGACATTTACAAACAGAGGGGAAGAGAAAACAATAGAGAGAGGAGCAGAAACAGAGAGAGTGATCAGTTGAAGAGCCAGCAGCAGCAGCAGCAGCAGCAGCAGCAGCACCAGAGGGCTGTAGGGGCTCCTCTCTGTAGCCTGTTTACTAATAAGCTCGCCCCACGGTCTTGCCTGGCCAAGGAAACTCATTAGTGGAACATGTAACACACCGCACCCTCTCTGCTGGCCTGTACAGCGGCCAACTCTCACTGCCGCATGCTCACCCAACACCAACACACAAGCTCTGCCGTGGCCTTGCCCAGTAGCACCCACTCGCTTGCATACGTGCACACACTTTGGCATGCAGTATTACTGAAAGCCTACGGTGTCATGTACGTGGGTGAAGTGGCGCATATGCGTGTACTTGTGAGCATAACAAGCGATATTCTGCACATGCGGCACAGTATGTTCACGTTCACGCATGAGGGCAAGCACAGGCTATGTGGTATTAATGTACGAGGCGGCGTTTGACATGTGCCCGTGTGTTATCCCGTGCGTGCGTAGGCGTGTTATGCCAGGACCATCATGTGGAGGTGAAATGGCACTAAAAAAAAAAAAACAGAGGTTGTTGGTCATCATTAGTCATATCTCAGATTGTGGAAAAATAGAGTGCGATAGAGATAAAAGAGAGACGTGAGGGTTGTCCTCTAGCAGGCCAAGGAGGACACTGCCAATTAAAGGCCCCCACTCAGTGCTGCAGCGGCTGCTGAAGGGTGATAATTCTGAACAAGGACGCTAATTGCAGCGCAGGACACGGCCTTGCCGGGGAAGGGTCTTTTATATATTGTTTCTAATGTTTGTAATTACAGTGCAGTGCCTTGGACCGCCGCCAGCACATGTTTATGGGCTCATGAGTAACCCAACTCCTCCAGCCCATGGAGGGAGATTCATGTCCGAGCTGTGCACTCACTGCACTCTGTGTGTGTGTGTGAGTCTGTGTGTTGTTTGTGTGTATATGCATGATGATGACTCACAAAGCCTGGGCGAGTACGTGCAGAGGAGATACAGTCTACTGTATTTTTTAGTATTCCACATAGATAAACACTGTATATACTGCATTTTCCTTTAATATAGCTCTTTTGTGACTTGTTGATTCCTAATCCTGAAATCTTTGGTCACTCTACCATTACATAGCAGCGTAAACAAGGAAACCTGAATATATAAACATCACTGGAGTGCTGAATTACAAAGCAGCACTACAGTCGTGGAAATTGCAGTCAAATCAGAAAAAGGAAAATGTGCGTAATGACATGTAAAAACACATGGCACGTTTGATATTATGTTTTCTGTACTGAAATGAGTAACAAAGGCAGCTAAAAGTAGTCAACGTAATCCAGCTCAGCACTGAAGAACAGTAAGAAAGTGATGGGGCGGGTGGGGGGACGAGGCGAGCGAGGTGAGGGAAGGGATTTACAGTATTTTGATAGTCGGAGAGTTGCAGGCGAGGCCTTTCAACACTTCCAGCTCTACCTCCAAGTGGAACAATTTTGCTGATTCTGCAGTTTTTCTATGACTAAATTGCCTTGGCGACAGCGCAGGCCAAAAGCTGAAGAAATATATGAGCGTTGGAAAAGAAAAGTTGAGTGGGCGCAGCGCAGCGTTATCTGGAATATCGCTTTGCCTGGCAGGTACATAAAACAAGTATCTATCCTGACGATGTGTGCTGAGAGACACTCGCACGAGATGCTGTAGACCGCAGACTAAAGCAGTCTCTATAACACATACTGAATACACTGAGTGGTCAAGGGCAAAGAAAACACAAGAGTTTTTATTTAAATGATTATAAATATTAATCTGATTGGGCGAAAGAAACTTCTGACAAAGCTTCAGCAGTACAGCAAGTGTGGTAAGAAAACTGCCTCTGCTTAAATAAACCTTGACATTTAGCTAAAGGACCCATGATGTAAAGCAACCAGGTGAAAGTTGCACAGGTCTTGTTTCAGAACGTCTGGAGGAAAAGAGAGGCAGTACAGGGGGGGAGGAAAATCTACATCATCTGTCACCCCTCGAAACTCACCCCCAGTCCAATATTATGTCATTATGACTGTGCTCACCGTCTCTGCGGAGTTGCTGTGGTTTTGTGGATAAATTACATGTGACACTCCCAGCTGACATCCTGATTAATACATGGAGAATAAAACGGCCCCCCCCAATCCTCGGTAGTCAACAGGGCAGTGGACTAATGGCTTCCATGTATGGTGAAATAAGTGAGGAAAAACAGGTTTAGATACTTTGGTGTGTGTGTGAATGAGTGTGATATGTGTGTGAGTCTATCAGAATATGTGTTTGGTTTACAGAGCCTTAATATGCATGCTTTCCTGCAACAATTGCGACCCGTAAACAACACCAAGAACCTGAAAATGTACCGTATATGTGTGTGTGTGTGTGTGTGTGTGTGTGTGCGCTGTATGCGTATCGGGGTCTCTGCCTCTTTGTCCAGCCTCTCTCCTTTCTTTTCAGGCCTGGCCTACTTCCTACTGTACTAGTAGTGCCTATCCTGTATGAATGCACCACAGCCTGTAGTGGCCACTGTAGATCCACTCATGCTGCTCTCCCACATTCCCAGTACAGGAGGGCAACAGGAGGGAGTCTGGCCAGCTTCTACACACAGAGACGCGATCAGGCTAGACAAGTCGTTCACGTCGTGGAGATTTTCAGACTGACTGTCATTCACTAAATAAAAGCCTGAAGCATATATTACTATTATTGACAGAACTGCTGTGAAAATGTAAGCAATTGTCTTGTATGGGGTTTGCAGAGTGCAGTGTGACCTTTAGATGTGTCAGGCTGCCAAAGTGGGAAATTTAAATAGTGCTCCATTTCCACAAGCAGTGACATGCTCGTGCTAAGCTGTTGCTTAGTGTTATATACTTTGCACCACTACTTATATGCTGTCTGCGAGAGGGCTGCACCTAAATCTAAGGCGCAACTGTAAAGTCAGTCGATAAACAAATTTTTCAACTTGAATAATATGTCAGATTTTTATTCTCCATGTCCTTCGTTTTATACTAGAACTTGAAAATGTTAAAATCGTGGCTGCTTCTGCTGTATCAAGAGAGTACTGTATTAAATGTTTGATTAAATGTTTGTTTGCTGACTGGGTTACATATCAATAACATCGTCCTGTGACCAGAAAATCTAATTTCTTTGACTTAAAAATTAAATTTCAAATCAAATTTAATTAAAAAAAAATCTAATTTTAAAAATACATTATTGTCAACACTGAATACATATTGTATATTTGTCTCTTGATTAAATATATAGAAAATAAAATAATCTAAAAACATTAAAATCGTCTCACAGGACTACACGTATGCATTTTTAGTACAGGCAGCTCAGTATGTCAATCAAATCCCTAAGCCTGACACTCCTCCAGAGAGCTCAGACATACAATATAACTTTCATTATGCTGTGCGGAGAAATAAAAGAGGCTTCATTATTATAGCAGAAAAAAATATATATTTACAGTGAGTGCTCACTTGGCCCCCATTCACTACTCCAATCTGGATTTTATATTAGCCAGGAGGAAATTGGATGGAATTCACAACATCACAGCAAGCTCATAAATGAAACAAAATCACATAATCTTAAATACCAATTTATCCACTTAACAAATGAAGCAGTGTATTGGTGGCTTATTGCTGTTTTGTACTGGTGAATGACTCATTTTCGTTGTGTACTGCTGCTAGTAAGAATACTGGCACATGACCTAAACCACATACTCAACACTTCAAAAGTATCTGGCAGAAATACTCAGATGGAGACATACAGTAGTCCATACAGTGCTGCTGCTTGCACCACACATGACCATAAAAAGGGTACAACAGGGAACATCTTTATCATAAAGTTATACAGAGATCAAAATCATCTTTCATCTCTATTTATTACACAGCTGAACAACAATATTACACCACTGAATTGTATTGTTCTCATCTGCAAGTCCTACGTGTTAACATTGCATGAAATAAGATTTCTATTACCAATCATGCACAACTTGTATCTCGATATACTTTTTAATGCTTGCAGCATTATTAAGAGTAACAAATACAATTTTTGGTGCAATTGGGATCATACGAAATTAAATAAGTACAAGCACAGCTGCCTTGTATGCTTTTTTTCTATGCTAGTCTAACGACATAACTAGATAAGTATTAGGAAAATATAAATTCTGAGAATTGTAGTTTGAACTAAAGAAATAAATAGTAAGTTTAGAATGACCCTTCAAAGTCAAAGAATAATAATGACACACTTGCAGTTAGATGGTGTGTGTTTTACTATCAAAGAGATAAAAAACCAGCAATATGTTAAAATCCTGAATATTATTAAAAAAAAAATCCATAATGATTTACAAAAATCTCTAGCACGTGATCCAGCAAGCACAGCTTAAACACACACATGCATGCATGGTCTAACACACTCTCTCAGACACACACACACACACACACACACACACACACACACACACACTCACACAGCAAAATATTAAGTGTGTGTTCATGTACCATTATTGTATTCTCCACACTAAAAGCAGTGCTATAAAAAGATATACATTCATCTTATCATATTTGTTTTTTTTCCTAGTATATTTCCCTCTTTACTGATGTGTGCTTACAGAAAAAAAATATTTTACTCTGCAAGTTTTCCCTTTCTGGAATGTGACAGAGCTTTTAAAATTCTTTTAGTGTTTATTCTTTAAAGAAAAAATACTAGCGTACATTATTTTGCAACATTTCATCTTTTTTTCTCGATATACGATATATCTGAATGTGAAACATTCGATTATATCTAAATAATAAATTAAACAAAGCACCTTAAAGGTAAACCATTAACGAAAAATAATTCAAGTATGTTTTTAAAAGTCTAAATTAAGATGATATTTTGTTGAATTATTGTGAAGGTCGCAGAGCGAAAATTCTGTACAATATATTTCCACACTGCTTGTTTTTTGGCATTCTTCTTGTTCATACCTATTGAGCACTAAAAAGTTCTGAGGTGTTTTCAGTTGAATTTTTTTTGCATTTTTTTTACAAAAACAAGCAGCACTTTGCAGTAACGAGTTCATTCTGTTCGTTAAAAAAGAAAAACCCATTAAAAAATCCGGAATTTCTCATTCAAGTTCAAGGCCACAGTCAAGTTCAGCTTTGGGAACTTGTTGTTCTAGTTGTGGCCTGCAGTCTCCTCGAGCTCTTGCTTTTGCAGTTTATTCATGAAGCACTGCTACCCGTGTATATAAAGTAAAAATAAAATTTTAAAAATCGATTGAAAATGTATGAAATATATTGACTGATAAAATTTATTAAAAAGGCATTTTTCACTGTTGTACAGGATTCAAACTTTCAAACACACCACTGCATCGAGCAAGAACACACACTCAAAGTGCATAAACAGACACAAATGTAAAAACACGTTCATTGCTGGTAAAAACGTATCAATATCGGACATTGCGCACAAAGAAAATTCGGAAATTGTGTATATATGATGGTACGTTTGATTGTATACTTGCATTTGCGTGTGTGTGTGTGTCCCATTATTGGCTTTGCTGTATTTGCTGTGGAGCTGCAGTAAAGCTGAAGTTTGTTTCAGTGCACAGAATGCCTCATTGTGGGCTGTACCAGGCTTTTGGATTGGTCAGGTATACTTTTACAGAGAGAGAAAATACTGCAAACCCTCACCACCCTGCCATCTGCCTCTCAACATGCAACCTTCCCCTGGACTCCTGCCATCCACTGCCAAAAGGGCCTTAGGGGTGGAGTAGTGTGATACTCTGCCAGCCAAAAACCATGTGTCCACTGCTAGTTAGGCAGAGCTTATATTCATATGAATGAACATAATCACCTATGTATGTCAGAGCTGAACCAGAATCTTGAATCACCTGAAAGCTTTGAGTAATATCAGGCTGGCTTTGCCCTTCAAAGAAGTCTCCTTTAATGTAAACTTTGATAAGCAGCTGAACATCTGAGCAGATATTAGAACCCCAAAGCAGAAAATAAACCAAAAGTGGAAGATTTTCAAGAATGATGTGCTAATAATTCAGGTAAAAAAAAAATTAAATATCTGAAAACAGTAATTACTATAGTATGGTTATGAATAGATCTTGGGATTGTAAATTGCCATATGTCTCATTCACTAATGCAACCTGAATTTTCCATTAATTTGATAAAGTTAACTACCATGTACCTGACAAAGAGCCAAATGAGTAAAGTCAATTAACATTTTATCTAAAGAAAACGTCAGTCATAATTTTTGAATTGTTTTTTGTGGAACTGATTTATGACTGCTTACACTACAATGAAAACAAGGGGGCATCAATATAATTACAAAAGCATTTTGAGTATATCCACTTAAATGTTACTACACAAAGCATAAATACTTTAAAATCCCGTGGTCGAAGAAGTAAGGTATAGAGCAAGAAAAAATACATAAAAAAAATAAAGAAATAAATCAGGAAATGATGCGATTGACATTAAAATGAGGTGTATATGGGCAAATACCGTCCACATGGCAAAGTGATGGATTGTTTTATATTTATTCTCCATTCTGTCTCCTTCAATGAAATACAAGATTGGCAAATACTACCCGCAAAACTTAAAATGCAAAGAAATACAGCGTGTTCTCATTGAAATGTAGCTGACAGTCAAGCTTTTGAGAACATTAAACTGATCAAAACGATCAGTACACAATGTACTTCTCTTCATACAGTTCATACTAAGACCGGACCACATCACTCATATGAAATACCTCCACAATCGTGGCCTTCCACGGATTACCACAAAGTAGGATTATCCTGGCAGCAATCAAAGTGCTATCAATAACTTTTGGTTTTGCGTTATTAAATTACAACTAGGTTTTGTGCAGGGCTGGGAAAAGTTAGAGAAAAGCATATAGAAAAGGCATAGCTCTGTCGCTCTTTTCTGTGGTGTGCAACAACATGAGCATGTAGGGTTTTATATTCAGATGTATAAATGCGCACTCAAGTAAAAAGAAACTTTGTGTAAGAACCTCAAGTGCAGAAAATGTTTGTTTGTACAGGGTGCCTGTTAAACACTGAAAGCTGCAAGATGTAAACACATGGATAAACTTCCATCAAAACCCGCAAGCGTACACATATTAAAACCGATATTACTCACCCATATTTCAGAGCAAGTCCGGTCGGGATGCAAAATTCAGCAGCTCTTCCTGCTCTGATCCACATCTCTGTCAAGAGGGAGGAGAAAGCCATAAGCTCCCGTTTGGTGGTTCTTGCAAGACCCAGTGATTTCCCTCAGACTGTGCCCTTCACAGCTGAGCCTCTGCCTCAGAGTTACAAGCCTCAATCTCAGCTCCATGGCTCACTCCCTCTTCCAGCCACAGTCTGGGCCCCCAAGCTCAGTGCTGCACAGCTCGCCTGCCACCGGCTGCGTCCAGGTCTGGTGAGGCCTGAAACAATAGGAGGCCATGAGGCTGTCTGCAAGGCTCCAGCTAAGCCGTCTGCTAGTTAAGAAGTCTTTGAATGAGGAATGTTAGCAAACAGACAAACAGCATGTCTGATGCATGCAAATAGCACAACCAGTCCAGTCACAGCCTTAGCTGGGCACATGAATAATTCAGCAGTCTATATGCTGCTCTCCCACATTACTCCCTCCCTCTTCCCGAATGAAATGCCTTCACTAGAATAAGTGTGGCAAAGTATTCAAACCTCTGCTTTACCAACGGCCTTGGTCGTTTTTTTTAATACTTCATACAAACATATAATAATAGCACAAAGTGGCCATGTAGAGACACAACATGCAGGCCTACTTATGACATTCCGCCGCAACAATTTGAAATTTCGCAATTACAATTTGTTTTTCTCTTATTGCCTTTTAATGTCTTTTGTTTGCAGTTGGCACCTGTCCCAGAAAGAGCTCCGGCTCAGCACACCACTCACTCCCCTGTTAGGAGAGCGAGTCGGTGTGAAAGAGAGAGAACAAGGGAGAGCGAGAGACAGAGACACAGAGAGAGAGAGAGAGAGAGCGAGAGAGGAGAGAGAGAGGACATGGGAAGGAAATAGAGGGAGAGACAGACAGTAAAGACGAAGGAGGTGCGGTACTTCACGCCAGTTGCTGGCGCTGATGAAGGACATGGTTTCTAAAAACACAGATGTGTACCACGCTCAGATACTGGTCACATTCTCTGCTTGTCATCCACAGTGGTCATCCAAAAACCACGAGCCCACCACAAGCAGGTTACCCGTCAGAAATGGCGCCCCGGCACTCCAGGTGGAACAAGGCCCATCACATGGCGAAAACACCACCTTGACGAATTTCCATCCAAAAAAAAAAAAAAAAAAAAAGCGAGAAACTAAAATAAAATACTACTGGAAACCCATCAGCAGAGCAAAAAAAGAAGAAGAAGAAAAAAAATAGCGAGACGCGGTACATTTTTAGAAAAACAAAATACGGAGGTACGGAAGGAAAAAGCGCCAAAATCCAAAGTGATGCAAAAATCAATGCGCCAAAAGTGAAAAAAGGCCCCTAAAAAGCAACTTGTTGCCAGGTTTTGCAGAGCTGCTGTGCAGCTAGTTGGAGGCAGAGGGTTAAAATCCAGCTAGTAGTGAGTGAAAAAAAAAGAAGCTCCGTCTATGGAAGGGCGGGCTGTGGGGAGGCCCTGACTGTAGAAATAGCAGCAGACTTTTTTTTTTCTTTTTTTTTTTCCCTCGCAGAGCTTAAGTCTCCCCCTTGCGTGTGGCTGGAGCAGAAAGAGGGGAGCAAGCGAAACAGAGAGAGAAAAAGAAGAGAGAGAGAGGGAGAGAGAGAGAGAGAGAGAGGAAGCGAGAGAGAGAGAGAGAGAGAGAGGAGGAGACAGCAAACGCACAGTGAAGGGGAGAAATGCTCCGCTGATGATGAAATAGGAGGTGCGGCGGAGCGCGCGAACCAGTCACTTTTTCATCACATGTCCAACACGGCAAGGAACTGTATTTGCACTGGAGACGGAGAGGGGGGAGAAGGAGGGAGCATAAGATGGGTGAGAGACAGAGAAACAGAAGGAAAGAGAGAGAGAGAGAGAGGGAGGGAGAGAGAGTGGGAGGGTGGAAAGCACTAAACGTGGGGAGGGGTGGAGGAGGAAGAATGACACAGAAATCCACTCCTCCAGCAGTGCGCAGACGCAGTCCACACACTTACACGCCATACTGGGATACACTATACAGTACCTCAGCTACTATATCAGCTAATGAAAAGAAAAGCGAGGAGGAAAAAAAAAAAGAGAACACGGCCATTCAGAATGGACCGCGCTGCTGAAGGATCCTTGAAATATGCAACAGTTCTGAGAGCTGGTTGAATTATTAACCTTATCTCTTACTGTAGTGGAGCTCATGGCGCTGCAACAGTCTTGGGAGCACACTCTGAAAAGGAGCACACACTCTCGGAGTGCATTAACTCTTTAGCATGCCACAGTGACTAGCGTGAATGCACAGAATAGACACACACACACGCTCACACATACACACAGGAAAAAGATAAGCTTCCACAGTGTTTATTTCAGTAACATGTGTGCAAAGAACGCACTAGGCTAGGACCCTCCTCCTCGCCCCAGCTCTGTCACAAAGTGAGCCGAACGCTGCAGCTGAACCCTCGCAGCTATTTTGGCACAAAGTCAAACGGCTGATAAGCATTTTTTTGGGTGAGACTTTTCTGCTTTTCCTCGAGGAAAAACAGCTGCCACTTGCCCAGTAAAGCGCATTCAACAGTTCAGAGAAAATTTCGAGAACACCCCCCCCCTCCTCCACCCCTCACAAACACCACCACCACCTCCTACCCAAGAGATGCTGATTCGTCCTGCTTAAAATAGAGGAGATTTACATGAAGCAAGCCATAGAGTTAACCAGAGGGAGAGACCCAAACAGAATGGCTGTTTCCACCATCTTAGATTGTATTGATTATTCTTTGCTGTAACGTCTGTCTCTCTCGCACACGCTAGCTCTCTTTCTCTCCCTTTCTGTCCCTCCCTCCCTCTTTCTGCCTCTGTTCTGCCACCTTCTCCACTCGGCGATCAGCATTTGGCTTTTTCCATTTGTGGCAGATTACTGTAACGCTATTGTACAACAACTTCCTGCCTCTTTTGGCTCTGGTTCTAAAAACTGCAAAGGCAGAGCTCGTGGCTTCAACTTTTTCCCCCTCGGCCTTGAACTACAGGAGCTCTAAAAGGAAAGAAAAGGAGGAAGGAGATATGTAAAGTGTGTCTGTTACTGAGGAACTATTTTGATTGCATTTCTGCTTTATAAACTGCTGAGAATTAAAGAGGGCAAGAGGGGACTACATGCCTAGCAGAGACAATGAGAGAAAAAAAAGGTGGGGGTTAAACTTTTTCTTACTTTTACTCTGTCAAAAACTTTCTGTTGGTTTTAGAGGGCACTGCGTTATTAAGTGGGGCTCAAGCTCACGCAGATTTGTCTAACATGGCTGCTACTGCTTCAGGCTGCACAGTTTTGTGAGGGCTGCTTTCATAGCACAGCCACCACCCCGTTCCTCACCGGGTACTCTTTCTCACTACAGCAGCACAGAGACTGGATTCTCCACAAAAAACTATTCTCCCCTCTGCACTTCTCTTTTACTCCACAGGTTTCAATAAAAAAAAAAAAAACACAAGTGGCCAAACACAGACCGTGTGCAGACAGTCAGAGGAAAATGATAGCATTATTTACAGCAACTTGGTGCGGAAAAAGGCTGGACTGCAATTTGTTTGTTCTCTGTTCTCCTTCCCTAAAGGGGATACGTGCTCGGTTCAGGCGCCTACATTGGCATGAGCTATAGAATCCTATTAGAAGGAGTGCAGCTGTACGTCACATCTCGCCATGCGTTTTAACCAATTGAGAAACTCATGACTTCATTATGGCTTCAATGTATAAAAGCTACAATGTGTATATGTAAAGAGACCTTATTTGGGAATAACATGGATCATAAAAACAGAATATGTTATTAAACGTAGCTGCTGCAGAGAGGCACACTTTGTGTATTCATGCTTAGGGTGCGTACTGCACTTTGCATGGCATAAAGTTCATTTGAGGATACAGTTTTGGTTTTGGGTCGCCTGCCAGCTCTTACCACTGTGCTCCTCAACATTGTTTCTCTGCTGCGTTTCCCAGTAACTGATCACATTTAAATCATAATTTTGAATATTTTAGCAACTAACACGGACTTTACACAAACACAGACTTTTTGTGAGTGATTAAATAAATCAGTTTCTGATGAAATGCGTCGTTAAAAGAAGTGCCTTGACTATTTTTTTCTTTCTTTTTACTGCTGCTAATATTTATTTCAGCTTAAATCATCAAATAAAATAAACATTTCTAGAATCTTAATGTGCAAACGGCTCTTTGATCTGCATACGTAGAGACAAGAAACAGCTTTTCATCTGGAGTACGTAGCTGCTGTGCATGTCTGTGTGATACAGAATCAGTCAATCAGAGCAATTGATAATACGACGTGAAACAAAATGGCAGACGCCGCCATGTTATGGACTCTGCCCGACATCATTTGTGTATGATTTTTGGAAACAAAAACACTCGCTTGCTGAGCTGCAAATCTTTTTGTTGATTTTGTAAAGAGGATCAGATGACTAGTGAAATTTGTCTCATCAATTTCTCTGTTTTGTATCTGATAAAAAGCACAACAAAAAAAGCATATTACAAATATTACACAGAGGAATAAATAATGCTTAAGGTAGATACATATTAATATAAATGTTGTGCGTAGTTTATCCTTTATTGTAACTTTTATAAAATAATTTATTATCACAAAATGATCATATGGATGTCGGGGCCTTGAATAAACTTTTAGGCACACTTATTGAGCTCCTAGTCTCACATAGTTTGAGTGCCGTGGTCAGGAGAATACACTAAACACATATTTAAGTGTCAGTCACGGACAAACACTCTGCATTACAGAACGTTTAAACAAGAGGAAAGGACCAGCACACATTATAAATACAGTGTTTTTCTATAGCTTTCTTATGGCTACAGCAGAGCTTGAGGAATATGAAACTGCAGTGGGCAGAGGATCTGCAAAGACTAACAATATTTGCACTTAGTCATTTGCAAACATCAAGGAGGCATTAGGAGGTTGTGGGGGTGGGTGGGTGGCTTGGGGGGGGTTTAGGAGAGGGCTGGTTCTGTGCTTGGTCAGCAACCACCACTACATCAACATAGCAGACATGATATGTGGCACATAAAAACACATGTATATTCTAATGGACTTATTCAAGGGGATAAAAGCTAACCACAAAAATATCCCTACAGTACGAGGGAAGACTTTATAGTCTCCAGGAGCAGGAGCAGAGTCTATGAGGTGGTCTTGTTTAAGCCCCGCACGTGTCTAAACAACTTCTCTATTACACCCGAGACCTTTGAGGGCACTCCCCATCGAGCGGGGAACAAAGGCCATGACCCCTAGGTCAAAAGCGTTACACGGTAGGCCAAGCGGGCCCATTGAATGCTCCACTGCTGTTTGCTTTAAGAAGGTAAAGATTACTAACACATTAACTAACGCCGATTAGGGGGTTATCCCTCATGGGACTGAGGTCCCAGGGCAGCACATCACGTCTTATTAACACAACCTGCCCTTTGACCCCACCAGTCACCTCAGGCAGCCGACTGTGACCATCACTTTCTGCTCTCTGTTTGAGACACACACACACACACACAGTAAATGAAGAGGATCACAGCAAGGTGCAGCACAGCTTGAAAAAATAATAATTGTCTGGGCAAACATTATTATCACTGCACCATATTTGCAGTGGTGACACACTGCTGGTCAAAAAGGACGTTTCACTTGTATTGGCATCATCTGTGCATCTGAAAATACTCTACACTAATAATTCCAACAGAGCATACTTGCTATTAAAACATGATCGATTCAAATAAATTGTTTTTCAGGGACTCCGATTTTAAAACACGTGTTCTTCCGAAGTTCATAAAATGGGAGCATGTGCAATGATTCTCATCACAAAATGGTGGACACAAGTCATGCGCAGTATTGATGTTCCAGATGATCATGTGATGAAAGGCAAGAAGGGGAGAAACGCTTTCTGCCATGCTATTCTAACATTACTAAAAGTGAAATGTTGTGCTGAGTGGACTTAACCCTACGTGTCCAGAAAGGCGATAACACCTTATAATGAGACATAATTCACGCTTGCTATGTCCGAAATTACTGCTCGTGATCATATGCGGGCGTCTCTCCTGTCTCTAAAATACAATAGCACTGAAATAGCACTGATATTAATTCATAAAAATAGAAGAATATCAGTTTTTTTCCTGGAGTGTTTGTCCCAAAGGTTAAATTCATGCTTGTGCAAGGAATGTAAAAATTAAACAACTGTTGCCTTCTCATGTAGAACTCGTGTATATTATAATTCAGCACTTTCTTTTAAGAGTCGGGTGCATTCTGGACGTATGAAAACAAAACATCTATGTAGTACAAAATAAACACATTTAGTTTACTGTATAAAATATGTAATCATTCGAATTGGAGAAAAAAGCTAATTAAGACAACAAACTGCTGCCTGTTTGCTTTGTCAGAGTGCTGCTCACGTAATGATAATAAAGAAAACATTAAAGCCAATGCAAAACAATAATTTATTAGGAGTATATAATGTGTATAAATTAAACATTTGAGTTTAATTAATAACTATAATGCATAAAACAGATAGCTCTTTTTTCCTTCATGTTAGCTTTATTGTAAGGTGTAAGAGGGAATTTATTATCAAAAAACAAAAGTGTGAAGGATAGTAATTTGAGTTTGGCTAATTTTTAATAATGTATGAAATGTATGGGTTTTATTTATAAAATACATACATTTTTATTATCTTATTTAATTTTGTTTGTGCAAAAAAAATATTCATAATTACACCGCAGCACATATACACATATACACATTTTAGTCTAATAAAGCTGTGTTTTTATGTTCCCTGGGCAGAGACACACATTGGAAGAATTGTGGAAAATTGTGGTCCACAAAAAGGTGTTAATATTAACTTTCATAAAGTTTGCCATTATATAAATACTAAAGAAAAAAAAGGTTTCAGCCACAGCACAGCAATATTTAACACATGTTCAATTCTGAAAGATAAACTCAGTAAATAACGTTAGAATTAGAATTCGGGTTTGGATTTTAATTAATACAGTTTGTTGTAATGATTATAAATCTAATAATTAAAGTACATACACTTTTCTTTCCCCTCAAGGAATATATCTGATCATTTGTTGGCACATTTTAAAACGTGGCATATTTCAAAATCACTTCAGTGCCTGTAAATATTCGAATTACTGCATTTGTTTAATTTTATTTATTTTTTTTGTTATTTAGTTAAATCTTCGTCTCCTGAAATGTTTTAAAATGTTCCCAGCTTTACTTTTCTAATCTCAAATCGCAAAGCATGTGTATCAGTCAGCTTCTGATCTGCTGCCTTCATATTTAACAAATCAAAAATACAAAATCAGAACATATCTGAAGTCACAGTATGAAGTGTGTTTTAAATAATTTTTCAGACACTTTCTAAAAAAAATACATTTGTAGGAAGGTCACGAACACTGCATCGATTTATCGTAAGAAGAAAACAGAAATAAACACTTTTTGAAAGCAGGATTTAACTCACCTTGCTGTTTCTCACAGGATTCTGAAAGAAGAGGAGGAGGAAAACAGCAAAGAAGAGTTTCTCCTGGGAACAAGCTGGAAATTATGGACCTATTCGATATCAGACCTCAGAGTGGACAACCTATCCAAAGAGGGACGCGCCCTAACTGTAACTAACAACTACTTCTGGCAGCCCTTCAACAGCCAAACATATTGTCCTGGATCAGGGCAGCTTTCGTATGGCAGCATCAAACTAGGGCAGCTTAGGCAAGATAACCAAATCAAACTACAGTATCAATAAAAAAGTTAAAGGGTTGATAAAATGCATTTGTTTTTTAGGAGATATAGTTTCAACTGTAAACTTGGATTACTTCTAAATTTTACTCATCAAACTTTAAACATGTTAGACTTGAGAAAAAGAGAAAATTCTGACAGCTAATACAGATCTTCTTTTTTTTCAATTAAACATTATGATTTACATAAATTTAACACACTTTTTTTTTTTAGTTCTGTGATATTACAGGACCAAAATGAAACCCTGATACCATATTGTGATTTAACTTTACTGTCAAAGTCTGAAGATCTAAATTTGCAGTTGAGACTATATAACAAAACTATATTATAGCAGGAAGTAAGCACAAAAATGTTTGACATTGTAATAACGTCACTGAAATGTTAAAAAAAAATAAATCATCTTATTTATTTAATAAATCCTTTAAAAATAGAGTTACTATTTGTTAACTGTAACAAAAGATGTTACAAGATGAGAGATATTTAAATGTAGTAAAAACTTTACATAATTTCAGCAACATAGATAATGACTATTAAATGCTGATCTAAGGCACTATGTTAACTGAAGTACCAGGACAAATTCTCAAAAGTCAATGACGCGTAATAATAAAAAAGTACATTCTCCTTTTCTGTACACTTGACTAGCCTGCACCAGGCTTCCACATACCTGAACTCTGTCTTTGCAGTCCCCCCCCCCCCCCACCCCACCGCCCACCACCCACCCACCCTCCTGAGGACTGCTAATACCTACTTTAAACAGCCTTGGCCATTCTGTTTTATTCTCCCTCAACACTAAGCCAGGAGAGCACAGGTCTGGCATTTTGGGGGCCACGTCACAACGCCTGTGTCTGCACCACAGGGCTGCAAGGAGTCCAACACTCGAGCCATACACACACTGAGCGCTTCACTGCCTCGACAAACACTTTATACATGCTGTTTTGTTATCTTACACTCTCTCTCTAGCATCCTTGCTCTACTGAGGGCAGCATAACATGCACCTAATACACTTTATCCATTTCATAAACATACTCTCCTCCTGGTGCCATCTCTAACCCAGCGAGACCTTTAGCCCCTGAATCCCTGCACAGCACTTTCCCTCTCCTGATTACCACAGTAAAATTAGCTCAGTCGCAAAATAGATAAATCGACGCTCATCCGATTCCCAATTCAGCAACGCCATTTAATGAACTTCAACACCGTTTCTAACTTCCTGCACAGTAAAACAAAAATCTGTGGTGTCCTTTAAAAGGAGGGGCACAATACTGACATTGATTTCGAAAGTGACAAGGATAAAAACACTGATTAAGTAAATTCCACCTGAGCTGACGGACTGCAAATGATGTGCATAATGTTATTAGCAGAAGGATATTTATCTGTGTGGGAGAAAAGCCGCGCTTCATTGGACAGCTGCGTAAACACAAGTTTTATTACTCTCTGGGCTATTTCTGCAAATTTAGTGGTTGTTTCAATTCCCGTTAAATATTATTTTAAGATGACCAAAAGACATGCTTCAAACTGCAAAGAAAACACATTTGGTACATGTCTAAAACTGTACATTGCACATACTCCCCCCCCCCCCCCCCCCATTTCATTTTAATGTATCTTTTTTCGTGTGTGGTTGTTCACATTTTACCATACGTAGGCACTGAAAGTAATGGTCATCTGAGGACATATTGTAAAGACACATTACTGTAATAGAATATATAAATAAATATTACCTTTTATGGTATGGCACACTGACTTTGTTTCCTGCTTTTTGAGATAATAACTGACCAATATCTTTTAAGTTTAGTTTGCACAGATACAGTGACTCGGTCTGTTACTCTATATTATGTTTGTGCCCAGCAGAGCAGCAAGTTTAGCTGCTGAAGCTGCTCGGTCATCTGAGGACATGCACATTCTACAAAGAGGTCATTTCTAATAATCTGAAGCTTTAAGGCCGTTTTATTTTGTATTCCTGTGTATTAACAACTGTTTGCTCTGTGCTTCATAAACACCTACAGGCTATACTGGGCTACTGGATACAGATAATGAATATGCAGCTTAAAATATCTCAATATTATAAGTTGTCTGGTGTCTTTCTTATGTAAATGTGCAACGATTTTATGCCTGGATATGTTTCAGGTTGTCTGTTTTTCATATAAAGCCACATTTTATGTGAACTGTGTGATAAAAAATATTTTTTATTATCATTATTATCATCATGTTATTTTAATGCGTTTGCTGGAGCAAGCGGCCTTGCCCCTCGTGCTTATGACTACAGACGCATAAAAGAACTTACAGGGTAAACATTAGTTTATTGGTGCTAAATTATTACTTTCTGCGAGTCCCCGTGTGTAAATTACATGCACTCCTTTTGCTAAACTCTGCTGACGATGATGGTGTGTAATAATTCCCTCGTCTGCCCCTCATCTTTGTCATCGTCAGGCTAAAGGTGTGGACAGCACATGCGAAGCTGCGATATGACAGCCTCTGACCTCTCACACCAGCTTAGAGAGGCTAAAGGGTCACGCAGAGGACATGGCGATGGAGGGAGAAGTCAATCTTATCCTTCCGTTCCGCCACAGGCCTGTGTGCAGCAACAGCAAGATGAGCAAGTGGGCTTTCCAAAATCCACACTCGTTTGACTGGGAGCAAAGCATCAGGGCAGTGTGTATTTCAAAGGAAACGCTGAGGAAAGCGTTTTTTGTGGCAGCATCCATGCATTTGACAGTGTGTATCAGCCAGCCTCTGTGTCTTTGCTCCGTCCCCACCCTTACTCAATATCCCCCCAACACCAATATCTGTCATCTTTAGTAGCCAAAATGGCACACGGCCCATTTGTCTCACACCGGTGCTAAATTCTACCATGTATCATCCTGATACGGTTCTCACGTGTACGGACAATTTTTTGTCATTATCTCTGCACAGAATACCTCCAGCTCTCCTAAACGGTGTAAGGCCAAAGGGATAAAAGGCAGGAGGCACTGAAATGAGAGGGAGAGAAAAGCATCAGCTCTCGGACTGCTGTCAATTGAGCCTGTGCCTCTGTAATGGGGGGGGGGGGAGAATAACCTGGCACAGAACCAACCACTAATGCCCCTTAAATGTCAGAGACTGCAGAAAGGAAGGGAGACAGCAAAAACGAGAGCACATTCATATTTCAGTATGGCAGATGCTATAATGCGTTGATGCATCACACTGAGTGCACACAAGGACACCGGGAGAGAGAACAAGAGAAGGCAGACGTGAAAAACGGGAAATGAAAAAGAGAGAGAGAGAGAAAAAAAAAGGGACTTTGCAGCAGTGATGGAAGCAGCCCCATCTGATGGTTGTCTCTATTCGACAAAGTTCAGAGTGGATCTCTCTCTCCCTCTCTTTCTCTCTCTCTCTCTCTCTCTCCGCAGACGAAAATCTGGCGGGGTGGGGGTCGGGGGGGACGGGGGTTGAGTCTGGTGTTGGGGGTGGGGTTGGATTGCTGGAGAGAGTGATCTTTTTTTCCAGCGGGGTGAAAGGCGGACGGTCATGTGTGCAGAGCTCATGACAAAAGGCCCTTTTATGTGCAGCGTATGCAGATAGAGGAGGCTCCTTTGTGCACAGATGGAGATCCCATGCCTGGGTCTGCCTGTGGCGGAGAGAGGGAAGGGGAGGGAGGAGAGGGGAGAAGAGTGTTGGTGAAGGGAAGGGAGGCGAGGAGGAGGAGGGGAGGGGGGGTGTCTCTGGCACTGAGTGCCATCACTGTGTCTGGTGGGGGGAGGGGGCACGGAAAAGGAGAACCAAGCCGTCCTGGTCCTGCCAGGTTCATACATGAGGGAGGAGAGGCCACAAGGCTTGCTAAGAAGATACCGATAACTGGTAAGCCCATAGTGGGATCACAGATAGAGCCCCATCTACTGACTAACAAGTGGACCAGGGTCGGATATTATTATTGTTTGTTTAACCAGCTTGGGACGTGGTTTGCCACATATTGTGCCAGAGAGTTCACGTCAGAGGAGCACAGGAAAGCATGTAATTTAACTTACCTGAAACTAACTGAGGATTATTGGGTTAGAAAAGCTTAACCTACTTTGTAACGCCACCTACCACGTGCTGCCAACAGGTTAAACAAGCAAACATCACTTAACCACAAGGGGCCAACTGATCGTGTGAACGATCAAGGTGAAAAAAACAACAACATCCAATGTCAAGTTCAGCTTCAAATCTGCCCCCTGTCCACTACACCGTTATCTCTTGACCCTTACACAGTCGCCGTTATGCCTGTAATCTATCAATCTCAGGATAAGACCGTCAGCTAAATGCTGAAAGCGTCTATTCTATCCTGGTGCCACCTCTCCCCTGAGAAACGAGGTGACTCCCACTGACATCCCGTCTGCTGAGAAGACGTCACATCCTTTAAGCGGCCTCCTCCCACTGACCAGAACGTCTTAACACCACAGCCACACAGATTCCTATCCTGCCAGAGAACCAAGTGACATAGCCCTTTTCACCAGTGGACAGATGGACAACAGCCACCCGCCCCTCACATACACACACACACACACACACACACACACTCTCTCTCATGTTAACCCCTTCACATGAGCTGCTGATAGACTTGCACTGAGCTAATAATTGTTAAACATGGGCACCATTTGAGAGTTTTCTTACAGAGATCTGTCTGGGGATGCATTAACAAACGTGCTTGATAAGACAAGGAATTATTGTGAGCTAGTTAGTGAGCTCGTTAGCTCACGATAGCAAGAGAGGAGCCATGAATAGTTTTCCTCCATCATTATACAACTTCTTTGCCATCAAAAGGAACTCATGAGTTTGTAGTTTTTGACGTTTGTAGTTCAAGGTTAAACCTGTGAGATCATTGCTGACGGACAACTGAAAACAAAAATAATTGCCACGTCTTTATAATAACTTTGCGTTTTGTGTATTCCCATGCCAAGAAACACAAAAACGCAAAAAAAAGACACATGACGTACCCACTACAGCAATCTTTTAAAAAGTCAGTATGCACTCAGGCTTTGAAAGTACGTTTTTTTTTTTTTTTGTTTGGATCACCAGCCAATAGATTTCACAGACTCTGTATTTCCACAATCCAAAACAGTTTTCTTGACATAAACCTGATTATGAACCACTGCAACCACTCAAACATAAATAAATCAGTTGAAATAACAAATCTCTTGCAGAACATTTCTTCCAAACTGAAACACAACAGCACAGATTTCAGCAAAAAACCTATACACAAAATAAAAAGAGAGAGAAAGACGCTGCGGTGGAAATGGTTTAAATAATTATATTAGACCATGCAGCTAACACTGTGCAGGGCCGTTATTTTGGCATAGTGGAGAGAATTAGAACTGCATGTTCATGCGAAGAAACTCTTTAACTTAACAATACATCCATTGTATATTTTGAAGCTACCAACGGCCACGTCGAGATAGTTTTCTCTCTGTCATTAACCTGTTTTCCGTGTACGCTAGGTGCTTAATATAAGCTGGGAAATCTTGGTTTAAAAAAAGAAAAAGAAAAAAGGAAGTGACTCAACCATTTTGGCATTTCCTCATGTGGTTTGTTCTTCTTGTTGACAGTCAAACATCCCTACCTACTTTACGTAAATTGGCTCGCTGTCTAATGTTCAGACGGGCTGACATTTAGAATTTAATGAAGCGTATTTGATCCACACTTATATTTGGCAGATTGGCGGATATAAATTTCTCGGGCCTGATTGTGTCACTCATCTTGAATTCTACTTTACATGTATTACATCCACAGCATTGGGCCTGTTTTTGCTGGCAACTATTACTAATTAGCTCTCTAAATAATGCTAATTATTAGAATTTGTTGCCATTGTTGATAATTATAAATTAATATTTATTACACCTGTAAAAAAAAACTTTAACATTAATTAAATAACTTGCTAACATGCTTATCACACATAAAATGGATGCCTAATTCCCAATTTAAAGTTTCTTGCTCAGTTTACTTCCTCAGTCACTTTCAGTTTTTTGTTTATTATTATTATTATTATTATTAACCTGCCCAGCAGTAACATTACAGAGCCAAAGTATGCGACTATGCTTGACGAGTCAACTTATTTTGCGAACCAAAGAGAGACAAAATATTTTTAAACTTTCAAAAACACTGGTGAATACAGGACTTACATGCAACACGTAGCCAGAGAGATCTCCAAAGGAATTCCCATGTTGTTCAGTTATGCTAGTCATGTAAATAAACAGCACTTTTCTAACCAGTTAGCCACAACGTGTTAGACAACAACATATAACGCTATGAACAAAATTCTCCATGCTAGGAGGTTGTTTTGAGGTCTTTCTGCCCCCTGGTGGTCAAAAATCAGTTAATGCCACCTTGAAAAAAATACAACTAGTCATGTGATTCTATGTGTAATGCTCTTGAAGAAGTTCCTGGGTTTGTCTGCAGGTGTAGACCATTATAAAACTGAAAAACAATATTTAAAATATCACTTTTTTCTTAAAATATTTTTAAAGTTATAACAATTTGGGTTCCTATATACACACACTCATAAATATGATATGATACCAGTAATTTGTGTAGTAAAATGTGGAAATTAACATACTATCAAGTCTGAACGAATACGTAGAGATGATGTTGACATTTTAACTTAACAACCTGAGACTGGACTTGGATGTGTATTTTAGGACTCGTGAACTATGCTGTCTCGGTTTCTCTCACTTACTCACACCCTGTCACACACACACACACACACATGAGAAAGCAAAACTGGTAGCGAGCCCAACAAGGTAGGCTTAGGCTAATTAAAGTGATTAGGTGTTTTTGTTTGAGTACTGTCTTGGTTTGCTGGCTCTGGTCTAACCCATGCCCGGCCCGCCTGCAGTCTGCCTGCCAGGAAGCCAGGAATGAAAGGCTGGCACTTACCCTTCTCTCCTCTATCTGATCCCCTGTTGCTACCCTAGATGCCAACAAAGGTATTTCTGCCTCTAATCAACAGACAAGGCGAGCAAGAGAGATATAGAGGCAAGCTTGTCTGTCATAGAAAGTAAAGCAATAAAGTCCCAGTTGTAAAAAAGTATACAGACTATTTCTCTAATAATGAATTGCATCCTTTTGAGTCTGTTCAGTGCCTTAAAATCTTTTATAAATCTATTTAAACCTTCTTCTTATGACTGAAATCAACATATTATAACAATTCTGCAGAAAGATAGTTATTATATATTGTACTTCAGTAAATTAAGTGCAGGGAAAATGCAGTCAGAGGGTGCCACAAACAAAGACAAGAGGATGATGAAGATGGTGATGAAGAGGAAAACTCTCTTTGGCATGTTCAATATCCGCCTGTCTCAATTGACCTGTAAAATCTTCGAGACTGGAACAAATGCAAATAGCGCTGACTTGCTTGGACCAAAAAAAAAAAAAAAAAAAAATCCTCAAGGCTTTTCAAATGAACTCACTCTCACAATGGTGGGGAGCTCAGAGCAGGGTGAATATACGGTCTGGACTCTGAATGGCACAATGTGTGAGAGCCAAACAGGGAGCTGTGAAGTGAAGGCTCAGGACCCTCCAGGCTGCCTGACACTGTTGAGCTGAGCCTCGGCTGTTACAAAGCTGACCACCACCACCACCACTACGGTCCTCTGTTGGCAACGCATGGCTAACGCTGCACTACACGCCTGAGCTCAGAGTGAAAAACTGTAAAGTATAAACAGTGTATTTTCAAGGTTAGTGTGTGCTCCTAATGTAAAACAGGGTAGCACTGACAAAGAGAAAGTGTTCTCAGTCAAGCTTTGCTGGATAAATTAATAATAAAAGTCTGCTTAGTTTATCTTAAAACTATAAAGATTCGGTTACCACCTCCTTGCACGTTTGTCCTGTGGTTAAACAGAAAACCTGACAGGTGGTAAGATGGTTCAATTCCTGTCAATCATCGGGCCACACAACCTGTTCAAGTGCCCTCGAGCTAGACACTAATGCACCTTTTTTCTTACTTACGTCTAAATAAACTAAATAAAAAATACTAAATTCAAATGCTACAAAGCACTCTAATAGTTATCACATACAGTGCACCTGTCTGCATTGTACTGTTAAGTTTTCTGTTGCTGTTTTTATGTCTGAGCACCATGGTATTTCTTAACTACAGTAGAGCACAATAATACTTTAACTGCTTGAAAACAATTATAGCCCCAATAAAACATTTAAAGGCATTAATGCTAATTTAACAACCATGGTTACACTACTTCAGTCATTATACTTTTTCAACTCTAATTATCTTAGGCCAAAACTTTAAAAAAAACTCAGTTATTAGAGTAAATTAGTATTTTATGATTAGAACTAAATAAACTTTTAATAAAATTCTTCTGAAGCTTGTTTATCTTCTTATTCCCGAGTTATTTTGAATATTAATTCTACAGCATATGCATGTTTAAATCTAATACTGTCCACACCAACTCATTAAAATCTGAATCCGGCCGTCTTAACTTGGTTGACGTACAGTACGTTTAAACAGCACTTCACTGTACGGCCTCATTTCCATGTCCATGACTGAGGAATGTTTTGGTAATATCTCTTTAAGAGAAGGCTGAGCCTACAGCTGTGAGAGCTCTCTGCTTTGCTGCTCCTCTTATTTCCACTTTCAAACTTCATTTTCAGCCCTTGCAAAGATTTTCAGAGCCGCTCTCTGGACGTTGGCAGGCACTTTCACCAGCAGCCAAACTTCCCAGCATGCCTTGTGGCGGGGCTGGCTTTGTTCACAAAGTTAACTGTGAAGTTGCTCAGCTTGACATGAGATACAGACGCTGGTTAGCTCTTACCAGGTTTACATAAGATGCGGAATTTACTCACGAGAATGAAGTTTTCACATGCATACTGTATTTACAGCTCTTAATTTTGCAGTGCCTCGTATTGTAACAATATTTAATATTCTTTCAAGGATTTCTTACAACTTTTTATGCACAACCATAATTTGAAACCCACTAATTTGCAAACTGGTTATAACTGGCATTTAATAATGTTATATATCAAATGTGTTCTTTCATCATCTCTCCAAATACTGGAATTAAACCACTGGAATTAAAGACATGTCTTCAATCACACTGCACTTTCTGTAACAGATGCATCATCAAAGCTACTTAATAGCATAAAATGGGACCCATTTTCTATGATGCAAAACTAAATTACATTTAATCCTAACACCATGGAAACAGATCAAACTGTTTGCTCCACAGTGGATATTACATCTCCTTCTGGATGACATGCAAGGGACAGTACAGGCTACCTGCAGCATCTGGTGGACACCTGTAAGACTGCAAGTCACTGGAGTGAATAAGAGAGGCCTTTGTGATTTTGCTAAGTCACCAGAAATCTGGGCCAGAGTATACTGACCCTCAGTGCTCCAGCCAGTTCCAAAAGGCTTCAGCAAAGCACCCACGTGGGGTATTTAACCTGAGTGTTCGATCGCTAAATCAAAAGCAACATAAATAACAAAGTCAGCAAAAGGCAATAAAAATATCAACACCAATCTGGTCAGTCACATAAGTTCTTGGGGAGGGCAGCAAATCAAGTCCTGCCAAGATGTTCAATTATTTCCAAGGTCGGCGACTACAAGAAGAAACTCAGTGGCACCTCTAGAAATGTTTTCAGAGGGGTGGTGAGACCAAAAACCAAAAGCCATAATTGAATTTTAGGAATTCTGTTAAGCTGTTGTAGTATATAGTTGAACACAATGTCAGTATGAGAATAAAAGAATTCCCTACTGATATAATTTGCACTTTGGTTCTGACGTGCATTAACTAATATCAGTGCAGTTAACACTTCAAGAGGGGATAGCGATTGTACCGAGGCGGCATTGGGCCGTCTTGCCACCCCTTGGCAGCGCCGCGGCAAGCAAGAATGACCCGTGCACTCGATTTTTAATCTTTTCCAAATAGTTTCTGTGTGATCGGTAGCGTCTTGGAATGAGGTGTAAAGGGAAAGAGAGAGTGAAAACTGCTTCTGCATGTTACTCAGGTCTTAGTCATCCCATCACACATCTGCACAGTCGACCGTCTGACACGTGTGTAAAGTTGGAGACATGTTACACAGCAGATTTGCAGACAGTGAACACAATGAAATAAACATCTGTAAGATATAGTGCAATCAAACAGAATATATTAATTCTACAGTGTTAATTTTAACTTTCATTGCATTGCACATTGTGTAATGTTATATTTTTACTGTAAAAATATAGTGCCTCTGTTATTGGACCAACAGTGGACTATCGGTAATTCAATCATTAAATCATCTAACATCCAACTACATAACAAAAGAGTTTATCAAACAGCGTTTTGACACACTCAACACACTGTAAATTTGTATGTATTGTATGGCTGTTATATTTTACAGATGTCCAGGTACTTGTATTCACCTTCTGTATGTGTAAAGTACTCACAGTGATTGTTTCCTTTGTTTTCCCTTCATTCATTGATCTGTTGAGTAAACAGAAAGAAGAAAAAACATTGTCAGGCTGTGTGGAAATTGTGTCTGGTGACAAAATTTTAGCTCTCGAAGACAAAAGAAACTGGTTCAACATGTGTTTCAGCTCAAGTACTTCAGACCTATATTCAGTGCACGCTGTTAGCTCTTCCATTTATGAGAGCTAATCACTACAAGTGAACCAGATCACAAAGGGACAGTCACTGACACCAGAGCAATTACGTTGTACAGGTCTAATCCCTTACACAGCACTTAGGACAGTTTTAAAGGCCACCAGGGCACACTGCGGAGCTCTCTTAACTGTTAGGGTGCAGTTTGGTCCATTTTACAGCCACTGGGGCACAGGCCTGATTGTTAAGACCAGGAAAAGTAATCCCTGGAGTCAGGCCACTAAACCTGCTCTGTCCCTGTAACCATGGCAGCAGACAGGTAGTGTCTGGGTCACAGGGCAAACATGGCCGGGCTTCAGCGTTGGCTGCCGGTTAATAAAAAATCAGCCTGGTGTGAACACACACGCATGCGGGGCGAACGCACGTGTGCTTTCACACAAATGCAAATGTGAATGTACGTGCATGTACATACAACACATGCACGCTTGACAAACACACACACACACACACACACACACACACACACAAGTTCAAGTGAAAGTTGCCAGCTGACCTGAGAACTGATACAACCACAGAGCGGTACAAGCGGTTTCAGGTAATCAACAGTGGCACTGGATATTCAAGATGTAAGTGCCATCACGTGTACTAAACACAATGAGTCACAGTGACAGGTGAATGGAAAAATAGAAATAAATGTTTATACAGTAATATATTTAGAAAGTAAGTTATGACTTTACATTAAGTCTCAGATATGAAAATGAATCATCTGTTTATTTAGACGTCACCATAACGATGGATGTAGCAGGGCTGGGCTGACATTTCATGCACATGATGGTCTTTGCAACCACACTGTCTGACTGTGTTTTCTTTTTTAAATATTATGGTCTCAGTTATTGCATTATATTACATTTGCAGTCCAGGCTCCTCTAAAATACATATTTTAATAAAAACAATACAAAGATTTCGGAGAATGCATGCTCTTATCCGAGGCCCCCAAAGCGCTGACATCTGAAATAAAAGGTAATAAGTAATGAAGCGCTGGGTCCGAGACTAATCGTCCAGTTTGATTTTTCACTCTTCACAAAATCTCCAAACGATGGTCAGGTCTGTCTTGCCCTTTTGAAAGAAACACATGATCTCCCCTGGCCTTTTCTCCATTTACCAGCTCTCCCTCTCTCTTTTCAGTTGCTATGAGACACTCCAGCTGAAGCCAAGGCTTCCACAATTCATTACTGGAGGAACAAAAGCCAAAGCACTGGACAAAGCAGGGCAGACCAACTCAAACCAGCTCCCACTTAACACACACATCACACCTCTGAGTGCTCTGCTGACATACAAATGGCCAATTCAAGACCTCTCCTTTTAGCTTTTTTATTTATTTTTTACAATGTCAGTGGGATAGACGAGGAAAACGCTCAAGATACTCAGTAAGAAGTCAACAGGTTGAAGATTTGCCGCATTTAGAGGTCTGTTAAGATTTCCTATATTCTTCATAAGACATGACGTCAAAATGTTTTGAAAGGATTTTAGGCAATGTAGTATTTCCATAAATAACATTTAATATGTCTTTTGTGGTATAACACACAGCTTTTTTTAAAGGATTTTTGTGCCCATGATTGAATAGGCTACAATGCACCATCAGTGCAACATCACCTGTCTCTGGCTTTCCACCAGCTCTGCCTCGCCAAATCATGAAACATCTCTTTTCTCTCCAACCAATCAGAACTCAATCTCTGGCTGTTCTCATGCAAAGAAAGAGAGGGGAAGTCCAATGAGAAGTGGCCCTCCTCCTTCCCCTTGTATCCTACACACACGACAATCACCGTCTGAGAAATGCCAAAGGACGGGCAATCAGTCATTGTAATTAGGCTGGCTGCCATTCCCGAGTCTTCATAATTCAGGCTGGAGCTGGAGGACATAGGTAGTGAGAGCCCAGCTGCCAGCTGCCACAGCCCACCCCTGGCTCACCCAAACCTCAACACAGGCCACTCCCTCTCCAGCAGAATTATAAGGGGGGCTGGCTGACTGCAAAATTAAACCCCCCTCACCACCACTACCACCACCACCACCACCGCCACACCACCATCCCCCTCCCTTCCTCCTTGTCTACATCCCAAAACCGCTCCCACTCACACTTTCTTTTCACTGCACTGCAGAGTTTTGTTCTCCAAACTGCATGAGTGCAAAAGCAGATACCCTGTGCTGAGAAAATGGCTTTTAAAAAATGTGTTTAATCTAAACACATAAAACGCCTCTATAAAAAGCGGGCTGGTGTAACTTCCCCTGTACGTTTTTATTTGAAGGTGTAAAGCCTACAGATGGGTATTGTCCACGTTGTTTCTAGGTGTAGGGAACACTGGATTTACAGTACAGACCTGGCTTTCTCTTTTCTCTTTGGAATTCACAGCTAAACAGGAAGCTATGGCAGTATTCTACAGAGATTTATTTTATTTGCTTAAAGGCCGTGGTTGACTCAGAAACTGGCTTTGCCTGTTGTATAGGACCTGAAGTTTTCTTGGCAGTGAAATGAAGAACTGCAAGTTCAGCCAAAATAGACAATAAAGTAGAATGGAGAAACATGCCAAATTGCTGGGGCAATTCAGTCCAGAGGCTCATTTTTCCAAAATGATTCACACTGGAAAGAAAAGCATTTCCCTGTCCTTAGATGAACTTAGTGTGCTCTCTGTCGGCTTTAACAAGGAAGCTATGGGGGAGGGAGGAAAAAAACGTGTGCACACTCTATCACACACACTCGTGCGTGTGCGCACACATACACACATGACCACACAGCCATCACTGCAGATTCTTTGCTCACTGTGGAATTAGGTCATGCACATAAAAGCCCCAAACACAGACACACATACAAACACGCACAACTTTAAAAAGACATTTTCAAAGTCACAGGGAAAAAAAAAAAAACCACATACATGGAATCTTTGCAAGAAAAACCCAAATAAGAACAACCGAGCTGGGTAAGTGCCATTTTACATGTACTATGCTCTGTGTTGTACACTAACAGCTTGTACTATAACTATGGGACAAACAGTGTTTTCTTTTTTCTTTTTTTTTTTTTAGCATGGACTCAGTTTTCAGTGCAGCAGCACAGTTGAGGAATGAGGGAGGACTAAAGGCAAGTTTTGCATCAGTCAGCAGTGTCCTGAGGCTGGTTTATTAGCTTGTCTGGCTCAGCTGCCTGAGAGTGTTCACCTGTTCCTGCTTCCCACTGCAGGATGACAGTCAACAGTCTGCTGCAGCACAACAGGAACAAGAAGCTCAAACATATTTGTCGTTATTTTGTTTGTCACCCACGAAGTCTTGCCTTTGAAAAAAACAGACGCCATAAATGAAGACGACGAAATGAATACCTACAAGTCGGCTCGCATCAATAAACGCCACAATACAAAATCCTTTTCATGACCAAAAATATAACAGGGCTTAAAAAAGAAAATACTGCCTGCTTCTGTTTGTCAGCACAACATGATAGCTAAAGCTTCTGATGGAGGAGTGCGGCACACTTTGTAAATATCCACTCATTAAGTCTCACAGTAAAATTAGATCTTGCACTAAGCAAACATTAAGCATTAGGTTACATAGAAAAGATAAAAGCCGTCTGTATGGTTTTGCCGGGAGCTTTTATGCACTCATAACTATGCCGCTACTAATGACAGTAAACATTTGTGCAGCTGTTTTGCAGTCTCTCAGTTATATGCGATGGATATAATGTTAGATCAAAAGAATAAATGAGAAGAAAGGAACCATAAATATGCATTAACCACAATCTATTGCGTGGAAGTTAACAGACTGTTAAGTAATTTTACTGTCGGGCTAAATCATTATTTCTTTCACTGTCAGTTGAGACCTTGCTTACTCATCAGATTATGTTCAGAAATCTTTAATAGCTGCTGTAATATAATTAATGATTCACCCAGTGTTCATCCAGTGAGCTTCACGCAGCTATTATCTGATGAGGTCTTCAGGCAATGACACACACACATACACATGCACACACGCATCTGGACATGAGGCACGAATGTGTTTGGACAATCATAGGGAGGTTGGAAGTGAGAATAAGCAGACTGCCACAAAATAAAAAGGCAAACACATAAAGATACGGGCAGTAATCAATCAAATCTCTGCAGAATCACACGATGGTTCATTTGAAATGGGAACAGAACTGCGAGGTTTGTCATGGCAGCGGGTGCCAAATTTGTTTTTGGCACCGTGGGTTCTATACGAGCGTATGACACAAAGCAGGAGATTATTTTAACTTCATAAAAGTCGAAAATGTTGTTCCAGATGTTGCTATTCTACAAGAGTTAATAGAGTAAAACATTATTCACTCTTTAGGAACAGCAAGACACTGAAGCTGACACTGCAGAGCTGATGAAGGGTGAGAGTAAAACACTCAATCTGTGACCTTTGACCACCGTGGAGAAAAACAAAAGTCCCTAAGAGGAACAACAAGACCTTCAGTGTCATTATTATCAGTTCAAATGTGCAGTTTTACTTCTAGCCTAGAGTGAGGTGTTCGGTTTCTGTAGGAAAATAGGACGCTGACAAAAAAAAAAAAACTCATGAAGTTCAAAATGTCTGATATGAAAAATGTTGTCATGATGAAATGAGAAGTTTCTGAATTCCACAGACAGCGTTAAAGCCACGCAGTCTGGTTATGCACAGGCGTTAGTGACAGGTCATTACATTAGATAAATTTAACTGCTGGTAGATTACAGGGTTTATTTATTTATTATTTGCCTCTTACAGGCTGCAGACAGAAACAACACAAGTCTGATGAACAATTTAAGCTGTAAAAAAGAGAAAATTAATAGGATGCACTTTTATCTAATAACTCCACAGCTAATGTCTGAGTATTTTCATGATTTCTTGTGAATATACACTGTTCTTCAAGTGTTATTGTACCGAATGATCGACACTAGATACTGCATCTTGTGGTTCTAAACACGTATTAAAGTAACTTTAATGTGTAGCCTACTCTGTACTATTTTATTACCTTGATGATTTCTTTTTGGGCATGCATCTTCTATAGGTCGTTCTGACATAATAGTCTCATTTAAATTCATCAAGTTATATTTCTGTGGAGTCCTTGGACCTCTCAGGGGGAGCTTCACCTCTGATGAACGTCTTCATGCTGCATGAACATTTTTTAATAACCACTGAACTGAAATAGTAAACTAACAACTTTCTGTTTCATTGACACATATGCAGCATCTGTCCCTCATCATAGTATTTTCCAATTATCACCACAAAACTACATTTCAAGACTGTACAGAGAAACCCACCTGATTACCATTGTGCCTCATGGATTTCATCCCTCCTCTGTTAATGTTTGCACTCACCGGCTGCATAAATTACACTCAATGTTGTACACAGTTTCTCCTCATGACATTGAACCTGAAACCACATGACTATCTACCAACAAGGGGCACTGTGCACAGACACAGAAAACAAACTAAAAAGAGAACCACAACAGGAATTCACCTCACCACAGCAGCAGAGCAAAATCTAGCAAAGTGCTTGTATAAAATTATTATATTAATTATTACTATAATACAAAAAGCCATTAAGTAAGATCATCTTGTTTTCAGTGCTACACAGAGGGATTTTATTTGACACTAACTTTGGCACCACAAAAACATAAAGACAGTCAAATGTGCACTACAATCTTCCCTAAAGATTACTGCTAATATGTAAAAATAATTTTATAGTTTTTCAGAAGATTTTCTAAATAAGTCACAACATGTCTGCAGGACAAAGAAAACTTGCAGTGGACTCACCATAATAATGCACCATGTGCTTGTCGCTTGTCAGCTGCAAAGTCTCCTCCTAGTGCGTCCACAGTGCAACAGGCTTGAGTGGAAACCGAGTAAAAAAAAACGCGGCATATTAAGACACTCTGACCGGTCTGTAAGCAGCTGCTCTGTTGTTGTTTTTGGTGCTTCGGAAATTTGTTAAGGAAGAGGGCAGTTTGAGAAGTGTGCGTGTCACCGACAGGCTCTCCATTTAATTCAAGCAGCCTAGAAAGTGATCCTCAGCCGAGTTATAATCTACGAGGTGGTCTGACGACTGTCGTGAGGACAGGATTATACATATCCCAGCGAAAGCTTTTCATCTGTTTCATCCGCTGCGCACGCTGTCCCCAATATCTCCGGCTGCGCGGCTGCATGGCGACTGTGACTCACTCCACTGTGCGTTAAAGCTGGACTGCAAGTTATTATCTCAGTCAACAGGGTTGTTGTTGTTTTTTTCTTTTCTTGTTTTTTTCTTTTTTCTTTTTTTGTCTGGTAATGTTTGTGTGGTAACAAAATATTTATTTGGCCTCGATTATTGTTGCTGTGCAAGATTTCGTGGTCCTGTCGCGCAATGTGGCTGCGCTGGCTTTCCTGCTGGAGAACAATGACTGCAGAGAGTTTGAGGTTCATGTTTGTGGAGTCGTGATGCCCACACAAGTGCGAGTCATATGATTTGGTCTAAAATTATGACTGCAGGGTGAATATTTGATTGCTAGAGGTCTGATCAATACCACACATCTGCTATAGTGAAGAAGTTAGTGACCTACAGTGCATCATAGAGGTGCATTTATGTAGATACCTCTCCATGAAGTTCAATTTAGGATTATTTCATTTAAATGATCATACTCAGACTCACTTTAAATATAGATCATTTCTGTAATATAGCATGAAATAGTTCATCTTGGGTGGTAAAGTATAGCTTAATACAGGGCTTAGCTGATAATCTACATTGCTTTGCATGACAGGAAGTCTTAAAGTTGTGAACTGAGCAAAATCACCTCATGAACATGTGATAAAGGCAGCTGTGCCACCTCCCTGTGATCAGTGCAAAATGCATCCTTTGGCAAATGGAAGATGAATTATGGCAAATATAATTATTTAGTTTGAAATCATTATTCTTTCTAATCCGTCTTTCGGTAGCTGTGTTTTTTGTTTTTTGTAAGATGAGTGCACTTTAAAGTTTTATGTCTGTTTATTTCCATCATTTGAGCTGTGCTTCATATGTTTGTTAAAGGACTTTTGAAATAAACACATTATCAAAAGTCTGCACATTTGTAATCTCAGCAGTCAAGCACCGAGCATCCCTTCTGCAGTGTGCACTTAAAAAGTCAAGTTACTCACTCTACAGACCTGTGGCCTCGGGGATGTTTTAATGGTGCCTTGAACAATCACTCAGAATAACTCTCACTGTATCTTAAGTTGCACCTGTTGCATGAACTGCTCTAAAATACCAGACTTGACAGACACTAAACACACGCTGTGCTGACTTTTCATCACACAAACAACTTTCACCCAGCAACATGTTTGCTCTAAAGCCAGGCCACTTAGGCCTCTTGATAGCCTCTATTAATACGAACGCCACCTCTCGCATTAATGTGACTCGTGTTTCTGTGAAGCCTCGCTGAAATTTATGATCGTTTTGATCCCAGCGCACCACGGTGGCACAGGCAATGCAACCCCGTTGACCCCATACTGCATAGAGACAAGGGTAATGAGATTAGCTGTGCATGAGTGTAACCGTCATTAGTGACGTGTCCTCTCCAGATTGTGCGTGCACAGCTTTCAGGCTCTGCAGTTCAAGTGACAAAATCACAGCAGTTAGGAGAGCGAGGATTACTCGGCGGGGTGATTGGGTTCACAGAGCGGCGAGCTCAGGGCAAGAGTTAGGCCTCATGAGCTCCTGCCAAAGGAAATGACATAAAATGTCAGAGATTTCTGACTGTTTCCAAAGAACTTCCTGCCACTTAATTATATTTTGGTGAGTGCTGTTTTAATGGGTCAGCTTTTAGGCCGTGTTGCAATTCCCAGGGATATTTAAATTTTTTGCATAGTCCTCCCTTGCTGGACAAATTCTTAAAGAATGTGTCATAACCGCCCATACAAATCACTGCACTACATTACATTGTTTTGATCTTTTCCTGCTCTCTTTCTTCTTCTGTTAGGATTTCCTGCATTTCCTGGAATGACAGATAAAGGATGTAAACTTGTCGCTTTCAATGAAGGTTGTGAATGTCGTGTGCCAACTTGTGGGGTGTGTCTACCACTTACTCAAAATGCTGCTTGTGGCTGCAGTGCATGCTGGTCTACTGGAGCTTTCAAAGCTTTGTGTGCGTGCTTATGGAAATGATGGATGTATACTGCATGTGTAATATAAATTAGCAGGGTAAGAAGGAAGATCTTATTTGTGTTGTTTTCAATAGTTAACACTCACATTAAAAATCATTTAAGTAATCGATCAGTCGATCGACTGGAAATTAATCTGCAACTATTTTGATTATCCATTCATTGTTAAAGTTAATTACTGTGAAACATTCTCCAGTTCCAGTTTCTCAATTTTGCCTTTTCTTTATGTTTATGAAAGCAAACTGAGCTGACTTTTAAGTTTTGGATTGTTGGTCAAACAAGTTCAAATCTGGAGATTAATCGACAATGATCACCTCACAACAGATTCTCCAGCAGCTGTGCTCTGCAAAATTCATCCTTTGGCAAATTGAAGATGAATTGTGGTGAATACAACTATTTTGTTTTTAAATCATTATTCTTTTTTTTATCTCCACTGTCTTTTAATAACTGTGTTTTCTTGTACGATAAGTGCACTACTCACTTGACAACAAAAATACTAGTTTTGGTGCTCAAAATGTGAACAATAATTTATAGGAGACAATAGAAGACAGTATATGGTTTAAATGTCAATCATGTCCACATAAAATAAAAGAACTGTGAACAAGACTGCAGGTATTCTTCGTCCTTTGTGTTCATATAATTGTTGCTCAGCGCTGGCAAAGAATTTGTGCATGTGTGTTTGCAATGCAAAACTATATTTTAACAGATAAGATCAACTTTATTGATCTCTCAAGCAATTCGAATCTTGACTTGTTTTTTTGCCTTTAGAGCACTTTTTGTCTACAGAATACAGTGCTGACCGCCGACACTGTCTCCATGCAAAATGTCTCTGGAAGCGCCACAAGGTTTTGCCCTCAACACCCACCCGTCTGGCTGTTCCAGACACAGACGCAAGGACAAAGGCACATCTATAATTCGGCTTGTCAAATCAAATCACTTTTGTCGACTTGATGTTAAATTGTTCAGGAGAGACTTCTGCTCAGCCTCAATACTTTGATTAATTACATGTTGACCGCTGCATCAGAGCGGTCATACCAGACTCAGCTCAGTATTTAGCTTTGTTTCATCAGTGGGCACGATTGTCAGCGTTGTGTACGTCAGGCAGGCCTTTCATACCGCATCATAAGGGTATTTCCTGAGGGAGTGCGAGGAGAAAAAAAGGCCACAATTTACGACATTGAAACCATGAGATGGTTTTGTGATTGCACAAGATAGATCTCATGCCCATTTTCTGTTCCATTTGAGCGCTCGAGGAATGCACACTCCTTTGTTTTGGTCGTGTCATGTCCTCATTTTAACTACTTTCACAAATAAGATAGCAAGACGTGCTACTTTGCATGTACATTCGTGCATAAAAAACAGTCTGACACAGTTTTTCTGCTCCAATTCTCACAACAAACATGACTTACATCATTGTATTTATTTATAAAATGTTATATATTGTCATATTTGTACATTCTATATTTTTATTTTATTTAGATTGTGCACATGCAAAAATCAATACTGACTTTCAGATAATTGAAGATTTGTGTTTCTCTCCAGGACAGCTGCTCTCGGTCTCCACCCACTCCAGCACCACACAAGAGCTAAAATTTGACTTTTGTTTCAAAGTCACTCCAACTTTTGTGCAACAGATCCTGAATGCACACATCCTTACCCTGTTTCTATACTCTGCTTCAGACAATGAATCTCTTATGCTGCTTGATCAAGAGTCCAGACACAACGTGCTTGCAAATGCAAAACCACTTGATATTTAGATTAAGGATTACGACTTACTTGTCTCATTGCTTCTCCTAGAAATTCAAAGGAGTTTGTCGTCATCCATAAGCATGTGAATTCCTGCTTTAGGGTTAAAGCGGTGAGGTCGCCTGTGGTTGTGCTGAGATGCTTTGCTTGAATGCTCCTTGACCTCAGACTGTCTGGAGGCTCTTTGCACACTAAGCCATGCTTATTTGTAAACAGAATACTTTGCTGAAGTTCTCCACGCTCACCCTCCAGCCTCTGAATAAGGCCACTTTGCACAAAGAGACCATTCTCACTGCTGTTTGGACCCCATTTCTGCTTTCTATACTTTATATTTGTAGTACTGGCCTCCATTTGCTTTGGATTGAGAAAATGGGACTGTTTTTTGCATCGAGCATGCATTAATCAGGAAATTAAGCACTGAAATGATGACTTGAAGGTAATGCTTGATGTCAGTAGCTCAGACCACCAGCCTCACCGACAATGAAACCCCTAAAATGCTGCATGAAATCAAACAAGATTGTAAAACTGGCACCGGACCTCAAACTCTTGGCTGTCGCTAACTTTCTCACATTCTCCTTTGTGCTAGTCTGTTAACTTTGAGAGCTACCTCCTTAGGAAAACATGTTCATTAAATTCCCAGCAGGAGTCCCTACGTGGGCTTCACCCTGTCATTGACAGATGCATGAATGACTCAATATGCGTCTGGATTTGTAACCTGCGAGGGCTTAAGAAAAAGCCTGGGAGACAATGGCAACTGAGGCAAAGCTGCGGAGCCCTCAGTCTAAACAAAATCTCATTGTTCCTGTTTTCCACAGTTAGGGGGTTAGGCATACCCTCACCCCCTTCACCCTCTCCACCCCCTCCACCCCATAAGACTCACAGAACCTCAGTCCGCTGTCCCAACCCCAGTATTCCACCAGCTCTGAGTGCTGTTAGTGGGGCCAGTAATTAAACAGGGCTGCCTCTCAGTTTCTGCAGCTCCATGGGGGGAGTCCCTCCATGAAATGCACTCCTCATTCTGAGTCCAGACGGCAGCTGATGAGGGATTATCTGCTGGCAGAGGCACGGCATACTCCCCACCATAATCTTCAATTAGTTCAGTTCACGGTGATGTGTTGGGTGGACCTGCCACTACCTTTCCCACGGCTTCTTCATAAACACCACATCAGTGTATTGAAAAATGTGCCATATCACTTTGGTTTTTCCTCCAAAGAGTGACAGATTGGGAGGAGAAATTATTTGCATTTGTATTTGTATTTGTATTAATTGGAATATTGGTTCTTTGGATGCAAAGTACTAATATTTACCAAAAAAAAAAAGACACCAAAACACATTCAAAGAGAGAACATTGAGTAAATTTAATGTCCTCTGGAGCCAGTGTTTGGTTTGTCCGTTCTGGGCTACTCTAGAAACATGGCGGTGCAACACGGTGGACTCCGTGCAAAAGACCCGATCCCTGTGTAGTTAAAACTGATTATACACTAATGAAATAAAATGATAATATTCGATTCCTGGCAATAGTTCTAAATCTTACACACTGGACCTTTAAGGTGAAAACAGTGTTTTAGACCAGTTGTTTTTTACAGAGTCAAAAAACTCAGAGAGGAAGAGGGTAAAAAAGGACAGGATAAAGAACTCTAACTAGGTATATCTAATCAAGAACAAAAAGAAACAGCACATGGGAAAGACATAAACAGCCTACCAATCTTAGCTTATAGGCTCAAGTTACTTTGCGGCAGCTACGTTAGACTCTCTGAGCCATATAACAGACATGCTTTACAGTCATCAGCGCTCTGTTCCATTTAAGTCTTGGTCCATTTACAGTTTGAATAACTGAGAATTCAGAAGGTGTATCTCAAATTACTAAAATGAAAGCTGTTAATTACTTTGACTGAAAGATGTTTCCAGAAGCTCAGGTTGGAGGTTTAAAACGCAGTTCAGCAACTAGATGAAATAGAATACTAACGCACGTTCGTAGTTCAAGTGCAGCGCCTTTAGCCGTTTAAATACATTACATTTGAAGAGAATACGACTAGGTTTCCATCTAATACACCCATTTCAGGAGCAAATTATGTATTATATTTGAGATGCAGATATCAAATTATGGTGCTTTTCCCCTACTTAATCAGCTAGTAAAATTATTATCCATTCATGGTACATAAAGTATTCTGCAATACTCAGAACTCTGAAAAACATTTTCCATTTTAATAATTTATCTTTCATCAGGCATCTCAAGTTCTGGGGGCTTGCATGTTAAAGTGAAACTGGGTCTGTATTAAATGAACAGCAGTGTTTGGAGGGGAACACAATATTTTGTTGAGCCTGTTCTCACTGTTTTAACATTGCCTGAGCTTACGTTGGAAAGTATTGGCTTCGGTACTGTATGTCACTCATAACGGTCTAATGCCAAGAGACTGTTAAACTGTGGGGAAATATAGGGTCTTTCGGTACATAGAAATAATATGATAGGGATCTATAACACCATCTTGTCAATGCGAAGGTTATGTGATCCACTCATCAAACGGCCGAGTGACAGCCAGATAGGTCCGACAAGAGGATTGTGAAATAAACCCCTCAGCCACCTCTCCATCTCTTGTTGATCTGTGTGTTTTCCATGGGAAGCCACCAACGAAACGTCTGAGAAGCCTGGAAATCATCTCACATATGAAAAGGCGAAGTCCTTTGAAAGTGGAAGCTAAGCATAAACCAACATTAACATTGCACCACTGCACTGACTTAAACCATGTATATAACTTTAGTATTACTGCTGTCATTATCATATTATTCTAACATGATTAGTTATCCATTTACTGTTATGAAACGGAGCACGTGCTGTGTTATATTTGCCCACATGAAGGAATGGTTTTAAATTAAATTTGCATTTCTTTTCTCTGACAAAAGGAACTCCAATATTTGATCCCATATTCATGACAACATTAAAAAAAACAAGGCGCAGCTAATAACCATCGTTTCAAGCTCCACTGCAAACCATTCAACTGGAGGTTTAGTCTAAGGTGCACAGCAGGTCATGTTACATTATTATAGGAGGCGTAAAAACCGCAGGAACACCCGTGGGGTAAGTCACATTCATGTGGAGAAGGGTCATCTCAGGTAAAGTGATCACGTGCTCTCCCAGACCTGGCACTTTTCAGGTCTGGCACTTCATCCTATTATTGTTGAGAAAGGCTTGCCCATATGCTGCGTTCTGCAAGAAAGTCAGCCTGACACTGACAGGAGGCCAGAAATGCTGTGACACAAACAAGACATGAGACTCCCCTTAATTTACCTGTGACCTGCTTTTAAGGACAAGTCTAAAAGGATGAGTGCTCATGCTGCCAAGTGTTTTTGTAGGTGTGTGTATCTGAGTCTTGTTTGTTTTCCCTCGTAGCACAGTGATAGGCTTAGATAGGCTGGCAGACATGCCTTAACAAGATGTGGGGCAGGCCCTGATAAAACACTCAGATGAGTTGTGTATTTCTGGTGATGGGAATCTGTGGACTCGTTCACCTCAGCCAGTGCAAATGAAAAACAGTTGGCTGCAGATTCAAATATCAAAATATCACAGGAACTTTTTTTTTGTTGCTATATTCACACAAATACATGCAGCATGAACACAATTGCGGGCTGAAGCACATGCACTGCACATTTATGTTTTGCATTTGCTGTTGCATTTATTATGTGCATATATTTCTCAGTGCGGTGTGTTGCATGTGTCAGCGCACAAGTGATTCCTGTATGTGGCATCTAATGTTTACCTCATGTGGCCTGGCCCTGTTGTTTGTCTGGGCATTACCGCATCTGATCCCTGCTCTTGGATCGTCTCCACTCGAGGGTTTTATCCCTCCAGCTGACCCAGAAGATCTTCGCCGTTTCAGACTGTCTGTTTGAGCCATCCCCACAGCCCTGCTGCGGTTCTCTTACTCAACGCGGCATGTGTTATTCATCACGTTGTCATGAGCTGTCAAAAGCAGCCATGACAAATGCTGCTTTTCTGTTTATGAAACGATCATGTTGGCCTCACACTTCAAACCACCATTATCGTCCACAGTTGACTGCTCTGCACTTGCAAAATCTGTTTTGTGGGCATGCGGTGCCATAATTCAAAGGCAGGAGGACGTTCCATTTGCAAAGTCAATGAAATACAACATTCTTCACTTACATGCCAGTGCTGTGAAAAAAAAGCTGAGAAAACAACAGGAAAGACACAAGTGTAATTAATGGTCAGACTTGTAGATTTATCACAGAGCAACATACTCTTTTCCCTTACAGTAAGTGACCTCAAAGAACTTACAGCATGAAGCAATCAACGCCGGTCACTGCACAATACGATTACTGTATATCTCTTGCACCCCCCTACTGCTCCCAGAGATGACAAACATGCATTGTCCTTCTCCAGGGCCAGAACAATCACGTCCTTTGTGGTGGAATGCTCAAGGGTCAGGTAAGGTCAAGGATCTTTAAGGACTGGAGGACTGTAAAAAAAAAAGAAAAGGCACATATGTGTGGAAAGGAAAATAGGACTCATTCACAGGAAAGCTATTTATAGAAGCAATTGCAGAGTATATTACTGTAAACCCTTAATCACTGGTTGAAATCAAGCCTCCACTTGTGTATCTGTATTTTGTTTTTGCATCATAGACGCTCACAAATCTGGTGAGCCTGTTCAGACAAAGCCTTCCCTCTGTCACCAAGCTGTGCTGAAGATATTTCTGCTGCTGCATGGAGACAGTTTTGTCCCTCCCTGCGTCACTCCTTCTTTCCCTTCACCCCTCCTTTTCCACACAGGCTGAATCAGCAACACTAGTTCCCCTACCCCTCCCTCCCCGCCCGCCCGGTGTCGCTTTGCAATGGCATCACCACAAATTTGCTTTGGTGAGCCGGCCCATGCATCACCGACAGAGAGCTGTCCCCCTCCAATGACAGAGCCAGAAGGGGCAGGGTGGGCGGGAAATGAATTTGAAACAGCCGAGATGGCTCAAGTGAAAAAAAAAAATCACAGACTAGAAAAAAAAAAAAGTTTTGCTCAACTGAGATTTAAGGGGAAACAGGCATAATAAATCAAACAGAGCTCATGGAGATTCTCTGTAATGTTGTTTTGGCTCTTGACATCTGTATTCACTTTTTGCTGTGTAAAGACCACAGAGTATTTGTCATGATGAAATACATGGCCAAAGAGTAAATTCTAACCCTGCGTGATAACTAAACATGAAGCAAAGGAAGGAGATCAGTGTAAATTGGCACATGTGAATATTACTCACTGAACTTCTATCTGACCCGTATGATTAGAAGGGAGCCTGAGCAGTGGAGTTTACACGTGCTGTGAGTGGCAGAGTCGAGCAGTTTATGGCTCTGGGCTCTGCTCTGTTAAAAGGTGCGAATTGGTCTGGACGCAGCAAAGATTGATTGTATACAGGGTAGGAAATTTAGTGCACGCTCAGTCAGTATAATTTATTGGGTCACTGGATCTTGATTTTTATCTTTCGCAAAAAATCTTTGAAACATTTGGGGGAAAAGATAATCTCATTAGTAGCAGTATATTTTCTGGTAGTTTGCATCAGGAGGCCTGCTGACACATGCAGAAAAATACCAGATGGAGAAATCTTGAGTAAACTTTTACAACAAGAGAGAAGAGAGAAGTAAATAAAACCCAGCGATAGCAAATATATTCTACAATATTAAAGGATCATTCCAGTTTATTACAACTTGGGTCGTATTTATTGACAATTTGGCCATCATTTGGATCAGCAGTAATAACATGGCACTCATCAGAGATCTGGCAACAGGGCAACTTCGCTACTATGCAGGAAACATGAGCAGTCAGGTGATCAGATGGGTTTCAAACAAGCCAACAGTCTGACCACATTATCTTTATCTGCAGGTAAATCGAAATTGAGTACTGAACTGTGCAGCTACGGGAAGTACGGTAGATCAAAGTTGAAAAGCAACATCTGTAAACTGTGGTGGATGTTTACAACATGTAAATTGGGCAATAATTGTATATTTTTAATGAAAATTAAAAAAGAATGAGGCTGGCCATATGCCACAGTTTTGTTATTGTCAACAAATCAGGCGAAAACATCCAAACCAACACTGTGTTCAATCCCCAATACTGTCTGACTGACCCATTGTCTGTGGCACTCACCCTACTGGAAGCCATTTTGCCTTCTAAAACATATTTTTATAAAACAAAATGGCATAAATGTATGCCAAAAAGAGGCAACATAATTTGTAGATTCGTAGATTTTAGTTAACATTAGTCAAAATAGAATAAGAAGTGTATTTGTTGGAGACAACATAAAATAAACTCATTCAGTCATTCAGTGCAATGTGACGCATTGATTTGTTTTTAATTTTTTGGATAACTATAGAGGCCTATAGCTCAGAGGAATAAGAAATATCAGCAGACACTTGGCTCCACAGGAAATACTTGTTAGTAGGGTCAAATCATTGATGGGTTTGGCCTTTTTTGTGGGAAATCTTTTGTGACAATAATAAAAACTTTAATTTTAACATAGAATCACTCAGCTTATCCATTAACAGTGAAATTAAACACTCTTTGTCTCTAAAGGTTGAGGGTGCACCTAAGCAAAATCAAGCTAATGTTCCTAAGGAGGAGTGTGGCCGTATTGGGGAGGTCCCTAAACGAATGCTGGGTACTGATAAAAACCATGCTGCCTTTGCAAGGTTTAAAAAGTTTCCTCCAAGCAATCACGGACATGAATGACATTTCCTCACAGGGGAATAATCAGATCGTTCAGCACATTTGTGATTATTATTCAGTTTGTATAAGTAGCACACACACCACTATATATTCCAGATTTTTAACATCAGTCCACATGCTAAGAGACGAGAGGAGACGAGAGGAGACAGTTTTGACGATTCCTTCTGGTCGAGATCAGCCTTAGATTGTACAATTAAAAACAGTATTTACATATGTTTGATGTTTAAGTGCCTTGTGTTACATGCTAAAATGGAACCTGGCGCTATAATGCACTTTGACTCGGAGCAGTGGGCACAATGTCTATCTTTGATCAAGCTCTTTTTGAATCTTAATAGGGGTACTGTTACTGTACAGTGATACGCCTGGTGGGACTGAGAGCGTGGGGTGTCCGAGCCAGACACTGTTTCAATCACAGGGCAAGGCTGGAATTGGAGGAGATGTGTTCCTCTGAATCTAGAAAGTGGTGTGCAATCAAGAGCCAAGAGCCCCCCTCCCCAACTCCTCCTTATACACTCACTAACACAAACACATATACACACAATCCAGTTGGCAATCCAATCCACTGTAGGGTTGGCGGTAGTCAGGAAGTGCTAATGAAGTTATTAATGATATTCATGTGTGCAGTGGCGTGCAAGCAGGGACTGGGCCTCCATTAGCCAGCTGGTAGATCTGTCTCAACTTTAGCTCTTGGTGATTAATAAAGTGGGAAAGAAAAGAGAGAAAGAGACTTTCACTCTGAGCCTCGTCAAGTAAAATTGAACAGAGACTGCAGATAAACAGATGACACGGGTGAAATAAATTGGTCACATCAACAATGAGGAAAATACTGCATTTGATGAAGAGATCTGGGATAAATGTCCTGAAATATACTTGTGATTGCACTGGATGGATGTTAACCAACGAGTGAAAGCCATAATCAGTTTGTTATGACCTGACACAGTGGATACATGTTGTAATATCAGGTGATATATTGTTATCACTGCTGTTTCCCTGATTGCAGCCTGGTTTTGTCCACAGCGTTAGAACGCTCCTGTTATCACAGTGATCATTTTGAGCCGTGAGTCACTCCTGCAAAGATGGCAGCAATTAAGATGGCGGAGGTACTGGGGGGACAATCAGACCCTGGCTCCATGCGGGCCGGATCCACTAGCTCCACTACTATAAGGGCTGTTGAAAGTAAGAACCTCCTTCTCGCTGCTGCCTCACTGCTTGTCCAACAACTCCCTCTGCTGGGTGTCCACATCCCTCAGAGCCGGCTCTTGTTTAACTTCTAAAATGTTTTATGCCTGGAAAGAGTGCAAGTCCACAAACAACACCTTTTTAAAGCGCGCATTTCCAGGCTTTTAAGTTTTAGTCTGTCTAAAAGTTGATGTTTGTAACGCAAGAAAGGTGGACCAAACTTCTAATTTCATGCATTTCCTGTGCATGTTTTTGTTTGATAGTCAACTGTGGGAGACAGAAATGTGGACTGGCATTCAAAATGGCACAAGCTCGTTGTGTAGCATTTCGTGCTGCATACTTTGTCTCCATCTACTGGGAAGACTCAGCTGTCACTTTGTTTATTCCAGGGTCCTTCAATGGCAGCCAATCATGTTCACAAAGGCATCAGAATGTGGATATTTTACAATAATTAGACAAAAGGAAACAAAAATTTGGATATAATGGATGATAATGTTGTCAGTATTTAGAAACCTGGGAGCATTTTCATGTCAAAACGGAGAGGTAATCTGTGCATGACTCTACCTTAGCTCCAACAGGGTAGTAAAGATCACATCACAAAGACTCACTTTTTTGAACAAAATGTTTTAGACATATCACAAGCAGATTATAATGTACTAAGCTGATTCTTTGACATATTGCTCTAATTTATGATACCACACACAGTTGGGCAGTGATTCCCAAAGACATCATCATTCGAATGGATTCCTGATGACAGCGGTCAAGTCTGAATTTCATACAGGAGTGCCAGGATCCAACCACCCATTAACCACCAATATATCCGTCAATATATTTAATCGCTTGGTTATGAATGATTTATCTGTCCGACAGCATGCGGCGCCAGCACTGTGCACGTTTGGGAGTCATTATTCTGTTCAAGCTAAATGAAGATAAAGGAAAGACAAATTTATTGCCCTCGAGCACCATTGGTCGAAAAAGAGGAATTGCATTGTCCACATTTGCTATCTGCCACTTTCTGTGAGCTTTCTGTGCGTCTGCGTCTCTGCCAGCAAGCGTTTGCTACAAATTCCACTAGATTCCAGTAAGTGGTGTCAGACCTCTTTCCTGGGCTTAACGGGAAATCTGTCTTTAGGGTGCAAGATTATAACCTCTGCAAACCGCTGGTCAATGGAAAAGTCCTAATCCACTCATAGGCCAACCACTCCTGGGTGTAATATTGGCTCCGGGAGATATGGAGGTGGCCGATTTGACCAAAAACAAATAAATTCTGTGAAGAATAAAATAAATACTCAGAAGAACAGCATGTGGGGAACGGAAGAACATTTCAGTCTCTGTTTTCTTATAGTCACTTTTGGTTATGTTACAATTTTGAATGCGGAGACTAGAAAATGTTGTTATGAAGATGTGGGCCTTCTTTGTCCCCTCTGGTTAAAATCAGTGCAAGCTCCTCTTACTTTTCTTCATTAACTAATTACAAATTACAGTATCATCTGCAAATTCTTTAGTGACGTTGACATCTACCATATAAATGCCTTTTGTAAGACCATTACACTGCCATTCCACACTTACAGCAGCCTCTCATCAGAAGCTGATAATGCGATTTACTCTTGCACTTGGCCTAATTGTTATAAGACAGTCCAAACAAAGGAGACGTTCTTTTAATTCTCTGAGGGAATGTATGTAGTAAAAAAAGTGTTGCACCGCAGCAAAATAAAACCAAATGGGAAGCCTTTCATGTCTCTGCAGCTTTAGTTTTTTAACGGGGTTTACGCTATGACTGAAAATATCATTGTCATGCTGGTGGCGACTGAGGTAATGGCTCCGACCTCAGTGTGGAGGATGGCTCCCCTTCTGTGTCCGCCAGCCGTTGTTGTCATCTTCACCTAAAAAACCCTGACACCAGACAGAAGGAGGATGTGAAGAAGACACGCAGAGGAGGAAGAAGAAGAAGAAGACGAAGAAGAGGAGAATGGACCCCTTCAGAGCAGCCACAATCCAAGTCCAATAGAACGCTAAAGTGCCCTTTGACCTCCGCTGTCAAACAACCCAGAATGCTCTCTGTTTGCAGTTCCAGTGGAGTTGAGCCTGCCGGCAGGGAGCTCTGGGTTTGGCAACACTGGCTGTCACTCTTTTCTGTCTCCACGGAAATGTCTTCTTCCTCTACGCGCCGAGGGGAAGCTTGAGGGCAGACACCCAGACCGACAGACAGACAAACCACAGGCAGACCAACGCTCTGGAGTTGAAATAGCAGTCACTTCTCACAGGAAGTCATTGCTCACTGGGATGCTTCACTGCTCAGACACAACAAAGTGGGCTTTTACAGACCCAAACACACAGAAAGAAAAGTGCGGGGTTAACCGGAGGCCAGGAGCAGGATGAGAGTTGAAATAGAGTGTGTGTTGACTGTAAATGCAAATTATGTGGGATTCATTTTCCTTAAAACAGCTTGGGAAAAGATGAAGTTGAAGTAAACAATCTTAATAGACAAATGGCCTCAGATAGTGTAGTCATGAGGAGTTAGCGGTAAGTTTCTGGGCGGTCTGGTTGCCCTTTGCAACCCGTGTCAGTATGCGAACTGAGTTAGTAAGCTAGCAGTATCTTTACACCAATATCAACAGGACAGCATCTTGTACATTTATTGTTTTTGACATTTTAAGTGACTCTGTCTGTGACCCTCCTGACCCAGAACAATTTAACTATCCTACTAGCATTTCCTCTCCTCTGGCTGCCTCCTTATCCACTGTCCAGCCTCTAAGCACTACAAGAACCTCCCTGACCCAATTTAGATGTCAGATTACTGTGTTGTGGAGTCAAACAGGCAAACAAGCAGTGTGTGTGGCTGTGTAACGGATCCATCCAAACATTCCTTTGTGTATGTGAGGCCCATGCAAGGTTCAGTGTGTGGCTGACACAACAAAGAGAACCTGTGTTTGACAAGGAGCCCGATGCCAGGCCCAACCCGAGGCTGCCAGAGAAGCCTGGGACACTCTGAACCCACCTGAGACTGAGATGCCCAGCTCATAGACGCGACGCAGATGACAAACAGATAACGAATTAAGAATATACTCACATGTTGGGGAGTAATTACTGGTGTTCATTTGCTTTCTAATTATGATGTGTTATATTTTGTGATATCTGTTTATCCTTGTCGCTGCACGGACGTTCAACTGGGATGAATAAATTAAAGGATGGTGAAAAGAAGTGAGCAATTTGTTTTGCATTTGTTCTGTCAGGTATTTTCAAATAATGAGCAAATGACATCTGAAGTAAAGCAAAGCTACATACATTTACGATGATAATATATGAGTACAAATACAGATAATTACGTCATTTATCTGGTATTTTACCACTTCATGCTAAAACTGGACAATAAGTCAGTTTGGAAGCAGAACAGTGGACTTGGACTTGGATCTTTTTGTATTATATTGATCTTTATCTTGGGAACACTGCATTATTTTGTTTGTTGAGATACTGTAGAAACATAAGAAGACTGAGACGGCAATTTATATTTAAGTTAGTCAAAGGGAGATGAAGAGATGAGAAAATTTGGCCTTTAACAAAAGTTTCTTTCTTTCTTCTTCTGCAACCAACATTTGAAATTTTATATTTTACGATACTATACCTACTTTAGACTCTAAATTAGCCGTAGGTGTGAATGTGAGTGTGAATGGTTGTTTGTCTCTATGCGCCCTGTGATGAGCTGGCAACTTGTCCAGGATGTACCCCACCTCTCGTCCAAAGTCAGCTGGGATAGGCTCCAGCCCCACCGTGACCCTGATGAGAATAAGTGCTTACGAATAATGGATGGATGGATATGTCTACTTTACCTGAAATGTAGACATAAATATAGTTTACCTTTAAAGTACTTTAATGCAACAACGTAAGACATCCATGCAGCAAATATTACTTTCTAGTCCAACAGCAAGAAGCCCAGCTCGGCGCCTGTCTTTCAGCATTTTATTTCATGAAGCTCTCGCCAACGACTAAAATCAGTCTCAGACTTACTTTTGTCTGGTGGCCTCTAGCTTGGTCACTCTATCCTTTTCTCTTCTTAGCCTCCTCTGTCAACATCCCCTTCCGTCTTTCCCCCCCTGTCATTATGTCCATAGAGGCTGCTGAGTCCGGTTACATTGTCCGCTTCCCAAGTCGCGGTTCTGGCACAACATCGAGTCCAATGTCCGTCAGCATTCGCCAGCGACACAGGGTGAAAATCTCCTCTTCTTCCCGGTGGTCCAAAACACCTGGGGTACAAACAGTAAGACTCCTCCGATACTCTGAGCTCATGGGCAGCCAAGCTAACAGACTGAGCTAACATTAGCTATCAGTAGTTACATACATAAATAACAAAGAGTTGATGTGGAGAAGCCAGAGGACATCGGAGGAAGAGAATGGAACATTTTCTCCATAAATTATGATCAATTTTAATAAGAATCAGTTAGTTGGTGGTGTGTAACTTAGTGCTGTAAAGTGTTACATACTTCTCGCGGGTGATCATTTCCCAAACACAAAGTTACATAGTGCAGAGTGCAAAGTGGGAAAGGCAGAGACACCATTCACCTCATTACAAGTAAGTGTCACGTTATAAATTAACGCTGCGTTAGTAACTTGTGGACAGTGACTCAGTTTCACTAATCTCTATAAACAGATACCTGCGTATGAATACAGAATGAGGGGGCAAGGGTCAAGGATTTTGGCACCGGAATCATATTGACCAGTCATGTTTGAGTGAGCTTTGATTGCAACAGTCTGTGTGTAGAGCAAAAGAGGCGGAATGCAATGCCTGCCAACAGAAGGTAGCAGAAATGTGTCTTTCTTGTCATTCTCACATTTTGGATATTCGCTTAAAGCCCATTAACATTGTCTGCTGGCTCCAGAGATTGCAGTTTACGTTACTCTATATACTAATCTAGCTCTAACATCACAAACACAAGTTGCAAAACACTGTGCTTCATCACAGCAACTACAGCCACAGTCGACGTGGCTCACTTACTAGCATATTCCGGCACATTAAACTTCATCTCGTGGTTTTCCTCAGCGGATTGACATTTGGTCACATGATTAACGGGTGACAGAAAGTCACAAACTTCGTGATGACAACTGAGCAAACTCCATCATCTGCTGAGGAAGACTGAGATGGGATTGAAAGCTCTGTGAAAAGCTAGTACAGTAAGTGGACCTGGACTTCTTCGTCAGACTTCATAAATGGTGTTTTGGTTCTGTAGTGTTGCCAGACGATGCTTTATTGGTGTAATAAAACAAAGGAAAGAAAGATTGAAAAACGTTTTGGTAAAAGTTACAACAAAATAACTAAACGTCCCAGCTATTTCATGTGCTTTAAACCTGCAGGGAGAAATATAAACATTGCATAACACGAAATCTTGGGCGTGCGCCACAATGCGATTTGAAGGATGATTGGTCGGGCTAATTGCTCCCTTATATCAACAGTAAATCTAGCTTGAGTATCATTTCACATCAGCCCTCCTGAAAAAGGCAGCATTGTAAGGAAACATTTTTGTGCCATTTCTTTATACCGCAGTCTATCAGGACGGTATTATTAGGCCTCACTACACCAGCTGCCAAGCCATCAGTGAGGAGGATTGAACGCCACAGATGGCCTTTACATATTACATAGCCAGTGTTTGATGTCAGGATGGTATATGAAAAGGCACTCTGACGGTGCCAAAACAGGAAAACCACACTCTTATATCCAAACATATCAGGCCATTGGTATAGAAACCTCAATCTGCCAAACGCAATGCTGAAGATAAACAGCATGGATGGATTGAGGGGAATGGCATATGCAGAGACGGAGTGGATTGAGAATAGCCAAACACTTAAAAAAAAAAAAAAAAAGGTTTTAGACATTTAGCTGATGGACTCATCGAGAGTGATTTATGTCGGCTTCATCAGCAGAATAATGAAATTTTGAGAGAATTAAAAGTGAGCAATAGTCGGGCCTGCACATGAACTGTACTGTATTGTATGATGTGATTCAATAAACAATAAAAGAGAAATTCATTTTGTAAAGAAAGTCTGGACTTCATTGTTTATCCATGCTTTTTTGATTAACCTCTCTTTAACTGAGCGGAGAGCGAAAGTGAGGACAACAAGCTTCCACTGGCTTTGTGAACTTGGTGTACCAGCTTCTTCCTAACAGCAGCTTTGTCTTTGTGGCTGCCATTGTTAAAGGAAATGAAATATTGCATGACTAATATCTCCGTGACCCTGATTGGAATGCCAAAACATTATCAATTGCCGGAGGGGACAACACAGGGCGAAATGTATCAGGTGCATTTCTGACATTCTAGTTGATTTCTCAATGAACTTGGCCCCTGTTTTTCCAAGTGCGGCCTGAGGCCAAGCCTTACCGGTTTGTGTGCGTCTTCACAAAAGCCAGCCTCAGAGTGTGCTTGAATGGCAATGGGACGGAAATGAACGCTGTTTGAGCTAGGTGCAGTGCAAACACAGACAGTGCATGGGTCATTGTGTGAGACAGAGAGGAGAACGAATGACCCACTCGCACTGCAAACACTCCCAGCTGTTCAAAACGAGGTTTGCATGTGTGTGTGTGCGCGTGTGCACGTGTCCGTGCACTTGTGCCCGTCCATAGCTGCGGTCAGATACAAATATGGGGCCACACCTTAAGTCAATGCACTCTGTTTAACTTTCACAGGTATGTAAACTCCAACGCCAAAGCATGCATTTGATGTATCCGCAAAGTTTACCCAAAAGGAGAGGAAAGTTAATACCTAATTCAGTTTTGCAATGTTATCTCATCCATATTCCTGCCTATTGAGGCAAAACATGCTCAGAGCGTTCACTAATAGCTCTCGGCCAATGAGACCAATATATGCTGGAATCAATGATGCAATGGTCATTTAAAGAACTATAGGCCATGTTGGAGTGCTAAATGTCATAAAATGAACCTCAAACTTACAGTTTTATGTCATTTATACTTTATTAATGCCTTTTTCGGAGTCAAGCTGCCATTTTGAAAACAAAACAGCAATTACCCATTTGAATTGTTGCTTCTGGACATAGAGAACATGTCATGATATTAATATTTCAGATGAAATCCCGTCCAAAGTGCCAACTTGACATGGACTCTGTCTGTTCTCAGACCTTTTCTCATATCCTCGGGCTTATTAGAGGCCAACAGAGAGTATTGCTTGTATTCGCTCCACTGCACACAAGGTCTGGGGCCTTTGGTACAGACACAAGCCATATGTCTGTCAGATTTTATTGTGAATGTAAATGCCTGGGTTCCATTCTCCGACCAAGAAGACTAAATGCGGTTTATGTATTTTTTTATTGTAACATCACTCTTTTTTGTTGTTGTTTTTTTGTTTTTTTGGTGATGAAGTTCATTGTTCCTTGCTTTTAGTGACCCCTGTCCTCAGTTTGCTTCTTATTCTCAAGTAAATCAAACTAGGCTGCTTTAAAAACTGCGGTAACGTACCCTTTATGCCACAACATATACACCCCTTCGTGGACATCCCATTCTCATTCGAGCTGACAAGCCCATCTGAAAACTATGACAAAGGCCCCATGTCCATCTGATTTCAATTCAAACACCTGCATACAAATCATTTCTTCAGAGCAGTCAGGCCGGTTCAGTCTGTTCAGAGAATGCAATGGGAGCATTGATGGTACAGACTTTGTCATAGGGATTTAGAGGAATCAAAGTTAGCTTGTCTTTTACATATCAAAGTGTGAATGTGGGCACAACCGTTGATTATATTGCGATCTCTGGAAGTAATATAACTTCAGTTCAATCCCCCACACAGTGTCAACTTACTACTCTGGTTTTACCGTCTATTGTTCTTGACATTTGGGAACAAACAGACAAACAGGCGGTTCTTCAAAACATACTTTTGAAAATCATAAAATTGAATCATAAAAATGACGGATTACATTTAATCCATCATTTTTATGGACAGACGTATTTTTACGTTTGTACTTTGTAGTGCTTCCGGCTTGTTGGCTAATATTAGTCTGTAACTCAGATGTTTCAGCAGAAAAACAAATCATCAATTATGTTGCATTGTGTAGCCATGACTGCTGATGGTGGCACTAGGCTCTGCTCTAGCAGAATTTAGTCCTGTTGAACTATCACATACAGTCATTATTAAGTGTATATCATATTACTTCTGTGTAAATACCCAACTACAGTCCCACTCATGTACTCGGTGAGCCAGGTCTAGACACATGGCACAGTAGCAACAAATCCTAATCTCAGTCATTCTCAGGCCTCTCCAACTTGAAACTGGACTCTTTTCTTTCCTCTAAGCCATTTCATTCATTTTACTGAGTGTGCTCTTGAATAGAGGCTACAGCTTTGGCGTGGTGTCCCAGACTGTCAGATTTGGGTAAATTGATCCTGCCTCCCTGTTCTGTCTCGGAGCCCTGGCCTGATCAGGAAAACACCCATGACAGTTTGGCTAAGGGCCTTGCTAAGAAGCGAGCCCTATTTAAAAGAGCAACATTGCAAATTAGTGTTTGAAGGTTTTAACATGAGAAAAAAAACCACGCTCCCTTTAAGTTTCAGTTCAAACTTTATACAAGCTCCCCAACTGGTATCGGACACTAGCGAAGCCAACCCTCAGAAAAACCTGCTTTCCATCGAGTGGGCATGGTGCAGCATTTCAGCCTGAGCTAATCGGCCAGTAAGAAACAGGATGGGATACACGTGGACCCAGCCTTGGTAGATGTGCACACACACGCATGCACACAAATGAGCCACTGATGACCTGATATATCAGAGAGCATGGTGAGGAATTAATCAGATCACACCCTGTTTCCCTATCCACAGCTGTGACTGAACAGGAAAGAGGAAAAGGTCAAACCCATTGGTCAGGATGGGAGGACTGGGAGAGTTGGTTTAACCTCTGACCTCACAGTTAGATGTACGAGGAGACATCTGACATCCAGGTCTAAAAGGTCACTTTCTCTGAGCGTACCTCTGTGAATCCTCTTCTTCTGGGGCTGCTTCCTTTCACCGCGTCATGTTCTCTAAGTAAATCTGAGCTCGGTTAGTTGTGGGAAGTGTTAAGATCAAGAGGAACAGAGAGTTAAAGGGAGATGGCTGATGGAGATGGAGAGAAGGGGGACTTTGCGAGTGCATAATAGCCGTTTCCCCCTCTTGCCTGGGGCCCAGTGTAGATGTGGTGGACCCAGCCCCAGACGCCACTCCATGGTTTGGCACGCTCCGGGTTTCAGCCCTCTCACTGTTTCCAGCTGAACCAGCTCCTATGCAAACACATGGGCAACCGGTGGGTTTTCTTATTTAGTTGTCGGTCAAGAGTACTTAATAATATTCAAAAAGACAGTGCGACATATCATCCCGTGCTTGCCAAAATATGATCCTGGTCTTCCCACTCCCCCCCTCTTTCTTCTTCCCAACATTTTCCCCTCCACATTTTGAGAAGAGTACATGCAGATGAAAAGGAACAGATACACAATGGTGCAATCTTGAAAAAAGTTTGGCTGATGGTCATTAAAGTAATAGTGCAGACTGAGAAGAGGGTAAGCATGGAGCAAGGAGGACAGCGACTGCCTTTCAGGAGACTACAAGAGGAAATATTTCAGATACAATGGCCTGTAATGCAGCGTAAAGCACAGGCAGTGATGTGGCGTATGACTTACTCAGATTGATATGTCCTCGCTGACCCAAATGCTCTCATCCCTGCCTCAGCTTTTGAAGTTAAATAAACAGTGTGTCACAAGATCTTCCACATACCACCCAAGTGCTACAGTGTGTGTGAGAGTCTCTGTGTGTGTCCGCAGTTGCTTGTGTCTACGGTTTGATTTGCGAGCCTGTATGCATGCTTACTGTATGTGTGGACACACAGAGAGAGTGAGAGAGACAGATAATGTTTGTTAGCGTGCACAGGAATGTGTGCGCCGACAAACGAGCGAGCGTGGATGTGTGCGACATGTCTGTAATGACAATGGCGGGTGACAAATAACGCTGACGCACACTGTCCCTGGTCTTGATCCTGCTTTAATAAAAAAGTGTTGGCTCTTTGAACATTTTAATTAAACTAAACGGGACCATCCCCACCCAGGCCTCGACGATGAGCTATGTACATTTGAAGACAAACAAGACCATCTGTTACAGGGTAGACATCAAATACATGTCTTTTTTATGTCACCCTGGGCCCGCATGTTGACTTTCATTATTTCTAAAATCCATCTGGAATTTTGATGGGCATGTTTTGAAGGAAAAGGCCTTGAAACCACAATGCAGGGATGTCTTGAAACAAAGGTCTCTGCGGTTTTGTCTGTTTCTCGTGGTCAACAACAGCCCGGCAGTCTCTGTGCTCAGATAGCTCATGTCTGTAATTTTAGTTTATGCCATCATTATTACAACACGTTAGCCGTTTTTCATGCCGTTTCTTGGAAATACACTGAATCTATGGTTTATGTGCTCTTTTTTAAAAATTGAACTAAGGCCATAAAATGTAGAGAGAGAGAGAGAGAGAGAGAGAGAGAGAGAGAGAGAGAGAGAAGAGAAGAGAAGAGAAGAGAAGAGAATGGAGATTATTTTAGACTAGCCAGGAAGAGGAGAAAAGTATCTGGATAAGTGTTTCCTGCAGAAAGACAAATTTGTCTGGTGTTAGCTGGGTCAATAAAAAAGGGATGAGGTGAAAGATATAAGACTAACATCATTTTTATGACATTTTCACACTATATTCTCCTTTCTAGCTCTACAAATATTGTGGAATTGTAATAAAAAACCCAATGATAAGTAGATGGTGACAGTGAACTTTCTGGAAATGGTCCGCAAACACACTTAAATTTAAAGCAGCTGCATAAAAAACACTATACTAATTACAAAAAATCGATTATATTATCAAGTTCTGAAGCTCCCTATTAATTCAATTTCATCTTTATTCACAAATTAATGCATTTTTATTCAGATTAAATCTGTATTTCATCCTTGATTCTGAAAGGATTGTCATGCAGGAGTCCCAAATACAGTGAAGAGGTTTATCTCTGTACTGTATGTTGCCACCAGAGGGAGTCTTCTTAGTCAAATCATAGCTCCCCAAGGGGTTGACTGTGTATGCTGAACATCTGCTCAAAATTCACATCATTCTGACTCAAACCCAAAGCAATGGTAATATTGATGTTTTGTTTATGTTGTTTTGTTCATGCATTTCACTGTTAATCAAAGTGACTGACAGATCCTCACTGACACATATTTATCACGACGCCAGTTAATTATTATTAGTCATTATTAGTCATGCAATGGTAATTTTTATTCCTACAGCTGGAAAGCCATTCCTCGTCTGTTTGACTTTATGGGGCTAACTGTTGTGGTGAAGCCCATCCGGGGAGCCCAAACTGGTGGGGCAATGCCCAATGTTGCAAGCGACAAGCACCAGCCTGTACAGGCCTATAAAAGGCCATTTCAGTTGGTTCCTTTTTTAGTTTTCTGTACAACAACTACACGTGTAGAGCTCAGACTGGAAGCCCGTCCCATCCCCTGCATATCCATGCTGGAGGAGGAGGAGGCGTGTAGCCCTTTTGTTACCTGTATTAGAGTACCTGGCTGTTCTAAGTTAGTAACGTGGAGTGAGTTTAAGATGTCTTCAAGGGATAGAAAGAGCGAGCGATGTACAAAAGCTTTAAAGAGATCAACAGAGTTGGCAGGGCACTGCTGTAAGTGCTACTAGTTTTTTTTTTTTTTTCTACCTGCAAGGCGCAGCAAATGGGAATTGCTAATTAGACTCTACCGTGAAAGTAAGGACGAATAGGAGGCACTTCCTCCAAGAACTCATTCACCTTTCGAGTCCGACCCTCTCTCAAGTTTCATTTTGGAGTTCTTATCCACCTTTCAGGTCGCCATCAGCATCTCACCTGTACTGCTGGACCATGGATTTCACACGGTCGAAGGTTTCAAAGACGTATCATGTCGCGGAAAATAGGCGGTATACGTGCATCTGGAAGGGTTAGGAAACTTGCCAATGTGAACGGAAAGCGTGACCACTTTATGTTACAGTGCATGGCCTCTGGACAAAGTGGCAACGATCATGCACAAACCCCCCCGAAAGCGGAGTCTCTACGTATTCCTGTGTTTTGGCATCATATACCTCAGACTTGGGTGAGTTCTTTTTTTTATATTACCTGTGATTACATGCGCAGTTTTCTTCACATGCGCAAACCTGCATATGAAATTCATTGCGACACTCTGACAAACTCCTCTTTACAGGAAAAAGCACTGGCTGCCCTCTGACCTCAGACTTAAGCATGATGTAAAAAAAAAAAAAAAAAATCAGTTTTCAGCAGGTGTATTTTTAACAAAACTATTTAATCATTATATCCAAACGCCTGCACCTGGGGAATGCGTTGTGCGTAAAAGTGGCAGATCAGGTCTCATGCCAACAAGGCAATACGATCGATTCGTATTCGCTGTCAGAGGGCTATTAAGTTCACCTCATGAGACTCCTGCTCCTTTGTCGCACAAGATAATTTGAGCCGCTGTCTCTGCTCCAGATCCAGCTTACCCCTGCATACCTTCATTAATAGCGGCAGACTGAGTTGTATTTCCACATTCCATTGCCCAGACGGAGTTTTTACCTGTGTTTTGCAATACCTCACCTGGATGCATAAACACAGGACGATTTCTATCCATTCCCTCTCTGCTGCCTCTCAATGCATGCTCATATTAGGACCTTCAGGTAGACATGCATTAGTATCATCATAAATTCAGCCATTAAAATCCGTGTGGGAAGTTTTTGTTGTGTTTTTGTGCTTCGTGTTCAGGCTGTGGATGCATGGGGAAGTTAGTGTTGCATAAATCATCTTTCGTATATACTTTAAATTATAATAAGCCCAGGGGCCTAATGTTACACACAGGTAAGTGTACAGAAATTCTTACCTGCCAAATGATGATACTGTGGAGACTAAATCAATATGAGTTATTTGATTTTTCCCAATTCCAGGCAACTTTTTATGCGCCTTTTGCTCTCTAAAACCAACTGCGCATGTCAGTCAGAAGTTATTAACTGAAATATAAGATGCCACATATTGTTTAAAGCTCATTTTCAGCAGTAAAAGAGACAAATTCCATTCAGGTTTAAGGCTCTTGTTCTGATTTTATCCTATTTTTTCGGAAATTCCTACAGCCACAGTGAGTGAACCAAACCAAAGTGTCAGCCCTCCCTGTGAGAACCTCATGTGCAGCGAAGCGTGTAACCGACAGATGCTCATATCACATGACAGTAGCTCCAGTATGTGGGGGGGTGTCACCATCTCCGTGTTTACTAAGCCCGAGCAGTTAGCTCATTCCTTCCATCCTTTTACTGGGGCTCGATCTTTCATGGTACCCTCTTCATTTACAATGACTGGAGCCTGCAGGTGTTGAGTGAGAGTCGCGATGCTGAGACGATAAAAGCCCCAAACTCAAAAAAAACCTCACTAAGCTCTGCGACAAAATCTCCCCAAGTATTTATATTTCTCTGCACAAGATACTATCTCGGGCAACAACACCTTGACATTTAGAAAAACTACAAGAGCTGAGATCATTCTACGATTTTACAGCAGGGCCACAACAGGAATATTTAAATATTATAGGATGTAAGTCATAATACCACCAGAGCGCACCAGACAGAACTATTACAGACGCCTATAGGAATATTATAGTGTTACCACAGGAAATAATAAGGCCACTGAAACTCACATTCGAGTACCACAAAGATGGTTTATGTCTCCCAGGAAATATTATAGGAAAACTTGTTACCAGAGAACGCAGAGCTGTGTAGGTTCCAAGAATAATATTATAGCAAAATCGCAGGAGATAAGGACAGCAGGATGATGACTCTCACATAGACACCTCATACAGAAATATAATGAGAATCATATCTGCTACACATAAAGACGTTCGTGCGTTAACATGACACCAACTTGTTGATTCAGGACGACGTATCCTGCCAAAGAAATGTGCTGATTTTTTTTTGTGCACATGGAGCTGTGATGATGGTGTGAGGCTCGAGCAGCCAGCGTCTATGTTTGTTTATTTTTGGCTGGATGGAGGGGTGGTGGTGGTGGTGGTGGTGGTGGAGGAGGAGGAGGAGGAGGGTGTGTGTATGTGTGTGTATGTGTGTGTGTGTGTCTGTGGAGAGGGTGGGGTGGTGGGGTAGTGGTGGTGGTGGGGGGGTGAAGATGAATGAAACCTCCTACGCGTCCAACGGGGATCGGATCAGTGTCACCCTATTGTCCCGCTGTGGCAAAGTGGGCGGATAGCAGTGTCTCTCCCTGCCCAATGGCAGGCACGACTCTCATGAGAGTGGAGAGAGGCACTTTTCTGCCATGCAAAATCCCTAAAACTATCATCATTCCGGCTCGGGAACGAACAGTACTGTGTAACAGCCTCCGCCGCTGAGAGATGACAGAGCCAATCTCAGCGCACACACGGCCCTGGGAGCTTGGAGCTGCGTAGAGCCACCCGCACCAAAAAGACAAGGAGACGCTCAGCACCTCTTTTTGATTTTGTGCGAAAGGGACTTAAAACCGGGAATAAAGGGAGTTTTTTTTCCTTCATCCTGTCCGCGTCGTCTCTCTCAATCCGAACGTGGCCATTTGCTCAATGTCATCATGATCATCTTCTCGTCGCGCAGTGTACTGCTGTCAGTCTATTATCCACAGATCTTCCTGATCCTGACGAGTGGCAGCTACCTGTAAGTTTGAGCCAATTAACAGGGTCCTTAATTAACTTCAGAGAGTGCGCGCGCTCATCCTCAGCTACACAAAGACGCACGGGTTTGCTTTTTGCTCCCGTGCTGCTCTCCTACCGGACAACAGGCTATATTTCCCCCTTTTTTCCCTAATCATTAAACGCCGGTTCTGACATGAATTTCTTTAGTTCTCCGCGTCCACACACTGGAGATTCATTTTAAAGTTGTTTATGTTGTGTCACCAGACTGTAACGGCACGGGGAGCAGGCGTAGCGAAAGTTCAACTTACGCAGTAAATGTGATTTAATTCTACGCTATCTTTCACACGCTTCCTAATCATATAGCTACATGCGTAAAAAATCCCGTAGAGAATACTCATGAGTGGAAACATCGCCGGGAAAATGATCCACGTGGGAATAAACTAATTAGGTGAAATCCTGAACCCGCTAATGTGCCGTCTGCTGGCGGATGAGGCACGTCTTGTGAGTAAGCAGTGATGGTTTTTGTGTCTAGCTGTCGTATTCCAAATATTTTGTGCAAGATCAGGAAGAAACAAAACATTTTGGGTGACTGCTACGTGGATTCGTTTTTGGCCACAGAGTGGCAGAGATGTTCAAGACAATTGGATGCTGAGATTCTGTCTTTTTTCCCCCTCCTGTGTGGAGAATTTAACACACAATATGGGTAGTCTTTTTTTTTTTTTTTTTTTTTTACACAGGGCGAGCACCGTTAACCTGTCAGAGCGTGTGAAATATCACCTCTGCGCATGACTTCATTCTCTGGTTAATTCTCAGTATTTCGCTGTTATCATCTGAAGCCACATCTTTAGAATATCTGTCTGCAACATGCACGTGATTGACGCTATAATGCGCTGTGGCTTTGAATCCAAAAAGAAATCCCTCTTGCAGGAGAACACTGGCTTTCTTAAAACTTCCAAAATAATTACTCACCCATGCTTCCTCGCTCCTTTTCCTCTGCTACCCGGAGACCCCAAACCTGATGCTGAAATAGATGTGGTTTTTTGGTTTTCTGTTAAAAGTGGGCTAAGTATAGTGATGGCTTTCACGTTAAAACTACATACCATTGTTTGTTTGGATTAAGTATGTTTTCTGTTGAGCATTGACCGCAAAATACGTTTGGAGGAGGAACATTTAAATATGGATTCAAAATAATGCAATGTGTCAAAGCTACGCAACTAATGTTTTGGCATGATGGAGTGAAATCTGTAGAGCTGTGGGTGGTAAATGAGCCGTCAGCAAAAGGATCTGACCATGTAAAGCTTTTTGGGCCACTGCACACCTCACACTCCAATATCAAGGAATTTCACACTTAATGTTCCAATGGCAATAATCTGACCATTTTCACTCTGTTTTGTTGATATCACCCAGCGTGCGACTGCAGATCTAGTTTAAAAATAGCATTTTGTTATGAATTAAACACCTTCAGCGTTCATCTGAAACTCTTATATTTGTAAATGAGCAGCAAAAGGGAGGGGAAAATCATATTCAGCACTAAAATAACAGTTAATTTCCTGCTCTTGGGAAAAAAAAAAAAAAAGTTTATTCACTTGACTTAGTTAAGTTGTGTCTCAGGCGTTTTTGTGAGTGCATTCCTCGGTAGAAGATGCATGCCTGGGAGCTTAATAGTGTGTCAGTTAGGTTCAAAGTGTTCCATGTGATGGAGTAGGTGGCTGTGAGCACACTGTATGCCATGACGTAGACTATAGTTTCTCTGACGGCCAAACTACCCCTCTGATCTGTGAGCTCTGTGCCGCTCACACTGGGACTGATTTGATTATTTTTTTTCAATCAGTATTCTAAAGAAATTAATTTGAGGTCAAAAACACGACAGAGGCGTCTTGTTTCTTTGACATTTAACGTTGGACGCGTTACGCAGAGGATGGAGATTTATGTCACGTCTAAGTTGAGAAGATGTAGGTGTCAAAGCTTTTGTGTACAACATGAACATTTTGATGAAATCATAACACTAATGTGGCCTCCAAATTTCAGAAGTTTACTTACAATCTGTAGTGTCTGTGCACAGCTCAAACTTGGCAAAAATTCATGCCACCTGCTGCTTAGTAATTAACAAAAAAAGCCGACTTCATCTGTCTATGACAGCTGCGTTAATATGGACTGACGTCTGCACTCTTTGCATCGGTTTATACGTCACATCATTACTGTAATATCTGATACAGGAAACCACACATCATCTGAATAAACTTGCCACTTATTGATAGCAACTGCAGCATCTTGAAAACAGACAGAATTCTGTGACATTTCCAAGTGTTGTTAGAGTTTCTGTTGGCGGTCTATCTGATGGCAGATCTATATCCGTGGGTGAGCTGCCCCCAAGCTGCTGGCGTACACACAGAATATACGCTAAGCAAACAGAATCGCATTTGTGCACTTTGATGATTTCAGGGATTTAAAAGCTTAGCTCTGGAATTCTCTGTTTGGTGTTGTCTGGTGGTTTATGTTGCCAGTGGTAGACTGTGATTCTGTGAATTAGCAGGTGAATGACATGAGAAAGAGCCAAGAGGGGAAGTTATTAGGAGCTGTGTTTGTCAGACTTAAAAACATCAACATGCTGTCGTGTTACGTTTTAACTGGTGCACTGAAATATCAGAGATATAGCATGACTCAAATGTATTTTATTGCCTTTTGGATTCATATAAACAAACCAGTTCTAGTCACCCTTAACGTTTATTATGTAGGACGGTGAATTTCTCCAGTTGCACATTACTTGTCTTAATGAGCCTGACCTTTTGGTTCGTACAGGCTACGTGTCATTGTTGCCATGAACAACCACATATACAGCAGAGGGTCACAGTGGGTCAGGGGAATTCAGGACTGTTTAACAGCAGAGAGAGCAAACAGGGTTTCGAAAGCAGCAGCAGCAGCAGCAGCAGAAGCAGAAGCAGCAGCAGGCCTGAGTGTTTACTGCAGACACTGAATGCACCTGATGCATGTCTCGCTTTTCTCATTTCTCATTTTTAGTCGTCGTATATATTTCACAAATTGCAGTGCAGTGACGCACATGTTTGTGTTTTATGCTCTTTGCCTCGTTAACATCTCGCTGCTTCTCTCTCACATCTTAACATGTTTACTGTAATTGAGCAAAAAAACAATCTTCTCAGTTCAGCTAACTTTTGTGGTATTTTTCAGAGCAGGGTTTGCTAAATCAACAGTATACACAATGGCACTTTTCCCTTTTATACGCTGGAGTGCGTTCCCCTGACTGCACTGTGAAGACCAAGAGAATGTGTGCAGTCCTCAAGTCTGGTAACAGATACTCGTCTCGGTGCTGTTAGGATTTATTTGAACTTATGTGTTTGAAATTGAGATTTATGTTTTTCTGCCTTTTGTGGAGAAACTTAAGCAACCAGCGGATAGGGAGCATGCTTGTCCGAGAGCGACTTCTAATCAACCATCATATCTTTGTTCTTAGTCAGAGGTCTCCTACCAAGATCACTGTGTACTAGAATTCACAGAAACCATTGTGTCTGTTTCTCCTCTGCTCTTTTGCCGCCATCGCTTTTTCGCTGACATACAACTTGCCTGCGTTAGTTTGCCCCGTTTGTGGTGAAGCCCTTTGGAGTTCGACGTCATACTTCAAAGCCTGCGTTTGCCTCCACGCTCATTTATGGCTCCCTGTCCCTGACATGTTTGAAAAGTATGTATCTACATGGTTTCGAGGGCTATAAACAGAGTTTTGGAGAAAGTCAGTGCTTTGTTTAGCTGTAATCTGTTCTGGCTTCCTCGGTTGCAAAGCCATCTCTAACATGTGTTTTGATATTATCACATCGAGTGATAGTGACAGATGTGATGAAGTCTCCCAGAGGAAAACTGAGAAGGACGTGTGTCATTCACAACACAGCGCATTAAAACCTCACGAATTAAGGCGACCAGTGTTGAAAACATTACATATTTTCCATGCAAACCAGTCTTAGAATGTGGCTAAAGTAAAAGTAAGTCTCTCTTGAAATTTATAGGCAGCACTTTACACCCTGACTTTCAAACACATAATTACACAAATCATAAGAAATAATATTTTGCGTGACATTTTCTTGAATCCTGCATCTGCATCCCGAGACACTGAGCAAGTGTATACGATGTGTTTGCGTAAGAGTGAAGTCTGGCAACTATTTATGCCGCTATGTTACCTAACAATTAACTTAAAAGCCGCAACTCATTACTCAAAGTCCCACCATCCAAACCAGTGTGGAATGGCATTGTCAGTAGTCAAATAAGCATCTTGTTTTCTCTCTCTCTGGGCTGTTTTAGCAAGTTTCCCTGTGTGTGTTTTTTTATGTTTTATATTGGATTAAGTTTTCAGGTTTTTGATTTACCTCTAATCCATTAAATAGCAATACTTTCATGTAGTAGAGCTTTCACTTCACTACGGAACGTGCATCAATCACTGGTCAAATTGAATCCTGTTCTGGAGAGCCTCACATAAGTGAGTCAGTCTGACCATCCTCTGGAGGTTCTAACTGAGTCTGTGTTTGTGTGTGTGTGTGTGTGTGTGTCTGTGTGTGCAAACATGTATGTGTGTCCGTTCGTGTATGTGTCTGAATGTATGTGTGCGCGTGCTTCTCTCTCTCTTTTTGGCAGGGCCCTGTCCTCGGTGGTGGCTCTGGGTGCCAACATCATCTGCAACAAGATTCCCGGGCTGGCACCTCGCCAGCGGGCCATCTGCCAGAGCCGCCCGGACGCCATCATTGTTGTGGGCGAAGGCGCTCAGATGGGCATCAATGAGTGTCAATACCAGTTCCGATATGGACGCTGGAACTGTTCGGCGCTGGGAGAAAGGACAGTCTTCGGCCAGGAGCTGCGAGTAGGTCAGTCTGGGTTCTATCACAAAAGGGAAAGGGCACAGTGTGCGCTTGTGTTTGTGTTTGTGTGTACTCCTTTATGGCTGTCCTCATGAGAACCTTTGTGAGCCTTACTGTTGGAGTGAGGGTGTCATGTAATTTCTGACAGTCATCACTTCTGTAGTGAGTGATTTTGAGTGTCAAACCTTTTTTTAAGTTAAAACTTGGATTAAATTTAGGTAGGGTTAGGGTTAGGGTTAGGGGTTAGTTTTGAGGTAATGCATTGATTTAGAGTTCACGTCTTCTACCCTGCAGGACTCTCTGTCGATCAGATTATGCATGTTATGTATCAGAGGTCTATGAGAACTCTAGCCTGGAGCAAAGATTGGGCCTCTGTTTCTGTGTATTAATGAATTCAACCAAACAGCTGCTCTCAGAAAAAGTAAACTAATAAAATAAACTAAAAATAAATAAACTGAAATAAGGTTGTAAAAGCTGATTTTGATACAAAGTGCTAGTGCAAATTCTTAGGCAAATTTGCTATCTAACAAAAAATCAAAAACATGCAAAAAATTCAGAATTTCTTCCAGAAATCTCCAAAATGTCATGCTGAATTAATACTACATGTATCTAGCATTTAACGTTGCAGCTATAAAAGTTTAAATATGTTTTCAGTAAAACACTGTTTCAGTGACACACTGGAATAAACAAACACCAGAATATACCATGTTCCAACTTTGAAGCTGTTTAAGGGAGAATTTAAGGCGAACATTCGTGTTTGTGAGGTTAGAGTTTGTGAGGTTCAGAGTGTTGTGTAAGAAATAAGGTCATTGCTTGAGAGTTATCAGAAATAGATCATCACAAGTGTGTGTGTGTGTGTGTGTGTGTGTGTTCACAGCGGCTCATTAAATGAATAACTGAACACTAAAAAGCACACTAAAAAACACATTAGCAAAAAGCGATTACATTTTGGATGTTCTGTGGATGCAAAGCAGAGGACTTTTTTTTCTTAGCTGCCTGTGATCACTGATTGTCATTTGGTAATGATAATGAAGCTGACAATGATAATACCAGTGACTTGCCCATTGAAGAGTGAACAGGAGTTACATAATAGGTTTTTCGAGCCATCCCATTGTCTCAGTTAGAACAAGCACAGAAGAGTACAAGAAGAGTATCGAAAATGTAGTACCAGCCCCCGACCCTCTGAGCCCCATGAAATATGGCTCTTCACAAGCCAAACCCAAACTGCACACATCACACAGTCAAAACTCAAACCAGCAACACACAGTCTCTTTGACTCTCTATTGTATAACCATTTGCGTTGGCATTGCTCAAGAGGACTTCATATATTTCTAATTCCAGCATATCTTAGTTGTCCTCTTTTCAATTGACAATGTTGTATTTCTCCAGCGTGCTCTGGTTTCTGTTGATGTAGGTTCTGCAATGAGCCTGTTGGTTAGCAGCATGCCGTCCATTGCTGGCTATGCCAGAGTTATGGAAAAGCTACCGAAAGGCTCTGGAGCCCTAATGGGGAAAACGTATGGTTGAAAAATGATATCGCAAATGAGGAGACAACTAATGGTGTTATTGCAGAGAACGCTTGTCGAACCAAAATAGATGGACACATCTGTTGTTAATCGGGCAAAATTGGTTGTGTCCATGCCTGGCTGGCTCATGAGAGTGTGCACATATATGCAGAAAAAGACGTTAAACAGACAAACATTTACATTTACGATGCTTTTGTTTGAGAAACTTGGCATTCCGCAAACCTCTTTTGCATCGCTTTTGTTTTACAGGGACTTTTATATATTTCCTTTCATTTAGAAGATGCTTTGTTGCCATTACGTTGCGGTTGGGCTGTGCATTTAATCCAGTGGCTCTGTTAACAATCACTCCTCTTAAGGAGTAGCTGAATTAGCTCCAGCTCCCTCTCCAAAAGCATTTTTTCTTTGTTGTGAATGTGGCGCTTTCTTTTGTAATGGAGCTCATGTTGTTTTCCTCAACACTCAACATCCCCTTTCTTCCTATTTTCGGTCTGTTCTTTTATGCCCTTCTGAAGTGCGTAGAGATTTAGGAATGATGTTAGGCACTTGTCCATCAGAAGCATCTGTGTGTCTACTTGACTGATGTTTGTGTTTTTATGTATTATACTGTTTACCTAAAGAACTTTGTAGTATAAAAATCTATATTTAGCTATTATGATTCACACAGTCCTTGTTCTCTGATGGGGATGTGCAAGCATTGCCACTAATCTTTGTGTATTTGTGTCCATGCAAAGTTGCACGTGTGTGCTCAGTCAAGTTGAGGCCATTCAACCCTATAGGGGCTCTTCCACTTTTCGCCGGCGATGCGACATCTATTCCATAATGCCGTCATCTGAATTTCGTACTCGCCTTTCGCCTTTGCTCATCTTGTTTGGTTTCCATAGTGGATCTACACAAATAAATCCTTCATGTGCCCATGCTGAGCACATGACTGTTGTTGGTGTCCAGTTCTGGTCAGAGAGCGATGACTACTGGGCCTGCCATGATTGTCCAATAATGATGGGACTTGGTGGCCTTCTCAATAAAGTATTCCAACGATGACGTCTCTTTTTAGACCGATGTGGAACTTGATTTTGCTCAGGGTTCCCATGACAAATTTACGTTATGTTTCTGTTTTACTTATTTTTGTTCGACATAATAATCACCACATATCTGCTGCTCTCTTGTCATAATTTGAATGTATTTTTGATAAATTGAATGAACACATCTGGCAGTGGAACTTTCTCAAATTCAGTTTTTGGACTACAAATTGTAACGTCCAATGGCCCATGTGTGCGTAATCTGGCTCAGTAGCTCTTGACAGAAAAAAAAACTATATAAAAAAAAAGACTTCTCCTGTTGAGCAAATTACTGCGCTAAAATTAGTCCCCAGTGACAGGGATGGGGAGCAGGAGGATAAGAGGAGTGTTCTTCTACTCAGCTTCAAGTGAATAGATTTATTCCTCCACTCCATGGCGACAAAAGGGAGAAAATGTTGCATCGTTTGACACGGTTGTCCTATTATGTGGAACCCATGGCTGCGCTGAGGCGCATAGAGCAGATCTTTGTCAGTCGGAAAACCGTCTGAACGGTGGATTGTGCACCGGTTTTGGTAGCAGAATGTGGGTGAATTGTTTTAGAGCCTAAAATCTGTAGTGCTCTTGCTATCACAGCAGGCAAGTGGCAGAAAGAAACAGACACCCGTTCACACACAAATATTATTGTGTAATAAATGTGTTATCGATAAACTGTGGTCGGAAGCGAGCCAAAAGTTTAGGGATGAACAATAAACTCACTCACTGGAACTTTAGTTGCACAGAAGATAAACTTGTACAGAATTGAATTTAGTTGAATTGAGAAATCCTCTTACTGCTGGGCATTGGCTCATTCTGGATATATGAAATATGACCATTTTGGGCTTCTCTCCAGCTCATACCTGATCAGTGACTTGTAAGATTTGTTGTTCGATATTGCGCATTTAAAATTGTGAAAAATGAATTGACACCATATTCGGAGGGACACCACATGGACTCAGACACCCAAAAGTAAACAGAAAAGCTCACGATCACTGATGCTACTCCAGATGTTCAGATGTTGTTTACTACCGTTTCTGACTGCTCAGGTTTCTCTCTGGGTCTGTGCTCAGCACTTAAAAAGAGACGTGTATAAGACACATGTTTACTTCTGTCTCTCAGGCTTGTTACACTATTAAAACCAGCCTTGTGTCAGCTCAGCCACCTACCATCGCCATCTTTGCCCACCAGAAATGATAGGTAAAGTGTGGGGGCTTCTCCAGTAGACTTTCCATACAGTCACTGGAGCGTGTGTCAAACAGCACACAGAGTATTCCCTATCAGAGCCTTGTTTATGTGGATGGCAGTGTCCTCTAACATGCTGAGTTTCTCTTATTAACCACATGTTTTTCTGTTAGTGTCACAGCATGTAGTGATGACGTTTTGTCTCTTGGAGGGAGAATCTGGTGAAGTAGAACAATGGTTCTGACCCTAGTTTTCATAAAAATCTGTTTTCATAAAAAGCTGCAGTGCAAAAATATGTTGCATTGCATCTTCACTGATCTTTCACTACACCTACATGCACAGGAAACTGGTTATTGGACCGATCAGGTTAGAATTTAACTTATTGTTGATGAGGTATTGGGTCGCTCCTGCAAATTTTTAGGGTTGAATGAGCACAAACATAGAATAATAAGACAGATGTGTACAGTTCCTTAAATGATGACTATATTAACATTTAGAGTGTTCTTAAAGATTTCCACTCATTAACAGTTTCACTGCTTTACCATTTACTGATGTTTAAGCCTTTTCCTCTCACTATATTCAAAGTTATTTTTATTAGCATGGAAATATGTGATGTGTCAAAGTTTAACATTGTGGCTGTTCTCCCTAACTTTAAGCTGTACTGCTGGATACAGGTGTGTAATTGGCTGCTGCATGTTGATGCAGTGGGATCAAGCTCCCCACTGCTGTAGGTTGGGATCTGACAGTGCTCGTTCAGTTTAGCAGTGTCCCACTAGGTCATCGTGGGAGACCACAGACACCACAGCTACTGCAGAGCTCCGCTGCCAGTTAGACGCTGTGGAAAAGTGGGCGATTTAGCGTTCTCTCTCAACACCTTATTGTCAAACTGCCATCAGCTCGCACGTGACATGCGCAGTTGTGATATTTTCCAGTGTTTGTTGCTCATGATTGAAGATGTAACCATGTTTTCTGACCATGTCTGTATGTATTATGGAATTCTTTAGCATGGCATATGAAATCATGGAATACACCCCTTCAACAAAATGTTCCAATCCCTTCTCCGAATCTGCAAATTCCCACATCATCATAATCAAGTACAGGGGAAAAGCTATTCCCGTTCTGCTCCCATTTAAGTTTTTCATTCAAATCCCCAAAATTATGAACACTAAACCTTTCCCCCTGCTCTGTGATCCAGTCTTAGTTTTGGACTGGAGGGAGGAGATGTCGGCATTTTTTCAAGAACTAAAGATCAGCCGACCGCAAGTCTAATGCATTCTCTCTGTGCTGCCTGCTCTTGGAGGCAGTCTTTCTGTTCTGGAGCTGCTCCATGGTATTACATTCGCTTTCCAAGAGAGCACACATTAATAGCTGGGTTATTGAGCATTACAGAGCCTGAGATATCTTCATTCAGCAGAGGTGATTCAGTTTCAAAGGCTGGTCATTTGATATTTATTTCGCTCTACTGCTGTCAACAGAAAAGTGTATTCAGTTCAGAAGATGGCTTCTGCTGGCACCTTCCCTGTTGCCTGACACCGTTGAACACAAGACTTGAGGCTAGATGGATTGATGGAAAAATTAAAGCATCCCCATTCTTGTTGCAGCCTTATCCCTCAACAGTTTCTCTGTTTTGCTAAAAAAAAAAAAAAAATGTGTTGGCTCCCTTATTATGCTCTAACTGACAAATTGGAGAACAACACCATAAACTCCAAGTGTGATTTGAAACTGGCAATTGAAGCGCGTCTCTGTTTCCTCTGCAAAAGCAGATTTAGCAGTCCTCCCCTTGTGCCCTGCTCTGGTGTTGGCATGAGTTGGTACCTTCAGTCTGTGAAAATGTGGAATGAATTATCCTGCGCTAACAGAAATGGGTGTTATTGAGTGGCTTGTTGCAGTCTATTAAGAAGTAATAATAAAATTAGAGGCAAATCCATCAGCGAGTCAGGAGGGAAAGAGGGGGAATGGCAACCGTGGTCAATCCTCCAATCATAATACTTTCTGTCAAGGCTGATCCCAGGGCTGTGATTTGTTGATGCCATTTTATTATGCATATTTAAGTGTGTTCACCCACGCGTGAAGTGCATCGAAAGCCCCATGTGGTTTCTGTTACACATCTCACATAATAGGTTGACGTGTTTTAGATCCAGCAAGTGATCTTTGCCCCATGCCTCAACTCTAACACACATGCAGTATCAAATTAGCACTCTTTATTCTCCTGTGGCATTTATTCAGATTCAGATTTTGGTAATTGATTCCACTATAACTGGACATGTGTACTTTTCTTTTCCTTCTTTCTCTCTGATGATATGTTTTGACTTGACTCAAAATAAGCCTAATCTTGTGTACCATCAGACATTCCTTTGGTTAACCACCTGTAATAGAGATGCCCTTCACTAAAAAAGACCTGCTTATGAACACCTTACAGCTCTGTTCAAATTGCAATGCACTTGATGTCGGCGATTAGAGCTTGAAAATGGACACCTTTCAACGGCTACACTCAGCATCAAAGGCCAACACTGGCCCCCTTGTCATAAAATGGCCTGCTCTGGTTACTCTCTGTTTGACTTTCCAGCCAGTTTGTCACCGTCCTGATTCATGCTTTTCATCTGAAAGAGGTTTCTTGTTGTGCCGGCAGTGAAATATTACAAAAGTTCAATCATGCTGCCTCTGGCTCATTGCACAAGAATAGATGCAGCACTTGAGCAGGTGAGGCATTTGCTGCAGAGGGAATACTGCTGTGCATTTTTTTTTTTTAGCAGTGCCAAAAAACATGATTAGAATTTATTTGTTGTATAAAGACCAGATCGATTGTTTTATTCATGTTACTTTGACACAAAAGAGGGAGGTTGGAGAATAGAGGATGTGTTCATGTCTGTACTTTCCCATCCTCCTTAAAAGTATCACCTCCCAGCCAGTCCCTCCCTCCCTCCTGCCTCGTTCACCCCTTCCTTGGAAGAGTGTGGTGAAGGCAGTGAGCAAGCCACCTGCCAGGACTACAGGGCTGTAGGGGCCAAATCGGTGTCTAGTCAGATAAAGGATTTTTAAGTTAGCAGGTTCACTGGAAACCACTTGTGTGGAAAGAACTCCCAGACAGGCATGTACTTGATCGGGAGCTGGAGATGCTGGACTACTTCGAGCGGAGCTCCCTCTCCAGAGGAGGGGAAAGGTCACTACAAACAGATAGAGCCAGACATAATTCAATGCTGAGGTTGTTTTTTGTATCCCCAGTTTACACAGTGGAGGAGGATAAGTGCAAAGAGGATGCGGTGGAAAGAAGTTTTTTGGATTTTGGCATCGTGTTTTACATTCCATACCCTTTTAAAAAAAAGCTGAATTTGTTGAAGATTGAAGGTTTTGGAGTCTTATTATGTTTGGATGCATTGTGTCAGAGACAATAGATGCACTGGATTTTGCTTTTTATGTCTAAAACTATTCTGAACAACAACAGAAGATCTGTGCACAGTGAATTGGTTCTTCAGTTTTTTAAATTGTTTTACTTAATATCAAATCAAAAAGATGAGTGGTGACTTTGCCTCTTATTTAAGCATCATTGTGCTGTCAATCAAAATTTCCCAGAACAGTTCTCTCATTGAGGACGCTTCTTTGACATTTCAGACCACTTTAATGTTACAACAGGAGCACACAGCGGCTTTCACATGCACAAATATACGAGTCACAATGTTTTTATTGAATCAGGTGGAACATGAAAAAATTACAGCGGGAGTCGAGGTTAATGATTATGATTTAATTTGTTGTTGAAGGCTTGAAATAGCCACTCATTTGCTTTGCCTCCCACATATCTTGCATTTCTCCTCTCATACGCTGCACTACAAGCTCCTGGTTTGAGGACAACAAAATACTTGCAGATTATAAATGCATTGGCGGAGCTCCTTCCCCTTCTCGGAATCAGTTGATGGTCATTTGTGGTGAAATCATATCCCAGCAGAATGCAAGTACAACATCACAGTCCAACCTAAGGCTAATAATGAACGGACGAGAAAATCTATTCAAATGACCATGTGGTTCCGTTCGTGCTTTGTTTCCTCATTTTGACAAAGTAAAAGGAAATGCAAGTTGAAATATTAATTTCGACCAGCTGAACTTTTTCAACAAACTCATTTTAAATCATGCGGCGATGCCATTTTAAAAACAGACGTTCAAGTTAAATATCAACTACAGTATAAACATTCTTTCATTGAAAGCACTTGTAGAGTGTAACTATAGCCACCTACGTTGTCGACCCAATTATTTGTTTAAAATTTATAAAAAGAAATAATCTATCAACTCAACAGATTTCTTTACTTCTCAAGGCCTTTGTCATTAGGGAGCGAAGCTTGCTTGAAAAAGCTACGTTACCCTGTTTGACTTATGAGCTTAGTCAGTTGGCTATGAGTGTTATACCCAAGACTAGCTTCATAAAGACAGTCAAAAACTCATTCTTTAAAACTGGGGGTTTTTCAAGAGCCCTCAATTGGATACTTTGACACTGGTGAACTCTCCCAAAATACCATCAGTCATTTCACTGCCGCCAAGGTTTTTCCCTTTGTGGGATCGGTTTCTTGTTGGTTGTACACCCTACAGGCAAATTGTGGTTATCAACTCAGATATGTAATCATTCAACCACTTCTCTTATCCCGTATAGATAAAAAATATTTATCGTAAAAGGATGCAAGGCTGCTATCGCAAAAAAGATAAAATGTCTGTGATGCATCGTAGTGCCGAGCTACTAGCCAAATTTCAGATTTGCTCCCGGGCAGCCAAGTATTTGATACCATGCGGATAACAGTGTGGAAATGATGCGTGCATTGTGTTATGGTGGAACGGTGGCGGATAAAAGGCCTATTTTTCAGCCCATCATCATGTGGGTAGTCGTAATCCTCTCTGCCCTCCTCTATGTGAGTTCAGAGAAACCAGAGCAGTCGTATATACTGTATGTGTGTGTGTGTGTGTGTGTGTGTCCCAAGTGTGTAGGATCTTTCCCCTAATTTTATCAGATAGGAGAGTCTGATGTTTTGTTGTTCTACAGTGTGTGGGCTTCGCCTCGGTAAAGGTCATCTCTTACTCTTTTTCTCCCGATGTTTCGCCTCACATCGCTTGCCCACAACATGTGTCTGGATCTAGGGTGGGGCCTCGCGTCCTACGCGACCAAACATCGCTATCATCGCCAGGCCCCCTTTGCTTGTTCATTCATCAGCTCTGTCTCTGTCTCAGACTGTGTGGGTGTGTCGGGAGCTAGGGTCCCTCTCCTTTCCCTCACCCCTCTCTCCCTCTCTTTCTCTCTCTGCCCACCCACCGTCTGTCTGCTGACGTGGCCCGGGGTCGTTCTGGGCCCTGGCCCTTGGGCCCCTGTGTGTGTGTATGTATGTGTGTCATTCGCCCCTCCCAACCCCGCGGTGATGTGTTATCGGTGGGATCTGCGTCTGTCTGTGTCTGCCACTGCCGCTAGACGCAGGAGGAAACAGGATGCGAGAGGATCAACTGTAATCTCACAGTGCGCTTTGTTCCACACAATCCCAGGCCAATCACTGTATTCTCTACACGCAGGGCCGCCACTGGACATTTACATGTGCCAACAATCACACCGCTACTGGCCCACTTAGGTGAGAGCGCAGAGAGAGGGAGAGTCAGAAAGTTTGAGGCAAAGAGACATTGGGTAGGAGGAAGAGGATGTTAAGAGACCTAGAGCTTTATTTTGAGGGTTTGATGAAGATCAGCGAATATGGAAATGTTAGGTCTGGAGGTTTCTTTTGTAATGAGAAAGGAAACATGTCATCAGTGGCATATTTGACTCGCTGATTATAGTGATGATGATAATGATATCTTCAACGATATGATGTGGGATTGATATATATCTCGGTAAATATGTTTCCATTGAAGATGAAACAAAGTCAAATGGGATTGAAATTGAGGAAAATCCTCAACACTGTCCTCAAATGAACTTGATGATTACCATGTACAGCACTTACAGGCCTACATTTCCAGATCTGAGCAGGTGAGGTCCTGATTCGGTCTCATTATTAGGATGAAAGGGTGGGAAGAAGGATTTGTGCTTGTTTTAGCAAGTCTCGGTATTCAGTCAAAAAGCTTTATCTCCACCTCAGGGAGATCAGGGAAGAAAAAGGATGCTTTTGAGATGCTTTCTGCCAGCCCAATTTTCTGTGCCTGGGAGGCAGCTTACTTAGATTCTCAGCATTTAATACCGGCAACGTTAAATACACTCATAATTGTTTTAGCTTTACTCCTCAAAGCCCTCCTTATTATATGAATCAAACTCGGGACCCTACAGTGAGCGGCTGTGCCAAAGCGTGTCACTTCCCCAGCTCCATGATGTGAGTAGACTTGAATGTGGAGCCTAGTTCTGGTAAAACAATATTATTTTATTGTACAGGAACACGGCTGTGCTAATTCCTCAAGCTGCAAACCTCATGGACCACAACTTTGTCTATAATTTGCTGGGAGCATATGTTCATAGCAACGGTACATAAAGCGGAACGGAAAACAGTAGTAGAGAGCGCATTAGTCAGTTCAGTGATTGGTATACAAAGCAAGGGGTTTTCCTCCAACTTTCTTCCCCTTCCATGGGGCCCTGGAGTCACAGTTCCAGCGCCGGCTCGGAGTTGGTTAGAGCTTGTTTTCAGTATTTTGGGTGTCACAACTTTATTATATATGTACAAGGTGGAACTTTTTTTTTTTTCATGGAGCATGCATGAACCAATACTATAAATCAGTGCTCAGATTTGTATTTGATTCTGTATTTTTTTAGAGGTTTTTGGTGCCGTGTATTATATTCTGAATCTTGGTATATAAAGTTTTGTTTTTGCTTTTCGAACTGAAGATTAGGGACTTTCTTGGTTTGTCTTAAGGACACTTATTTGGAGAGTTGAAGTGCAGCAAGGCAGAAAGAGAAAGTAGAAAAACCTTCAACGGGATTCAAGGCTACATCCAGAAAAACTACGGTACTTATCTCCCTTTCCACCTTAAAAATATAGTTTTATAAAGCCGGTCATTGAGACAAAGTGGCAGGTGAGTTTTGGAAATTTTCAACAGCCAGGTCCTCTAGAGGACAAAGTTTCCTTGTCCTGTTTATGACATAGTGCCAGTCATCATCACACAAGTGTAAGCACTCGTGGCCACCAGCAGGTGACACTTTCCCCTTTGTTCACTGGAGTGCCATTTGTCTGTGACGGCATGTCGTTGTACTTAATGGATATGAAGTTCCAAAACTCCAGTGTGTTGTTGTGTTGTCGAGATGTAATTTCTTATGCAATCCAATCCACCTCTGTCCCCGGGGGTATGAGTGCATGTCCGGGATGAGGGGGGCTTTAAAAAGCTTTCCCCTTCACTGCTCCACCAACAGGCTTGTCTTGTGTAGAGAGGCCATTCAGCTGCACTGCTGGGCTCTGCCGGTCTTTATGCGTGTGTGTGTGTGTTTGTGTGTTTGTGTGTGTGTGTGTGTGTGTTTTCCTCTGGTTTGGCAAGACCTCCACCAGTATTCCAGCCTGAACTTCTCTCCAGCAACTTTCATCTGCTGATTTCCTTCTCCTCTCCTCTTAACACACCCACTTCTCCGCACCTTTGCAGTTAATTAAGTCGTATCTGTGCTGCATGCTCTTATGTCTGCATGCTTCACTGCAGCTCGCTTATCCTGCAGATTTTCTTCCGCATTTGTGTGAAATCGTCAGAATCCAAATCACGTTTTGTGGCCACACAAACAAGGAAACTGACTCTGGATGTTTCCTCAGTGCCAGAAACTTTTACAGTATTCAGAAAGTAAGGTATAAGATGTAATACAGAGCTGTTTGTTCCCCATTTGCTGTCTCGCTAGCTTTCCTTCAGTCTACATTTCAAACCGTTATCTCACCATAGGATAGGCGCACAACAAACATGACCTTGGCTTGGCTTTTGGACCGAGCAGTGGCCTCCACAATCCCTTGACAAAGTTCCTTCATATATCTTTTCTCTTTCCTCTCTTGTCAGCAACATAGCCTAACCATGGCTTGTGAGCGGTGAAGAAAGGGAGGCCTGTTGAGGTCAGCGGCAGTGTTACTACATCAGCTAGCCTATACTACACCAGCACTGGCTGTATAGTGTCGTCGGTTGTAAATCTCATGTGCTGTGTCATGTGAAATTTGTCTAGCGGTGTGCCTGCCTCCGTCCCTAAACACAGATTGCCGTCTTAGCGGCGAGCCACTACATCCAGAGATTTCTTTTTGTGTTCCACTTTCGGCAGATGGTCAAAAGACATGACGGGTGTTGCAGCAGGGGCTGGTGTCCAAAGTGGTGTGGTCAGTTAATGTGAAGGCCAAGGCATACTGAGTCAGTAGCCTTGCTACATCTCTGGTTTTAGTCCTTGACGCAGGGATGTGTAGATGTAGTGTGATATTTTATGCTTTTTTATGAACTCTTGTACCTGCTCTGAGTAAAGCAAGGGCGAGCTTCTTCTTCCCTACTTTCTTGGATAGTGTAGCAGACACTTGCCACTAAACTCCATTAGACATCTGGTTTAATATTCCCCCATTCTTCTCTCCTGGATGTTTTCAAGTTCATTGAGGTTTTTCTGGTCACTCCAATTTTCCACTGGCAGCTAGCGAGGCTATCCCAGGGTGGTTCCTCCTGGAGGGCTGTCAGGACTCTGGGGCCAGCCTCTGTAGGGCTTTCTGCTGCTGTTATGGGTGCTTTTTCTCCTCCACATTTCATCAACCGCACGGCTGTTTAGCAAAGCAGGGCCTTCCTTTCCTGAGGGAGTAAAATAATGTTGCACAGACAACATCCAACACAAGACAACAGAGCATTGTTGTTAAAATCTGAGGTGTCCTGGTTGTGGTTATATTAGTACATTTGTTTTATTCAAAAACTTTTGGTTTTTGATTTCTGTCACTTTGGGCCATGGAAATGTATTATCTATTCATCATGCATTTTATTTTTTCTGACCTGAAAATAAGTTTCACCGCAGTTCAGACATAACTGTGCAGTGAATAACTTTGATTTTGTTTTGATGTTTTTGATTGAAAGATTCGTCACACATAATATGATCTGCTATGGACTGAATAAGCAAGACGGAGACTGAATGCTCCAAACACGTAGATATTTATACCCAATAGCAACATATTTTAAGTGCTAAAAATCTGATTTCCGATGTCTTTTTTGGTTCGTTGCACAAAGAAAAAAGAGGGTCTTGATCGCCACAGTTCCATGGCTTGTGTAATTGGCTTTCATTATGTCCAGGCAGAGCTTTGGCAGTGCCAGACCCACCAGGGGGTGACAACTAGTACAAGCCCCATCATCATCATTTTCCCCATGAGCAGCACAACTCAATGGGCCTAGAAATGGGCATGCATCTATGGCTCAGGGAACCACCCTTTCTCTGGAAACTGCTTTTATCCTGTTTTAAACATTACAGTGACGCTCTGTTTGTGCAAATGTGTTTTTAACAGTGTATGTGTGTGAGGGTGGAGGGTTAGTGTGAGCGTGTTGTGTATTTTTATTATGCGGCCGGTCACATTTTGCGTGCATATGTATGTGTGTGTGTGAATGGCACGTACATGAGCTCTGCATCTGTGCGTGTGTGTGTGTGTGAGGTGGGGGCAGCAGAATGTTACCACAAGCTGGTGGGGCACAGCTCTACTGCTAACCAAAGAAGCAAGTGGTTGTGAGTCAGTCCCCACCGGGCAAACCTGTGGCCATGGTGTTAGCTGTGCTGTGCCAAGATAGGAAATTAACAGTGGCTTTGGGTGAAAACGTCTCGGAGAGTTCAGAAGAAAATACCCCTGAGACTAGAATAAGAGGTGCAAAAAGTCCCTCTGAAGACAGAAGAGGAAATGAAATAAAAAACAGCTGCAAATGACTGCATATAAGCAGTTCATTTAGAAGTACTTAAATGCAAATTACTTTATAAATGCAGAAAAAAGCTCCATAAAATTAGGCAATAGACAAATACATACGCCGACACACGAGTACATTTTATTTCTCTGCTTTATGCAAAGCAGTCATTACTAGGCGAGACTCCAGCTAACGCTAGCAGCCTTGGCTCTATCTGACCGCACTGTCTGGGCCCATTAAATAAGGTAAAATAAGCAAAGATTTTACGTCTAGTAACTTTTAAAATTGTTAAAAGTTTATTTGGTCAGGCAAAATGACACAGTACACACTGTGTTTTCTTGTCTCTTCGTGTCTGAGGCGTGTTTTGTTTCCTCATAATTTCCACTTTATTGTTGTACTTTGCCGCTGCACATGTAAACATTTCACCCCATTTGTTCATTTTAGGATATTATTTCTGTTTTTGGTGGACGCGACTATACGTGTGTCTGCAATATCTGACAGTTTATTTATTTGAGGTTCTGGATGTTTACAAAATTTCTATTTCATTATTTGGTGTGTCACCAGATTCAGTGCTCCAGTTTGCACGGAGAAAGTTCTGTATTTTTGTTTTAAGCTACACCCCTTTGAAAATGTCTCGTAAATCTGTCACATCTGACATGTTTGAGCATGTAGTCCAATACAGTGCACCATATTTTATTGGTTTATATTCACAAATATCATAATTCATCAAAAAATATTACACTTTTTCATCCTGGATCATACTTTACTTACAAATAAATCAGTTTTTGAGGAATCACTGACCACAGAGGATTTGATATATTGCTTGGTCTTCACACCCACGTCTTTTGCAATGTGCATCAAGTCACAATGTCCAGAACACTGGAGCTGCTGTTAATGTCTGAGGTAATACAGTAAAGTTTGTTGCCAAATTGATCTGACAAGCTTTATGGCTGTTTGTCTGAAAGTCATTGAAGAAATGATAAATCATCAAGGAAATTTTGGCTCTCTGAAGTGTAGAAGAAATTCATTTCACCTAGAGAGATTCAAATAATCGCAGCTGAGTACATTACACAACATACATCAAAAGACTTACAAAACATTCCTCTCTTTTCTGCGGTTAGCCTTGATTCTGCTGCTTGGCCCCTTCCAGATTACTGCCAGTTGAAGGGAGACCGAGGTTGTAATAGCCCACAGTCTGTTTTAGACTAGAGGAGGCCTTTTAAGCCAGCCCTCTATAGCCATTAGAAGAGTAGTAGAGGACCCTGAGAGATTCAGAAAGAGAAAAGAATGGTATGGTAAGGGTTGTTGTCACTGACCTTTTGGCTAAATGTGTCATGAGGCTGTCTTTGCATCTTAAAACCATCATTAACGTTCCAAAGTTACATGATTCTATGATAAAATGTGATTTGTTTTTATGCTGAAATGCTCAGTTGATTTGATAACCAGTTAATCATTTTGTGGGCACCACAGTGGTGCATTGGTTAGCAAAAAGCAAAAGGTTATGGGTTCGAACCCACAAACCGGCTGGGGCCTTTCTGTGTGGACTTCTCCCAGTGTATGGGTGGGTTCTCTCCGGCTACACGGGTCCAAATACATGCAGGCGTATAGGAAGGTGACTCTAAATTTCCCGTAGGTGTTTGTCTCTAAGTGTCAGCCCTATGATGAACTGGTGAATTGTCCAGAGAGTATCCTTCTTCTCGCGCAATGGCAGCTGGGATCCCTGCAACCCTGATAAGGATAGGCGGTTACGGAAAATGAATAACCATTTATGTCATTTGTCAAGAAAACATTTGCCTGACTCACCCTCTCAAATAGTAGATCTTCCATTTTATATAATTTTTGAATTTGCGAATTAGGTTGTTGGTTGACAAAGCAAGAAATTTGAAGGCACCACATTGAGCTCTGGGCTTCTAACAGCATATTAATCAACATGTGGATCAGCAATCAACACAAGACAACAGAGCATTGTTGTTAAAATCTTGAAGTTTCCTGCTTGTGGTTATATTAGTACATTTGTTTTATTCAAAACCTTTTGGTTTTTTATTTCTGTCTCTTTGGTGCATGGAAATGTATTATCTATTCATCATCCTGAAAATAACTTTCACCACAGTTCAAGCGTAACAATGTAGTGAATAACTTTTTGCTTCGATGTTTTTGATTGAAAGACTCGTCACACATAATATGATCTGCCATGGACCGAATAAGCAAGACGGAGACTGAATGATCCAAACACATAGATATTTATACCCAAGAGCAACATATTTTAAGTGTTAAAAATCTGACTTCCTTCTTTGGTTTGTTGCACAAAGAAAAAAGAGGGTCTTTATCACCACATTTTATAACCTAACAGCATATTAATCAACGTCTGGATCAACAATCAAAATTTATGCGGTCAAACGTGTAAAATCTACTTTCTGATGGTGCATTTTACATTTCATCCCCGTGGCAAAAGCCCAAGCAGTCAAAGACAGTAATCCTTCAACTTGAGGGGTCACATGTTGAGATATAAATTGCATTAATACAATTTTAACACAGCACTACTTAACACACAGCACAGGTAAAAATATATCTGCTGTTTAGGTTTAGCTGCTGATCTCATCTTGTGCAGTCTTGGTACCATCTGGCTCTTGCTCCCCTGAGTATCTTCTTACTTGTCAGTGAGCGGTGTGAAAGAGGCAGTGAGACCTGCAGACCCCAGCTGTTTGCAGTGTGGGCAGCAGTACAAGGTGCTCCTGTAGAGGAATTCAGCACTTTGGACAGCACCTAAACAAGCTCTCCCCACACTGGAATTCCAACACTGCACTCTCGCAGGCTGGGCCCAAGGACTTTGCGGTCGGAAATGTGACCACATTTCTACCAAGGTGCAGGAGGGAAGCAGTTTAGGAAAGGGAAGGGAAAAAAATTGGTAGCTTATCAAGATGATGTAGCAGACTTGGAATTTCTGTGCTGTTTATCGAGGGCAAAAATTTCATAATGTGACTTGAGTGGCGTGTTGAGAAGTGTGCTGTGCATAAAGTGACAGTGGTTTTCCCCTCTTTCAGGCAGTCGGGAAGCAGCATTCACCTACGCCATAACAGCGGCAGGGGTGGCCCACGCTATCACAGCGGCGTGCAGCCAGGGCAACCTGAGCCAATGCGGCTGCGATCGGGAGAAGCAGGGGTATTACAATCAGGAGGAAGGCTGGAAGTGGGGAGGCTGCTCGGCTGACATCAAGTACGGAATCGAGTTCTCTCGCCGCTTCGTGGATGCCCGCGAGATTAAAAAGACCCCACGCCGCCTGATGAACTTACATAACAATGAGGCAGGGAGAAAGGTAAAGATGTTTTTTGTAATCTTAGATGCATTGCCACAAGTGTTTATTCTACAAGTAATCCAGAGAGAGAGACAGCAAAACCCTGTTGAGTCTTTTTGCATGAAAGAATGATATTATAAAATGAAGCATCTCATTCCACCTCTTGTGATTGAACAGATAATTTTGCTTTACTTTTTAGGACATTCTTCCTATCAGTCATAATAACATTGTGAGCAAGTTTTTGCTGAGATATGATCAACATTTTTGTGTGAAGTCGCTTATCTTCCAAATATATCCAAGTATAGTGGTTTAGATAATCTGCCTAAACTGTCTAAGTCTGTTTACAACTTGGCAGATTGCTGTTTTACTGCTCATGTTTCTTACCTCACAGATCTCTGCAATAGTACAATGTTATCATAAGTGATAGAAATGATGATGCAAGTGATGAAAATCAGGCCCACGTTGTAAGAAAACAGAATTATCCTTCAAGTGAGCCTCGAAATAGATGACATGAAATAATATTCCTCTGAAGAAACAAAACATTACATGACTCAGTACCTGACAAATGTGTTCATGCGTGGATGCATAGATGCTTGTGTTAATGTGTTCCTTTGCAGAAGAGCAAACAGTCCCAGATAAAGAGCTAAAAGTCACACAGTCATGTGACAAAAGACTGTGATTGACCAAGTTGCTGATTGATTGATCGCCCAGTTTGCCTTTCAGCAGCTTGTTTTTCCTCCAGCCAATTATTGACATTTCTTTCCATTCTAAGAGGGCGTCTTTTATTTCTGAGAGAGTGTTGGCAAACTTCGTTATGGACATGTTTGTTTGCTATTAGTCATCCCAGAACAGTCAGAGAAAAAGTGTGAGAGGTAAATAAAAGAGAAGAGATGATGTTATGTTGACAAATGGATCTAATTAATAACTTGGGCTTTATCGTGTCCACTGGGAAAATAGGGTCAGGCCAATAGTTGCCAAATGGAGGACTGCCATCCCCTCTTTCCAGTTCCTTTCATGGAATTATGAAGTGTAAAGTCAGGAACAGGATATTATTGCAGTTCTCTGCACAATACCAAAACATGTCACTGCCATTTGACTGCGTCTATTCAGGGTGTGAAAGCAGGCCGACAATGCCGGTGTTAACACAGCAGACTGATAGGGTCTGTGTGCTGCATGCCAGGGTGCTGGCATGTTGGACTGTCAGGGTTAGAGTTGGCACTGTTGTTGCTCTCGCTCTGGGGCTTGGAAAATCAGATTTCAGAAGGATGTGCAAAGGTCAGATTTCCTCTTTGCAGAGACAGGAGGAAGATGAAATCTTATTTAGACTTGAGGAGGTTATTCAGGATCTAAGAGGTCTGAGCCTTCTGTCTGAGCAGAGTTTGTTTGACCCCACACTTCATGCATCCTGAGTGGATACCAGTTCCCCAACCAATATGGGTTTGTTGAGACCAATTATTTGAAAGGGGAAAAATTGAAAAGTGATGTTGTGAATTTTTGAGCAGAAATGAAAACAAACATCGAATTTTGCACCAGTGTGACTATGGAAAGGTCCTCAGAGGGCTGCTCTCTCAAGCAAAGAATATTTAAGTTGAATATTCACAACATGTTAAATAGTTTTATATTCTGTATATATTGTTGACCAATTCTCGTTGACATTGCCGAGAGCTGCTTCTTCTCTCGTGTCTGTGTAGCTTGCAACAGTATTATGAATCACAGTGCAGTCTGCTGATTAAACTTTGCAATAGCACCAGTATAGCATTTCTTTGTGCATTATATACTGGAAAAAAAACCCTGATGATTTATCCAAGCATTAGTGTTCGTTTATGATTAGTTCTTAGCTAGCTCACCCAGCTAGCTAACTGTTAATGGTTGTATCTAAGCTGCTACAGTGCACGTTATTGTTTTACTTGAGTTCTTGGCAGTTAGCAAACAGCTTTTACCACTGTCCTCTGGACTGTTGTGCAGACCATGAACTGCACGTTGCCTAGACAGATTGCCATCAGATTTGTAAGCTGGTCAACAAATATGTGTAAAATATGTGTAAAAAAGTGTATTTAGACACATTAAGACCAAGAAATGACAAGTTTAAAAGTCAGTTTTTTAATTAAAACTCGGTTGTTTTTATGCAGAAGATTTTCTACCCGTTTCTGCTGGTGTTTCTTTCATGTGTAAAATACGTAATGCCTTGTTTGTTTGCCCCGTCCACTGCCATTGAGGTCTGTTCCTACTTATATCATGTGCCAGCATTTGCAATGAGACTTGTTAGAAGAAAAAAAAAAAGTTTCTCACCACCAATATATTCAAGACAAATGAGCTGATAAAATGATCCTGATTTTGATGAGGGAGGAAATGGTGCCTCGAATGGGATCCAGCTGAGATATTGTTTTCTAATGAGTGATAAGAAGCGTCATTGAAACAGAAAACTATAATTACAATAGATTCCGTGACTAAACCGAATGTAAAAGAACACCCAGTAAATCACAAGCTCTCTTTTATCTGGCAACAGTGCTATGTGTTTGACAAAGTGATCTTTAGATGGGAATCTGGTCATATTGGACTAATTAGTAACAGATCAGAGGCTTTGATGGACACAGTTTAAGTAAATGTTTCCATGCATCTGTCAGACTCCTTATGCCAGGCATTCCTTGTGGTTTTTGTGCTATACATTTTTGGAAATCCTTGTTCTGAATCAACATCCGAGGCAAGATGGATAGCTGACCCCTGCTTTTATGAAGTCGGAGGGGGAGCTCATGTTTTTTCAATCAAATTGTCCTCAAATCAGGAAACTGCGACCACATGAGTCCGTGGACAAGACGGACCGAGATATTGAACAACTCTTGTGTACATTTCATAAGCGTCTGATAGAAACGATGACTTGTGCCGCTGGCGAGGCGAGGTGCCAGGAAAAAAACTGCACTGGAAAAATGCCCTGCCAACCAAACTTTTACGTTTCATACAACAATGACACATGCTTCGTTCGAGCAAGTAGAGGGCTCCTAATTTGGTTAAAGGATTCATGTCAGGACTATTACAGACGTGTTAATATGTCCCATTCAAACTCCACCCCCATGTTCCTCTGTTCTTTTTCCTTTGAGAGCAGTTCAACAGAGAGCGAAGAGGGTACAGTTTTTATTTTGAGGTTTTTTAGTTTCTTAGTCCCACGGGGCAAAGGATTGACACTTCAATACTGACGACAGCACTCAATATTTCCCATATGTCCTGGGATTAGGCAGCAAAGAGAAGACATTGTGTACCATATGTTGGAGATAACCTCAAAGAGAGAAATTAAGTCTGAGTATGGGCATAACCTAAAAAAAATCTGCATATCATTGCATTCAAAATGACTCTCTGACTAAAAGCATCTGAATCTATAACTGTGATCCACTTTCAAGCATGTGGCAACATCGCTTTGTTCTGTTTATCTCTATATTGTTTAAGCAGTCAAATAAGCCTCAAGTCTCTTGTCCAGCTGTAAACAATTAATTGAGTTTGTCTTTGTTTTGTACTGCATGCGCATTTAATGACAATAATCTGGATTCAAATTATCCAAGATGATTGATAGCTGTATGAGATCCATGTTTTTTTTTCTTTCCCTGTGTTATTGATGTGGTTTAGGGAAGGTAGACAAAATTACAGGATGGAATATTACCAGTAAGTGCAATTTTCCCTCCCTCAGGACATGCAACTGCATGTCATCCATGACCGAAAATTCAGATACGCTTGGATTTGTCTACTCCAACAGAGATCTGTCACTCTGTGCTCAATCAAGCACAGTCACCACTTACTAATGCAGATAAGAATGCCCGATTGCCACCACAGTTTTTACACAAAAATTCAAATAAACAACTTGGCGTCTGCTTGATTTGACATATTTTGCATTTGTTTCCACTTGCACAGTGGCACGGCACGAAACAAACATTCAGACAGCATCTAGGTAATGCTAAGTTACTCATTGATAAAGCTAATGTTAAATGTCTTCTACACTCAAACTTATCTGTGAGTGTTTCTGGAATGCAGAAAGAAAAAATAAAACAGACAACACAGTCATAAATCCACGTTGCAAATCTGTCTGCATGTCAGTAAATCAGTGGTGAAAAAGCATGGGCACACTCAAATGTTCAAGGCAAAAACGGGTAGCTTTTTAGGTTGCATGCCAATAACTAAAAATATGTTCACCCAAATTATAAAATACATTATTTCTCCTACCCCTAGCCAAATAAAGACAAGCAGATAGTTTATAATAGCTATTGAAGGTATTCATACTTTAGGTGAACTGACCTTTTAGGACAGACATTGGATTTGTCCATTTATGTCTTTAATTTGGGGTTTTGAGTCAAATTTTCTGTCTTCATTTGGAGGAGTTCTACAACTGTTTTTTTTCTCTCTCACTCTCCAGGTACTAGAAGAAAGGATGAAGCTAGAGTGCAAGTGCCACGGCGTCTCAGGCTCCTGCACCACCAAGACCTGTTGGACTACACTTCCCAAGTTCCGCGAGATTGGCTACGTACTCAAAGACAAGTACAACGAAGCTGTGCACGTGGAGGTAGTCCGGGCTAGCCGACTGCGCCAGCCCACCCACCTCAAGGTGAAGCAGACTCAGGGCTACCGCAAGCCCATGGAGACAGACCTCGTCTACATCGAGAGGTCGCCCAACTACTGCGAGGAGGACGCAGCCACGGGGAGCGTGGGCACCCAGGGACGCCTGTGCAACCGCACCTCGCCGCATACAGACGGCTGTGACCTTATGTGCTGTGGGCGGGGCTACAATACACACCAGTACACCAAAGTGTGGCAGTGCAACTGTAAGTTCCAATGGTGCTGCTTCGTCAAGTGCAACACGTGCAGTGAGAGGACGGAGGTGTTTACCTGCAAATAAGGACGCGAGGAACTCAGTGCCAGGGAGTGAGGCGCCAAGGACTAGCTGAATGAGGAAGACTCAAGCGAGCGAGATAAAAGTGTGACGTGGACCAGTGAAAGATTTTGAAATAAAGGAATGGAATTTACACTATCAGCTCTTCATGGCATCGTTTTGCACAGCAGAATCTATCTAATTTCTTTTCAGAAAGTAAATGCTAAATATCAGTAGGTAATACCCCAGAACTTTACTGTCACATAGAGATTGTGCTCATGTACTGATGTATCCACAGTGAAGTTGGGACTACAGGTAATGAATGAGGCCCTCGTTGGGAACTGTGCTTTGCACTCTGGGATTTGTAATTGTTAAATTCACAAGAGACTCATGCATGGAGAGGAAACACAGTAACCTGGGAATTGATCAAAATGACAGCAGCTGATGAGGTTGTGACTGGGAAAGATTTGTCAAGTCTTTGAATTGAAAACTTTTAAAAGGTCTTGTTGTATTTTCACTAAAGGGGAGCAAAAGTGAATCTTGACATGAATGACCCCCCCAAATTGGCTGGGGCTTATGTTGGAGGTTTGTAGAAATGAAGAACATTTTGTAAGTATGGTGCGTTGGGGTGCGCCAAAATCTTGAGTGGAGAACTCTGTTAAACCCTCTGCTGCCAACTGGAATATGGTGGAGTATGTTAGTTTTCCAGTCACACTGGAACTGTCTGTTCTGAACACTGAAAATAAATTGTTTATTTATGTTATAGTATCTTAAAACGAAGCACTAACGGGTAGAGATGTCTTTTTTGTACTAAGTGTAAAGAAAAATACTTTTTAGAAACTCTGACTGAAGATGTGTGTCTATTAGAAAATGACTCCCCCTTCCCACAATCCCCCCAAAACACCTAATCTTTTCTTAAAAAGAAAAAAAAAAGGTTTCATTGCTACTGGCGTGTTGACGACAAAAAAAAAAAACATTATTACAGTGTGTTTCACATTCAAACACCTTGGTTCTATTTTACTGTAGCATAGTTTGTTTGCAGTCACCCCCCCCCCTCCCGAAACAGTAAAAAAAAATCTATTTGGATGCTTTTGCAATTTCAGTTAATAGACAGTAGCAAGAAAACTCATTTAACTGCAGAGATCCTTCCTCAATTCATTAAACATGAAACTGATATATTGCTGGATGTGTTGTAGAGTGCTGCACTGATATTTTCTATTCAGATACGACTCATGAGAATTTAATAAACACCCATTTGACTCAGTTTGGCAGTTTATTGCTAAAATATCAGTTGAAGTTGAACCTTTAGTTTTAAGAGGATTAGTTCATTTCAAAATATTTTTAAAGCTGTGGTCAGTGGAGTGATGATTTTAAAGAACTGCACACACATGCATACAATAGCAGAGGTATATTTATGATTATTTGTATTATTATTATTTAGTCTGATATGCTACCGGACAAAAGCTAATAGTTTAAAGTATTTTTTCACTTAACACAAAGCTAACTTGGGTCTGATCATTTACACTTGTTTGTTCTCATTAATGCTATACGGGATTATTTTGCTCCTAGCTAGATTAGCAACATTAAAGGAATTCCAGTTTATTACAACTTGGATCGTACTTTAGGAGTTTTGGACACTCTATCAGTTATAATAACATTGTACTCACCAAAGTAATTGATCTGGGAACACTGTGACACAATGAAGTCTGACAGGGCATAAACGCAAGAATCCAGATAATTGGAAAGTTGAGAAAGGTTGTAAAACAGGCCAACAGTTTACCCAGATAATCTAAAACCACTTTGGTGAAGACAATAGTAAGCGCACCCAAAATGTAGATTAGAATGATTGCACAAGTACAGCAAGTAGGCTACAGTTGGTCAAAGTTGAACCACTGTCAGCAATGATGAACACCGTTTGCCATTGTTTTCTCTTCCAAAGAAGCTAACCTCCTTCTTAGCAATTGTCACAGCATTCCCAAATCATTTTTTATTAACTTGGTAAGAACAATGTTATTATAATTGATAGTAATGATGGCCAAAACTATAAAAGGGAATTAGGTGTTGTAACTGTTTCATGACGAACAACAGAACCTCTGTTGCAGCACCTCTGCTGGTTGCCGGTGAGAAGAGTTCAGAAAGTCATTGGTCCCTGTTGTTCTTTTAGAAATCGTTACAGCATTTAACTCCAACAACTGTAGATTATCCTTTATACATGTCTGTGTGTGGATTTGAAAGATGATACATTGTGCACATTAATAAGTTTTATAGGTGTTTTTGAACTTGGGTGAGAGCTAGCTGTTTCACTCTGCTAAGCAAAGCTAATTGCCTCGTGGCGCTAGCTCCAGACTTGAGTGAATAAGCAACATTTTCCCAAACGCCACATTATTCATGTATACTTCATGCAGTGTGAAAGATGCTATATGAACCGTAGGCTAACATTGGCTTTGGACTGAGAATCTGCAGTGCTTTGTTGCACTTTATGTAATAACCACTTTTTGTTGGCATATTCATGTTGTTGACGTCTATTCAGCTTTAATCTACAGTACATATTTTTCAAGGTCATGTGAGGTTTACAGACTATACAGGCCAGTTTATCTTTCGGTTTACATATGAATTAATAGGTTTAGAATGTATTATAACTTTTGCACATTAATAATAATAATCATATATGTTAGAGATGTAGAGACTGATGAAGCCTAGACTTGTGCTGTGCATGATTAATCATGCAGGTTAGTGCAGTATATTAGTATGTTGTATGTGCATCAGTCTTTAACTTATTTTATTTTAGTAGAGGCGCTACTCAGATGGATCAAACACAGTTGTAAATAGATTTGCATATAGGTCTATACCCGGTTAAAGTAACTTATTAATAGAACATATTTAGTATATAGCCTCATTCTGACATTTATATTAACTAATAACTCCTCAACTGGAGACATTAAAAACATGTTTCCCTTGACAAAGATACAAATACATTTCCACACATAAAAAGCTGATGTGTCTATAATTTAATAATGAATTGTATTATGACACATACAAAGCCTATCCTTGAACCCTGAGTAAGGAATCCACATTCTTCATTTTATTGCTCAACGCATGTTGGTACAAGAATGTTCCCGTTCAGTGCTGAGTTGCCCATATTGACTGTTCCAACAAATATCCAAAGCTATTATTTTCATAAATTCTCTCCCTTTGAAGGAAAACACACACATTAAATCTGGTCATTGTGTGTGTCCAGGTTCGAAGCCAAACTTTATGTCGAAGTCTGTTATTCAAACATTCCAACCACGCTTAATATAGTAACTGGCGAATGCATTAGGAAGCATAAATCATTAAAAATCAAAAATAAATAAATCAAGCAGTGTGCTGACTTTGACATTATTTTGTACACAGCACATTTTCGTAATATGCTGTGGTCTTGTGTCTTGATTGTGGCACGCACGGAACAGAAGTCAATTATCTCTCCCAGCATGGAAAGGCGCGTCTTCTCCATGTCTCTGTCAAGCAGAAATGTGATCAGAAACACAGTAAGAGAAGGAAAAAAGCAAGAAGTTACAGGGATTATGGAAAACAGTTTTTTTCCATTAAACATGAAAAGCAATGCCCCCCCACAAAATAAATCCCTAGTAACCATGTAAAATGTGATTATTCATCAAGTTGGAATTGTTTTTGTTTAAGAATGAAAAGCACCCAAGCTGTTTTTTCAGTGTAATTGGGGCTGTCTGACTTGGGTGGTCACAGCCACCTGTGACACCCACAGTACCTCTTTAACTCATCACTTTGCACATTAATATTCTGTTGTGGTTGGAACGGCAGGCGATATTAGCAGCTTATTCTCAAAACACGATGTGGTACAATCCATTATACTCAGGATAAACTGAATGAGGATTTAAGACGACGGATGACAGAGTAACAGGCTCGACACTCGAGCCTCTCCTCATGCGTTCTGCGTTGGCAGAGCTGTTCGAAGTCACTAAATGGGAAGAGGACCGTCATGCAAATGACCTGATGTGAATAGGAAGTGGCTCAGTGTGCCTCTTGTTTTTAGACACACAAACAAGAGTGTAGTTCTTTTGTGAGGGTGTTTTTGAGATGGATGGGATGGCTTGATGAAACAAGGAGGTGCATGTGTAGCCGGAAACTGCAAGTGAAAAGAGTGGTTATTTAGGAGAGGAGCTAATTGAGAGTGGTTTGGAGAAAGAGTGGGTACACTATATAAGTAGAAGCAGCTGTCGAACCAAGTTTGGGACTAATTGCAAAGGATGGTAGAAGTTATATGGTGAAACAGTTTTCACTCTTTCCAGCCTTCAAAGTGATGTATTCTGTTGTATTCTCCAATTTCTCATTGATATTTAATGTTAATGTTGCTCATCACAGAAAATGAAAAAAAGCATTGAAGTTGAGAGATGTCTGTGTTTCCTGAGGCAGTGAGTGATTTTAAAATCAGATAATAAATCATTTATATCATTCATACATTTACATTTTGGACATGATCACTGTCAGTGGTTCCATCCAACTCTTTCTATGAAGTGGCTCTGTGAAAGAGAGCCATGCTATTTCATTCATTTGCTGGACGCTCCCACTCGTCCTCCTGTATGTGAAAAGCATTGTAGGCGGGCAGCAGAGCAGAAGTAAGATGTGTTTTGTTAGTTGTCTGAAGCCCTGGGGACCGGAACCGCATAAGCTCCCCATACTATGCCCTGGATTGAGAAAAATAAATCCATTTGTTTCTGACAAACATTTTGTCATTAAAAATATGAGATAGAAAAACAGAGTCTGCTGTGTGTGCCTTCTTCTAAAGCAGCTATTGTTTGGGTGTCAGGATCATTAGTTCATTGGGATATATTCTGCAAGCTAATGCTTCTGGTCTAATTCACACTGGGAGAGACGCACCCACTTTTCCAATTCAGGGCCCAGTTGGGGGGAAAGATAGTCGCGAGGTAACATAACCACTGACATCACTGGAACTCATGTAGCTTAAGTCTGCCAAGGCCATGCATTAACTTTATGCAAATTTATCATATGATCCTGCTATTCAGAGTTCACTGGCAAGACATATCGGGGTCTTTAGTGTTTTTGGAAAGCAGGGTAGGTTCAACTGAATCCAAAGAGGATGTGAAGGAGTCACGAGACCGCCAGTTTTCATTCACACACATTGAAGAGAACAGGAAAGAAAGAAGAACTGGAAGAGTTTGTGTTCACAACTGGTGGTCATTGATTTTCTTATGTTCTGAAAACTTAAAATGATTTGAACCAATAAAGTAGCTCAGAACAGGTCAATCCCCCAGAGTGATTTCCTCATTTGGCTGACAAAAACTTTTACTATTCGTTGTAAAGATAATTTATAATGGCTGTCTAGGTAATTGAATGGATCTTAGCCAAGGGCATATAAAACAACTTTTTAGTTGAGATGTTTTGGTGCTTGTTGAGAGCAACATTGCCGAATGCCAAGTCATTTTTTCTCATTTTCTTCCTTGTTTTTTTGAAGTGACAAAAGCACTCCCAAATTCCTTTGAATTAGCTCCAACATTCTGCCTCCTCTTGTAATTTGTAACTTTGGCAAAGTGAGACAGGAACGTTCAGATCAGAAGCTTGGCCTCTCTCGGAGATAACACACATCTGCAAGAGTGGGAAAAGAGAAGCATGAGTGGCAAGAAAAAAATAAATAAATAAATTACCCAAACGAAGGGATGAAATTAAAAATCGAGGAGTCAGAGGTCCTTTGAGCTGATGCTTGAGATTAGCCAGATACCAGAGTGAGAAGAAAAGGATTGTTGTCTTCCAGACGCAGCACTTCAATTACAGACTTCTCCTCAGTCGAGTTAAAGGGATATTTAACAGTCCCATGGATGATGGATTATTCTGGGGCAATCCTTTAAGTCTTGTTTGTTATTCCAGGATGTGAAGGCTTTGGTTAAGGTGACACAAACATGGAAGTACTACCGTACCGAAAACACCTCTTAGCAGCCCTCAGGGAGTCAGTCTTTGCGCTATGATAATGCAGGTTTAAAATGTTCAAATTCTCAACAAAGCAGAAGAGCACACAATACAGTTTAATGCTACCCGCAACACAGCCTGCAGCAATTAAGAACGTATAGTCTTTTTTTTTTTTTTTTCATGTGATCGCTTGGTGTTTTTCTGTGTTCCTTTGACTTTGTTTTGACTGCTTGTCTTAGTGAAAGACCATCATTTGGAGGTTTCTCATCATCTGTTTGATATTAGTGGTGAGGAACACATGGCCATTCAAAGGCAAAGCCCTGTGTGACATCATAGACCACAAGGCAAAGTGGGGATCGTCAAGACCCCAGACTGAGGACTCTGAACACTACCTGACTGCCTCCATCTATTTGCAAATGTATTGTCCAAATAATGTGCCAGCGTGGGTCTCTGTTTCTGGTGCGTGCTTAGTTTTTTTTTTTTTTTTTTTTTTTTTTGCAGAACTGTGTGGTGTCTCTTGTGCACAATACAGTAGAGGTTTGAGACTGAGTGGCCCCTTTTCAGAATATCTTTAGTGTCAAATCAAAATAGCATGCGGAGCACAGTAAACTGAACTGAAATCAGCTGTCAGACTTAATAGCGAAGTCAGCGCGCGAGGATTAAACGGAAAGAGGCAAGATGCAACAAAGTTTTAATTAAAGAGTTTCGATGTGAATCACCAAACAACTGCAGGAAGACGAAAGCAACTTCTCTCCGACATATGGCTCTGAACAGGTTCAAAAATGTCAGACAGACACTGTAAATAACTTTAGATTCACAGATAGCAAAGTGAAAGTTCTGAGTATATATATATATATATATATATATATATATATACACACACACAGTATATATATATGAGCAGACAAGACATTAGCCTGGGGAGCAATGACGCCCAATTTGGCATACACACCTGTTTATGTTGGACTGGGGCAGTAAGCGGTGCTTGTAAAATATGAGCGAGGTTAATACTTATGCGGTGACGCCCTCAGGCCTCACAGCTACAGTAAGGACAGCATCAGCAGTCTGAGACGATGGGATGGGTCTAACCCCAGGCACTGCTGTATTTGTGTCTGTGTTGATGTGTGTGTGTGTGTGTGTGTGTGTGTGTGTGTGTGCAGAGCTCATTCTGTAGATTTAAAGAGCACTAAGTATTTATTTATTTGTCTGCTCACCTCACCTCATGTTTCTGTCTGCATGCCACTTCTTTATGTAAGTGTGTGTGCATGTGTGTGTGTGTCTATGTCTGTCTGTACATCTCTATGGGAAGTGGGTTTCTACGTGGAGACATTTGGTGGAGGGAGTTCGAGGACAGCCCACACGCGCTTTTGTGCTGCTCAGTGTCCAGTGGTTGGCTAGGCCACGGCTTCTCCTTGAGGTTATTTTTCTCCTCACGTTTTGTTTTCATGAAGTGAGGTCGGGGTTCTAAAAGCAGACTCCACCTAGGGAAACACTACAAGACCCTCAAGGGGCCTTTTCTTAGCACTTCACCCCTCACCCTCTGTGAGACGAAACATAAGACAAACGCTCTGGATGAAGCAAATTACAATTTTCATGAAGATGATCACATGAAAAATGATATCTTGGAAATACATTTTCCATGGCCTGTTGCTTTTAACATATACTGAAGTAGTATTAAGTATTTCCAAGGGCACAGCATGAAGTTTTACAGCTAATTGCTCAGCAATTGATTTTCCTACACCATGATTCATCTTTTTAGCAAATTGAATTTAGCATTTTATTTTAACGCTGCAAATAATAAATTGAACTTACTAAAACTGCAAAGAATTAACTCCAAACCATAGAAACTCTGAAGGGCTCCAAGTGCTCTACTCTAAATGATCTCTTCTGATAAAACAACATCAATATGCTACACAGCTGAGACCACAGAACTTGACACTCTACAGCTGCCATTTGGAAAACATTGGCATTTTTAATGTTTTGGTTAACTTACACAGCACGCAAATGTTGTCAACAAGTCCAAAAACATCAGTATTGAAACGATTTTCTCACCTCAAGCAACCTTACCCCACCACTGATATGCCTTTTGATTGAGCAGAGCTAATTTGCTACTTTAAATCATCAAGTTGAAGTCGAATACTCTTTTTCTCCACTAAAAAAGTGACACTTTAGAGTCAGGTCCAGAGAGCAGTCCAGGAACACAGCCAGTGCCAGTGAGATTGAGTGCCAGTGTATCATCCTTCCCTGTCTAGCCTGTGGAAAGAGCAGTGGTGGAGGTGAAGAAGTTCCATGATGTGGGTCATATACATGGAAAGTTCTGCTGAATCCTTTGCTTTTCCATGGGGATGGAAGGTCACCGGAACAACACACAAACAGCTCCAACTCGACATGTAGCTGCAAGAAACACTGGGCCCCTGTTGTTCAAACAAAATTATCTTACTACTTTTAATGGCTTTTACAGCTGTGTCAAATTTTAAGTGTTTGTGGCAGGTAATGATGAGCAGCTTGGTGACAAAGTTTGCTTAACACAAGTGAACTTGTCCATCTCCTGCTCAGAGAGTTGATGGCTAACTCAGTCTGTCAGCAGAGTGCACCGCATGGAAAGCAACATCAGAGAAACTGGTTGCCCAGCGCTTGTATATTTCTGTCTCCATCTGTGTCACCGGCTGGAAGTGGGCTAGTGTACATGCCTTTGAATATGTAGGGCATTGGACACCAGCTCCATGTGGTTTGGGAGAAGTTAAAGGCTGGTTGGGGCTTTAATCCGCCAACCCTCCTCCCAGTTTTTCCCCTCTTTTTCTTGTCTCTGTGGGTCCTGTTTCCCCCACCAGCTCCCCATCTACCACACAGGCCCGTCAGCACCCCAGCTCCAAAAAGACCCTCAGCCCCCTCGCTGCCCCCCTCCACTGTCTCCACACCAACTGGGCCTTGCCTCGCCGCAGTCCTGACGTCCTAATGGCTGATGGATGCACCGAGGTCACACTGATGATCTAGAGAAGTCCTTTGGTCCATCATTGAGCCTTTGATCAACATACTTAACCCTTTCTTCCTAAGAACCCCCCTCAGTGGATGAGAATGTGGGGAGATTGAGTTACACAGTGCTGGGGAGCGGGCAGGCTGACATCCCTTTGGTAACACATGTCTTTGTTTAAGGCAAAGCTCTGGCACTGACAGTTCTCTTCCAAGCTCCTCTCCTTCTCTTAATACCCTACCAGAGTTACCAGGGAGAAGGTCTAGCGAGGAGATCCAGACAGTCTACGAGAAAACCTGCAGATTTTTCCAAATGACCTGCCTAGTCATACTGGTAAACCAACAGAAAGCAATAGACATTTTGGGAAATACATTTCTTGTTGAAAGTTATAGGAAAATATCAATACTGCTGTTATATCATACAATATCATATTGTTACAGCCAGGAGCTTAGCTTAGCATAACTGGAGACAGCCAGTCTAGCCCAGCCTAGCTCTATCTGAAGGTAACAAAATCTGCTCACCAGCACCCAAAGCACACTGTTTACAACGTTATATCTTGTTTGCTTAAGCTGTAATAAAAAGTCTAGAAATGATGAGTTGTTATGGTTTTTCTTCCAAACAAATGAGAAGTATCTTAGTTAATTAGTGAGCTTTGGAGGTGCTGGTAGGCAGATTTTGTTAGGTTTGGACAGAGCCAGGCTAGCTGTTTCCCCCAGCGTTTAGTCTTTGTGCCAAGCTAAGCTAACCAGCTGCTTGCTGTAGGCTTATATTGTTTATATTGTAGACTGATAGGAGATCTTGATCTTCTCATCCAACTTTCAACAAGAAACTATCATATATTTCCCACAAACCATTGCTTTAACAACAATAAATGTTGAATAGTCATCCATCTAAGGAAGAAGATACCCGCCATTTTTATGCATTTCTTACATTGTTGGAATTAACATGGATCATTTTGAATTCACTTTTTAAGTTTACTTTTACATTTAGAGCAACATTGCATAGAAATTGGAAGTGCATATAGTACAATACTAAAAGCCGGACTCTTATTTACTCCTCTCCGGTTCTTCTTGCTCTGTCACTGTCTCCTTTTCTCTTCTTAGCTTCCTCCCTCAACATCGTCTTCACCTCTGACATTATGTCCGTAGAGGCTGCTGAGCCCGGTTGCATTGCCTGCTTGCCCAGCTCAGATTCTGGCAAGACACAAGGTCCGCTCCACATCTGCATTCTCCCTTACCCTGGGCCTGAAAACCTCCTCTTCCCAAAGGTTCCAAGCCACCTGTGGACCCCTGGAGCTCATGAACTGAGCTAACATTATCCACCAGCAGCTGTAATTCACAACAGTTTACTGTCCATCAGAAAATTCAGTAAATCATGGCGAGTTGAGGCAGAGGAGGACATCTGAGGGAAAATATAATATGATCCAGTTTCAACAAAATAAGTGAAATAGTTGGTGGTGTATGACTCTGTGCCGTAAAGTGTTACATATTTCTTGTGGGTGATCGTATGCAGTGCAGAGTGGGACTGACAGAGACACAAATCACCTGATTACGAAATGATTTATTTTATGGTCGAAAAGTTACACAATGTTGCTTTAAAAGCTTTTACAGCTGTCATATACCTAAGGACCTACTAATGCTTCAGCAGTGCATAATAGGTGCATTGGAGAGACACGTTTGAAGCATGTCCAATTAGTCAGTTTCTGTCAGCAATGTGAGTAATAATTTTATTTGCAGAGCAAGTGTCAACTTGATGAGGAGGAACCACACTGGCAGCAAAACAACACATTTTCTGAACGCAGTAAGCGTGCTACCACAAAGTAATTCAATTGAGCGTTGCTTCTAAGAAACAGGGCACAGGTTTAGCTTAAAGCCAAAACTTGGTGTGTAGAATTATTTATAGTTCATCTGAATGATATTTTCAAACCATTCTGTGAATAACTTTTGTTTTTTTAACCAATTAATATCTGTGGGTGGGAGAATAAAACATGGCTATGAAGTGCCATATGTGTTGTAAATCTCATAAGAGCAAAATTGTTCGTTTATATGGTGTTAATCAGATCGTTTGCTTTGAGTTCTGTAAACACAACAAATCAAATTTATGTTCTCACATTAGCAAAACAAAATCTTTGTTTTATGTTTTGAAAGATTCGTAAAAAAAAAAAAAAAAAAATTCTTTACTTTGAGTTTGCTCACTGATGATTTTCATTAGCCATTCGCAACATATGAAATGAAATGTGGTCTGAGAGAATAGTTGCCCAGTATGTTCATTTTAGGATCACCTTACCAGTATTCGGATATGTTCTATCAATTAGCGGGCTTGGGCAGAAAAGCAGAGGAAAAATTAATATGTTTCTAATTCTGAGTATCATGGTTTCTACATATGGACCTGTATATCATCGTTCCAAAGAAAACTTCTACCCTTACATTTCTCTGTTTTATTGAGCTGAATTGCAATAAAATGTAATCCACAAATACATAAACGCATTAGACCTCATTGGGAAGTGCTATTAGGTCTGTCCTGGAGCAGCAGTAAAATCCATTTTTAACTCCTGCCAGTTTTTTGGCCTATGACCTGCAGTTACACCTCTCATCACTCAGGCCATTTAAGAATACCGCCTGCTCCACGTGGAGTCAAAGCGGTGGAGCATGCAGACATCCCTGTCCTGTCATGTCCCAACTGTCTGCTTGGCTTTCCGTGGACTTTTCCCATGCGCGCAGGTTGGTGAGGCAACAGCAGCTGTCAGACGGTGGTTGTTGGCAGGGCGTGGTGCCTGACCAGCGGGTCTGACCAGACACTTGTGCTGCTGCGCTGAGGCACGGGCAGAGACCCCAAAGCCTGCCTCAGACTATTGGTTGACGTGCTGTGGTTGTCGGGGTCCATGACAGCATGGATGAAACTAGATGGTGCGGATGACCTGGACTTCCTGGGTGTGCTTGGTTGCCTCAGGATTGGCTAATTCTGACAGGAACTTCACAGCTAAACAAACTGTGATTTGTGTCCCACAGTAATCCTGTTCTTGGATCATATCCCTTCTTTTCTATTTCCTAAAATATGCTACTTGAAGTTCCCTCAAAGAGATCTTCAGATCTGGATGAAGAATAAATAGCGAAAACAGCTTGAAGCACAGTTGGTTTGAGAGGAATATGAGTGATGACTGTCACTATGGCAACCTCCGCATGTTTTCAGTTTGAAGCTGACATCTCAATATGTCTTGTTGTATGCTGATATGTGGGGATAATAAATGTTATAAATGTATGAGGTGAGTTATTAGGAAGCCTGTTAATTACAGGGGTGGGACGAGGTATAAATCTTGCAGATTAGAGGTTGAATGTATAAGCAAAACAATCTGCAAGCTCAACACTTAGTACTTTAGAGGCCCCGTGGTGGAAGTGCTGGATGGCCGCAATGTCAAGACATGGCATGGAAGACTCAATTATCAAAGTCAAGCTGAGTCTGCATGAAATTGAAGTTGACGAATGTAGATTCATAACGTAGGTAAGGCTGGCCATATGCAATAAAAGAACCAGTGCAATTCATTCCATGTTTTCTATGTTTAAGTTCAAGTTTAATTGTTATATAATCATACAGGTATAAGGTACAAATCGTTCAGTAAAAACAGTATAAAACAGAATAGTAATAAAGAATAGAAAACATACGTCATCATGGTTACTATGGAAATAACCTACTTTAAGGTGCTTAATGTTCAGCTCTGCTCTGCAAAATTTCAGATTGTCAATCTTATGTGGCATACAAAGCCACATAAACCACTGGAGTCACACACTGCTCTGCCTTAACTAAGACTCATGACCTGGTTCTTACGATCACAGTTTTTGCCATAATTTCTGTCACTGCTGTCAGCTGCTTAGATTTGAGAACACAACGTTCAGCATTGCAAGAAACACGAGCTGTCAGATGACCAGACAGGTTCTAAACAAATGTTGCTTTTTTAAGTGACTTTGTAGCATCTGTCCAGAAACTACAGATGAAAAACTGCCTCTTGGCTAACTCTGGTGCATAAACAGCAAGGTTTATTAATGTGCACTTTTAAATAAGCCAATCAATAAAAAAAAAAGGCTAGGCTATCCAAACCACCTTATAAGCCCAAACAGAACTCTGGTAATAATCCAATCCATTGCACAGAAAACTCAGAGATGCATTGACCCAATATGCCAGATCGCTAACTGCGCCAAAACTGAAATTATTAAATGGAGCAGGTATGGGCATACTGTAGTGTGTCCAATCTGTATTATATAGCTTCTTTGTCAATGTCATGACAGGGCACAACTTAATGTTTAATGTCATGGGGATATTTGGTCTCATGTTACCTTGGATAAAAACAATTGCAATGAGATCCATGGTGCAATGCATGCAGATTAAGAGAGAAAAAAAGAGAGAACTGGCTTCAGTACTCAGTAGATACTTAGACACAGACTGGATCAAGTAGGTTAGATTTTAGCCAAGAAGTGAGTCTGTAAAGTTTGATGGATGTTTACAAAAAGAAGAGGAAAGGAAGTCAATCCTTTTCCATTTCTTATCTAACCTGGAGTTTTGTTAAAATCCTGTATGATCATCAAACTATTTGTGTTTCTTGACATCTTTCTTGTGATGTTTTTGCATGTATTCCAAGAAATCACATTTGAGCATCCCTTCTTGCTGTCTAAAATATGTATGATTATGATTATGATGATATTTTAATGTATTATTTATATTTTGCATCATTAAAAGGACGGGGGGAAGTCTGTGGGTAAAAATCACAAATAAAATGAATGACTGGAAATTAATGGAAGACTGTTAGACCGCCGTGAAGTAAACAAACATGCGCTGTAACCTACATGTAATGGACAGACAGTGTGTTGATAAGTAAGGACCAAACTGGACCAAAGTGACATTTGCAGGTTTGCATGTTTACATGCAGTTTAACGTACAGCTAATTAGCTCTCTAGCCTGCAAACTGACATGCAATGCACTTTTTCCTGGTGACTGTTTGTGTGGTCTCTTGTTTAACAAATCAAGGTGCAGGACAAGATGGGTGTTCATGTTTGTAAGTTAGATAAGAAGGACAGAGGAGTCGATATGAATCTTGATGGCTAAAACCATGAAAATAAGACACAAGTTGTGATAAACTAATTAATTATTCTTTAAGTCTTTGTGTGTGTGTCTGAATATGAATATTTCTTTCTCAATTTAAAGTGAGGTGTGATTATATACAAAGGTTTTCAGGTCTGAAGTGCCAAATGGATCGCAACAGAGATGAAAGAACGTGAAAGAGGTACACAAACAAACACAAACATTCCTACTGGGTGAGAGCAGGCGAGCCTGGGTAATAAGAACGGGTCAGGAGGGAGGCTGATGGCTGGAGCTAGAGAGACAGGTCTAGAGGTTGGAGCATTCATGCACAATGGGCCATGAGAGGCTCCTTTCTCCCCTGTGGCAGGCCCTTTCACAGGTTCCTCCTCCCCAGCCCTGAAAAGGACCCCACATGCGTCCCCACTTCCCCGTCAGTCCACTTTCCTTTCCCATCATTCCCCAACAGCTGTTTCTGGGTGGCGTTCTGTCATTATTTGGACTCATTTACGGCCCCCTGCCTGTGAAGAGCTCGGTTTTGTTAGGGTTGTTGTGGTAGCTCACTCACATTTGGTTTCAAATATGTTGCATGTAAGTTATTTGATGGTTTGGCTGTTGACAAGCGCTGGTTAAACTAATTGGGTGCTCATAGAAAAGAAATCACTAGCCTCCAACGTGAGTGAACACTTTAGGACATTTTTCAAAAGTGACGTTTTTTTTTTCAGCTCTGGCGTTTCTACATTGCAGGAATGGTTTCCTTTAACCATAATATAATGTTGCTGGCACAAAAATGTTTAAAAGAGATATTTCCTAATTATGACTGGGGAACATAATCTGTGATCAGATATCAAATGAAACCAACAGGGCATGTTTTCGTGTGGAGAGCACAACTCTGCTCTGCAATTTTGGCGAAGCAATGAGATGTCTCCGACACTCACAGACACTCGCTCTGACTCGAAAAGACAAGGCATCGTCTACCACAGTAGCTCTGACATTTTCTGGGCTTTGGATAAACAGGTGCAGCACCACGACCCTCATGGAAAGAGTCTTATGTCTACGACAAACCCACTATCACTCCCAATCCACATAAAGACCTTGTGGAATGCGCGAGAAGACAGTGGTGGATATATCACGTGAAAAAGTGATATGGCATACTGTTATGGTTCTGTGCCAGAAGAACTATAGGGGAGCCACATGTGGTCAAAGTGGTGAAGGGAGGCCTCACAATGTTGGCAGCCACGTGACTCCACCAGATGCTGCTTCCACCATTATTTGTTTGCAGGTTTAAGGGTCTACCTGGTTACATTCTAACCAGACTTCAGTACAAATCAGTAAATCAGATTCATGTTTACACCAATCTAACTCTGATTTGTTGTAAATTTATAATAATAATGGATGAAAAAAGTCACAACAATCATGCAAGACTAAGAACTAAATTCATTAGCATAAACACAGGCCTTCTGAACTGGCTAAATAAGTACTACAAATGTCACAGCTTAACTATTCATTTGAAGATTGTCCAATTGCCATGCATTTTACATTTGGACACTACTTGTGGGTTATGGAATGCTTTTAGCGGTCGATATAATTAGTCGCTGCATAAACACGTGGAATTTGTTACAAGGATTTCAGTTATCAAAGCTGTACGGCAGGTTTTTTTTCAACTCCTTTTTCATATTTTTATACTTTCATTGCTTTGTTGTTGACTTTGTTTCAAGCTGTGTTTTGTGAATGAGGGTTTTGGTATGGGCTCCAGTGTGATCAGTAATCTTAATATTTTGTGACTTACAAATGTTTTTCATCACAGTGGGAAATGAGCTGTAACATTATAGAGGAAAAAGCTTGGAAGCTTGTGTATTTAGCCATATTTTGGGCGAAAATATTAATGTTTGGAGGACATTGTGCATACAGATGGAGATCGGAGGACTGGAGCATGTTGTAGAAGTGGTTTGAGAATTATGGACATTTTTTCCACTGTGAAAAGTGGTCAGTATTGAAGTGCACTGTAGTTAACATGAACTCAAACTGGCTAGAGAGTGGAAATACAGAGCAAAAGGACCAAGGACCATTGAGGATGCAATGATCCAATCAATTGAATCAGTATCAATGCTTATCACGTTCAAGTTTAATAAAGTTTCTGAAGTTTATCAATATAGGTACTATAGGTACCGTATACGTACATAGGTACGTGTCTAGTATTTCTGCTATTAGTTCCATTAACTCAGTTTTTTTATTGCCTTAACAATGCAATACATTTGGTACCCACAATGATAATCCCAATGAGTTCAATGCAAAGTAGTATTGGGAAAGAAAAAGTAGGATTTATGCATGGTGAGTGTACATAAAGTGCAATAAATAGAGCAGGATCAGGACCCAACAGGTGGAGATAACTCGTTCATCCAGGAGCAGCTGACAACTTAAACAAAATACCTCCCAAGCTTCCTTTTCCATCATTGTAATAGGAAGGTCATGGCTAATGGTGGAATCGGGGCCATAGGATTTCCCTGCCTGTGTAAGTAAGTGGCCATGCCAGTCATGAGGCCTGGGTCACAACAGCCATTCTAGTCAGCGGTCACCATGGTCCAGTTGTTAATGATTGAGTGTGTTCCCTGTGCTGACACTAAGTGGTGAGTCAGGTCAAACGGCCATTCAGAGGAATTCCATCTCGGACATTCCAATGCCGCTGTTCCCTCAGGTTCACATCACGGAGGGTGCGAGGGAAAAAAGGTCGAACAATGTGATCTGGAATCTGGGAGGGTGTTTGCCACCGCTCGTTCACAGCTCCTGAGATATGAGTTAAACATGCGGAATGTTAATCTGTCAATGTGTGGTCATGGTACGTTTTTGTAAGCGGTTGTGATTTGAATCACGAGGCCCTGTGGTTGTGCCCAGGCCCTCTCTGCCTATCAGGCGCGATTAGAGGTAACCAGTTCTGACACCCTGATGGCCATGAGAGACATCCCTCGCCCGCCAACAAAGCCACATGTCACACACGGCCATCTTGTTTTCTCCCAGCAGGCCTGTGGAATGTAGTTCATCCCCTCGCCCTTCTCAATGAGGCCATTCTACAAATTCAGGGTCAGAGGCTATTGAATCTTAACTCTTCAGGAGGATGCAAAATAGCTCTCAGCATGTGAAACTATGTAGAACGAATGCATTTTAGCACCCTTTATCTGCCTCTCAATAGACCGTCTTCATTGACATGGGCATTCTGAAGCCTGTCTTGGTAAACTTGTCTCCAAAATGAAACGGTGAAACAGCAGGGAAGACATATGTGATCATCAACTCAAGCTCTAGCAATGCTAAAGATACTGATACTGGAAGCATAAATCCTCGACTTTTACAGTTTTTTAAAAACAGCCAACATGGTTTGAAATTGTTTGCATGAAGTGCATCCGAGACCCCAAACCCTGAATGTACCAGTCACAACCTTCTTTGGTTTCTCGTTTGAAGGAAGTGAAAAATGCATTTTTTAATCTCAGTATGCAGGGATAGATCCATGCCATGTTGGAAAAACATTTGCACCACAGCTCTGGTTTGTGGCTGGCTATTGTACAGGGAGTGGTATTTCACTTATGAAGTGATTCCGTTACAGCTGTCCCCTCAACCATCCCCCCTCCGCACGCACTCACTTACTCCCATTCAACCACACACACACACACACACAGGCAGAACCATTTAAACACAGTTCTCCATAAACACGTACAAATCAGTTCCAACGGGTGCTCCAGCAAAACTCAGACATGGACCCAGACCCACAGCACTCAAAAACAGGTTATTTTAGAAATGACATGATATGCCAAGTTGCACATCTGCAGTCAGATCCTGCCAAGCTGCCATGTGAAATACGATCTAATGCTGGTCTGCTTGATTCCAATGAATGACATCCTTACGCTCCTATCTGTTGAATAATGCATTTCACTTAAGTCCTCACATAGGGGGGCTCTCTGGCTGCTTGGGGGGAAACAAATCTTGAAAGGATTACTGTATTTACTTTCTTTGGCGAGGGTCTGAATTGGTATGGGAGGTAGTTGTGGCTTTTGTGGTCACGTGTTTATTGTTTATGCTTTGTATTTATCCTTAATTAATGCCGCGCTGATGAGTGCTGTCACAGACACCAGCGAACAACGGTCGGATCTCACGCAATGTGCGGACAATTTCCTCCCCACATTCAAGGCCTTGGAGAGGAGCAAAACGCTTCCTCCGGCTTGTCTCTTTGAGCCGGAGCAGGAAGACAGATGCTCTAGAAAAACACACACCAAACCAAAGACTGTCAATCTGTGTTCCCACTACTCCTCAAGTGCACGTCTTTTTTGGAAGCACTCTACTTGTTTTGAGCATGCACTTCGGAGCGAAAGGAAGTTCAAAGACGTGTTTTTTCAGCATCACAATAGTTGCACACGTTTTCCCCAGATGAAGGCTCGGGATCCAGATTGCAGATCAGTCACACGGGTCAGTGCAAGGTCTCTCTGACCCCCCTCTATGTGGCTATCCTATCCTACCAATCTCTGTCATAGGATTATTGTTTTCAAATGATCTGCTCACTGACAAATGATGTGTGACCAATTTCATAATAATGCAACTTGTCTTCCCTGAGAAATGAAATCCTGACATTTCATACAGTTGGAAGTTGAATGAACATGCTGTGTGGAATTAAAAGTGACACTTATATTGATTAGTGTTCAGCTTTATGCGTTGACACACACATTTGATGATTGTCTCCCTTATCTATAATAACCCACTTTGTGAAGCAATACAACACATGAAACCAGATGTGACTTTTTAGGTGTCAATCAGTGTAAGTCAAATACTCATTTTTTACCTTTTGGCTCTGCTTTGGTCTCCACCAACCTCTTAGAGAAAAATCTGGATCTTTTAGAAGTTAGCTGCCAACTTTGTCTATCTGCAGTTTGGTAACTGAGCTGGAAAAGACTCCCTACAGCATCTGGAAACGATGCCATTAAGAGTGGCGGGAGTGAAACCGAACAGTAACCTCGTGAGTCGTAAAACCGAAACAATGAGCTGAAAGACAAATCGCTTTGTAGAGCTGAGGGGAAGTGCAGTGTCGGGTATTAATTCTCTGTCAGTTCAACACTACAAGCACTCCGTTCACATTGCACCTCTTATTTTACTTAGTGCTTTTAAAACAAGCATAGTGATAGGTGTCCATCATGCCTAACTATAAGCAGCTATAATACAGCATGATGAAGAGACTGCATAAAACAGACTTACTCCTTGCACAATGCTGATGGTTTATTGGCAAAGACTTTTACTATAGGAAACAATATGTTGTACTTCATACACTGTAAACAGTCAGAGAACTCAAATGTCTGCTGCTTGTCATGTCTATAAAGCACAGTACTCTGTATAGCCCTGCGTAATGTACATTTGATTCCCTGTCTTTGTTTCTTTAGCATTTTCTGGAATTAGACCTCTTCTATATAGTTTACAATACAGATGTTAAAGACCCTTGTGGCTTGCTAACTCAAGCATGGGGGACTGTTTTCTGGAGATGTTGACTCACCCTAAATATACTCCTCTCTATTTTGGTTGAAGCGCTTAACATGTCACGGCTGCTCTACCCTATAGAGGAAAACACCGCTACGCTTCATTTTTGCCTGGGGTCAGGATCTCCCCGAGGGAGCGAGCGGACGACTTTCTCAACCCGCCGTATCAGCAGGGCCATCCCGACACGTATAATCTGTAATGCACAGCTGCCTTTTACTACATACTACTGTTCTACCACTGAGGCCTGACAGTGCCAAGGCCTGTGGTGGCTTGGGCGGTGTAGGCCTCAGAAGTTTGTTTTTGTCTCGTGGGCTCCAAAATCATATCTCACCACCTGAGGACAGGAGCGCCCGACTCCATGATTCACTAGTGTGCGGTGGGAAAGTTGAGGAAAGAGGGTGGATCGTCTCACTTTGGATTACATGGACCACAATACTTGAATTTAGGTTCTTTGTATGTCACAGGAAGATATGTTGAGTTTCAAACATCACCGTATCTAAAGCACTTGCACAGTTTAATGTATATACTGTATAGTCAAACACAGTTAGCCTCAAAACTAGAATATCTAGACTGTCTTGTATTTGTAATTTGCGTAGACATCTAATGCTGTATATTTGTGGATTTATTTGCTACTTTAAGGTGGAATTGGACCTTGGATGGGCTATGTTGAAAGATTAATTCTTCATTGACACGTGGTAAGAAACAGAGCCTGGAAACTAATCAGGTCTACTCAGACCAGGCCAGGCCACACTAGGCCAAAGTAGACCAGGCTCGTTCCAGTCTAAATTTTAAAACAAACAGTAGTTCCAGTTGTTGGCCCAAATTCTAAGCTTCAAAGACTTTATGGTAATTAAAAATTAAATTTCTTCTTTGTGCAAAAACATAGTTTAGTCTACATGTTTATGCAACACACTTTCTTTAAGATCATAATCATAGTATCCAATGAAGGCATATAGCAGCAGCATGTTGACGAGACAATAAACCAGTTTTTATTTGCACGAGGAGGAAAGTGCATCTTTCATCACTTCTTCCACAGTGCCCAAGGCTGCTTCCTTCTCCGTGGTGTGGCCAGCACCCATCCAGCCACACAGGAAGCATCTTCCACTGCCCCCCCCCCCCCTTCTCTCCACCTCCTTTCCCTCCTTTTTCTCTCGGTCTCCTCCTCACTCGCCCATGGTGGAAACTATTAACAGGGCAGGGTTCCATGGAGCAGTGTGGCGAGGTTATCGTTCACACAGCTTTCCCTCTCCCTTTCCTTCTCTCTCTCTCTCTCTCTGTACAGTAATCCTCAACACGCAGCCCAATATAGCGGGGGAGACTCACTGCCCTCTGTTTTTAAACCTCCACAGCCGCAGGGTAACGATTTTTCCTGATACGCGCGTGGTGAAAATGCGTAAGACTTGACCTTTTTTTCATGGGCCTCGGTGTGTCACAGGCAGGGGTGACATGGGAAGGAAAATGTGATGGCCGGCCGACTGAAAAACAGTTTTGCAAAGTGTCAACAGAAGAGTAAACGTAAAAGTTTTTTTTATTATTATAAAGAGGAGAGGTACACTGCCAACCAACAGTTTTATGTGCATTTTAAATTCATGCAGAAAAAAGAAAAAAAAAATGAAATGGCATAATAAATAATATAAGAGGTCATAAAAACTAAACTGACCTTAATGTGTCATGGTAACTGATTCTGCTTCTTCTACTCTAGACATGAACACGCATGACCTCCTCCACCATTACATGCCTCCACTGAGGTTGGCTTGGGTAACCGTTAAAAAACCCAAATATTAATAATCAGAGCAAAGGTATCTGGGTTGTACAAGGTTGCACGTCGCCTCCCCCTCTATCACCATAGCAACTGATAAAAAACACCACAGGGTACACATGAAGCAGAGGAGGCAAATTCATTAATCATCAAAATAAAGAAAGAGAAACACAAATGTCATCTTGGGTGGCAAGCAGCAAATAAATATCATGATATGTCAGAGTCTCTGGCACTGGATCAGATTCGAATTTGTGTTAATCAGTTAAGTTTAGATTTAGTGTGAGTTAAATTAACTCCAAATAGAGTAAAAAAAACATAAGTAAGAAAGTAAGTATTATTTAAACTTATTACTGCAGGTTAAATAACTCTGAGAGTGTTAATATTATACAGTATTGATGATAAACTCTTCTAAAACACACCACCGTGACCCAATCGTAAATGCCTAACAAGCATATTTGAATCAGTTAACTCAGTCACTTTCTGATGTAGGAGAAACTTGAAGAACCGGTAGACTGGTGAGATTGGGTTATAGGACGGATTAATCACCAAAGCATACGTGGCCAAGTCATTCTCGTACTTACTCATTCTCATTTTGTCTGGATTGTTTTTGCTCAGATTTGAGCCCTACCAAGTAAATCACATGTCAGAACAGAGTTTCTCAAATGGGGGTACTACTATCCCTAGGGATACTCCGGAGTACTGCATGGGGGTACTTATACTTCCGAAAATAATTATAATAAGTTCAATAAAACATTCAAATTTTAAAATCACTTTCACTGTTTCGAGAACTTTTCTCTCCACAGTTTGAAACTAGGAGGTGGGCAGGGCACGTCTCACCATCTCTGGTTATTGGCATCAATCTCAATCTGTTGTTGTACTAACGATAAATATAGAGTCAATGTACTTTAACACTGCTTAATTCACACTGGGAAATTCGCTGTGTATAGTTACCCGGAAGTCTTACTGTCACAACAAGACTCGGAAGTAAAGCTAATACCGCAAATTGTAGTTATTTCATTTGTGTATATTTACAGGAAACAAACACTTATTAACACAATGTGTTAATAATGAGCTTTAGAGGTTGTGATAGGTGTATTTTTTGACATTGGACAGAGCCAGGTTAGCTGTTTCTCCCTGACACCGGTCTTTATGCTAAGCCAGACTAAACATGTCGTGACTCTAGCACTATACTTAAAATCATCTCACTATCTGAAAGAAAAAAGATAAATGTATTTCCCAGTATGTTGCACCTTTCCTTCAGTGGATTGAGTGTGCATTATGCACATGCAAATAGATGCATACTTGTGTGCATGGAGCTGCATTCATCTATGTATTTCCATCCCTCCCGTACAACTTGAAATTCAGTCTCCCTGACTGTAATGTACCTGCTCACATACTGTGTACTGTAGTGCAGTCTGTCCTCTCACTTCTAATCTCTCAGCCAGCCTCATCGCTCTCCTTTCCTCCTCCTGCGCCTCCATCCCCTCCTTCTCCTCCCCAGGCTGCTGAAAAGCTGTCATTGATGAGAACACTGTGAGGGGGTGAGAGGTGCTCGGGCCCCATGGGCTCGTGTAGCAGCTTCACTGAAAGACTCCCATTTAAACACACACACCTGTTAACAAACAGCAACAATGGGCTGCATGGCTGCCAGTTCAGTGAGCTCCATACCCTGACCCCACTCCCACCCCTCGGCCCCCTGGCGGATATTAAAGAGCCTCTATTTACCCATACTGGCACACAGCTCATAGGCCCCACAGAGGCTGGCCTGCCCAGGGTGTCCTCAATTCACCATTGTCCATTGGTGATGGAGAACTAGGCGGATGGATGGCAAGGAATGCTGAGGTAAAATGGAGTGCTGGACGGGTGTTCTGTTTTAGGTCTGAAAAGTAAAAAAAAATAGAAGCAAACTGAGGTAAGGTAAAAGTTGCAAAACTGCATCACACTGTATCGATTCTGCTGATGCTTGGTTAGATGTGTTAACATGTTGCTACCTGTACTCCCTCTGACTTTTTGGCTTTAAAATGTCAGCAAATTAATCACAGGCATAACTAGTTAGTGGCTGCCAAGAGTTCATGGTAATCACTTTCTGATCCTTCTTTTATGCCTGCTGTCTGTTTATATCATTGTTCAGCAGAATCCATCAAGCGTTGCCATGTTTACCCACTAATAGGGAAGTAAAAAAATTAGGCTTATGAGTTGTGTTGTGCTCACTTATTAGTGGCTGCTTTGTTATATTCTTTTTGTTTTTTGTGGTAGTCTTCCGAATTAAATAACAAAAAGCCAATTTGCCTTTCAAAACCAAGTATATGAGTGCGTACAGTATGAGTATTCTCAAGATGACATCCTTCCAAAATGCATATGACCGTTAACACTATTTGTTCTGATCTGCCACCACTAAAGCTTTGGTTAGGTTTAGACATACTTGATTATGGTTAGGGGGGAAAAATAATGGTCATGGTTTAAAGAAAACAACACCGACTGTTGGTAGGAAACAGGAAGCAAACAACAGTTTCCCATGTCAAAGTCATAGGCTGTGCTGACCCACCATCCACCCCGACCACCTCCACATGATGTTTTGCAGTTTTCTAACAATTTCACATCACACTATTTCAGCTTTTGCAGACAACAGTCGTAATTTACGCGACCACAAAAAGTACAGTAAACAGTTCATTTTAGGCATTGAAACATATGACCAGTGTGGTTGTTTTGCTGGTGTTGTTTTTCTCACTATTTTGTTCACAGCATGTTGAAGGTCTTAACTTCATTTATAATTCTGCTATGGCGGCAACTAATTATTTTATTTTATTACTACATTATCGATTAATGTCTATTTTTATTTTTCATATTTGGAATAAATAAAGCAATACTGTATGTGCTTATGACCCCCTTTTACAGGTCTTAGTGGGTGGTCGTGAGCATGAATTTTGCCCTCAAATTAATAATAATTTTTCAGGGTTTTTATGGCAGTGAACAGGTGAAACTAGCTCTTATTTTTTCCTCTATCTTATTTCCTTATTTGGCCTCTTTGATTCACCTCGGGGCCCATGGTTGATAAATGACTTAATAAATGACTTGATAAATGATAGATCACTTCATTATCTGCAGATGTTTCTTCTAACTCGACTGACCTTTCTTTTTTTCTTTTTTTTATACTTTATTTTTTTCAAGTTTTTTGTACAAAACATGGGCAGCATCAATACAATGAATACCAAGGTATGGTTACAATATGATGTGACAAAATAATTCAAATGCTAGCCATGTAGTGTCCTTATTGATGCAAAAGAAACAACAAAAAAGGAAAGAAGAAAAACAAAAAATAGATATGCACACATATGCCTGTGCGTCTGAACACATACGTGCACGTGTTCACTTACACCCACATGTCCAAATAATCGTAAACATATTCATATATACATAATTGCACACATACACATGTGCACATTCATAAGAACAAAACATGAGAGAACCGTGGGAGTAGGTCGCCACTGATTACAGCAATATGGTCATTGTTTTTCGTAATCAAAATATACAAGGCATTAAGGCAGGCTATCACCTCTTCTTGTGATATAGGTGTTCCATTTTTCCCAGAGGGCATCACCTTTGTCCCTTTGTAATCTGAGACTAAAAGTCAGTAGTTTCATAGTTTGGATGTCTTTAATTATGACTTTCCACTGATTAACCGTGGGAGGTTCTGTGTTGAGCCATCTTCTTGTTATGGCTTTTTTGCTCGCTGCCATGAGGATTTTTAGGAGGTATCTGTCTTTCTTTGTTGTTCTATGTCTATATTACCCAGGTAGAATGATAAACAAGTAAAATTAAAATTTAAAATGCTTTGAACTCCTTCCCAGAAGGATTTAAGAATGGGACAGCTCCAGAATATGTGTGTATGATCTGCCATACTGTGTCCACATCCTCTCCAGCAAGTCTTTTTTTTTTTTTAGGATAATAGAGATAAATACGATAAAGAAATATGTCATTATTGAGACCAAAAGTTTTCGCAGTGTGAACATCCTGAGACATAAAGCCAGCGGAGACCAGCCACCGCTGATGGCCACTATTCTTCAGATGGGGCCGCTCTCCAGTTCGGCTGTGACCACTCCTTTTGTGTTCGCTGAGGGGGGCCAGCCATTCAACCCTACGGGACGGATAATAGCCTCGCTGGCCTGCTCCCCCTCCACTCCCCGCCGCTGCTCCATCCTCCCCATAAAATTCCCCACTTTAATTGCGTTCCCTGGAAGCCAGTAGAAGAAGAGGAGGAAAAACTTAGAGGGAAGAGGGAAAAGAAAGAACTCTATAGTGGGTAGCCTGTATTCATCCCAGGCCTATGCATTGCAAACAACAAACTGCGAACCACAGTCTAGGAAGAAAGAGGCACAACGGTCAAAAGCAGTGGAGGACTGGCCCACCAGTCTCCAATTCAGTGGGCCCTGGCTTCTTTAATAACTGATCGAGTTCACAATTAAACCCCGCTCGTTGGTAATACAAGTCTCCTTAGAGGCTCAATTGCCATTGGTGGGAGACAGGGCCACTGTTGTGTCCCGGGGATTAAAGCAGGCAGGGGGAATCAAAAGCCATTTTACAATACAGTAATCAGCATGTTTTCCCTCTGAAAGGCCCTCTGCTCCCCCATTTAGAAAACACAGAGCATTACCTCCTTTCTGCTCTCTACAAAACCCATTCAGCCACCCGCTTTATTATATGGATTAATCCTATGTGCTGTTGGGAGCCCTGGGGCTCTGTGCAGCAAGGAGGGGGGGTGAAGAAGAAGTGTCCACTCCAGACAGGTTGATGAGGGCGGGGAAACTCATGACCTGGCCAAGGACACATTCCCCAGCTTTTACCCAACCTGCTGTTTGCCTCCTGAGAGCAACCTCAGCACAGAAAGTTATAGACTCTGCCTCAACTGGATGAAAGAAGTAAAAGATTATACTTGAAGGTGAAGATTCTGTCCAATCCAATCCAGATAATTACAGTATAAAAATACATTTTTTTGAAATAAAAATGATCAAAAATGAGCAGCATAAACAAAAAATAAAATACCTTTGACCGAATTCTTGTCAGGTAAAGTTGACTGCAATAAAGTTTTATTTTAAGCTGAAGACAGGAAAGGAGGACAGACAGAGGGATGACATGCAGCAAAAGGCCACAGACTGGAATAATACCTGGGCCACACGCGCTACCAGATGACACCGGGAATAAATCGTCACCTGTTTCCCACAGTCAAAGTTTCCCAATAATTTGCGTACAGATTGGAAATACTAGGCATACAAGAAGCTTTGACTGCGCTGCATAATTTGAGACACATTTGTGATATTGGTTTGCTGGTAACTACTGCTTTTTAAATGATGCTCGGAGGCAGTACACCAGAGGTTTTTGTTTTTAATTTTATGACAGAAAGTAAATAGTGTTTATCTAAGCCTGTACGGAAATGGGCATGAACAAGTGGAAAAAAATCTATGTTTTTCCACTGGCCCTGCTGCTTTTTAATTGTGAGAGCCAATCTTTGAACAACCACTGTAAAACACATTTTTGTGGTGTAATGATGTGCAATTGTAGACTCAATAATGTTGGTTATGTTAATGGTGGTTGGTTCTTTTACTGATCATCAAGCAGCAGCCTTCTCATTTTCTCTAATATCATTAAAGTGCAAATGTATTTATGTACGAAAAGGCCAAAAAGTGTACTGTAACGCAACACAATGATTAAAATGAACATCTGGAAGGACATAATGTCTGCATTTTTTAAAGAATGCAAGAATGTGTCATAAACACAGTGAATGGATTATACCACCAAACACCAACTTGACCAAGTCAAAACTGAATGCGTAAAATAGGACCAGAAGTCACACTGTGGCAAAAGAACAAGTCTAGACAAAGTCCACATATGGGTGTCAAAATTAACACTGCTGCCGGATGACAAATCACAGTACTTATTCAAGTCAAAGGTATTTACAAGCTTCAGTCAGGACAATTGGTATGGCGTAATATGAAATTCATTATCAGGCATTGCATGATGTGAGACCAAAGACTTGAGATCAAAAAGTCATTTTTATGGTCAAAAATGTTGACTGATGTAGAAACTCCATGCAGTCTAAAACAAGAAACATCTGGTGGAGAAGGGAAGTAGACAGATGTGTTGCAGCAGTGAAACAACAATGCCATTTTTTCTCAATAATGCTATCAAAGGATCTATTATATGGCCTGTTTTTTCCGTTGTGTCTGGGTATAATGTATTGTGAAAGGCGAGATCCATGTATTACAATGGGGAGAGGAAGTATTCGATGTCGCTCTCCTTAAGCTTCCTGATCAAAACCACATACATCTGATTCAGTTTATCCTGCATCATCCACAGCCATTCACTTCATTGATCTCTTGCTGCATGTCAAGGGCTTCACATTCTTGCCTGCAATGCAAATCATGAAACACAAGCATTGATTGTTAGGGGACGGGGTGTTTGCAAGTGCACACCAAGGATGGAAAAATCTTTAAGTGACAAACAAGCTAACATCTGTCATCTAAAGCACTGCTGCTCTCAGTCACAAATGTAGTGTGACAGCACTGAACTTTTGTTAGCATTAGATTTGTCATTGAGTTGCATCTCCAAAGCATCAAATGAATGACCTAAGCTAAAAAAAAAATTAAAAAAAAAACTAACTGAAATGCTTCCTGGCTGCTGCAAGCAGGGAACTGAATGGGCATCAAGGAGAGGGCTAGATGGCAGAAGAATTGTTGTGATCTTCTCATCGTGTTCGCACAAGGAGAGAGTTAGTCTAGGATTTGCCGTTTGTGGTTGAAATCTACAAAGAAACCAATAATCAAAATTTACTCCTGTAAGGCGCAAATCCTGGGCTGTTCCAGTGAAGTAACTTAATAGTTCACATCTGCAGAGTACTGGGCATGCGGCTTCCATGCACAGTTTAGATGCTAACCAGGGGATGTGCAAACACAACCCAGTTATGGTGATACAAGTGTGTGGCTCTGCAAGAAAAAATGAAAACACAAGGTTTCTGCCATTTTGATTCTTACGTTTGATGACTGTTTTATTCTTGCTCTTTCTATAACATCTGCTTCTGGCAACTACGATACGGTTAAGTTTAGGGAAAGGTAATGATTACGGCTTAAGGTTTAGTTATGGTTAATATTAGGTAACTAAAACACTCAAACTTATGGAAAGATTGTGGTTACTTTTAATAAAAAGGCAAACATTAATTGGAAGTTGGACATGCTGTACACCCACACCCACCCGGCACTATTACTCTTTGTAAAAGGCGATGATGTCTTGCCACAACTATTCTGCTTATTCATGCAATATTACATTTGACCAGCATTTCGCACTACTTCATCGAGGCTCTATGTTGTGTTCCATGATGCAGCAGTTCACACATAATGAATCAAGGCATGATCTTGGGCAATTGCTTCTGCTCTGAATCTACTTTGACCTATTGTGTAAAGCACTGGCCCAAGGTATTTAAAGAAGCAGTCTGCAATTGAAAATAAAAATGGACGTCATCTCTGTCACATCATCCACACGTTTCTAAAGAGATGTATGTGAAGCTCAGAATGCTGTGGTTCTGGTTTCTTCCGCCTTCTGGCTAAATTCAAAATTGGCAAAGACGTGGATTGTCAGTGGATGTGAGGTGGGCTGATTGAAGCCTTGGTGCTTAAACAAGCCATCTGTCAATCAACTATTTTCCACTAAATTATCTCTCGAGACCAAAACCGTTTTTTGTACCAGGCTGTAAACTCAAACTTCAAACACTATTTTCTAGTATCGTCACTGCATCCTGGGCTTAGGCGCCACCTAAGACGATTGTAATTGGTTTAAAGACAGTGTCTCCCCCCCCCCCCCAGAATGATAATGGCTGCTAAAACGTGGGACTAAACCTGTATGCACTGATAATACTTCTCATACAAATACTGATATTACACTACATATACTAATGCTTTATGGACTAATCTGCAGCATTGGAGGCCATTATCAGTGTGCTGAAATAGACCATTAAAGGCATCGAGATGACATCAGTCTCAACCACCACCATCTCTGCATGTTATCTTCTGCATCTTAAAAACATCACTTTGCAGAAAAAGAAAATGTAGCACATTAAGGTATGAATCCATCCGACGCGTGGGCAGAATGGCCAAAGACAAACTTTTATCAATTTGAGGATGCTCCCACACATTCCTCACCAGCCCCCCTCTCACTGCTTTCTGTGCAAGCCTGTTGCAATAACCTTAGTCACGACCTCTGTGTTTAAATCATTTTTTTTAGGCTTTTAGGCAATGGGGAAGATGATGACGGTTCTGTGTCTCCAGGCCTGTTCTGTGTGTGGCACACTGTGTGTCATGACATATTGTTACTTCACAGGCATTTCATGGCTCTGTTTTCTCTATGTTTTAGGCTTGTTTCTTTCATAAAAGGCAGTGGTATCTTTTGGGGAGTGAGTGTGCGTGTGTGTGTGTGTGTGTGTGTGCGTGTGTGAGGTGGGGGGAGGTTAAGAGCATATGCTGTTCAAATGAGAGAAGGAGGGATGTGGATAGATGGACACATGGGTAAGGAAAAGAGAGGAGAAAGTGGGAGGGATGGAGGGAATTAAGAGGAGAAGAAGAAGAGAAAGATCCTCAGTGAATTTGGCAGCTTTCCACAGAAACCATTAAACATGATGAGCGTGGTAGTGTTCGTATATGCGTGTGTGTGTGTGTGTGCAGGTGTACATGTTTGTGTGCTCTGCTCTTCTTTCTCCCAGGTAACCACTCAGTCCGCCTGGCTGGAGGTACAACACATTAGAAAGTGGTAGCTGAGTCTCATAAGTCTTCTTCCCTTTGGGGGGAGTTTGTTCTGTACTGTATACCTGAAGACATCAGCACCAACGTCTTGACTGCTTTTAGCGGTGAAACAAGAGCTTTGTCCACCATAGATGTTTTTATATAACAGACCCAACAAGAAAGTTGATGTAATCTTCATATGATAATACGTACAGAAGGTGCAGACAACATACACTGTCCCATTTCTGTTGGATATAGGCTTTATGAGTGAGAAGAGTAATATGTGATGGAAGATGTCTCTAGCTGCAGTAAAGATCCATAAAAAAACAAAAAACAAAGGAAATTTCAGTATCTGTCAGTCTAGGTGTGCATTCAGACAGGATCAGGGGCTGCAGGGTTGTGTGGCGGTGAAGGGGGCTGAGTTGGGTTGCTGGGCGTGTGTCTATTTGTGTTGAACGTAACCGCGGTTAAGCAAGCAGGAAATAACTTTTTAATTCACTGATAAACCGACTTTATCGAGGCCGGCGCTAGGCGAGGCGTCTATATCTCAAACCATCGGACACAAATCAAATTAAACTTCTTCGCGTCACTATTTTGTACCGTAAATTGTGAGCCAGATACAGATTTAGAAGCTGGGTATGAAACAAAGCCAGAACACATCAGGTAGATTATCAGAATTTAGTCCATCAATCCACCTGGATAGCCTCAGTTTTACGTTTCAGGCCAATCCGAGTGTCTGATTGATGTCAGGCTGCGTTTTTTCAAAAGTTGGATCTGGCTCAACTTCTCCACTGGAGGACGTTGCATTTTTTGGCGGACACCCCTGTGGCGCGTACCGCCACAGCCAAAACGGACAACCCCCAATGAATGGAAAAACCTGTGGGGGAGCCTGTCTGAATGTGTGGTGGTTTTCCTCATATTTTTCTTCTTTTTGACTGTTGATCATGATAACATACTCACTGCATTTTACAGCCAGCTGGCATCTTTTTGGCTTACAAAAACTTTTCACACGTAGACAAGGTGTCATATGTTTTGCGCAAAAAGGAAGACTGAAGGCTGTAACTCCCATTGCAGCGTTAACATTTAACATTCTGGGATCAACTTTTTTTGTTGTTGATTTTCATTTGACAAGAAAATCATTGTGCATGAGGGACTATAAACAGGGATTCTTTTACTGTACATCCTGTTACTGGAGAGCAGCATTACAAAAGAACACAAAGAGTTGGCCATAGCGCTTGTTAATACTTAGAGGTTGAGAAGGATGTGGTAGAGGAAGAGCCAGTCCATATACTACAGCAGTTGATTGTGAATGAGGAACAGGTGGTGAGGCAATCAGGCAGGTGAGAGGGGAATAGGCACCGGCCTCTGAGGTTGAAAAGCACTGTTATCCCTGTAAAAGCTGTAAATAACAGACACATTTTAGACCAGTTACCCAAAACTGTTGTCCCCCTTTTTGTACAGTGGCTCAAAATGAATAGTTCATGTGTATCGTTTTATAAACTGCACCTTTGTAAAGACGAGCCATCTTCTTCTTTACATGCACACAACAGTGAACCACTGTGCTCACATAAATATGGCAGATAGATCAGCTGGCAAGTTGACCTGGAAGTGGATCCCCAATAATTTGCAGGTATACACGGGGTGCTTATGCTCTTTGTCCATTTGATGTCAGAGTCCAGAGTCTATGTTTCCCAAATTTCTGTCAAAAGGAGGTGGAGTGTATGACCAATAGTCATAACAGACGCAAGTATGAAAACAAGATCCAGGTTGACAAATACTGGAATTTCCCTTTAAGAAAATAAATCCACAAGAAAATCTTTTTTTAGGATAGTATTTGGCAACTCGAAAAACATACAAACTAATGAAATGAGTTAAAGTTGCGGGTTTTGTGTTGCTGTTCAAGTGTAGACATGTCATGAATGCTGATACTCTGGTGAGACTGAGGACTCTGTGATTAATATTCTGTGGCTGCACTTGTTAGCATGCATCATCTGGTCCTTACTCACTCTCATACAAATACACACACACACACACACACACACACACACACACACACACACACACACACACACACACACACACACACACACACTATCCTCCCAGTGTGCTGCTTGGCCTCAAGTGCTGAAGTGAGATTAGATGCTGGGAGAGGCAATGCTCCCCATTACTCCCCTTGTTCGGTGGCCCAAAGGTGAAATGAAAAATAGCCGTGTGGTCCTAATCCTGAAGACACTCAACACACTCATATTGTCCTCCCAGGGTGTACTTCTTTTGGCTTCCAGCGCTGCCATGGCGACTGGTGGCTATAAAACCATTAGTGGATTTGTTGTGAAACAGCATGGACTCACGCATCACAAATACAGAATGCACGATTCATAACCACAAGAGGACAAACATGTGATCCCCTCTTGAACTCTTTGTATGTTTTGCTGTGATTACAATGATCACTCCTCTTTTAACATGTGCTGTCAAGATGAAAACACATGAGTTTAGCGCAAGAAAAACACTGTGAGGTGGAGTGAAAATCCCCTCGATATGGGATCCCAACGATGAGTGGTGCTAGAAAACCAGGCTCATTGCCAAGAAACCATTACTAATCCCTCAGGGCTGTTAGAGTAAGTTGTGTGTGTGCATGTTATATGAGTGCGGGTATCATCCAGCATGCATGTGACTATGTCAATGCGTGCATGTTTCCCAGCTCATGAATTTAGGCCCCCCTCCTCCCCATGACCACCCTCACATCTAAAAAGAGCCACAACATCTAGTTAAATATTACAAGAGCGTTGAAGGAGCTTCAAACACCTGGCAGGAGTGAAGCTAAACTGTATGTGTTCTTACATTTTCATACAGATACAGTATCAACATGTGTGTGTGTGTGTGTGTGTGTGTGTGGAGCTGATTTGAAAGTCTCTAAACCATCTTGATTTCGAGCATCAATCACAGAGTACAAATCCAAATAAAGGCTCATTTAAAGCATGAGTAACTAATCAAAATTGTTTATACATAGTTAATATCATTTATGAGTTCCTTTACAACCGCTGGCACATTTATAGCGAGCGCAAAAAATATGCCGTGACAGCTAATGTGCGAATAAATACATCTTTCCATCTCTTTTTCCTAACAGCCCCAGTGACAGCCATAAAAAGTGTTTTTGAAAACATGATTGTGTTTACCAATTAAATGCTGGCAGCAGGTCCATGAACTCTGTCCTGCGACTTAGCAAACCCAAATAAAAACAGCCTAACCCAGCGTTGCCAAATGCACAAGGCCACGACAAGCCTTTCCCATGCATGTCTGCATGACAGCCTCCAATATCCTTGCAGAAACCACACGAAGATGAATGAACACCCACACACATGTACAGAAACACACACATGACACACAAGAAGAGCACAGAAGAAAAGGGAGTGCCAACATGAAGCCGGTGGGTATAGTCGAGTTCAAAGGTCAGCACTGGACTGTGGTTGTGGTTCAATTTGGCATTCGGGCACTAATTCACAACATGTTTAGTTGTTACAGTTGAAAGGCTTCACTGGTCTCTTAAGAAGTGCATAAGTCCATTTTAAGTTCTCCTTTTTAACAAAATACAGATTGCACATTAAGATCATCTGTGCCTGATTAGCTAACCATGTTTTGATCATATTCCAGCAAAATTAAGAGCAGGTGGTTAGGTTGTCTTTTGTCTTCTTATTTCCTGATATTCAGCTTCACCATATTTTTTTTTTTCCTGAAATAAATCTGCCTTCTCAGAAAGCAAAATATTGCTTTTTTGTTTGCCAAGAGCATAACATTTGCTTATTTGCTAATCATATGTTCAAAACAAAATACAGAGTACATGTTGAGCTCACAGGCCCGACCGCAGGCATGACAAATACATGAATTCACCCAACATCATAAAATGCGCCTCACAAGAAGCCAAGGCAAAAGCAAACACAAATAAAATGGCGTGCAAGTCCCCCCCCTATTTGGAGGAAGCCTGGCCCAATGCTCTGTGAATGAACCCACTATAAAAACATCCTCATAGAGTCTGCCAGTTGAAACATTAAAGAGTAAAATTACAAGGACACCTCTCGCATCTGTCTGGCCCGGCTCAAACTCAGAGTTCAACACATTTAGCTCTAATTGAACGAGCTGGACTGAAAACTCTGTTGGCACCAGTTCACTTTGCAGCGTAATGACTCCTAATTGATTACCACATATCCATGGAGCCAAAATGATTTCACATACACACAAACACACGCGCACATATGCACATACACTCAGCCACCTCCAAACCTACAGTACATATCTCATTAACTATGCCACTAAGTGTACACTTAACTGTCCAAAACCTTTTAGATCTGCCTATTTGTCACAGTGTCCTAATGTTCCGTCCACGGCGCTGAGTTATTAATCAAAGCAGGTAGACACAGGTCAAAGAGGACTGTGTGATCTGACGCTTTCATGTCTGGGACCTTAAACTGAGCTGTTTTTCCCACAGAGTTTGTGAATGTTATCCATTTTTCCGATTTCTAAACAATTTCCATCAGGAATGATGATTCTGCAGCCAAAGTGGCATATTTTTGTAATCAGTAAATAAATAATAAATTGTAAAAATAAAAAATGAACTTGTAGGAAACCTCAAAGCAAATCAAGGAAAAAAATGAAATGTCTCCCCCTAAAAAAACAGTTTAAATAAGTTCGTTAAAAAATGATACAAACTGGCACCTAGCGGTAAAGATGCAGATTGCAACCAAATGAATACTCTCCCATGTCTCACCCTCTCCTTCCAAGCATGTAGTAAAAACTCTGGCTTCACATAAAAAGCAAAATTCCATATCTAGATCAGTGTTTGGTTTGTCTGTTCTGGGGAACTGTAGAAGACTGTAGTAGACTTCATGGAAGAGGACCCACTCTCTATGTAGATATAAAGGACCTATTTTAAGACAACAAAAACACAACAATTCTTATACACAGGTTATTATACACTAATGAAAACATACTAATGATTATTGGTTTCCATTCCTGCAAAGCAATAGTCCTAAATCTTACACACTGGACCTTTAATTTCTTTTTTTTTTTTTTTTTTTTTTTTTTTTGTTAAACTCACAAACCCTTCTCACAGTTGCCAAGGGTGACCTATCCTCAGAGCCAATATTAATGTAACTGACTCTTTCATTTTTCAACAGTGCATTAGTCTAACCTTAAATGGGTGAAGTGTCACTATCTTTGCTTTTACACATAATGTATTCGTCTATATTTGGTTACAGCCACTAGAGCAACCCAGTCTGAACCCAGCACTGACTTTACACTTTCAAATTACGTGCAGATTGCAATTTTGTTGCAGGCAATATGCCAGTTCTTCTCATTAAGGTCTGTAGACAGAAGATGCACCCACATAACACGCATCACCTTGAACGAGCATGACGTCACCAGCGAGGCTCGGTTCACCCAGTTCACATGACGAAAGAGAATAGGTTGACCAGGAAGCGGTCTGATGTTATAAGCTGGAGACAGCAGCAAAATGGGATCAACTAAACCAATAAAAATGTATCATATGATAAAGATATTAAAATAGGGACAAAGTAAGAGACAGACAGAGTTTCAGTAGCAACCAAAAAAAAAAATTTCATTCCATTCTGCTTTATTTTGGCAAAAATTTTAGTATTGTACATATTTAATTTCCATGACGCAAACTCAGCAAGCAGAGCGCCAAAAGAGAACCAAACTTACTAAACTTGTGGCTACATGTGCGCCGACGAACACACACACACACGCACACACATCTAGAATCTGAGTGTGTAACAAGAGTGTGTTTGTCCTTGTGAATGACACTCAGTGGATGTGATGAGAGAGAAATATGGCGCGACTGCAGGTGTGCCTCCTTCTCATCCAGTGAGAGTGGACGCGCCTGACTGCCATCCATTCCAACGCCACTCCTGCCTGGGACACACACTGAAGCTCTCATCAGTCATTTCCACAATCTGGTGATGGATCTATATTGTTACAGTATAGCTTCCGCTTATAGCTTTCAACCGAGTGAGTTAGTGCTGTAGGTCGTCTTACAGCGTGGTGAATATTACACTCTACCAGTGAAAGTCATTATGTTTCTTTGAATGGTAGATGAGTACATGATATAAAACAGTAACATTAACTTGTTTGTGGCTCTAATTGCAAATCATAATCAGAGCCTATAGTCTGTCCTTTTATGGCTCTTTCATTGCCGGTTAAACATTGTTCTTTTAAATCTAAATTTAAAGGTCCAGTGTGTCAGATTTAGATGCCTCTATTTACAGAATTTGGCAGAAATTATTAGTGCATAATCGCCTGAAAATAAGAATCATTATGGGCAACGGGCATGTCATGGCCGCGACGCTGTTTTGGTCCATCCTCCACGCGACTTCAAACCTTCATTTTTCTTGGTTTAGGTGCTTCTAAATGTGCAAATATGCTACATAGTTAATTTGTTTGGCTTTTGACTGCTTTTACGACTGGCAGTTTGCACAGGGTGTTTTATTTTGAAAATCGGCCAGATGCCGTTTCTGTGTCTGGCTTCTGTGGGCTGCTCTGTGTAGATTGATGCAGGCTGCTCGCAGCGTCCCGTCAAAACCAGAAGAGCGGCGTATTCCCCGCGTAACCCCTAGGAAGGACAGGGTGAGGCGATGGGGTTGAAATCAGCAGCTACACTGCGAGGTGCCACTAAATCCTTCACACTGGACCTTTAATTCATATCATTCTGCAGTTAAACAGATATTCCTGCTGTGGGGTCAAACACTTCTACAGTTCAATAGATATCCCTAAATGTTCAACTCAATTCTAGCATAGCCCAACTCAAGAGGAAAAAAACAACTTGTTGTGCAAATGTGCTTCTATCTGTAAAAATCATAAAGAATTGATAACTCTGACAGAATATCAAACAGAGACCAAGCTGCCATGCGCATAAATACACCATATACAAACTGTATTAGACCATTTATTTGACAATGATTTTCATTCACGCTTTCATTCGACCAAACCTGTCATTCAAAGCCACTGCGGGCTCATTACAGTGGGTTTCTAATCCTTCTTCAGTGGTAACGGGTGGTCTACTATTTGCATAAGCCAACTGGCCTCAGAGGGAATTACAAACTGAAGCCGGCAGCCTTTTATTGCCGGATTCATGTCAATACCTCCATCTTGTCAGCTTAGCTTCAGCCATGCAGACCATTTAAGTGGAAGAGTGAGCCAGCATTAAGGAAGGATTATAGAATCTCTGAGGTTAAACATTGCCTGACCTGGTCTTTTTTCTGCCAGGAGGTGGAACGATAGGATGTTTTCCTCATGAGGTGAACAGTGCTAATTCCAGAGACTGGAATTCCAGAGACGAAAATTATATCAATGAAACAATGCTGATGGAAAAGAATTCAACCTTCGAGCATATGTGGATCAAATCAGATATTGTGAGCATGCTCTTATCATAGCAGTCACATAAAAATGATGTAAAAAATTTGCAGGTGCACATTTATTTGTTCAAACTTGGAATCTTGGTGCGTGAAAATGAAAAAGAAATCTCCAGGAAAACTTAAAATGCATTTGAAAGTAACCTGCTTCCTCTTCAAAGTCTGCATTTTTCTTCATGTCTCAATAACAACAACTGTACTTTATCTCACCCTTAATTCCACCTTTTCTCTTAAACCGCACAGCCCCATTCATCCCTCTCTGTGTCAATCACTCAGTCAGGCAGGCAGACAGGCAGGCAGGCCTGTGCACTGTCTCCCAGCATGCATGGAGCCAAGGACTGGGCCAAGCAGGGGTGAGTCATGCTGCAAGAGCATGCTACTGGATGTAAAACAGAACAGTTGTTTCCTGCTGAGTCAAACCCGCAGCTCTCATTAAGTCATTATGCGGTAATTAGCCTGCGTGTTAGCGGATAGGTAGTGTAGCAAGAGAGCAGTAGTAGTAGTATGCTGCTGGAGATGTAAACGGGTCGCTCAGCAAAAGCCTATTGGCTGCTGATTGTTATTTGATCAGTTTATTGATCCAATGTGTGCTGACTTTGACATACTCTGGCTAATGCTTGTGTTTTCTTAGACTGGCAGGTTAGGTTACAGTTATTGCAGGTCATCTTGTGCTTGTTTAGTGTTTGGCTCTGACTCCAGGTTCTGGCAGTGCATCTTGTCCACTCAGAGTGATGAAGAACCCCCGTGCGTATACGTGTCCTAGCAACAGACAAGCCCATAAATCAGCACCGAGGGAAGGGAAACAGAGGACAGGCTAAAGACAGACAGAGAAGGTCTTTTGAAAGTACGAGCATTTCTCAAACAAAACACTCCCCTCTCCTCTCTCGTGTCCCTCCTGTCCTCTCCTCTTCATTGCGTAGTGCAAACACTGCAGCCATTCTGTTTCCACGTAGAATAATAAGTAATCGCACAGAGGCCATGAAGCATGTAGAGGAGGCAAGTAGATCAAACAAAGACAAACTGGGAATATTTATAGGTAAAAGTAACAGAAACTGGCCACTTGGTTTGCATTATGTGAACAGTAAGTAGCGAAGTAAAGCTTATTCATGTTGTGCCTCTGTGGAGCAGATGTCACAAAGTGTTTTACAAAGAAGAAAAGCAACAGATATAAAAGTCAGACAGACCCTAACATGACAGACCAGCCTAAACTTGAGATTCTTGAGTTCCTTTATAACCTTCTTTTCAACCCCCATAACGGCCATGAGCGCCGGTCAAAGTTGTGAGCTATTTGAGATAGTTTAAGATTTAATACATTAATATTTATTATTTCTTTTTGTTAGTTTTCCACCCAGTTTTTCACTGTAAATCTAAAAATCAGTAATCAGCGGGACTTATCCAGCTCTCCCTGCCGGGCATGAATGCTGTTGCTGCTTCAGGGGGCAGTTCACAGTAGAGTCAGTAGGGACCAAGCCAAGTCCAATCTTCTGGACGTTTTGGTTTCAGTCAGTTAGCTCGTTGGCCTTGCTAGCATCACTTACACTTAGCTGACCTCTCTTCATACTTCCTTTCTGATGCTGCATTCATGTGGATGTCGATGGCAAACCAGATATCAATTTAGTGGATGAGAGGAGGACAGTAAAATTAGGTGAGGCCGGCAGAGAATACCACTGAAGATAAAATTACAAAAAATAATCATCACACAGGGTGATGTTATAGCTATTGTGTAAGATTACTTCCCTGTGTTCACACATTACCTATTTGTATTGACTTAAGTATGTGCATCATCCTCTGACATAAATCTGGGACAAGGGGTACTTGGGGTTGCAACTCAAAATTAGACAGGTGTCAAAAAGTATACCCATTCATCCTCCTCCTGTAATTTCAGCATTGTTTTGACCTAATAACCTTACCTCTCTGCCTGGGAAATCCCTAATTGCACCACCAGCAGATGCATCCAACACTCAGCCTCCATTTGTGGTTAATAAGGCTGGCAAGCATCAAAGGCCTGGCTGGAACGAGATGTTCTGAGCTGCCGTGAGCTGTCATGAGCTGCTTTGAGGTGTTATGATGTGGTGTTATGACGAGCCATGACCTCAGGGGTCATTTGTCACCAACCTTAATGTGGTAGCTCTGAGTGAGTGTTGATGGTAAAGGGCTTCAGGGCCTGGAACTGAACCAGTGAAGGGCCAGCCAAGGCAGCAGCTGCACATAGCACATGAGGAGCTGATGGCAGGTAGAGCAGGTGCTCTCCTCCAAACGAGGGCTTTTATCAAGCCTTAATGACACAAAGATTATGATTGGCTGGTAAATATAAGTTTATATTCATTAATGATTTCAGAGAAACTTTAATCCTGATGTGGAAAGGAGAGCCAAGAGGAAAGGCGACGAAAGCAAAGGAAAGAAAGAGCCAAGAAAAATGGATGATTAATTAAACGTGTGCCAGTGATCTTGTGAGATCAAAGGTGAGTCTTTAAAAAAGGGGTTTTATTGTCCTCAGGCTACTTATGAACAGCTTGATTTTATTTTTGAGAATGAGAATAAGTTTGTAATTACTAGTCTATGTAGTTCAAAAGTTGATCTCCTTTCCATTAGATGATGGATGACAGTTAAAATGTATGTTACTTTTGCAATGATCAGTTTCAATCTTTGAAAAGAAAACAAACACTATCATGTCTCTCAAAAACCGCAAAATATATTGTTGTACTTCATCGGCTCATAATTTTATTTTGTAATCAGCCAAAGTTTGATCGTAGCTCTTTTATCATATTGAATCTAAAACAATGTCATACATCTATACTAATTTTGTCTCAAAGGTGAGGTGTGAAGTGTATATCATACACATGTGACTGGCCACAAACTACCTTTATAGATGAGTATAAAAATATGTGCAACAATGCTTTCCCGGCTTCCACACAATCACAGTAATACTCACACACATCACAGGACAACCACAGATTATAGGCCACTTCTTCAGTAATTACTACTGGCCAGGCCTAGGGCATAATCTTGCAATTTCCTCTATGACGCGCAAAGCATGCAACTCCATATAGGCACCCAATTCCCCGTGGATCCCCACGTTCTTTTTGAACTCGGAACACATACTTGTGATTCTTCACATAAGAGATTAGCCTTTAGCTTAAGTATGCACGGGTTCCAAAAACAAACACTGTTTATGTGGGTTCATTTCTTTGTGGTCATGACTACCGAGCACTCGCCTTCCTCCCCAGCAGACATCATACACCTTGCTGCATCACCGTGGAACGCCGAATGAACCACATGACCTTACTGTGAGAGATGTACCTACGTATGTAGTATATAGTGCTTTACAAGATAAAGTATTGAGTTTAATTGAATAGTTTGGTCAATGTCTCATTTACAAAATACAAAAGTGCTGGATGCTCTGAGATAACCCATTCAGACATCAACAGACTCCCCCAGAGCAATGATACAAGTGTTTTCACAGGCTGCGCCCCATTAATTCAATGGTGCTGCCTGTTTCATAGAACTAGAGTTATGACATGTATCTACTGATTTACCACTAACCACTAAGCCTGTCCAGACACCTAAGGATGCAGGCCTCACCTGAACCTTGATAATTTTGACTGGGCTGGACTGGGCATCCTATTTTGTTGCCAGTTGTATGCAGGTGGCTGCCATCTTGAAAGAGCACTATTTTTCCCGTTGGGGGAGAAAGATGAAATAAACATGTCATCTCTACCAAGCACCTGTGTTTCAAGTGATGCAAGAAGTGGGGCTTTTCTGATTCACCATCCTGGCTGCCAAAAGTGGTATGCTCAAGGCACCGAAACTCCACGAAGGGTTCATCACCGAGGCATCCAAGGTGGGTACAAAAAAAGGTGGATAAAGATGAAACAATTGAACAGAGCCCTTTAACTTTTTGTCTGGCTGAAGTACAAACATGAAATCCAGTGCCTCTTTCATATACAAATAAAAACTTTACAAATGCTACATTTAATTGCTGTGAGGTGACTACAATGCCTTGAGGCTGATTTGGTTTGAAAATCCAGGAACACCAACCCCCTTCCTTGTTCCTTGGAATAATACTTTGTCATCCAGTATGATCTAATCTGCATAAACATCATAAACTCAGCTACTGGGAAATTACCGAGCCTAAAATGACTCCAGATTCCAAACTTAAGATTAAAAGGACAAAGTAGGGAAGAAATAGATGAGTGTAACGAAATTGGGTGAAGGTAGACGAGATCAGACAAGGGAGGAAGCAAAGGCGGTCAGATGTGAAAGGTCAGACATATTCTCCCTTGTTGTTGCAAGATTCTGTTGCTCCACAGGTCACCATTATGTTGCTGACATTCTGCAGACCCATCTTCCTCTGCTTTCCGCCCCGCAATGCAGGCGTAATGGAGTGTGTTCACCTCGGTCCTTATCAGCACACCGAGGGCTTTATTGAGAGGCCCTAGGAGAGGTTGAGGTGCCAAGTTTGCCTATTCAACGAACGTAGCTGCGTGTTACACGAGCTATTTAAAAATAGCACATTCAACAGGTCATGCACTCCACGCTTAATGATTTACTTCTTTTAACGGTACAATACCAAATAGGCCATGATATGTGGTTCTATTTTATGGACTCTGAAAGGAATGTGAACCAGTTGTATTAATCTATAAATGAGTTTTAAGAGAGGAATTTTGTTTTAAAGATGTGTTTGGCTTTTTTATAGGGTGTTTCATAAAACTTGAGACAGAGGAGAGTACAGGCTTAATTGATGAATTAATCAGCAAACTCCAAACTTCAAACACTTTATTACCAAGCATATATATAACCCTTTATTGCATGTTCTTTGTTGTATGAGGGACTTTCAATATGGTGGAATGAGCAGTCACAACATTGCCATGTCCTATTTTTCCCCTAACAGCTTCTGCAAAAGTGAAATCCGAAGCTGAGGATCTATAACCATTATCCTGTCTATGTCATTTAATGAGTCGTTCAGTGAGAGAATTTCAAAGTCAGTACTAAAGTGAGGATGGAAAGTCTGTTGCCGGCACCGTGAGAGCTAGACACAACACTGACACCTAGTGTTAGAGCAAGCAACTTAGAGATCACTTCACATGTTGCCCACATCATCTTTATTAATGGTGTATTAACAGCAACACAAGACAGTGCCTGTCAGTGATACTTTAGAGTACATGAAGATTCATGTAGGTATGAAAAATACAAACAGAGAGGTAGCAGCTCACTGCGTGTTTGTGTTTCCCACGCTGAATTGTCAAAACAAACAGACGGGAGGCTTGAACCAAAATATGAATTAGGGAAGAGGTGAGTGATGCTGATACAACTGAACGTGACACTGTTCCCAAAACCACACAAAGACAAATACACCATCATCTGACTTACGCATACACAAATATGCACACAGACACACACATACACGTACAGTGAGCCTCTCAAAGCCGTGGAGCAGAGAGTGATAATTATGCGTGTAAATTCCAGGACCCCTCTCAGCAGCTCTGCTGGCTGGTGTTGAGCGCTGCGTCCTACTGGCACTGCTGCTGATGGTAACCCACATTCAGCCAGCTGTCACTGCTTTGGAGACCCCCTATCATACTCTTTCGCAACGCTTGAAGTGTTGGCATAATCCCGTATACAGAAACATTAAGACATGTGTGTGTGTGCTTTTGGGTCGGTGTGTGTGCTTAAAGCTGAAAAAATACAGTACAGATGATCACCAGCAGACACAGACACAGGCGCAGGCATGAAGATTTCAGGGGCTGACTTTTTAATGTATTTACACAAGTTTAAATCACAATAAGGAAAAAAGAAAAATGTTGGAAAATATGTGCAGAAAGAGGAAAAAAGCCCCGAAACAGTCTCAACTCAAGATCAACTCTACTTATAGTCTTTTTTCTGGCACTTTCAACCACATAGTTTTAGTTAAGACACAACAAACTAAATGCATTAAACGAGGTAAAAGATAAAGAGATTTAAAAAATCTTATAAAGACATCTCACCAAAAATGTAACTGTAAATGTAAATGCAGTAGAAACTAAACTATAAGCCCCAATTTAAATAATAATTATAGGTGCCAACAATAAAATAAACATATGAAAAACAAAAAAAAAAGCATATGTATTTCACACGGTCTTCATAAGTGAGTAGATATTGCTGAGAAGTCACGTTGATGATGATGAGGACTATAAGATACAGCTGAAAGCTCCAGAAGAAAAAAAGAAAATAGTGCATGGACCTTCAGTTGAGGTGAGTAAGTACCATTTCGGAAGGTCAAGCATGACCATAATGTCTGCGATGACGATGATATTGGTTGTGACGTTAAAAAAAACTAAACAGCAACACAGACGTGCTTTTAAAATGCATCTTGTTGGAAAGTTATATTTAACTCATTACTGTGCTGCAGTATAAAAATATTAAAGAATAATAAAGAATATGGAGGCACTGTGTGTGCACAAACTTACTTTCTTAATTGCGCCAATATATTGTCATGTAAATGTTCTTTGGGCACTCTTTTTAGTTATTGCAGGGGCTCTCTTGAATGTTACATCTTTCTCTTAGGACTGCTTACAGGGAGACAACCACATAACCTTTCTTTTGTTATACAAATAAAACTATTGCATAAGTGAAAATGCAATGCAATGAACAAATATAAGTATCAAGTGTTTGATGCAGGTTCATGCCTTTCAAAAGTTTTCCCATGGTGCAATGATAGATTTGGTGTATTGCACATATCTGACACGTTTCTGTGTTATCTTACTGTGAATTATGTCAACAGGACAGCATATCTGAGTAATTTATTTGGCAATCATGTTTTGTGAAACTCTCATGTACCGCCGGGAAGCAAGTTTAAAATTTTATGATGTCAAACCACTGAATTAAAATGGACAAGTTACACTTCATAACCAGTGGAAAGCAAGCAAAAAAACATCCGTCAGTGCATTCATTTATATCAATGTACACCCACAATAATGAGGTGCCATAAAATGACCAAGCTGACCTCTTCCTTCAGTGATCATCCCATGAAGTCCTCAGTGAGGTCAGCACGACCACCACAACCACAGAAAGAGGTTTTTCCTCCTTCATTTTCTCCCATGGGAATTACAGCAGCGTGTTTTCCCTTCCTGCTGGATGTTTATTCTGGTAGGCATGGTGGTGGTGTGATATCTGAGGTGCAATGAGCCAAGACTCCCGTGAACACATTCCTCCTTTTACCTATGACTGATGAATGTTAAGCATGTAGGTAATGTGAGTGCTGCTGAACCACACCAAAGCCACACCTCTTGGGCTGCCTTGCACCTCACTTAGCTGGCTTCCTTAATACATAAAGAAAATGGTGCGTGACAAACATCAGGCTGGATTCACATCTGCATCTTAAAGCAGGGTGTCTGGAATGCTGAAAAGAAGAACAATTTATTGAACGCAGCTCATGTCTGGCTGGGCAGATGGCAATCACATAATGCAACTATTTTAGCATTGCAGTGGCAAGCAGGAATCAGCTGGTTTAGTCTGGGAGGTGACTAAAAGGCACGAAGAAAAGGGAGTACAGTGCTCTGTGGCGACTGGCCTGGTCTAACCTGGTCTATACCAAGCTGTCAGCAAAGAGGGAGATGACAAACACAGCAAAGTGGAGGGTGGTGGAGGTGGTGGTGTGGGCAAGGGGGTCTGATTCCTGTTACATCATATGTGGCTGACAGACAGTGTGGCAGACTTATCTGTCTGTGGTCTCGGGTGGCATTTGTCTGGACTAGCAGTGAGTCATTCTTTCTGTTTACCTCAACATGAACCCATCCCTGAAGCTCCTCGTTCGCCATCCAACAACCTCCATTCACCAGCCGCATGAAGGCCGGTAGCAGGGTGGCTTCCATCCGCGGGTTGGCATGCAAGGCCAGGAATGTGCTGTGCCCACACCTTGCTAAACCATGACACCTTTCCTGTGGTGTACAAGCTGGTTCCTTTCAAAAAGCTCTCAGCTGGAACCTGGAGAGTAAATATAACCATTCTACTGTAGCTGCTCTTCCTCTGGAGCAGACGTAGGTCAAACAGTGTTGAAAATACTGTTCTGCTGTTTGTTTTTGCCTACTGATGTGCCAGATTTGTAGGATTTGCCACATAGGACAATAAATGAACCCAAGGCTGTTTAGACAAGCACAGGAAAGTGCTTGGAAGAAAGTTTATTACACTTTTCAATGACAACTTAACAGACTATCTGAACTGACCGGATGTGGCAAACCCCAGCCACCTGGTCCTCTATGACTGTTCAAATAAACGCAAGTCTTTGCTAATATCAAGTCTGCTCTGAAGAGGAGATTTACACAAAGTCTTCTAATTCTGGCACTGACAGCTGTCATGGGAAAGGGAAGCTTCCACGCATTTACTAATTTATTATTACTAGCGTAGGTTGTTGGAGCGTCATCACCTGAGATTTGTGCTACAAACGTCACACCTGTGGCTTTTGAGTAGGAAGATGTTCTCAAGTAGAGACAAACCACTTGCCACCATGAAAGTAAATCCTACAGCACATCTGGGAGCTGCTGCTGGCAACTAAAAATTAGACTGTTAACTGTTGCACTGTGCCAATTGTTGCAAACAGGAATAATTTTAGCAAAATGTTCATTTGTCAGCATTTCCAGAGCTTTTAGCACATCTTATGGTCCTCAACAGTGGCGGGCTATATGAGGGGTAAAGATCAGCTATTCAAGCTATGCACTGGAGCACCAGCGTTGCGATGCATTCATGGTGAAATGGCTTATGGTTAGGGCTAATACCCTAGAACACAGTTCATTACGTTTTCTCTGCTGGAACGGCACCATAGAGGGCTATCTATTGTGTTTTGTCCACTGGAAAGGCTCACTGTACATCTTATCAAATTCAAAATTATTGAACTTTGAAGAGTTATGTGGATTTAGACTGACAACTTAACCATGTCTTGATTTATTCCTCAATAAAGATCCAATGGAGACGGATAACCTCGGCTCTGGGCCATCAAAGAAAAAGTCAAGCACATAACACCCTGTAAAACCAGACACCAACAGATTGTTGGCAGATTTTGTTATCTTAGGACAGAGTCAGGCTAGCTTTGTACTAAGCTAAGCTAAGCTAACTGGCTACTGGCTCCATTTTACTATATTTACCAAACATGGTATCAATCTTCTCATCTTGCATTGGGTAAGAGAGCGATAGATGCATTTTTTGCAAAATGTTGAATGATTTCAACAAGTTAATGATAGAGCAGCAGTGGGGGAAAAAAATCATATTTTATTGAAAATATTGAAAGAAAGACATTTCCAGGGCTACAACTGACTATTATTTTTTATTAGCGATGAAGTGATACACATTTCATGACATCTCACTTCATGGTAACTTTAGTACTTTTGTCCATTTGACAGAGAAATGCATTGCCCAGGCCAAACACTTCTGTCCATCACATCACTAGCATACTACCACCCTCCCTTCCCCCCCTTCCTCCCCCACCCTGTCTGCAGCGGCTGCTTGGCAGCGGCTCATGTGACCCCCCATGAGCAAGTTCGACATTAACCGATGATGACAACATCCTCAACTGGTCAGGAAGCCCCATCAGTGGGACACAAACTCAGATTAGTGGCTCATCCCCGGTGAAAAGAGCCTCTGGCACTTTGCCCCGGCTTCCAAATCTAAACCAGCAGCGCTCTTGTGAGAATGACAGGGCTTGGACCGCCACTGCATTTGCCCCCCCCCTCCAACCTCTGCCAGGCAACTGCCTCACCCACATCCTCTTTTGTATCTCTTTCTCCCTCAGTAAATCTGCCTTTTTTTCCCCAGTGACATAAAAGATGTCATGAAAAATAATGTTGGAGAACAGCATCGAATATGATTTATCAGTACTGGTGTTTGGAAAATTTCCAAGAATACCCAACTCTAGCCTTGGTTGACAGGAAGCTCATATTTTGTAACTAAATTCTATGCAACTGTATCCGCTCACCTATCTACAGCTATCTCCATCTCTATCTATCTCAACTAGGAGAGGAGGAATAGCAGCTTCTGCATCTCTGTTTCCAAGTCTAAACTGAGGAAACCACAGAGCACCTAATGAGACAATGATAGAGCCAATCAAGAAAGCCAGGCTTTGCATTTATTATAAGAAATGCAACAAAAGCCCTGGACTCATGCCGTGGGGATGAGGCCACACTTCCAGTAGAGCAAGACTAATCATGAATGCAAATAAGCACAATGAAAGCAACGAGAGCGAGAGAGGTGCTGCGACGTCCTTTGGTAAACCTCTGGGAAACAGCACTTGGCACGTCTCAGGGGTTCTACTTATCACTCAAAGAGAGACTGAAACACACATAGCTGCTGAGACAATGATGTATTCCCACCAAGCAGACTAAGAGGGAGAGGGTAAATGAAACCGAGAGAACAAGAGATTAGCAGATAAAGTTTGCAAAAAGGCAGTGTAATCATCTCCGCTAATTTGTTCGCTGCAGTTCAGGGCAACCAGATACACTCATTAGCGAAGGAATAACCTTACAAGCAGAGCGTGCTGTAAAGTTGTATACATCATAAGGAGAGATGTCACTGATCTTTGACAAAATGCTTTGGAGAGATGAGCAGGCTGTGAGGAAAAAATCTTTATGTGCTATGTGACAGCTTTATTGGGATTGATCATGTTTGAGTTGTGTGGTGAAACCTCCAGAGGGGTATCGCTAACTCGAGTCTGGCAGTGCAACTGATATTGCTCCATCTCATGCGAAGCTCTGAGCTCTGAGGCTGGCATTCCTCATTATTACTGGAGATTGTTGCATATGCAATCATATGCAATAGGATATATTGATAATAAAAGCCTTTAAGTTGCACAAGTCTCCCACAGACACAGCAAACACCATATAGACAATAGGTAGTGTACATACAGACGGCAGTAAGCAAACCGCTCGAATAAACAGCGAGTTATCCGGACACAAAACAGAGCTCATGCGCTCGTATTGACCAAAAATGTACGATTTACATTTATAAACAAAATAATCTCTGTATCAAGTATAGGATGTTATTTTGCCTGATTATGTGATTTAGAAATTTGTTTATGTTTGAAGAGATCAGATACAGGTTTAAGTGGCTGTACTGTAAATCAATAGTTGGAGATTTAGAGAAGTACACAATGGCTCCTGGCACGGAGTTGAACCATTCAGAGCAGAGGCTATCTGGAACGCGGAAGAGTGTGCCAGTTCACACTGAAACATAAGCAAATACTCAATGAATGAGCCAGCTTCCAGGAAAAGCCAGAGCCCAGTGGAGATAGCTGCTAATCTGAGCATGAAGCAGAAACCCAAACAGAGGGCAACCGCAGGGCAGGCCACCCGAGCACGACGGCCAAATGCATCAGACACCTTTGGGTGATACCAAACCGCAGGACGCGCAAGAAGCCTGGGAGCCACGGCAAAAGCAGAGCAGCTGTAACCCAACGTTGAAATAGCTGACCACACAGTGAACGTCAGTGAAGAACAACCATCCCACCGCTGACTGTAAGGACAAGGAACTCTATACATTACACTTTAAACATGCAGTAGAGGATGTACAAAGGATTCACACACTGCCACTGCTGAGCTCAGTTGAGAAGTTGTTGACATTCATACAGTTTTTCTGTTAGAAGAAGAATTGTCAATGGTATTAAAATAGTCAGAGAAAAACAGACATTATTAAAGGCTTTTTTGCCAAAGGAGACAGAGCATTCAGAAAGGAAACCACATCGTATTGTGCAAGAATTTGTGGTAATACAGTTCATTATTAACATTTTGTCACTGGGTGAAACATGTACTGTTAGGGTTAGCCGTTTAATGTCGATCTGAGGCTGAAAATATCACTGCAAATGTGTAGAGTTGTGCCTGGGGATGGTGAAGTGCATTGCCTTGTGACCCTTGGATTGCCACTTTATTGACCAGGGAGAAACAATCATTGCGATAAAGACTATACTCACTTTGTGCCAAGTAGCACCTGATTTTTGGTATAGTATCTGAGACATGGATCATACAAAAGTAAAAATCCCAGAAACAACAATGTATTGACATTTTTCTACACCTGATGAAGACAAAACCTTCTGGCCTACCACTGCATCACTTTTGGTTTCTTAATGGCAAATCACCACGGGTTTCTTTGCATAAAGTTAAAGAAGCAGTATGTAGAATTTAGTGGCATCTAGCAGTGAAGTTGTGGATTGCAACTCTTTTGTTTCAGCCTCCCCTTTGCAGGAGTGCGCGGGAGAAAATACGGTGGCCATGAAATGCTTTATCTAGAGCCAGTGTTTAATTGTCTTTTCTGGGCTATTGTAGAAACATGGTGGAGTCCTTGGAAGAGGATCCATCTTCTTGCATGTATCTGCAGATATAAAAGGCTAAAGTAACAAAAACACAACAGTTCTTACTTTCAGGTGATTATACACTAGTAAAAACATAATTATGCATATTCTATTGCATTTCTGCCATATTCTGTAAATAGAGCCTCCTTAATCTTTAACTCGACTTCTCATTTCTCCATATTCTGTGCAGGTCTCTCTACTTTGTTTGTCTTCAAGGTACAGTGTATATGATTTAGTGGCTTCTAGTGGTGAAGTTGCAGATCGCAACCAACTGAATACAGCTCGTCTTACCCTCAAACATGAAGGATAAACTACACTGGCCATGAAACTCCTCACTATAGACACATAGCGGACTTCATGGAAGAGGACCCGCTCCTTCTGCAGGTATAAAGGGCTCTTTCTAAGGTAATAAAAACATAATGATTCTTATTTTCAGGTTAATATATACAAATGAAAACTAAGTTATGCTTATTATATTCCATTTCTGCCTATAGATCTCCTTAAATGTTACACACTGGACGTAAAAATGCTAACCTAACCTAACCTAACCTAAAAATACTAACCCTCATTTTCCTTTTGACCCTTCCTTCTTGACCAAAATGATGGAGATATCCAAGACTAAAGTGTTCACTGCACCCGATCTAAGACAGCCACTTCAAGGTTTATGAAGAGAAATAGTGCTTACAATTCATCAGTGCATTAGTCACGGATATTTTACAGATGGGAAACTTTAAAAATCATGGAAATATCTTACACCACGAAGCGACATAAAAATCCCTGCTGAACAAAAATAGATGAAACATTATTAAAGTACCACAACATCTATAAGAGGAATACAGGCAAAGCCGACTTGAAACAGAATGTTTTTAAGTAACATTTAACAAAGGAGATTTTTTTTTTACAGATCTCAAGGTGGTCTGTGCATAGGATGCAATTAACTTTTATGTGTCTACAATGAGGCACAATGAACAATTTCTGTAACATAAAAATATGCATCCCAGAAGAAATTTTCTTGCCTCGTTACAGAGAATACAGACAAATTACAAGGCATATGTGGTATATTTAATCAAAACGCTATTGTATCTCATGTGAAATTGATACTTACAACTATTTGCACTACCCTAAAGTGCCTTTTATTATAATGTTGTAATGTTGCATACAAAATTGCATTACAAAGAAATGGCTAAAACTGCAAAAACATATTCTTTTTTGGAAACCAAAATGGTTATGGACATTCATAAGTCACTCAATGAACTACTCCCTCAGCAAAGTCTGACAATGTCCGGGGATTCCTTTCACAGAGAAATGGACAATTATAGAGAGGGCCAAAAAGTCCTCTCACACTACTGTAATTCAAATTGACAGGAAAACAATAACAGTGTGGTTGTTTCACAAACAAGTGGAAAACACGAATGTGGGCTTTCCCCATATTTTTGTTTGTGGAAAAGCCTGTTTGTCCTCAATATGTCACATTCTTCACCATCAGTGGCACAACACACCACATGGCCTTGACCTAATGTTGTGGGTTTCCTCATAGGAGTAGCCAAGCATATTTCACAAACACACATTTCACACTAACATGTTCACATGTTGCACTGATAAGTTTCTGTGAGACGTTTTCCATGGAAAGTTCACATGGTTGTTAGAAATGGTATCTATCAAGTATTGGGAATAATTCCCAGGGATGACACTTTGAAGCAAACACACACGTTCACACAGAAATGAATCTAAAGATACTACTGCCCACCCATAAGGAAGTAAGCACCACATAAGAAAATAATACAGTAAACAGGAAACATGGGCGTAAGAATGCCAAATGCATTCTGCAGTTTCAGCTCCAGTCTGTCCTCAGCACAGCAGCATCTATTTCTGGGGAGGGCTGTGAAAACAGCCAGCAGGCTATCGAAGAAAAAATATATACTTCTTGTCTTGGAGTGAAATAATATTGTATCATATGGTCAAATAAATGACAAATCTAATGAGTGACAGTATATGTAAATGTGATGTTTGTGAGCTCAGTAAAGACCATTAAAGAGGCCAGTTTTCCACTTTATTGTCTGCAGCTGTCTGGTTAAGTCACTGGCACTTGTAGATTGGCGAGTGGGCAACGTTTCTAGCAGACCTGGCGCCCCTCCAGCTTTTGGTTCCTGTCATTATCTATGCTTTGTGTCTCAGTGATGGCCACATGCACGTAATGAATAGGCAACTCTTTTCCATTAAAATAATACCCTCATCAAGTAGGCTCCTGTCAGCAAAGTTGCATCTGTGCCCGACTGAGCTCCATGCTTCAAGACAGCTCACAGAGTGAGGGCCAAAGGCTGGAATTTTAATTGTTTCACGGGAATCAACTAGTTAGGCATTCAAACAGGCTGGCGAAGGATAGCTTTTTCATGAAAGATGATGAGCAGATAAAAAAAAAAGAAGGGGATTTAGGAAATGTTGCAGTAAATTAATCCTGGACAAACCACGGCTTTGGAAAGTTTTGCCTTGTTGAAATGGACTACAAAGGGTGGACTACAAAGACATGTAGACTTGAAAGAAAAGGTTAGAAGGAGAATGAGGAGGGGGCTGGCGGCTACTTGTGAAGTTTGCCAAAGGAAAGATGCATCCTTTTGAGTCTCAGGGAGATTAGACATTTCTTCAAGTGACAAAACACCTTATTAACCTCAGCCCGACCTCTGAGGATTGACCTTTGGCTTATGACCCCGACACTGCTGCGCCTTACTCCTGTTGGGAGTCATCAGCCTTTTCATTACAACGGTTTTGCCAAAATGCCAAGAGAAAGAGAGAATGTGAGGATTGTCTGTGTGCATGAGAGACAGAAGATGGAGGGATGCAACGGAGAGAAGAGTTTAATTAGAGACACAGCACCTCTGGTAATCCACTCTTACCCTATTCACAAAAAGAACAAGGGTGGGAGGGATGGGCAGGGAGAGATGAGAAGTTTTTAACAAGAGGTCAGAGAAACTTTGGCTTAGAACATGGGCCTTTATCAAATCCACTGGCAAATCCGCAGATTAGTCCATTCCATTGTTTTCAGGAAGTCCGCTCCCACCGACCCAGAATGCAGGAGGCGGATTTAGGAGAGCTCCAAGCCACTGAGCTGGATGGCAGAGTGTGCGTGTGCATGTGCATGTGTATGTGTGTGCGTGTCTTTGTGTCAATGTGTAAACTGTGTGTACACGTGTGCATGTGTCTGTGCCAGTTTGTGCATGAGGGGGATGACACAGTGAGGAAGGGGTTGTCAGGAAGGCTTGGGCTCAAACACGAAGCCCTGACCAAAAAATTCCAATGATCGCTCATGACTTTCTGGCCACCAAAAGCAATGCAGACGGATGGCGGGCCGCTTTCCCACTGTGACCTCTCCATAGATAATATGTACTTTGGAAACTGTCATCCCTCATGGTTTCATTAAACCTTTTTTGATATTTACATGGCCTGCTGAGCTGTTCTCTATACAGAGTCAATTTGGTCAAAATGTGAAATTCTCCCCCTTGAATAAACACTATGCTTTCTTCCCTGCAGAGTCACTTTACCACAACCAAAGTCACTGGCATTTGATATAGCGCTATGGTCAAAACACTTGTGGACAGCAACAAAAGTCAGCACAGGACTGTGAATCAAATATTCATTTACTACATTTTGACAAAGGCTTATTCTTTTCCCCCTCCTCTTCCTCTCCCTTACCTGTTACTTGTCACAATGTGTCTCCAGCACTATGCTTCCTGTGCTATTCAGCCTGGGGAAATGGGGCATTGGAGTGATGACAAGAAGTAAGAATCACTTGCGAGCACTGAATCTGTCTTAGCACACTCCTGCGCCTATTTAAAGCAGGCCTCTTTCAACTCCGAAACCAGGATGGAAGAGAGAAAACACATTAGCAAAATAGGCAGAAAGCCGAGACACAAAAGGCAAATGATTTATTATAGCTTTCAGCAGAAATACCTGTGCAGGAGTGCAGGCCCTCAGGTGCTTTTCTGGCAGAGTATGGGAGGATAAGAGAGTCGGTGCTGAGAGATGCGCTGGAATGAGGAGCCAGGGAGTCTTTGGCAGTAGGCAGAGGCAGAGGAAGATGTTGGTACCTCTCTTCGCAGGTGGGGATTTCAGGGAGAGCCGAGGGAAGGGTGCTCCAGCCACTCAAGTGTGTCTGGAAAGCATTTTTGCCGAAGGGATCTCATTTTTTAAACGTCACGTATTCATGAACCGCAGGCTGGTGGCTTTTCGCTCTTGTCTGCTTTCACTGATTATTATCTTTAACATACTAAAAGAAAAGAAAAAAAAACAGGACACCTGTGCTGACGTAAATGATAAAAATGAGGGAGAAGAGATATTTTCTATTTGGAAACATCATGATAAACAATAAAAATTGTGGAAGGATTTGGATTTTTGTCTAATTTTAATCATACCACATATTATAGAAGGGTTATATTTAATAGTTTAGAATAAGGTACACAGAATGCTGGGTAATTATGGTTTTCAAGAGGAAGTCAAGAACCACTGTAACTCTGAATCAACCGCAATATAGTAAATAATGAAGATACTTGAGAACTGACTGCTACCTTGTGATTAGTTCTGTGAATCTGCAGCTTGGCCACTTCCTTCCAATTTCAAATTGACTATGTGCGTCCATGGGGCCACACGCATTAGAGTTAATTGTAATTTTCCGCCATTGCCAAAGAATGCGAATGTTTAATGTAAGTATGCCACTGATGAACTGGTGCGAGACTCGGTAATGTTAGCTTCAGTTGGGAAGGATGATGCTGTTCTGTGGGACATGGGCGCAAAGATGCATTCTTCACTTTGGGGACACAAAAAGTTAAATCAGGAAGGATTAATTAAGAAACTGTGCTTAGGCGCCACTTTCCTCTGTGGTCCAAGACTAACACCTCTTTCTCTTTCTAAAAGACAATACTATACAGCAGTCCAACGAACCACCACTAAATTGAACATGAACCAGTCACACTGATTTAACAGCACACATTCCTCACAATGTGACAGCGCCAAGACTGTTGTGCAGTTTGAAATGGGAAAAAAACAAAACTGTGGAAACAAACTCTGTTGGCCAACGACTCTTAAGTCATTATAAAGTTAAAAACAAACATTTCAGCCTCTTTTGCTACATTCCAAAACCACGTTTTGTTTTTTTTATGGTCGCTAAATAATGGGAACAACTTAGAGGCCTTAGACATTTAAAAAAGTATTTTTCTAGCATTTTTGTATAAATGGCGTCAAGCTCCTAGCACAGAGTTCACTAAGATCACCTCTCAAAACTAACTAAACTAAGTCTTGGTCTAAGTGATTAATGCATTTTCCAGACTCAATAATAACATCTACTGAAGATTTGTGTGCTTCTACACACTAAAAGCAACTAACGATGATACTATGAGGCCCGTTATCAAAGTATGTTTTGCATTTCAACTTCTGACTTCTGAAAAGCTAGCTAGCTAGCTGAGATAGGACAACTAAGCATTATGTATGCTGCCTACAGTACCTACTTCGCTTCCACAGCCAAACAAGCAAGTGAATCACTCTCTCAGACATAGCAAGTCTAACAGCAAGACGCCTCGGTGGCATCTGCTTTGTGAAGCTGAGATTTAGTCTCGTCCGGCAGTCTTTTGCTTGGTCACTCTCATTTTTTCTCTCCTATGTCAACATCTGCTGACGTCTCTTTGCCTCTGCTATGATGTCCATTGCGGTTGATGAGTCGGTTACAATGTTCTGGTGCCCATTCTGGCGCTACTCCCCATCAGCAATCACCCCCGCCTCAGGCTTGAAAACTTCCTCTTCTAGACAATCCAAAGGTCCTGATTGTTAAAAAAAGACAAAAGGGAAACATTTTAACAATGTAGTCTACTTACCCAAAGTCTGGTGGGCATGACACTCCACTTCACGTGGAGAATGGGCCAAATCAGCAATTGCGGCTGCGACGTCACAGGGCCGTGCCGCGTGGAATTTAGGGGTTATACTGTAACTTTAGCACTATAAATAAACTTTGGCTTCGCATGGTTGGCACTGAAAAAAAATCCATGTTTATGCAGTCTATGTGTTCAATTGTTGTCTTCACTGTAGAGGATTTTGATATTAGATGTGTGGTGAGATGCCTGACAAGCCGCTATAGCTTTACCTCAGTATATCAGCTGATGATGGATACTGAATGTACCCAGCAGCAATGTTATATATAAACAGTTCTGGTCTTGTTTGAGACAGATGAGGACATGAGTTCCTTATCCTTATTATGTTGCCAATGCCTATCCGTTTACAGGGAGAGGTAAAGCAGCTGTGAATGGATACAAGTAAGCGAACGTGTAATATCTAGCTATCAATATGGCCGACATAAAAACCCTTTCCTACATTGCTACATACTGTTTGTTGGTTGAGGCCTAAAGGGAAGTGTGACCCCCAGCCGTCATTTTTTATGCCTGAAGCAGAAATAAAAAGTTGGTCGACTATCTTTGCAATATCTTGTGAGATAATCTGCCCTCAGTATGTGAAATGTTTTTTTATTGTTCGAGTTGATGAAGTAACTTTATTTTCTTTGTAATAGTCTTCTCATAAATCATAATCATACATTTTAGCCTATTTAGCATTTCTGTACAGCAGAACAGCAGTACCCTTGCAGGACCTGAATTGCCCCCAGACTGGGGTTAGCACTGAAAAGGGTGAGTACAGTTTGATGGATGAGGCAAGTGGGGGAAAGGCTGTCTGTAACACTCTCTGTCCTCATTGCTTCATCTTCTCAGGATGTGGTGGTGGTCGAACCCCCCTCTGTGGTGACCCCAGAACAGGACACAGCCACAACAACCACCCCAAAAAGGCAGCAGTTAGATGTTATTGAGGTTTTTGAAAGGATCTACAAGCAAAAGAGGAGAGATATGAGCTGCAGTGCAGACAGATAGAGGAGAAGGTGAAAGAGGGAGAGAGAGAGAGAGAGAGAGAGAGAGAGAGGGAAGGCCGGAGCAAAGATGGGGAGAAGGAGGAAAGCTTTTTTTAAGAGATGATGTAGAGACAAGTGAGGAGAGACAGGGAGACTGATGTCAGTGAGGAGCACTTCCTCAAACAAATTATGAAGTGCAGACCAGATTTTTATTTTACACAGAGTCTTAACAGCAAATCAATTCCTAAACATAATCATGATCTGTTGCATAACACAGTATTGCCATCCTGTACCTATCCTCTGCTCCACCGACGGCACTTTGAAATGATGGTTCTGCGTGGTCCCCTTCTGCTCCTGCCACATCTACAGTGCATTGAGACAGATGTGTAGAAGCATGTAATACCTGCACCCAGGTGAGGGAAATTCTCCTCAGAAGGAAGGCCAACGACCTGGAGAGAGGATTTGACCACTGGTCTTGCTCTGGTATAATCAAGTGACTTATCAGAATTTTATAACTGTCACTCCTTGAGTACAGATATTACATATTTACATGCTGCACTGTTGGACAGATCTGTGATTCTGAGTAACCTGGATAACAACATGAACCTCTGCCATTCAGACATACATTGTGGCTGCAAGCCAACTAGTCCACCAGGTTTTTTGGAGTTGGCCAAAATCTAGAGGAAACATTTTGAATGGTATTACACATTGTTCAATGTAGCCTATAAATCTACGCACTGGTGAGTATGATTTTCCCATTACATATCTGCATTTTCCTACTGGCAATGTGTCAGAGATCTGACGGGTGCATGGGGGCAGACTAGCTCTAATCCAATGACAAAAAGCTGTGTTGTTAAATAGAAGGCCATTAAATATTTGAAAAATATTGTGCTGACTATAAAGCAAATTATCAGCACCAGAAACTTTTAAACACAACCAAAAAAATTAATGAAGATAACTCAGTTATCATCATGTTAGCCAGGTACTTTGGTCAAGTGAAAAGATAATACGTTAATATGTGGACAAAATAACGAAAATAGCTCGTGGTCACATACTAGCCTCACTAGCTGTGTTTCCATTCATGTATTTTGATGTGCAAACTGAAGTATGCCATTAGAAAAGTTTACTGGAAATGGCAGACTTCAAAAAAACATACTCAGTATCGCAAAAAAATATGCTCACATGTGGTGCCTTTGTCACCGAAAGAGTTAATGCACCTAATGGGAGATGGGAGACACATATTTTTTTTTTACCCCTTTGAAGCCCTACTCTGCCTTTTATTGGTCAACAAGTTAGAAACACAGCCTCTCAATGATTGACAGACTCAGCCCAAGGTAGGTTTAAAAGTGTTGGCTATATTTACTGGGACTGAATTAATTGGATCGTTTTAAAAGTCCAGTGTGTTTACAGAATATGGCAGGAATGGAATAAAATATGCACAAATATGTTTTAATCAGTGTATATTCACCTGAAAATAAGAATGTATAGTCTCTATTACACACCGGGGACAAGAGGGTGAGACGAGGTGGTTGCAATCAACATCACAATCTCACTGGACCTTTAATTACAGCATCATGGATGACATCGATTTATATTACCATTGTCATTTTACAGATTGTACTTGTTCTACGCACTTCTAATTTTTACCTGTTGGAGGGTCATGTAGCTGCACGTGGAGAAAAACATAGACCAAGCATGAGATAAGGACAAAAACAAAGATGTTAACTTTGCACTCTTGTCTTGATCGGTTTGCAACATTTCATCCAAATGTGGCTCGACCCAAGTTTTTACAGTAATGTTACTGATGGCACCGTTTTGGTTCAGAAACGTGCAGGAATTCCTGTGCTGGCTGGTTTTTGAATGTTGTCTTCAACTTTGATCATAAAACGCACGTTGCTGTTAAATTTGGTGGGAATAAATTACGTGTGGTTTGTTGAGTTTCATTCATCTTCAGGGTTGTTCTCACTCCCTTAATGTTTCATGAAGGAAGCCCTGTTACATTGGTAAACAGAAGCCACAATACATTTCGGGATCACGATGACTACTTTCCTATAAGATAGCTTTGAGAGGACCTTCTGTACAAGGCTGGAAGGTTATACCAACTTTTTGTATTGCAGTGAAACCTAGCTAAACAGAGTTAGCCACAATACAAAGTATTGGTCAGGTTGACTAAACAAGCCTGGGTTTGTGTTTGGGTTTTGCCATAGTGTCACGGATGCCAAGTTACTCATTTGTGATGTCTGCAGTTGTGTCTGTGTATTTTCTCAATGTAAATTCTAGATGGGGCAAGGTTCAAACAAGTCTGTGATGAAAATAAACACGACTTTAATTGCTTGCAATTTGTTATCCTCTCATGTAGTAAATAAGCCTTGGGATCTCCCCTCTTTCTGTGTAATTCTTTTGCTCATTCATAGGAACCCACATTAACTTCCACTCTCAGTATTCATTTTCACACACGTTTCACCTGTGTCAAGTCCTGCTTTAATTCTAAAAGAGTCATTGGCAACTTGAAGGAAAAGCAAATATTTGACTAAAACTTAAAAATAATATTCCACCTCACTAAGAGGACCACACACACATACACACTCACACCAACACATATGCACGCACTGAGTGCAAAGCTCTCCTCTCTCCCTCACTCTCTCTGTCACACACACACACACACACACACACACACGCAATTTCTTCATTCACTCTTCTGAGACTCTGACTGCTGTTTCAGAGTTTTAAATTTATTTCACCATGTTTTGAGATCACTGCAGCACCTGATATTAAAAGTAAAAATCTAAATTGTTAACATGCGCGTGTATACACACACTGTTAACAACATAGGTCCAGACCAATGACAGTATAAAGAATGGACATAGCATGAGTGACGTCACCTGTAGGTTTCCGAAAAAATATGCGGCGCTGAGGACACAAAGGTTGAGCGAGAACAGGACAACAAGTCCACTGCTTCAGCTCGAGGCCTCGGAGATGGAGAATCTTTTGGAGAGTGAAAACGAACTGCTTCAGAAGAACTACAAGCAAATACAAGGACATATGAAGACCCAACGGCAATGACATGCTCCTCAAGACGATAAACCGTCAAAATTAACTACGGAAAAGTATACGTGCTAAGGAGGAGGAGAAGGGCTGCCAGACTTTCAGCCAGGAGCACCAAAAACAGATACTTGGGAGAGCGAAAAGATTACCTTCTTACGACAAACAACGGACCTCATTATAAATGGTGAATGGTTACGCAAGTCACTCAAGGAGAAGGTCGAAGACATAGATGACTTGCAGGAAGAAAACCGACAAGTGAGACAACAACTTGTGAGGAACTTGGTCATTGAAGAGGAAGTGGAGGAAGCTTCGGCGAAAGTGTTGAAACAAGAGAGGACCGAAACAGTGTGGAATGATTGATGTAGATCAGCTGGCTGTTTTTGCACTAAAGCAAACAAATGCTTTAAATGCTTTAGTTAGCCAAATCCCAGAGGAAAATTTCACTGCTATATGTTTCTCATGTTTCTCCTAAAATTCACTAGGAGCAATGCTCGCAAATGTGGACACACACACACACACACACACACACACACAGTTCTGCTTTCCTTCAAAGCCACATCCTGAATCTCCTTCCTCAGGGGAGAAGATTTACACTGTGGTTGTCCTTCAGGTACACCATAAGAGCCCTGCATTAAAGCCTCTACGCTTACAAACCCCTGATTTTTGACTTGGTTTACAGCAAAATGGATACAGTGGAAAGAAAGGAAATGTGGAGGTATGAAACCACATTAGTAGCCTCATACAAATTTCAAACTTGCATCTACAGTGCAGTGACTCATTCCTTTCAGACACAAAAAAGCATACAGTAATAAACATGAGGAAAAAAGTACAAGAGTTACTCGCATAAGCAGTTTAGCCTTTAGTGTTCTTGCATAGTGGATATTCTTTAGCTGTGCTTCACTGGGGTCTTAGGTGGAGGTGAATGGGAGCTTGAAGAGGGCAGACAGGGCCATGGCACTGGAGGAAGGCATAGAGGGGGGTAACCCAAACGCTGCACACGATCCAGGTTAACTATGCTCACTTGGCCTCTATCATTGTGGCTGGAGTCAGCTGTGTAAGCGAAATTTATGAAGTGAAAAATTATAGTTCATAACCTTGGTTGGTACCAATCTTCAAAGAATTTCTTGTAATGTGAGCCATTCACCGACAATATCTAAACCCTATCAACCTCCCGCAAAACTACTATTTGATTGTGTCTGTATAATTTTAAACTTGACAGTAACTACTAATCCAGAGTAGACCAGAGGAAACACACAGGAATCACAATATTTTCCCCTGAATTTCACAAAGAATAAGTAGTTTATTTCGCTATAAGCTGAGATTATTATAACACAAGACACATTGCTGCAATTCAGACACTATTTGGCAAGCAGCAAGCCATGGCAAAGGAGAATAAATGACAGTTGATGCTTTGACCTGTGGTTTGCGGTGAATACGCTAATGCAGCTAATGTCTGTGCACGGGGGTCAAGCTTAGGGCTGAACCAAACAATGCTCCCAAAGCTTCATCATTTGAAACTTTGCAATTTGAAAGCAGATAAGGTATAAGAATTTGACCAGTCTTTATGTGCGATGCACCATGGTTTTGAAATTAGTAGGATTGTGACGGTCTTGTAATGTGAACCTGTCTCTATAACATCCTTGGTGTTATTACACAGTATGGAGGAATATAGGTAGAAATGTTTCTCTAAAATAATAACGTGCATGTTAAATTACATCGTAAATGAAAATGACTGGGGAATGCCTCAATGGGAAAAAAATACTGGATTCGGGGGCAGCTATTTGAATGAGGCACTGTGCGTATTTGCAATTCCAAACTGGTCATTATATTCAATTCATGCTGACACTGATACAGTTTTACCAATCATTCTATGACAGCCTATGCAGACGATTGGCTGGCAATAAACACCACCCACCTATCGCAGGGGCCACCAATCTACAATAAATGATGCTTTAGCTTCCTGCAGCCAGCATAGTGTCAGCTAACACATCATCAGCATTCCTGAAGTCTTTCCCAGTGCAAAGGTCTATTTACACTGCCATAATAACACAATTGTTCAAATGGGGTGGACGAAATATGAAATGAAACGGGAGAGGAATGGAATCCAGTCTGATATGCTTGGTTTCAGAGAGGAAGGAATAGCCTGTCTCGCCTTGTTTACCATACGCGGGCAAAATAAATCATAATGCTGACAAATGTACATTTCTTTCCAATCTACGAGCATATAATGTCTTTGTGTGGTTTCTTGTCACAGGGCACCCTGTCAGATACAATTACGTAGAGCAAACCTTCCCCTTAGAAATAAACAATACACAATAGAGGTAGCAATACTCTTGGGATTAAATTGTTGCCCTTAAGGCTGCATTCAAGGTTGTTTACTTTGCAATGTAGCGAGTGTGTGTACAGTTTGTTACAATAATATGTCTCAGAATCTGGCAATTTCACTGCCCTTGGATATAACACATGCCCTGACCAGCCACAAGCCAGCATGTCTGTGTTTCATGCTCAATATTGGAAGCCATATAAGTAGATTGCCTACAGCAAGAACACAGAAAATTCCTTTACAGCGCATTTCAGTTTTGATTACAAAACTCCCCATGGTGGTATCTTGCAGGTCTGTCATGGACTCTTCACTGTAGATTCTTTAATACAGGTCTTAATAAAACATGACAAGATCAGACTCGCCAGTGGTCTCAAAACATAAACAATTACTATGAAAGCAGCACCAAGGCTTCCAGATGTCATCTTATTCCCAAGCAGGTTTCCAAGGAACTCGATCCAACAACACAAGGCAGAGAAGAGAGAGAGAAAAAAAGTGTTTTAGTCTGTGGCATTTCTGCCAAGCAAAAGATAAAATCAGTACATTGTTTGATGGAGAGGTATGCATGGCTTCTCTGGAACAGAAAAATGGATAGCCCAACAAAACTGTTGCTAAAATAAAAACCTGCTGCTCATATACAACCGTCACTCAAGAACAAAAAGAACAAGAATATTTGGTAACCATGAAAACAGGTAGCTTGATTCCGAGTTAGCACTGCGACATGATGTTCTCCTTACACTGAATGATGGGAGAGGATACCTTAAAACATGCTGGGGTTTGAGGTTAGATTCCTGTCATGACATACAACATTTTACACTCACATCATTAAACCTCTTTCATCACTGACAGGCAATGGCAGTTTTACAATACTGCTGCTGTTATGTGTTATTCTAGGTGGCAGTCATGACTAGCATTTAAGTTTATTGTTTTTTCTTGCAATGGTCTTCTATTGTATTACCCAGAAATACTTGTTTAAATGTCACTCTGAATCTCTATATTGCCTGCTATTACTCAACATGTCTCCATGAGGTTGAATGATTATGGATAGTTTTACAATAGGTAATACTAAGCCAAGCAATATGTCACATAATACACAAAACACCAATGTGCGCCAAGCAAAAAAAAACATGTTATTGTCCACCCGTGGTCAGAACGTCGGCTTCCCACGAAACAAGGCTCCAGGGGCCTAATGTTGCTGGATTTGTGGCCAGGGCCACACTACAGTTTAGCCATCACATGTGTCATAGATCTGCCTGGTCCCCCGATGGTGGAACAGTGTGTCCAGAGCTGGACCGAAAAGGGAAAGCTTCCTGAGGTCAGGGGAGTATAATGCACTAGCTGGCTCTCAAATAAAACTGGTTTGTTTTTCTTAAGAGGAGGTTGAGGTTTTTGGGTTTCAGTCCATCACCCCCACACCACACCACCTCCACTTCTCTCCATTTGTTACAATGGGAGCCTTATGGTGTGTGCATTTTGACCTTTTTGATTTAAACACAAGGTGGTGATTGGCAGGAAACTTGTTTCATCATGACTGGAGCTCTGGTTTGGCCCACCTAAATGTCAGCTGTGTATAAATTTGGTGAAGAGGAACTGTATATATAGTGCCATTGTTGAAAAGGTTTGACATTAACAGTATTACACCAAATGAACAGCATATTGTTCATCAGACTGTTACAAAATATCATTTGCAAGGACAGCCAATTTATGGATGCCAATGTTTATTTGTAGGCTCATACATACTGGACAAAAATAAATCTAAGAAAAGTCGTGTTCAATCTTCATAAACGGTTATAAGTGCATTTGTTTTATTTTTCTAGGCTATATTAAAGTCAGTGGCTGCCAAAGGAAGAAATTGCGGGGAAGTTGTAAGTTGCTCTCATGTCACACTGAGAAATTACACTTAAGTGTAAATGTACTCTGTTAACCTGGAGATAGCAAAGATCCAAAATAGTTGAAGCTCATTGGGTGTAATGGTCAGCAATGGTCAGTAATGGCCAGTGGTTTGGCGAGATCTGCTCCTCGTTACAAAGCTCTTCCTGTCCACACACATACTGTATAATAAAGACTTCCTCAACAGATTGGAAACCACTCTGCTCTCACCAGCACTCTTTCACTCTCAAACCCCCCTCTCTCATTCTTACTCTTTCATTCTTCCTTTATTTCAGTCTTTCCCATTCTCTTTCTCTATCGCTCTTTCCTTCTATGGACTGACCTTCCCAGGCTGGCCTGGGTCTTTATATTTCAGGCTTTGAGGCTACATCTGAAACAAAAGCAAAATTATGGGTCTGGTTTGGCTTGAGGAGAGCGCAGTGACCCCGGCATGTGGTTTTCTTAGGCCAGACCAGAGAGAGGTGAGGTGGGGAGAAGAATTTGTGTGAATCTAGCTGTGTATTTGAAGAAAACCCTAACCACAGCTAATTTGAATGTGTCATTAGCAGGAGGGGGGTGACCTAAACTTGGGCTGGCCAGTGATGGAGTAAAATCCACATACTACCAAAGACACCACTTGTTTTTTTTTTTTTTTTTTTTTTGTTGAGAGATTTTGGGGGAACATAGGGGCCATAGCCTCTAAAATAAGCGTGCTATTTATCACCCCATAAATCTTCTCACCTCCTCATCATTTGTCCAAGTCATAAAGCTGTTGTTTCGTGACGCTTCTATGACTTCTGGCACTTGTTGCTTTGGGTCAGTACCATGAAGTGCAAAAGTGATGGTGTTATCCAAATCTTTATGGGAATTATTGTCACAAAGTCACAATTACAATATCGTGCCCTTATTGAATCAAAAAATAAATCAAAGTTCATGGCAAGATATCGAATTGTTGGTATACATGAAACAGAGGTGTAGCAGATATAAATGGAGAATGGTGTGTTTTGAGACCTTACGCACAGGGATCACCCTAAAGTAAAACAATCAGTGAAGAAAGTTCACAGTTTCTTCCTGTGTCTCTGAGAGTTTCCTACAGTGGGCCTGCATCGTACTGTGTGGTCTTGAACCCTATTTAGACCTAGTGGGTGACCACTGTACAATTAGGTATGCCATGTTTCACAGCAGCAGCAGAAAGTGGAATTCCTGTCAATGGAGCAGACCTTCTCATGTTTACTGCTCACATATTCTTTCTACCATTCATGGCACTGCACCCAACCTGGCTTATGGTTGATTGTATCATACAGTATGAATAACATAATTATAAAACCCCATAAGACACTCATGTTTATCTAACTGCAGATCCTCCAAAGGAAGGACTTACTATATGCAAGGATGAAAGTTGATGCCCCAGATGGCAATTTCAGAACTAGAGAGATATACTGTATGTTTCTTGGCTTGAAGGTGTTTGACACAGCTAATTCAAGGATGAGGGAGGTAGAAATACATCTCACAGGTTTTCCTGACATAACAGTCATGTAAATTGTATAAATATATTGTACAGAAACAACACATTAAATTATGCTATTTACATCAAAACATTTGGTGTCATCATCCTTCTTCCTAAGTGTAGATGTCAAGAAACAGCTACATTAATGGCAGGGATCTTGTTGAAAGTTAACTTAAAATGAGTAATTATATGTTTTGCCCAAAGAGAAAACAAAACAGTGATATATTAAACCATATATCACTATATCAGGGAGGATTTCATTAGGCCTTTGAGAAGACAGTGTCAGCACCATAACAGTCCTGAAGTATTCTGGTTTGCACTTTTGTGGAGGAATCAATTGGCAAGTATTCAGTGTGTTTATATATTTCAGCCAGTGACAGCTGATAGATGACAGCTAAGGATATCAAAGACAGACTAGACAATCTTGTTTTTAACGGGCGGGTGTGCAATTTTGGAAAAGAAAACGAACAACAATAGAGAGAAAAATTACATTATGGTTTTAATCCCTCGATTCAAATGGTGCCATGCTTCATTCGTAATGGTGAAAAGAATACTTGAAGCATCAAAGTGTAGAGGGAGGTCTTACGCCCATGACTGTCTTGAGAGAACGCAGCAAAAAGTCGCAGTTCTGGAATCATATGTTAAAATCATTACAGAGCACGACCCCTTACTACTGCAACCATGCCCTAACGAGAAATCTATCCACGCTGCTGCACGCAGAGTGCTGTCGGTAGGAGGTTTGGTGACAGACCTGTGCGTGAACTACTATATACCTTGAGATTAAGCTATAGAGGCCTCCATGGCTGCTTAGCAAAGGTCGGCGAAACACGATGGCTCCTCAGAATCCACAATGCGCTCAAACTGGGCCTTCTTGCTCTCCTCTTCAATTACCATATACCACACACGCAGTCCATTTCAAAACACAGCCGGCATCCATAAATTGCAGAAACCATCAACTGATTGGCAATAAGCTCTTTTTAAAATAAAGAGCTCTCTTAAATCTATCTACTTTTGCTCAAGTGGTCACTCAAGAATGGGAACCTTGACAGTCTGATGAGATCACAATATGATATTACAGCTGATTCCTCTTTTGAGACGTGCACACTTTAGTCCTTGACCCAGCATCAGCCAGAAATTTCAATGTCAAATTGGTTCTCATAAGTTTAAAACTTACTCTCAGCCTTTCCTCAGAACAAATGGATGCCTTCCAGGCAGGTCCATCTGTTGAACAATACTGATCCAAAGGGTGACTGGTGGTCACTGTCGGTACCACCCTCTTCCCACACTTGATGTCTAGGCAAGTGGGCACTGGCCAGAACGTGCTCTGGGCAAGAGGCTGTGTGTGTGGTCCATGGAGCTCCCACGACAGTCCGGTCTTGTCCAAAAGAAAGCCAATGCCAAATCCACAATGTACGTAAAAACGTAATAACATTTCCTCGAATTCGGAAAATCATATTTTGAAGGATATACAAAAGGACATCTACTCTCCTAGAATATACTGTAAATATTTTCATTGGTTTGTACATGTGTCAGTGTCCCTGTCAAAGTATTGTTTCTCTTGCTCTATAAAGGACACTTTTTGTGCCACCCAAATGCAATAACAAACTATTTTAACAATTTGGAAAACATTTGTGTCTTCAGTCATAATAGAACTTACTCACAAAGAAAATACTTCTATATAAATTATTACATTTTTATGATTATTAACTGAGTAACCGTGATGATAAGGCAGAACAATAGAGCAGACTATTATGATGACATATTCTGGGCTGAAAAAATGGTCCCTGTAGTCATGTCTCAGAGGAGATGGCAAAGGCAGCTTCTTCATCTTGTGCGTTCCCCGGCACACAGCGGGTCTGCTCTTAATTGTGGCAGGGAGAACATCAGCAAGACTCATTTGATTCTTCATTTCATCCCACAGACACACCAGAAAACAGCTAGTAGTTTCTGCAAGCTACATTTTCCACGGGAGACAGCCACAAGCCCAAAAAAGCAAAGCGCAATGTCATCACCCAGGAATCCAAGAAATACCAGAAAGTCTGAGTTTTATTACAAAAATCATCTGTGAGCACAAACAAATGTGGAGCACAAACATGCCTTTTAATTGAGAAGGCAGATGGTCCCATCGCGGCCGGGACAGCAGTGAGAAGGGACTGTGGAAAACAAAGCATCCGCGGCGACCACGACCCTCCATTTGTGCCGCTTCAACTGGGAGACAGGGTCTGGGGTTGGAACCCACAAGACTCAAACAGAAATCATCATTGTTGCCTCAGTGAGACACACAGACAGACCAATTCACAGGAACAAGTTGTATTGGGTTTCCGGGGGGAATGTTGTTTATCCACTTCATCATCGTGTTGTGTTTGTCTTCTGCTGTTTCTTTGATAGCTTTGGGAAGGAAGCCACTTCCACCCTGACCTAAAAATCCCGAATGCAAAGAGATATTAAAACACAACATTCACACTGATATAAACACAGCAAAGACTCTGGAAGCGATCTACACGGTAATCAGCATGTACAAGCTCATTTCTTGGTAGTCGCTGTAATTTGAGAAATTGACAGAGTTGAAATGTTGTAAGTGATTTGAATAACACTTGAAAATGTTTTCTGTTGGCTGGAATTATAGTGAAGCACTACGAGGAACTGAATCTTCCCAAAAGTTGCCTTCCCTCCCAGACTGGTCATAGTAACTGGATCCTCTGTTTAATAGTTTGCTGTAGCAGGGGACTGACTGAGTGGTTTTCATTCCGCTGGGCTGTAACCGATTGTCCCAGTGACCACAACAAAGGATAAAAAAAGGAAGGAGGGTGAAGGGATAGAGAATAACTCAGGGCTCAGTATGGATCGAGAACCCTGAGATCAATGACTCAATGGCTTCCAGAGTCTCCTTGGGCTTAACTACATTTTAACCCTAACCTTATCTGGAGCATCTGCTTCATCCTTACCACACAACAAGTCAGGGCTGATACATAGTTTGTGTAACATCATTGTACACACAGGATATGACAACCAGTCTGGTTTCTCTGAACTTTACACTAATAGGTCGGAATCATGAAGGCTTGATCTATTTAATTCATCCGGACATGAGAGTAAACAGAAAAAGACATCACCAGCCGATGTAGGCCACATGTCCTGTTAAGTAGGCATTTTCTGAAGTAGATGTGTAGTCACAAGGCTAACTGCTTTGTCAACAGATGTATGGTGTACGTGCTTAGTGTCGATGTATTGAAGTGGCATTACCTTCAGAGAGACCTCTTATAGCATCCATACTGTAGCGGGTAACCATTAACCAAACCCACTTTGTGTGTGTGACCTAGTGCTAATACAAGAAAGATCTTGATGGATTTCCCCAACCCTCTGAAGTTACAAAGGCAGAAAACACCCTATTGAAAAACAAAATGTGACATATTAATTATCATTGGCAATTGTAAGCCGCATTTAGTCACACAGAAAAGCTCCATGCCAGTTTGCCAGATTCAAAGGCCTTCCACTCATTAATATCACAGATGACCTTTGTCTCATTACGGTTCCTGGAAACCTAAATCACTCTGTAGTCATGGAGGGAGTAAAGCGGAGCACTGAGCAGGCAGAGATACAGTGACAGTGAGTTAATGGGAAAGCAGGCAAACGCATTGCGACTGTCACCAAATTAAAAATGTGCCTTTTGACGCCTTAAGTCCTTTTCCCCATGATGATGCCTCTGAACAATTGGATAATTAATTCTCTGAAGCTCTTTTCTTAAAATTTGAGTGTATGCAGAGACAGTGGTTTAGGAACAATGACATACAGATGTGCTCTGGAAGATCGAGCTTACAAATCCATAAATAGTATTTCTATCAAAAAGACTTTTTTTTTTTTTTCTCATTGAGCTCAGGCAAAAACAATAATAGATTTTATATTGTCTCATAGCAGCTAATTTATTCTTCACTTCCCTTGGTAGACTAGGATTGGTTCAGACTAAGTATGTTAGCAGGCTCCTTTTTGCCTTATTCAAATCTGCTTCACACATTTCTGTTAGGATTGTTGCAAACCCAAAGCCAGACATTTTTGTTAGATTTTCTACGTAAGGTTACCCAATGGAACCTGCTTACAGGATCTCGGCAGTTCAAGCAGCTTTGTTCATTACACATACTGTTGAGTGATTTCCCGATGAATTACTGGGTGTGATTATGACCACTGAAAGTGATGATCATGGTGTCAAACCTGAAGGGCAAGTGCAAAGTAAGTTCCTGATGATTACATACTTGACACCTCATATGAAAACATACGGTACGTAATGGTTTCCCTTGTAACAAACATGCCAAAATCCATCAAATCAAAGACATCCGAGACGGTGTGAGGTGTCCACTGAGATGTGACAGTTGGGTGTGTGTACTAAGCCACAGACAAAACATCACTTTGGCAGACACAGCAAACTCCCAGCTCATTTTCACATACAATGAAAGCTCAAGTATTTGAGGTCTGAAGGCCAATTGTGTCAGCGAAGCCTTTGGCAGAGGTGCTTTCAAATCATGTTGATTGTCAGGGTATATAGCTGAACTCCTCAAGGGCCAAGCCTCACCACTGGGGCAGCTTTTCAACGTGCAGACAGCTATTTTATGACATAGGTTTGATATGGGACAAGAAGAATCCCCTTATAATCCTTGGATTTGTGCTGAAACTTGTGTGGCAAACTGGAAAACGGCCTTATCATGGCAATAAAATGCACTGTGACTTCTCGAAAATATTACAGCTTGTCTCAGACAATCTCTGGTCAGATTTTTCTTTTTCAAGGAACAGTCCGCCCACTCCTTTTTGAAGTGCTATTTCCCATTATTGGATATTTAAATCTCACAGTTAGTGTGTCATGGAATACGGATGGTTTCCTCAATAAACAATGTTGCGTTTTATTTTTATAAAGAACACATTTGTTTTAAATGTCACAACAGGCAATAAAAGTTGACTAAATACAGTGTGTAATGCAAATAAATGCCATGTTAAAAATCACCCATTTCATCTCAGAAAAGATGACTTTACAGTCTAAGGTCACTGGCTATTTTAGGTGCCCATCACACCACGGGTTATATGTGGTTGGATTTGTTTCCCTTCCCTTTGCTATGATATGTATCCACTTAAGCACTGTGGACGTCACAGCGTGTTCAGAGCTGCTTGTAACAACAAAGAGACTGCACTCTGAATTTTCATGAGTGCAGCCTCGGTCTATATTCCCAAATGTGATTGATCCACTGTGTACTCTGGCAACGGGTCGAGTTCAGTAGTGGTTGTAAATGGTTACGTTTAAAATCTGTAAGTTATGGAGGGGCACACTTGTGTGCTTTGTGTTTTTCTTCGGGTCAAGGTGGAGCCCCCGTATAATTGGTGTACTGTCTATCACCCTAAACCTCAAAAGATTTAATTGATTTAGGGGGAAGCAATAATAGGAGCCCTATATCACAAAGACTGTATAGAACTTGTCATGAAAATGTGGAGCCAATCATTTAGGATGCTATTTTTGGTTGAAGATCCAAATAGATGTTTCTGTTCATTGGCATCAGACTCCCACATTGTTATTTGTGCAATCCAACACTTACATCAGAATCTTATAGGAGGTTTAATGTTGTACTATGTAGGTCCCATGGGAATATATGTAAAAATGATGGCCATACATTTCAGTAAGTTCACATTGAACTGCAAAGAAGTCTCTCCTACCGGATAGAAGTCTAGAAAGATTCATGAGGGGATTTTTTTTTACTGAAAATTAAAAAAACATTGGTCTTAGTTTGGCTGTTTCTGTCATTGTAATGTAAGGTGGTGACAGTTGTCTAGGGAAATAAATTGTTAAAACTCTCTGGCTGTGCAGTGTTGCGTTGTATGTGTCTGCCATCTATTGGACTTGCACGAAATACCACTTTGCAGATTTCTTTAAAAGCACACTGAGTGCTTATCTGCCGAGACAGTAATTTGTTTGTGGTTTATTCAGATTTATAGTACGAGATAACACGTGAGCCAAGTTTTCAATAAATGGGCATTTAGACCCCCTTTCCACATTTAAAAGCTATAAATGAACCCATTGTCATATTTACTGCAAAGATGAGAATATCAGGGAGACGGGAGCAAAACCACAGCAAGTTGGTAGTGCCCATCTAAAAGAAACATTTTTTGTGTTTATGGTAATGAGGAACAGTGGTTTGTAAAATAGAGGAAAAAAATAAATACCCCCAAATTTATTAAAAGAACTCACTTATATCCTATAACATGTGTTGCGGTGGGAGCCGGGGTAGGACGCCAGGAAAAAGAGGGAGTGGGTGAGTGCAGGAGTCGGCCGAGCACGTGCCTCCTGAGGTCCTCTGGTCTCTGTCTGGATCAGTCCGTCTCACCAACCCCTGGGCTAGACTCCCATCAGCCCCATACCCTGTCTACTCTGGGCCAGACACCACCATGACCACTTGTATTGAGAGGCCTGACCACCATTGTGCCACAGTAGAGTACACAAACAAACAGTGCAGACACACACAGGTCTGCTCCCTGCCATTACGTCGACTCATCAAGCCCACTCGGTTTAGTCATACCATAGGCTTCCAGTGCGAGCAGCTCCCTCTTGGCTTTGGATGGAGAATCTGGCAGAAGATATTTGCTCATTTGTCCCCACACATGTATGTGGTTTGGTAATGCTGCTAGGGACTGCTGCCCCAGCCTTTCTTACTGTCCAGATTCAAAGCCAGCCAGGCTTTTCCTGGGTAATGTCCTCCCACACAGTCTGGCTATATGGCTTTTTGTTGCTCATATTCAGCTGTTTACGTCTTTACAATGTGTTTTCTGTGGATTTTGGTATGCAGTGTGGACGAGTCAAATATGTAGGCATTGTTTCATCTTGCTGCTTAAAGCGTTTCTCCAACTACAGTGTGCGACTGAAATGGACTCGTCTGACTCTCTGATAACATAACAACAGATTTGTGTGAAGAGTATAGACAAGAGAAGGTGTGCACGGCTTAATTAAGAGGCCAGGTTACATCAATAATATGAGAATGTGTTTCTAGCTATCATTGTTCTTTTAGGCCTAAAGCAGACGTGTTGACTTGCCTGTGAAGGTGCTGTTATTACAATAAAACTAAAAACACTAATTAAAGCCAGAATTAAATTAGCTGTTGTTCTGTCTGTGCACAAAGCCATGCTCTGTGTGAATTTTGTAGCTCTTCTTGTTATGTTAAAGTAATCCTTGAAATTTGGAGCAGACAGGCAGACGGGGGGGTCAAAACACCAACCTGATTATTCTGGCAAGTTGTGACTCTAAAAGGTTGAGAACCCCTGGCACTGAGTTAGGAAATTGCATTAGAAGCATTAGAAAACATGTACCATATCAAACACTGGCTGAAAGCGTGTGTGTGTTTTAGGATTCTGGAGTTAACACACACACACATACACAGCATTTCTTTCCTCTTTTCATGTGGACCACAAGGCTGACCTTCTGGCCTCCATTTCCTCTGAAGAGGATATCCCCCCTTCAGTAGAGCCTAAAAATCCATCACGGCTGATGACTTGGGATTCTGATGTATGCGCCTCCTCCTCCATTGTCTTTGAAGCATTGGGAGGCTTTGGCTGGGCCCCGCCACAGTGATGATTACAGTCTCACAGTCCGGTCGTTACTGACATACTCAGCTCACTTTCTGTCAGACGTCGCCCCCGCTGCCCCCCTCATGTTTGATGGAGAGAGGAGTTCTGGTTCACTGATAAATGTAATTAGGAATGTGGTTGCTTGTACGCACGCCCATGGTCTCTAACTACTGCTACCACCTTGTTCGTTCCACCAAAGGCTTACCTCCCTCTGCTCCCGGAATGACAAAAAGACCATGATGAAACCCACAGTCATCGTGTTTACGTGCATACACAGAGTGTCTTGAGTAGAAGCTTATGTACATCCTAACTCAGCTGAGGGCATTCTGAGGACAAGCTGTCAATATACGTCTTTACTGCCCCCTCAACAGATATCATTGGGTGCAAAATAAACAGAAAGTTCTAAATGTCACCATGGAAACTGGACTTTCCACAGACCGCCATGAATGAAGGTAAACTGGCTAAGATAGCTCTATTTGCATGTCAGTGTTTGTCAGCTAATATTGACATGTCTGAATTATCATCATGATGTTTCCTGTCATTGGGTTATGACTTCATACAGGGTATTGTACAAGTCATGATGTTTTCATGGCCAGGGTACACCATGTTATAAAATTATACTGAACTCCTAGTGTGATGAAAACACATTTCACATATGTTTACATTTTAAAGGGTGTTTACATTTTAGTGTTTTATTTAGCATATTGGCAAAATAAAAGATACAGTTCACTTGTTCACTATTCCCCATACAACAGTGGTTTAGTTCTCTGTAATGAATATTAATGAATTACTCTGTAATACACTTGTATATATTTTTTTTTCATGTTTATTGCTTGTTTTGCACCGGGGATATGAGGGAAACGGAATTTCAATTCTCTGTATGTCCTGTACATATGTTTATTGTTGACAATAAAGTTGACTTGACTTAACTAATGAGCAGTAAATCGACACGATGTGAATCTTTATCATCGAGGCACTATAGTTTGATTGTTAGCAGCAGTAGTAGTAGTAGTTTTAGCTGCACTAGTTAAAAAGAGCTTATTTTATCTGCATATTTCTTTTCCAATGGCTTGTAAAACATACACATACAGATATTTTTGTATTTTTATTAACTCCCCTAACCCATAAATTTAAATTATGTAAGAAATTCAAACACTAGTCTTTAAATGTTACTGGGAGGAAAAACAAAAAACCAATACTGTAACTAAAATAGTGTTTATTCCATAGAAAAAATACCTCATCCAATGTATACAGTAAGAAAGAGAAAGTGAATGTTACAAAACAAAGGCTTATAATGTCATGAAAAGAATATTGTTGAATCATCATATCCTTTAATGACCTTTCTAAATGCATGCACTTTCAATTAAAAAAAATAAAAACGTTCTGGATGTCTCATTTCTTCAAGATATTTTTATAACATAAAGTTTTCCCATATTAAGCTCTGTTATGCCAGATGCACACAAGTGCACTTCAGGCTGAGCCTGTCATCAAAACAAAGTGTAACGTTCGCATCGGAAGCAGCTCGCAGCCTTTCATCTCAGAAACTGTCGAAAGTAATCAAACACAACGTTAAAACCTCCACACTGATCTATGCATTGATATAACGAAACCAATGTGTACAGTGTTGACACAGGATGTTATAATACATGTGATAAAAATTTGGCATCCGTCTCTCAGAACCAGAACTCGGAGACATAGACGTGAACATTGACGATGTTCTGGCCGGAGTCGCCCTGATTTGACAGGTTGCGCATGGACAGTTTCAGTACTGTAGACAACGGCCCAATCAGAGGCTTGACTTGGCGAACGACACCTGAAAGAGACAAAGAAGAACAACATCAGTGACAGTGGTACTAAGCAAAACAATTTGGTCATTGGGTGCATTTAGTACAGGGGACTAAAGCAGCAAAATCACAGCAGCCAGTGAAAGGTTGGAATGAAAACCCTTAGCAGAAGCAGGAAATCTTGGTTGGTTTCTCTAAAAAAATCTAAATTTGTCAGTTTGACAGCAGCAAGTTAAGGTAAGATTGTATTTGTGCTTGTACATTTTGATCTGATTTTGAATGTTTGTATCGCTATTTGGTTTAAAGAGTCACCTACAACATGTTTTCTCACTTACCTCTTGTGTTATCTATGCATGACTGATTTTGGTGCTGAGGGTTTGAGTCCGAAATTTTACTGCCATCTCAGGACAATTGATACCAATGGAATTTTGTTTATGGTGCTCACTTTACTGAAAAATTTGCATTTGTCTTTCAACAGCAAAGTGTCTTTTTAAAAAACAATGTCCCGGTCACATGCTGTCTAAATCAGACGTGTTTTTAAATGTGTCTTTCTGTTGTCCGTCTCGCAAACATCTGTCAATTTTAAACATCCACTCCGGTTTTATTCAGTACAGCTGTCTACATCAGTTGCATAACACAGTGTGCTTATGGACCCAAGGCATATTTTGTACATGGCACTACTGCATGCGGTCAAACACATCCGGAGCAGAAACTGACAGAGGGCTGAAGCTGCCACGAGGCTGATGTGCTTATTTCGCTATCTGGTGAAGACAGGATCTTGCAAGATAACCCACATTGACATACAGCAGTATCATTTTCATAGAGAACATTTCTTTGGTAGAAAATATGATGACCATTAATCGATCTCTTCCACTAATGGCGGATTGGCAAATGATTATAAACTTTCCCTACAAGGGGCCTGGGGTTTTAAAGGGCCTAATACCTGGCATACCTTTCAATTGCCAGCATAATTTCTTATAAACATTCCCGTCTTCAGGTGTGCCATGGTGTCAGCTGCTATATTTGGATAAATATTCAAATGAAGTGTGTTTACAAGCTAAACAAAGTCCAGTGATGTCAAGACTTTGACTCCCTCCCACCTCCTTCCACCCTCTCTCAATGGCCAAGAAACACCCTCTATCATGGTAAAACAGATGGGAGAACAAACATACTGCAACAGAGCATTACTGAATGCCCATGGAATTCATTTGGTGCTCTTTTTAAGTGAACATGCGATTACAGGGGGGAAAAAATGGCAGTGTTTATACAGGCTGTCAGCAGGCCTTTTCTCTGCAGAGGGCTGGTGACATTTCAGCTCTGGCCTGTTTGAACAGCCTTCGCCAGAGTGCAGTCAGGCAGCACAATCACCACACTGTCCTCCGATCACACCTTCAGCCTTCCTCGTTCTTTTTCTCTTGCGCTCCTCTTTTGTTTCTCTTGCTCATAACTGAGTCAGTAAAGTCTTCAGGCTTTTCCGTATGATGACTCAAGAGTTTAACTCAACATGGATCAAAATGACGACAGATCACTGCCTCCACTGGTCTGAATTACGAGGCTCATTTCTGTGGTACTTGTAATAAAGCAGTAAAACCCATTTGGTCGTTGTTCACCACAGGACAAATGATGATCCATTATGCGCCATCCGCTGCGTCCTCTGGGACACTGGCATTGTATGATGGCAGATCCCCCCCACCCACTCATTCTCCTCCTTCTCTTCCTCCCCTCTCTTCCCTTCCTGAGGGGGCCTGGTGTTTGTGGCACCATCACTATGGCCCGCAAGGGTAAATGAGTCCCATGTGTTTGATGGAGGGGAGCAGTCGCAGTCACGCGATACAGCCATGGAGGCATTCCTCCAGGAATCCATCTTTAACTCTGGGAGGGGCAAGCAATAGGAGCTTGAACTGCTGTCTCCCTCTCTCTGTCACTTTCTTCTGCTCTCTCGTCCCTCTCCGAGTCGGATCTGTGGGCACACAACAGATTCCAGCAGATTCCAGCGATAAGCACTTGGAAGAGTGTGGAATGGGGCCCACTTCTACCAGGGTTGCCCCTTTGTTTTGGTGTTTTGGGACTCTGTTGCGTAGTGACACTAGATGGAGGGGAGCGGGACTGAGATTTTATTGTTTCCAAAGCGTCAGCGCCATCAGAAAGAGCTAACCTTTGCTTAAACCTAATAACAGCCGCAAAATTTAGAGAATAACTGACATGGAAAAAGAGATTGAACTTTGGGTCTGAAAATTCTTTAAAGACATAAGCCAATTGAGATGGCACGCAACTCTGACTTGACCGACGCAAACTTAAAACGAGTTCAGAAGGTTCATGATTCGTCCGTGTACTCAAATCAAACAAAACCAGTTCAAAAGCTTCAGTGCTGAGTTGAGCAAGTACACAATGAAGATGAGTAAGATATGATTATGAGCACAATATGGACCACCGCAAAGACAGATGGCTTTGAGTCCACATTAAGGCTTTTTTTAATTGCTGTAAGTGCGGCCTGTATCTAACGAGGACTGAACACTCCATAATGAGGGTCAACTGAGGGTAAGTTTTCCACTGAAAATCCTTAAGATTGTTTCTATGAGAAGAAGCTAAACAATCTTACCGCATAAATAAATAACGAAAAAACACAGACACACATTGCGTTTAAACTGAAAATTTAAGGACATCTAAATAGTGCAATATGTGGAATGTGTCTGAGGCTCATTAATGTTTAGTAAATTTATTTGTGGTCTAATTAGCACATGCAGAGGGCACAACTGTGCTCGGAACAGAAATTCTGTTATAGTGTCTGTTTTGGATGGTCCACATTAACCAATTTTCTACTCCGAGCTCACTGTTAAAGATGTGAAACTTAACAAAGCACAGCTCAGATTTCCTCACTTCAAACTCTGTTGGGTGTGATCACAAACAAGGAGTGTATTTTAACCTGTAAGATGTATCACAGTTACTGTAGAGATTTGTGGCATTGTAAGAAACACCTCAAATGTCAAAACATGTTCAACTTCAACTTCTACCTTTGTTTAACTTATTTTTCACGCAGCCTTGAGGGCGAGAAAAGGGTAATTATGTTATTACAATGTGGGCTCGTGTACCCAATGCCGCACAAAGGAGCTTGATACTGAAGTCAGTGTACGTGACCATGATGACTCTGTGTTTCCGTAGGCTTCCCATCAAAAGCGCAGTGGTATCCTCAATGAGAGGAAAGCATCAGCTAACAGCTGGGCCTCAACATACTCACAGCGAACCTGAGGTGAAACCACAACCGCATACTCATCTTTAACATTTTATCCAGGCTGCAAGGCAAAAAGCCAACAGCCACAAAACAGGTTGACTTTGATTGGCTACCATACCACCTGAGATTCATATAAATAAACATGGGGATGTTTTCAAAAACCCTATAGCTGACAATTTGCCCTGTAGATCGGTTGTAAGGTCATGTCATCTGAAGCCTGAAGTTCCCCAGCAGGAGAGGTTTGCTAGAAAGGTTTGTGGTATCTTTCCATCTCACTGAGGTATCTGCCACAGGGTGCAAAGGTGACTGTGCTGGCTTGAACAGCCACCATCAAACAAACAGCTGTGCAATCTGTCCGTTCTCCAAAACATTCCGCCACGCCATAAAGTAGCCCCTTAAGTAGAAAATAGCCTTAAATAAATGCATGCTAGTAGCAGAGACACTGCCACAAAACAAAGTGAAGCAAATGCCAGGAGGCATTTGTCATCCTTCATGGCCACGACGGCTGCAATATTGAAGGGTTACATGTAAACAGTACAATTTCGGGGTTTTCTGGTTTCTACAACTCAGCGAGGAAGTGTATGACAAAATCCAAAATGAACGGGTTTAACACCAGAGACAAATGAAAAATATGCATTGGCCTCACCACAGTATTGTATAATGACACACTGGTTGTGGTGCTATGCATGCTCACTACAGTGAAACCATTGGAAAATATCCAGGTGGTGTACAAAGTTCCAGTAGGAAGAAGAGGGTACTGGAGGGCATTCTTCAACATCATTATGGCTCTAACTGTGATATGTTTTATATCTATATCACTGATGTGCAGCTGAGCACTGTTGGCATGAACATAAAGACGGCAAAGAGTGGTTTCCTATTCAATTATTCTTTTTTTACTGCCTGAGAAACTTTTTCTCCAAAAAGCCCATAAAAGCTCTGAGACATGCCAAAGAAATTGCTAACTAGCTCCCTTGTTACCCCATTAGCAACGTGACCAATTTCAGTTTTGATAAACCGTCAGTGTGGCTGAAATATAATCCATTCAAACTGCCAACATAACCCACTGTACGAAGAGCGCGCAGGCCCCTCGGGGTCTGGATCTTGTGTTTACAGCTTGGTCACTGGTCACTGCTGGTACAAGGATGACCAGCCAGGTCAGGCTGTCCAAACACAACTGTGACCACTCCAAAGAGGGTGTAGGAACACTGCCCACCCCTGCTCTGAAAGGCCAACATGTGTGGCTTGATATTTTAAGGTCAATTAACAGCGAGTCATAGTTACAGATCTCTCAAATGGCCCATGGGTCATTGTTGGACAGTGTCACTCACTGGGTGGTGACATCATTGAAAAGTAGCCGTAGGGAATCGGTTTGTTCTTTTCTTGGATTTTCTGTTTTAGCAGTTGTGGGCCAGAGCAGCTGAGATGACATAACATGCACCATTATCTTTACCACAACCTTTGCACTATACTACAAATGACCTTTCAAGCTCAGGCCCATAACTAAGAAGCAGAAAATAGACTTGACAATGTAGACTAAATGGAAAGGATGTGAGGTAAAAACCTGCTTTGTATATTTATATTTTTTTATTTATATTCTCCATCTACATTATAAATGGAGGTATACAACATCTTGATAAGCTGTTTAAGTACTTTGCTATCTATTTTGGCATGTTGCTACATGAGCATTAATTTTGTGAACGGAGCTCTGAGAACTTAACCAAACAAAGTTACATTTTGTTAAAATCACAGCGCCAGACAGCAAAGAGTTACGATGAGCATAAATTAAATAGATCACCGAACCAAGGGAGATAAGTGTAACTGATGAATTACTGAGACAGTTTTATTGCAAGTAATATGCACTATGTGTACATACCAGTGTGTTTTTGACTGTGTCCATGGTGTGTCTCTGCAAGCGTGACGTGTATCTGCACCACTATCTCTACATCTGTATATTGATGGTGGAGGACCACCCGAGGGGAGCATTGTGTGTGTGTTTGACTATGGGGTTGTTGGGTGGAGAAGACCCTGTTTTGATTAGCTGTACTGTACAAATCTCTTTTGGGGCAGACGAGGATTCCTCATGGGCTTGGCGCACTCTGTTGGACCAACCGCTGCCACCGTCATGAGTCATGACGTGACAATGACAGCCACTCAAAGCTTAGGGAGCTAGTTGGCTGCTTATCTTCACTGCTGTCTTCGACTCCCCACCAGCACAGACGCAAGCCTGAGCCTCAAGCCACAGCCACTGGCTCTGAAGTAGTCATGTCTCACACATTGAGCTCACATTCCACCAGACACTGTCGACGGCTGCACCGACAACCTGCGCAGAGACAAACTGTCCGCTTCCTCTTCCATTCATCTTATTGGCTGCCTCGCTTGCTGCCAGCCATGTGCCAGTGGCAATGTAAAAAGGTATTTATTCTCCACAGAGGATATAAACCACAAGGGCATATTTCCACCTGCATTTCAAAAATGAGTGGAATTTAGCTGCAGCGTCTTAGGCCAACAGTTCCTCCAGAGGAAGATTCATGAAGAGAAGATACTGTATTATCTGTTGCTCTCCAGATAAACACAAAAATTAGATTAAAAAAAAAAAATAAAATCTGTTTTTTTCTTTTGCTAAAGAGAAGTAGACAGCAGTGATTAGACTGAAATCCTTCCATGACAAATAATTACTCATGAAGAGGAGTCGTTTGGACGCATTCAAGTGATGACTAAACATGAGCTGTATGATTGATTCCACAGTTGGCTACTGATTGTATTGCATTTGTACTGGTTCGCACGCATTGATACCGGTCAGCCAGCTAGATGAGTCAACTAAAATCACAAGTCACACTGTATAAATATTGTCTAGATGCATAGCTACTGATTTTACATGTTGCTTTCATTAACTTAACTTGGTGGTGGTGGTGAACAGGAAGAAATGCGATTAGTGGGTTGGAAACAATGCGTGCATTCTCAGCAAGTTAAGCATAATACATGAAGGTAAACAAGCTACACCTGCACTAAAATACCCTCACTGGGAGAGGTCAAAGACAATATTGATCCCCGCAATAATGTATGTCACTGACAGATTATCAAGCAGGGGAACCACGAGCATTTTGTCCGAGGTTAGAGACTCAGCTCCAGATGCAGCCAATGCTTCCAGCAGAGACCACAGTGTTCCAGTGTTTTCAAAGGGAGGATTCGTCCATCCACCTGCTGACTGCCAAAATCAATCATCCCATTATCAACCCTATTCAAACAACCTGTCCCGAATCACGAGTGGATGACAGCGATAGCATGAGTAATGCATTCTTCCACTGTTTGTGGTTCCAAATGTGTCACAATTGTTGTCTTTGTTGTGAGGATTATATATATCGCTTTAGTGGATCTGCTGTACATACCTGCTGGGATTTGTGCGGTCGCCCGCTGCGCTACCGTGGTTGTCATGGGAATCTGTAAGTGTTTGATTGGTTCTGATTATGTTTCCCGAGTGTTGTGGGGCCAGTTATGTTTGCACAGATGCGTAAGGCTGTCAGGGTTGTCTTCCAGATGTGACAAGTGCTGGGAAAACCTGTGATGGATGACCAGGAACTAGGAAAGAGTGGCGCAGTTGTTACACTATTTGGTGTACTTTCAGCCTCTATAATGTGTGTCTGTGTGTTCATGTGTGTGCGCATATGTCTATGCAAACACTGCATGCCTGTGTCTGCAGCCGACTGTTTTTAAAATCGTGACTAAGTGAGCAGAACGGAAAAGAGTGTCAGCCAATCAAATCCTTTTAAGAATCACTTTTTCAAGTTAGCAACGGATTCTGAGGATTCCTAATTGCCTCTTTTGTCCCTTTTGAAAACACAAAAAGTGGCCAAAAATAATGGCTAAAGTTAGTTTGAGTTCACGCACTTGTTCATTAGTGGAGCCTCAATGTCTGCTACTCTTCACATCCCACCAAATTGTAATACCACTGTTGGAGACACTGGAGATACTGGAAACTAAGCTTCCTTAAGTGACACGTCAGCGAGCCTCATACAATGGTTACGCAACAGCAGCAACTGTGGGCCAAAGCACCAGCAGCACAACCCACTAAATAAAACCAAAGAGGGCCTTCATCGCACCGTGGACCCCACACTTCACAGCGAGCAGTCAGTGACCAAAGGCTCCAGTGCACAGGGCCTCAAATTGGATACGTGATGGGCAACTGGTGCTAACATGCAAGAGCTGCATCCAATAAGCATCCAATGGGTTTGGGAGAGAAGTGGCTCCTCACAAACAGGCCTTTCATGTGGTCGTCAGTTTAAGTGCTCTAATGCTCGGCGAGACACTGAGGCCTAGCGTGGGGAAATGGAACAATACATTTAACCACATGAAGCAAAGCGCCCAGGATTACTTCTGCACATATTTTCTCTCTCTTTCTCTCTCTCTTTCTCTTTCCTCTTTCATTGAATCACAGTCTCTCACTTTGTCTTTCTCTCTCTCTGTGCAATTTTATTCTCTCACTCTCTCTCACCCTCCCTCACACACACACACACACACACATATATACTTGCCCCAGCAAATGAGCACCACCATAAACAGGGAATTTCTCCTAAATCCTCTTTACACACAAGCACACAGACACACTCAGTCAATGATATATTACAAAATAAGGCTTATCACTCATGCAGAATTACACCATTGCGCATTCCAACAAAAACATACCATTATAAGACAGTACAATATAATTATAACTGCTTTAACGGTGAATTACGTGAATCATTGCTGGTTAAAAACATTTTTCTCTCATGTCTTTGTGTGAATTGGGGTATGTTTGATAAGCACACATCTGTTTCTGCACAAGCGTACAAGAGAGGAACACTTTTGCGTGCGCCCACAATCCAGCCAGAGCCAGTGACAGTCGCACACTCTCTCCTCCTCCTCCCTCTCCGCCTTTCATTCTGCAAAGACAGATGTGCATACTGACACAGGCCATCCCTTCATCCATCAGCGAGAAAAGACGCTGTCCTTCCACTACCACCCTGCCTGCATCTAAGCTCAAAACCAAAACAAAAACACCTAGACAGGCCCAACAATGTGTCATCCTTGGGCTCACAACACCCTTATCCACACAGGGCCAAATCTCAGTTCAGCTCTCCCACAGGCGTGCAGCAGCCTTGGGTCACCACCAGACTAAAGGATGGGAATGGCTTCTTCCCAAACATGTGTTGTTTTTACACACCACTGGAGATGGTATCTGCTGCTCCTACTTATACTAGTGCAGGGCTCCTTTTGCATGCTGGCGGTCGCCGAGCAGGTAGTTATGATGAACTGCTTGTCAACTGCAATTACTCTTGCATATGTGCACGTGCATACACAAGCGTAGATTTATACACTCTGTTGCTGTACATTCAGACCGCCATAAGTTATTGTGGAAAATAATGATCTGTTTGGAATAAGCATAGCCGTAGATAAGTGAATTAAATGGTACTTTGTTTAACCACAGGGCTGTGAAAATTGATGCCAAATATTTGGTGAGACAGAAACAGGCCTTTGTCTGTCTCAGAGAGCCACTCAGAGGACAACTCTCCGAAACACACAGACACCAAGAGCCCCCATGAAGATGATGACAGTTACATGATGCCACCACACTGCAAAGACCATAACGGGCTATGTCAGATGTACTTATGTCAGGATGTCCAGACATTCCTTATGGGATATTTTTGCTCCTTCTCAATGTGCACATGTGAGTTTGATTTGTAGTAAAATACACATATATATTTCAAAAAGAGAAATTAGGTAAGAAGAAACATCTCCTTTGTCAAAAACAAAATCCAATTCCCAGTGGCAGAGGCTGTCGTGTGGCACAGGCTGTGTGTTAAAGCTGCTATTGTCAAATATTTTCACTTGGTTGATCCATCCAACACACAACACAAAGAAAAAATCCCTGTACTCACCCACATACATTCCACTCTCTACCCGCTTCATGATGTCGAAGGCGTTCTCCACGTTGCCCTCCAGGATGTCAAACTTGACGTCGTAACTACCTAAGTGATAGGACCCGTAAGCCGGCACCGTGGTTCTCAGGAAAACAATCTCTGTTGGAAGATAACAATTAGACACAAAAAGCTTTTGGAACCTAAACCATCATAATCACACTGGAATTGCAACGCCAACCTTATGCCAACTCTTGCTTTTTTTTTTCTTTCCAAGAGAAAGACAATAAAATTGGAGATGGAAAGGTCTGTGTTTATTGTACACTAAGAGGGTCACAGGAAGGTTGAAGCTTTTCGGTACTGTTGTTCAGCTGAAGGGCCTCAAGTCCTTTACACCCCAACTCAGAGCTTATGAGAAATGACAAGAGCTTAACTCCCTGTGACATTGAGCATGAGTGTGTCTGAAACATGCACTGCATGCCGGCCAATAGATGCTTGTCAGCTGTCACTGTCTGCGTGTGATTACCGTGGCTACTCATATCCAACCAGCATGGTACTTTACTCTCTGGTGTGGGCCAGCCAAGCCAGGACTGCACGGAGAACATCATGGAATAGCTAATTTGGGGGTCAGAGGTAGTCATATAGATTCTGACAATGGCAGGGAAATGTTTTTGATGGGATCTTAGAGATTAAGGGAGATAAAGTTGACCTAAAGAGGAAAAAAACGGGGGGCTGGGGACCACATTGACACCAAAAAACCACAGTTATCACTCAAATTCCAGTTTCCATATATCCTAACATGACACAGAAGTGAAGCCTCTAATATGAAGACTATATCAGTTAATAAAAAAGTAGAGTAGTGAGATACGCAGGAGAAGATTTAGGGGAGTTTAGATGATCAGTAGTTTTTGAAGCATTGTGTTAAAGCAATAGGACTTCATTTTAATTATTTCTTGGCAATCGTTGGATGAGAAGATCGATAACTCTCGAAAACATGAAATTGACATTGATCTTCTCATATAGCTCTTGGCAAAAATGGGAATGGGAAATAGGAAATATGCTTATTTCACTTAAGGTCAAACTCTTCTTTTAAGACTTCTTCTTTAGTGAAACTTATTTTCACAGACAACATGCACCTACCCTCTGGCCTTGTGAATTCTCTGAAGGTGGGCAAGGAGATGAAGGTGTGGGACACTGAATGAGTGGGGTCCAGAACACAGGCGACATCATTGGGTTGACAGGTCTTTATACAGCGAATGGTGTCAGAGCGTTGAAGCCTTGCCACTCTAAAGGAGAGAACAAACACACCCACACACACAAAAAGAAAGAGAAAAAAAGAAGAAGACACATGGCCTCTGACCTTTAGGTTATTTTCTACAGCTCACACTAAGAGGGCATCATTGGGAGATATGGATATAGCAGTCAACATCAAAAACAATCTGTGTGGTTTTGGAAGAATAATAAACCAACAATGGCCAAAGCTCATGCCGAAGCCAAACTTTGTAGTTTGTGGAGACGAGTGCTGCCATTGATGCTTTTCTGACACAGTATTTCAAGCTGTGTGGGAAATGAATTACTACACTCACAGAGAATGATCCACAACCTGCTCAGGAAAATATTTGGATTTGCTGAGCATCCCCCGGCTTCACATCAGATAATCTCTTGAGGAGGATTTATGGGGCAAGGGAGTGTTCTAAAAGACTCCTAAATTGTAAGCAACATGACTAGACAACTCCCCAGTCTCTCCCCAGGGCAGCTCTCATCCTATTATTTAGGGCTTTGTTTATTCCACAGACTAATCAGTGACAGGTCGGAGGGAATGGAGGGCCTCTGCTGGCTCCTAAAGCTAACGCCACCTGAAGTATCGCTATTCACTACCTGTCTGCTACATAAGACTCTGAGAGAGGTTTCTAAGGCATTAACAACCTCATAAATCAAGAGTTTGTCTTTGAAACGACGGGGAACTTGTGATCATGAGAGAGCTATTGAAACAAAATAAAAGCCTTGACTTTGACATCTAAGATGTTAAATTCAAGCTCGGTCTTCACAAAGGAGACATGTCAGTACACGGCTATATTGGGTTATGAAAACAGCCAGTTGCCATGTATAAGTCCAGTTAATGTGCATGGCAGCTATATAGCCACATTGTGAGTCATGGGCCGTGGATCTCTGGCGCTCCTCAGGGGACCTATAGGCTGCAGCTCAAAGCCGAGGCACGGCTTGGGTTGCAGGGCTCCTTCCACGGAGAGCGAGGAGAGAAGCCCCTGACAAAAAGTCAAGCCACCACTGGGTAGGGGCTTGTAATTAGCAATTAGCGGGTGGGTCCAAGTTTTGCTTTGGCCCAGGCCAAACCCACAAAATGTTCTCCTAGTTTATAATACCACGGCCTGAGCTGCAGAAAGACCAGAGCGGGGCTCTAGAGGATGAGGTGAAAGCTCTGTTGGGGTAGAGAGCAAATTTATGAGAAGATAATGACCCAGGGTGAACTGCCCCCTTGCACACAGATGGGCACTTCAAAGCAAGGGCAGCAAGTGGAGCTAATTACAGCTCCATGTGTGTGTTAATACATGCATGTGTCTGAATGCGTGCGTCTGAATGTGCGTGTATACGTTCACTTGTGGATGTGTGCCTTTGTGCATGCAAAACATGCTCGTGTATGTGTATGCGTGTGTGTGTGTGTGCACTTGCATGCACAAATGCACGACTTCTTCTTCATCTCCCCATGCCTCACGTGGCCCAGCCCAGGAGAAAAACCCCAATACTTTCAGACCAGAAAGAAAAACAGACTTTTTGGATGAAAGTCCTCTGGTCAAGCATAGGGCCTTTTATTTTTTTGGTAATTATTATTTATAGTCGGCACATTGATAACGCCCCAACACAAACACTGCAGGGCATCATTCATTCTGTGCGCGGTGATGTTGCTGTACCACAAATTGTTCAGACCACCGGCCAGAGCCCAGAGCCCCATAACTCAATGTCAAAGGGGAGGAAAAAACCTTATGCGCGCCACTATGTTCTTATTTTAAGGATATCCCCACTAGGGACCAAGTGCATCTTTACTGGCCTGACAGCTCAGGACAGGAGGAACCTAGGACATCTGAATTTACAGTTATTATAAGCCACAGCCCTCGGGCAGCAGCCTCACAGCATGTCAAACTATTTATACTCTCCTGCTGGTGCACATTTCCCTCTCCTTTGCCACTGCATCCCATCTCGTGTCACTTACTCAGCCTTCATTTGGATTATCTGTCTGCTCTGGGGTTTACACCCGCAGTATGCAGTGGAAATCTGTGTATTTTACATTAAGCCCAAAATGTAATGGGAGCTAAAGAGATGTGCAAGAAAATAACTGCCACAGAAAGATGTATTTGCGGTGCAAGGTAACTGATGTTTGGGGAGTGGGAGTAAAAGTGCATTAAAAGGGCCCAATCTGGCTCATTTTGGGCTGGAATTTTGAGGTGTGGAATTACTTTATGGACATAATAAATAGTGAAATTTGAGGTGGATGCACATATATGACTGAAAGCTTTGACCTTTTTAACCTTTGTGTGTTTCTTAGTGGATTTAAAATACACCTGGTTTGGTCCTGTGTTTACAAAAATTACTAACTCTTGAAAAACTTTAAAATCATCAGGAAACATTCATAAATGATAATAACTAATACCATATTAAATAGAAATGTATTATAATACTTTGTGTGTAGATTTCTGTAGTCGAGCAACTATGTCTTTTATGAAATCAGATTTCAGAATGCATCTTTAATGCTATATTTGCATTACTAGAAATTTGCATGCATTTTTGATTTCCTCTTCACTGAAGCTGCTGGAATAATCGTAATATGAAACTATGTAAGGAAGTCTTACAGTCTTCTTCAAATCTGTGATTTGGCCACACATTCCAGCTGTTCCCTATGCTGTATTTGATTAAACCCCTCAATGCACCATTATCAAGAACTGGATTTGACTTGAACATGTGTTATTTCTATTTCAATTTTAATAGAAAACTGTTCATCCAACACATAAACCATAAAATACTGCAAAATGTCAGACTTTATCATGCAACCATCATCAAATTACACTCAATTGTAGGCAGACTTGGGTTGTTACTATTTTATTATTTACCCTAACCTAGAACGCCACCTAGCGGCTATCATAATGCCTTACCTCCAAGAAGTTACATTCAACTAGACATAATTTATAAGGCTGAATAATGATCCTTAAACTTTAATGCTAAAACGTTGATTATTTAAAATACAGTATTAAAAATGTGCTTCTTTGAGATGTATTGTTTTGTCATGTCAACTCTTAAAAAATGATGTGTCATTAACACGTGTTTAGTGTCAGACAAAAATCAGAGACAAGGCTGTAACTGATTAGACAAAGGGGGGCAGCTGACCACCAGTTGCAGTAATTAGATTCATTTAAATATTGTTTAAAGGAATAGTTAAAAAAGTTAATCAGTAAGATTTAGAGGTGCTGGTAGGTGGATTTTGTTACCTTTTCCCCCAGCCCCCTAGTCTTTATGCTGAGCTAAGATAACCAGCTGCTGGGAGTAGCTTCATATGCGCGATTACTATCCTCTATTTCCCAAAATATCTAACTATTCCTTTAAGATATGCACCACTCAATCACAATATCAACTTAAATGTGTTTAAAATTAGATATTTTTTTATAAATTTGTCGGCTATATTTAATGAAGACAGGCACAGATAGGAAGGGCTTGTTACAGTTTACAGCTTACCCGCGCGAGCCCAAACTTTATAACATAAATCTATGATTAAAATAAACATAAATGATCTTTGGTTATAAAGATGAATACTGGTCTTCATTAATTGAGGAATCATAATTTATATTTATATTTATTTGCATATATCTATTCAGTATGTGCTGCAATCATTTATATGTTACAACATATAGTAGTCTACATTGCTCTGAACATATTGTGTTGTATCATCTTCATGCATTTTGTGTTCAGGATTAACTTTTTCTCTTTGAGACAATGGATTTGAAATGACACATCTTTTTTTAAGAGCGTAGTAACTGATGTAACCCTACATAACTCTGTTTATTCTAGCAGGGGATTGTAAGGTACTCTGGGCTCCTCCTGGGTAACAAACACCAGAACTTTAGCCAGGTATGTGCTGAGCGTGCCGTAGCGACGCAGCCTTAGCTCCAAAGACAGCTCAAAGTCCTGTGGCTTGTTGATGAGCTTTGCCACCGACATCACACCGCCAGTGGGCACGCGCTCCGTCTTGAAGAAACCGCCTTCATTGCCAGCGGTGATAGCAACCTGGATGTCATCGCTGGCCACGATGCTCGAGGGGCCCATGCGGAAGATGTTGGTGAAGACAGGGATGTTGGTGGGGAAGGTGAGGTAGTAGTTGGTTATTCTCAGGGGCATGGCCAGGCACTCGACAGACTCATTGCAAAGCAAGCGTTCGCATCGACTGCAAAGAGAGAAGGGTGGGGGCAGGGACGAGGGGGCAGGGCAGGATGGGACAAGACAGAACAAAACAGGCACAGAGAGAAAGAAAAAGAGAGACCAGGTGTAAATTTAATTTGCCGTGCATGACATGCAGTGGAAGGAACATCAGTCTGCAGCATTTTTACACCCTATAGGCCAGTCGTGGTGCCCTCTGTGGGATCATGCAAGAAGTTCTGTCACTGGTGCCTCCATAACAGGGTGGTCATACACAGCCTCTACTGTAATTGAGCCGATGAGAAAATATCCATGTGCATTTCATCATTCTAAAACAACAGAACATGCTACAGCCGAATCTTTTCTGAGCTCATTCCAGCACTGAGCATACTGGACATGCAGAGCCTCGATATATATATACACAGTACGGGTCAGTTTAAAAGGCCTGACATTGTTTACTGTTGTGCTCAGAGCTCTTGATAGGATGGCCATGACTGCGAGGAACACAGACCTTGCTCTGCGTGTGTTTATGTCTGTCTATTCATTCTCATATTGCCATGAGCGCAGACGACACACGTGAAGCTGTGTCTGTGTTGATGAGTGTGTCCTGTTCAGCAACAATCTAAACACTCACGTCTCTCCAACGCGCCTGTAGTTGGTCGGACAGTCGAAGGACAGGCACCTGAATCCTCCCTGTATATTGAAGCAGCTCTGATTCTCTGTGCATGTGTGCGTTCCCGTCACACATTCGTCAACATCTAGGAGCAAAAAAATAAGTGTCATTATAGAGACATTCACAAAAATAACTGACATAAGCCTGCAACAGTCATGTTTAACATTACAAGATAAATAGCTTACCCTGGCAGCTGCGAGCGTTGGGTGCCAAGGTGTAGCCACTGATGGGACAGGAACAGTGGAAGCTGCCGGGGGTGTTGTGACAGCGATAGGCACAAATATGACCTCCAGTAGGCAGGGCACACTCGTCTATATCTAAAAATTGTCACAGAGAGATAAAAACAAGCCAAACCAGAGAGTACCTTTTAAGAAATGTAGTATATTTTAACTGCTTCATTGACTTCTGTTTCAAAAATGTAGTAAGAAATATATAGAAAAAAGTCAAGCTGAAGAAAGTCATTAAGTCGTGCTGGTGTTAAATAGTCTGACAGCTGTTGGAAAGAAGGATTTACACATAGTTTTTACCTTCACAAGTCAGGCCATCTATGTCACTGAGCTGGTAGCCACGGCGACAGTAACACTGGTAGGAGCCGTACACGTTGGCACACTCTTGACTGCATGGGTTGCTGTCACACTCATTCAAATCTACACAGAGAAAAGATGGAGGCCATGATGAACTCTATCCTACGAGTTGACTGAAAGGAACCCTGAGAGGCGGACCCTCCGCTGCCCATTTGAATATGTACTACATCAACAGCTGCTGGTTTTCAGGTGACCAGGTGAGTGGGCTGAAATCTAACATCATTTGAAAAAAAAGCAGGATTGTACTGTGTGTGCCTGCACTTCCAAATTTGGGGTGAAAAACTGCCAAAACATGACCGCAAAATGTGCTATTAAATACTACTGTGTTTTACTGTACAATTAACAGTCTCTAATATAAAATAATATTATATTTACCTTAAAATGCTGTATGAATAAAGGTTGTGAAATATTTCATGGCATATTTTACGGTGTTTTACTGTCATGTACTAACATCCTTTTACCGTAATATCAGAAAAAGTTATACCATATTTATTACGGTAAAATTCTGGCAACCACAGCTGCCAGTTTTTTTTACCACAAAAACAACTTCTTCTTATTTTAACAGTGGGAGAGTGGGTATTTTTTAAAAGTCAGTATCATTTGTCAGTTTTACCAGAATGCTGGTGAAATGCTGTCTGTCCTTGGAAAGCACAGTGTGTTATTTCTTGAATAATCAAACATTGAATGTTGATGTCTATCCTGATAAATGTTGGTGGATTGTGAAAACAGACGGTACAATCATCTTACTCTGTACTCTATTGTTTCAGTCATTGTGAATACACTGTATGCCCTACAGTACACACATAACATACTGTACGCTGTATAAAAAGTTGCTCATGTTTCAGATACTCATCTTACCGTCACAATTCCTGCCATCACCAGCTAGCTTGAAGCCGGTGGTGCAGCTACACTTGTAGGATCCAAGAGTGTTTTCACACTTATGAGCACACAGGCGGCCAGGGTAGTGCCTGCATTCATTAATATCTAAAACACAAAATATGCCACAGTAAGAAGCTGAAATGATGACAATTCTCATATGCAGATTCACACAGAGGTGTGTGTTTTATGAGAATGCTCACCCTCACAAACTCGAGCGATGCTGTTGAAAATGTAGCCAGCCTCACACTCACAGCGATAGGATCCCAGCAGGTTAATACAACCATGACCTCCGCAGACCTTTTCAGGGCCCTTACACTCGTCAATATCTGCAGCGAGGGTGCAATCGACAGAAAACAAAATGATATGCACACGAGGTAGGATTAGTAATATGCTTTGTTAGCTAGGAATGGCGAGTTTTTCAGCCGTACCAAGACAGCGTGTGCCATCGTCATTGAGGTGATATCCTCGACCACAGTTAACAGAGTTCCTCTGGCATATGTAGGAGCCAACCGTGTTGATACAGACCTGACCTCTGTGGCATGGGCTTGTCTGGCTAACACATTCATTGATATCTGAAACATAGACACAGATGATATTTGAAGATTATGAATTGATAGATAGATTGAAGAATATATGTGAGGAAGGAGTCCTTTTCCTCCTACTACTGGGCCTTCACCAAACCAGATGACAGCCCCGTGTTCACTCTAACTGCTAGTTTTATACACTCTCTCCGGTACCAGGTATAGGGCCTCCTTGTGTGTAGAATCCATGTACTTGTTTCTCATGAGCAAATTCAAGTTATTGTCAAACCAAATTTCATGTTAACCTATTTAGTAGTTTTTCGAAAGTTTGGGTAAATTGATGGTCCTAAAAATTGTCCCCCAAAACATGAAGCTTCCATATACTGATGAGCATGTGCTCTTTATCTGGATTTGATTTTTCATTCAGACAAAAGGTCAAAGGGTCGCCAAAACCAAGAGCCAATCTTTCATGACCACAAACAACCATTAAAGTTTGGTTGCAAGTTGTCCAAACAAAGTCCTCAGCACCAATGCAAAAGAGCTGTTAGCTAGCAGTATGGTCCTCACCAATGCAGCTGCCGAGGGCATCCTGGATATAGCCGACACCACATTTGACTTTAGGGAGACAACGGAATGACCCCTGGGTGTTCTGGCACTCAAACTCTTGGCCACAGTTATGGATACCAGTTTCACACTCATCAATATCTGGGTAAGGAAAAGCACAGGAAAATTGCCATTGAACTCGCCGTCAATACTTAAAATAGTAACATAAGCAAACTGAGGGACATCTGACTGACTGACCTTTGCAATTGTTGGTGTCAGTGAGTTCATAGCCGGTCCCACAGCTGACCTCTCTCTGGCAACGGAATGAGCCCTCTGTGTTGATACAACGCTCTCCTCCCCGACAGTTGCTGGCTCCCAGCAAACACTCGTTGATATCTGCGAGTGTTTGAAAGAGATTCTCTTATTGTGCTGATATTTTTTTCAACAGGGCACACACAATATAACCTTTCAAAAGCATATCTTTTCTCTGTGCACTAATATCCTTGCTCCACAAATTGAAGAATGCTACTTACCATCACAGCTCTTTCCATCTGGTTTGAGTTTGTAGCCTGTGAAACAGGCACAGGTGTCATTGCCCACACAGCGTTGAGCACATTTCCCTGCAAAAAGAAACACATACATGTTGATAATTAATAATTAACTGCTTTTGCAAGATCAAATCAGTTAGGTGTTTATTAGTGTGTATTACTATACCGTGGCACAGATCACTTAATACTGAATTATCGCCATTTCCGTTGGTTTCATCTGTATTCGGTACTGTGTGAGAGAAAAACGTACAATACTTTATATGCATATGCAAGAAACATCCCTATGATCATCAAAAATGTTTCAAGGGCTACTAATGATTATTTTCATTATAGATTCAACTGCAGACTGCTTTGTCAATTAATCAAATAATCGTAAATGGCAGCAAACAAACCTAAAGGCCAAACGGACATCTTCAGATATTTTGTGTCTATTCATCAGTCCAAATCCCAAAAGATATTCGATGTCATACCAAAAACATGCCGATAAAAGCCACAAATCCTCACAACTGAGAAGTTGGAGCAAGGAGCTGTTATATATTTTTGCTGGAGTGCCCATAAGCAAAACATTAAATCCCTGCCAGCTCCGGAGTTAGTGTCCTTTAGCTGAACCTAAGTTGCTTGTGTTTAGGAGTGAACCAAAAGATGGATTCCGACTGTATGTGTCATCACTGTTCACCTCCTCTGGACACTAAAAGCAATGACAATACATATGCAGCAGGGGGCAGTGTTGGTTTATGTTTGACAACACCAGCAGCACTTTGCTTTTTTAATTATTCTTCCTCCTTATGTTGCAATATTTGGAGAAATGTAATGTGTTTGGGCAATGGTTTGTTCTTTTTTTCACCCTTACCATAGAAGAAGTTACGTGCTTTGATGCAACCAAACGTGAGATTAAAAAAAATGTTAACATGTAGCCTACATCATGCTTGGGTTTTTTTTCACCCACTTTTAGTTTGTCCTGTGGGTGTTGTCTGGTTGTCTGCGGCTCCATGCACGCAGCAGGCCCGGGACACCAGGCCACACTGGTAGCCCACGGACAGGTTGTGGTCACAAGGTAGGCTGTTCTCCTGAGCCGCCTTCCCCAGAAGGCAACAGTCACAGCACATCTACAGAACACAGAAGTAAATATGATAGAATAACCTTTGGTGCATAATGCAGGCTTAGCATACATAAGAATTTCTGAATTTTTTACTAAGAAAGGAGAGGAAAACCACAATTTCACAGAGAATTACCACCCTACGCAGCTCTCTAATGCAACACGGGAAGTGAAACCTAAACTCTAGACAAGGAAAAGGAGATTGCGGGATGATGTTGGTTGGTACGATGACAAATGGGGCTGTGTGATTCAGACAGAGAGCAAGGCTTTCAATCAAACAGACAGGGAGAAAAGGAGGCTGATTGAGAAGACAAGCCAACTGACAGGCTTCAGACAGAGAGACAGACAGACAGACAGACAGACAGACAGACAGACAGTAGCAAAGCAGCAGGTCAGTAAGCAAGATGGACAGACAGACAGTGATGAGATGACATCATCCCCTCTGGCTGAAGCACGCTCAATCAATCATTATGGCAGCCCACATCAGTCGGCGAGGGGGGATGGGTGTGTTCATGGTTCAGTTTGGGCACTGAGGGTAGGCTATATACCTGAAATATAACCATGTGTGGTGATAGCATGGCTTTACACATGCCACAACTCTGTCAAATACTACTGTTACATAATACTGTTGTTTACCAGTAGGTAACTGCTACTTTGTCTGTCTGTGTTTGCTTATGCGTGGGTGCATGTCTGTGTGGCCTCGACACTGTTTGGGAAAACTTTTAGGTTTTTCAGGAAAGCAAAAGTTTTCAAGACAGTGTAAAATACACAATGCAAATATTATTTAATACCTTTTGCACATTCCCTGGTCAACATTTTGCAAATTTGCACCTCCTCCTCCATGCACCACGGTGGGAACCACACATGTAGATACTATTTATTCATAGTCTCTGCATCTCACAAAGACACATGCACTGGAAATAAATATTTGGGCTCATCAGACCAAAGTCCAGATTTCCACTGGTCTAATGTCCACTCATTGTGTTTTTTGGCCCAAGCAATTCCCTTCTTCTTGTTGCTTTTCCTCAACAGTTATTTCTCTGGAGCAATTCGACTATGAAGGCCTGATTCATGTAGTCTCCTCTGAAGAGTTGATGCTGAGATGTGTCTGCTACTTGAACTCTGTGAAGCATTTGTGTGGGCTCTAATCTGAGGTGCGGCTAATTTACAGTTTCTGAGCTGAGGTAACTGTAAGAACTTGTCCTCTGGAGTCTTCCTTTCCTTTGGTGGTCCTTAGGAAAGTTTGATCATTGCGTTTCATAGTTTCTGCAACTGCATTTTCACACATTCACAGTTCTTGAAATGCTCTGCATTGACTGACATTGATGTCTTAAAGTAATGGTGGACTGGTCCTTGTCATAATATGAATCCCTACAGTATTTGATGAGGCACAGCTGTCCAGTCCAGGTGACTACCTCATGAAGCTGATTGAGAAAAAACCAAGAGTGTGCAAAGATGTCATCATAGCAAAAGTTGGTTATTTTGAAGAATCTGAAATATAAAACACATTTTGCTTTGTTTACACTTTCGTTGTTCACCACATAATTCATGAGTAATTTCATTGTTTTGACGTCTTCAGTGTTCCCACATGTTTGCCTAATCCAAAGAAGAAGAAGAGATCGACTCTGTGGGTGATGAACTATCCACCACATCAACACCAGGTGTATTTCTCTCCTTTTACCAGTCAGTCTGTAAGTAATGTTTGCCATTGGAAAAGCTCCTGAAGTCCAGGTTATCACCACGGTGGAGAGGAAAGGATTCATCAGGGCTTTCATTCTGGTTGGTGATGTTGTAAGCAAAGACACTGACAGATGCAGATACAGGTTAGCTGAGCTGGCTTGCTAACAAGCAGCGCAAAGCAGATTGCGGCTGGCAGTGGACATAAAAACAGTGAGTAGGCCTACAGTCTGTAAAGTAGTGTTTTTCCTGCTAGCCTCTACAACTTTTAATGTTGGCCAGCATTATTAGATCTTGGTACAGGCATGCTGCATGCTTATTGGTTCAATAAAGGTGATGAAGACAGATTTGTTTACCTTTGGTCAGACAGGCTAGCTGTTTCCCTCTGCTTCCAGTCTTTATGTCTATTTACATGAGAGTGGTAGCAATCTTGTTATCTAACTTTAAAGTCTGTGTAAAGTCAAAATAAATGTTCTGACCAAAGAAGAAAGTGTTATTAACCACCCAGCTAAATTTGAATGATTAAAAATATCGACAAGTTTATGAAATTAGGTGTCAAACCGGGTAAAAATGAGCAGTATTCTCAGCTCCAGGACTGTGGGGCCGTGCCCTCTGGAGGCACTGAAGCCACGCCCACTCGTGGCAGCAGTCAAACAGCAATTTCGAAGCGACTGAAACGTGTCAGATGGGTTCAGAAAATGACATGACTAACTCTGAAACACTCTGGGCGAGATGAATTCATCTCTATCTCTCTGCTCAGGGTGACTTCAGCGTGTCATCGAGCCACCCTTTAGGACCGCCCACAAAATCCTGGACTGAAAACTGGTGAAAAACTGTTTTAACCTCTAACTCCACATTTCAGTAATGTATCATTCAAAGTCTTTTCACATGTTTTCAGCAACTATTTTAAACCATTTTTAATGTATTTTGAAATAAATCTCAGAATTGGCTTTACACAGACTTTAAGCAAGAAATCGGTCAAAAGTTCTTTCTCACCATTGTCCTAATGTTAGAGATAAACAACAATCACAGCTTTTTGTGTTTTTCTCCTAGCTGTCATTGAAGGTTTAAGGTTTCACAGTGTAATGAAACCCTTTAATACTGTAAGTATAGTGAAACCTTACTTTAGTATTGTCTTATTAAGTTATAGTATTACAAACCATGGACTACCTTTCCTTTTATTCTTGTTACCTGGGCACATTTAAGTACGAGCCACCATCTGCACAAGATCAAGTAAAGACAAGCCGTCCTGCTGATGATTATCTCATCCTTTTAAGAAAGTGCACCAACTTGTATCTTCTACATTTTGCCAAGCGTTATTCTTTGCGGTGTTTTGATGTGCAGTGTGTTGTAAGAATATAGGGGCACAGTGAGGGTTGGGTTGAAGGGAGTAAAAAAAAAAACAGAGAACAGCTGAAAAGCACTTGGACGCGAGCCTGTGGAAGATCCTAGAGTTAAAGCTGAATTTATAATCTATCTGACAGCAACAAGCTCCATTCCTCCCTGAAGTGACATGCCTCATCCTGCTCACAGAGCACGCACATGAACACACACACATAAATGCACACCATCACTCTCATCAATCTTTTGCCTCCAAACTGGCTGCCCAGCAAAGTGATGTACTGTACACTGATTGAGTACGGTGAGATATTTTGGTGCACACAGATTTCACTGTCTCTGTTTGCAGTATTTTCAGGTAGTAAGACACACATACACAAACATATATGCATATGTATGTGCACACACCTTTGTAGTCTTGGTCTCACAGGGGTTGGTGAATAAAGAATCACAGGCTCCTTGGTCTTTGGCCATGTTGATACCAGTGGTGCACATCTTATCCTCAAGCACTGTTACACAGCATTGCTCCTGTACTATCCTGTAAGCAAGGAAACACACACACACAACACACACACACACACACAAACACAAGTGGTGCATTTATTCTCAGCTCTATCAATAATCTCTTTAGTGCGATACAGCACTGTCTTTAAGTGTAGCCCATTAAAAACAGCCTGAGGTGAGCCTCAAAGTTGTCGCACTAAAAATGCGCGGATGAGTTGACTGGGTAAGTCCCGCGTGAATTCAGAGGAGGGCACGGGAGTTTATTGCCTTTTGCAACAATGACATCATTGGACTAAAGTGGATTGAGCAGCACTCCCTGCGTCCTTTGCTCTGTTGGTTTAGACTTGAGTTGAATCAACATTTCAGTCCCAAGAGGAACATTTGTCCACCTCCACATCTCCTTATTCACAGTTACAATAATATCGCTAAAACAAACCTCTCCCTTAAGATAAGCATGTTGTGTCCTGTGAGCCACTTATTGGGTGACTAACAGCTGCCAGTATATACAGTTTGCTTGGGGTCAGTTACATCACTTGAGTGGAATCATCCCAGTTTTTCCTTAGAAATTAATGATGACATGTTACAGATGTGATTTGAAACATTGCTACAGGGAGTGAGTAACACGTTGGTACAGGAAGTATTGCAGCTGACCTTGACCTCTGAGCTTTCCACGCTTTAGGATCATAAAATCTATCTCTCTGCAGGGACCAGTAAAACACAGCATATTACTGCGACGGCTGTTTAAATGCCAAAAGTAATATTTGGATCATCCCCTCACATGCGAGCATTGTTATCAAAATATCAGTTACCCAATATCAGATTAAAAATCATTGTATCGTCTAGCTTTCCTTGCTAGAAACCAGTCCAGTCACTTAAGAGTGGGTGACTGTTTGTGTCTGGTCTCGATCTCTGTCTCGCTGCAATTTTACAAGACAGAAAGCATGAAACGCCACCCCCTCATCTCTCCTCTCTCATTTCCAACAAGCCTCTTTATCAACTCTTACCAGAAATCTCTTTCCACATAAACTACTGAAGATCTCAAATTTACGTCAAGGCACACACCTCCTCTGCAGAACCTTTTAAGGGCACAGCCGTGCTCCTGTTTTTCTTTTCTCTTCCCTACTCCACTCTTTTTCTCTCTTACTTTTTTTCCCCCCTTCGGTGTCTAAAGTAATCGTTCAGATTTCCTGTTATTGCCTCTCTCCATCGTCCCTCTATGTCGCGTTTCACCTCTTGCAAAACCCAGGTATTTCCTGGGTTTTGAAATAGCCCCTCCTGACTCACCCTTACTCCCCCACAAACCTCTGCCCTTTTCCTCTCTCTCCCTCCTCACACTATAATTTAGACAAATTTGGGATCACTAAGGGTGGCTACGGTAAATGTGTTTGCCATCAGTGTTCACAGCAGTAGATATCCCTAGCTTATGTGCCCTGAACCTGTGGCAGCACACCTTCTAGGGTTACCAACAGACCTGTTATTATCCCATCACTATTAGTGTTTCCTGCTCTCACGTGAAGTGAATAATGTGCCTGGAGATTTATGGGTGTAAGGTAAAGCAATCTCATATTAAGGGCCTACAGACATTTCCCCCCATACATGGTACAGGCCAAATCCCTTGGGGCTAATACTGCAGGAGCTTCTGTGGTGCAGACTGAAAATGTAAGATTGTGACAAAGGGTGCAGCAGTTAATGACTTGTAAATCTGAATAAGCCCCAGGCAAGTCTTCTTACCAGCCCTTTTGGTGTAGAGATTTTGCGATCAGCGGCAGATAGCGCCTGCTTACCTGCATGTGGTTGACTCAGAGATGAGAGGGAGGGAAGCACAGTCTTCGTTATCATTGCCACGCTTCTGGCCATCTTTACAGCAGTCCTCTATTGAGATCTGCTCTGCTCCTGTGAACGTTAAAAAAATATATATACACGAGGTATGTTTTTGCATGTGTGCACAGATGAGAAGGTTCTAAATCGGAGCTCATCCCAGGTCAAAAGGACATTTTCATATGTGGCATAGTCTGCTAGATAATCAGCACAGATCTCAGATCTGCACTTAACACACCTGCCCGCATACAGACACACACACAAAGTGATTACCACACTTGCCTCGAGGGTAGTTTCGTACGCTATAAGCCGTTCATGACGTGCAAATTATAACAAATGGCATTGTCTTATGATACTTAGTGTTATTTGTTTGACAAACACATTTTCTTTTGGCCTTAATAAAGCTGATGAAATGCAGATTGACACATTGTTTTGCTGATTAAGTGAGTTACGATCACAACTGGATTTCGAACTCAAATGAAAAAAGGATATTGCTATTGTCCTCCGAGGCAAGTTGCCGAGCGTTCTCTAAAAGATGGAAAAACAGAATTGAAAATGTGTCTGGCAAATTTAAACTGCCTGTAGGCATTTTTTTGCCAAAGACAATGAATGATGGATATGTTGTTGCAGACACAAGAGAGGCTTTTTTGACTGGAACACGACCAACTCTGTGGTGATCTGGCTGTTTATTCATGTGGATTAGAGAGCGTGGAATGCCTCGACTCTGTAAACAATCAGCCGTCGCAATCACATCAAGTACATTTATTCGCCTGTGGTTTGTGTGATCTGCCAAACGTGAAATAGCTTTGGCAGATCGGCTCCTTGGACTTTTTTTGCCTTCGGCTCAAACCGGGATGAGTGCGCCAAATTGTTATTAACAATAAGTCCCCCGAGAGAGAGAGAGAAAAAAAAGAGAAAACAAACTCACCGTGAAATAAATTTTGTTGATCCATTGTAAGAGAATACGGGTAGTGACTGAACGCTCTGAATCATTTGGCGATTGTGAAACACACTGAACAAAATCCATCTGTTTGAGACAGAGCGTCTGCCGTGAGAAGTCTGGCAAAAATCAGCAACTTCAGATAATAAGTTAAATTAGGTAGGGAGGACAAGTGTCTGGAATTGTAGTACTCAGTTTTATAGATTTGCTGCTTTCTCCCAGAGGGGCAAGGAGGAATTTTATTATAACCATTAAATCAACGATGAAGCACAAGCAGGAATAGTCATCATCACAAACAGGTTTTCTGCGATGATAAACTTTTTAAAACCACGGGTAAGCATTGTAATCGATTTCACAGGGGAGTAGGTATGTGTAACAAATAATGACTAAGAGTTTATTGAAAATGAACGTATGTGGTTTTTCTAAAGAAATCAAGTCATTGCTACTACATGAAAGATGATTAACCTGGCAGAAAGGAGTGAATATGGACAGAGGATTTATTACTAGGCAGCCACATTAGCTGACTCACTACTGACTTCTGGAAGTCTGGCACATCCCAGAATCCTCTGGCCAATAAACCTTGTAGCAGCTGGATGAAATGAGATGGCATTTTTTTTAAAAGCCTTTCACATAGGCTTACCAAGTGGGCTCTCTCAGAGTCTCTATCTCTCTGTCTGTCTGTCTCTGAAGGGGATAAAGACATCGATCTGCTTAGAAAGAAGCACTAGGATGTTCCAGTGTGACAAAAACAGAATGTTTTTCTCAAAAATACATGATCATACGCATATAAAAGAGGGTCTTTAATGCCTTATATGAAGGTGTTAATGCCTAAAAGTCCCCTCAAAGAGCTGCTCTCCCAAGTGTTCTTGTTTTTGACCGTTACAAGTAATTGACAACCTCTTGCCAAAACACCCAGTTTATAATGTAACTGGAAAGGCATCCGAGGAGCACCTATCCAAATTCCACACTAACTAAATAATCTCAAAATCCCTCTCTCCATGGACGCAGTGAGTATATTTTAAATGACAGGCACATTTATGTCTGTTCTACGCATTTCTCCCCACAGTGGCTCTCTGCTGATAACTAACTCGAACCCACTAAGCATCACAGAGTCATTCCAACGCCACCGCTGTCTGCTGCTCTGCAAACCTAAATTGAAAGACCAGAAGTGCCTTAAACTTAACTGTGTGGTACAGTTTTATCAAAAGAGGCAAACCAGGCGCAGCATTGTATTGCTCCGGTCTGGATGCAGTCTGCCTCTGTCGTTCCTCTGTCTCTGTGATGCATTGTCTGTCTGGAGAGGACTGATTTCCATCTTGGATGGCGGTGCTGGTTGTGAGGGCCATTCTGTCTTGGCAGAGCAGCACATGGCTTTCCTGCGTCTAGACGCCTCATGTAAACAAGGCTTAATGAGCCCACTGGTGGAGCTCCGCCCAGACGGAGTAGTTGGCTGTAGCCAGACATCACAACAGCAGTGTGCTTCTCTTTCACAGACTGCACTCAGGGCTTTTATTTGGAGGTGTCTGTCAGTCTTAATGATATAACATGGCTGTTACACAAGATGTTTCTTATCTATCTATCCATCTATCTATCTATCTAACCAACTGAATTTTACTCAAGAACACAGCTTAGAGAAAGGTGGCCCTGCCCACTGTGAAAATTGCCCCCTGTGTGACCAGGGGGGGGGGGGCCGTGAGCATTTGGATATGACTCATCCCACGCCTGGGTGACCCTGCTGTGGGCGCTCAGGTATAAATCACACCACTTCTGTCTAGATCGTCCCATCCTGGTGAGACACTGGTCGTTCTGACTTAGCATCACAGCATACCAAGGCACTTGGCCTTTGACTTGTAGGGCAGCAAGTAGGAAAACAGGGCAGTGAGAACTCTTACAACTTGTGTTTCATGTCATGTGGCATCTTCTTTTATCACTTTATGAATCAAGCTGGATCTAGGCTATGGTATCAAAAAAAAGGCAATGAATGAAGGAGAGATAACAGAGTAGTAGTTTCTGGATGCAGTTTGCAATGGGTTTATAGCTGCATGAAATTATTTATATAATACTTTATCTCATTAGCATCATTGTAAGGGAATAGGGAAACAGGAGAAACAGTCAGTGAATAAAATTTTCATCCTTTTAATCCATATATGTAATAAAATTCTGGACATTTTAATCCTGCTTCATTTCAAGACAGACCTGCAACACTTTGAAGCACCCAGCTCTCTAAACTGTGCTTTCATCACATGCCCCAACTAGCCCTATGACAAATTCATCACCTCCCTGGGTCTCACTCTTAGCCTATTACCAGTTTGATTCTCACTGTAAATATCCTGACAAAAGCGTGTTAGAAAAGTTAGAAAAGTCTCGTGCACAGGTAGCTTTGTTTGGCTTTGATTTCCCTCATTAAAAGTCGTGAGCTACACAGTTTTCTTGCAGAAAGGTAACTTACCTTGGCCAAGGAGAACTCCGAACAGAGAGCAGAGCAGCACTACACACGGACCCATTGAATATGAAGAGACCCAACAACAATAACAATAAAAAAAAAAAACTTTAAAAAAAGATGATGTCCGAGAGCTTCGGGTTTTGAAACGATGCTGCTTATTGTTGCAGGATGGGGTGAATAAACCGCAGTGCTCCTTTAAAAAAAACACAAAGACTGAGTCCGAGGATGTGATGGAGTTGAGTGAGTCGCAGTTGCAGCGTGACTGGAGGAATGAGCGTCTAATTATGGCACTGTGAGGGGCGGGCTGGGGCCACAGACACCCACTTATTGCTAATCAAATCCGCTTTTGTCCCTCCTGTATAACTCCAAGTGGACGCCATTAACCCTGAGCTTATTTACAGTACATTACAATTAAACTTACTTTTACCACTGGGACTTAGAGATTTGTTATAATACTCAGAAGTGAGTTAATACTGTCATGTGTTCCTGAATTCTGACAGGAATGTTTATACAAAACTCCCATACTTTTAAAAATGTTTTATATGATTGATATATTTACGCATGTTGGAAAGTAGAAGACCTGAAATACTACCTAGGGAGATGTGGGCTGCCATCTTTTTTATTGCTTACAGGAGGAATTGCAAGTGTCTTAAGGCTACTGTGCTGTAAGGTATGCATGCACACATGGAAATTGTCTTCCCATCAATGGCAAAGTAGACTTTTTCTGCCTGTGACTAATGACTGGACTGATTACTCAACATCTGGAGCCGGTTTTGGGGTATTTTAAAAATCTGTTGTGGCTATGTCCAGACTGTAAGCCTTGAAACCTTTGGGATACATCAGCTAGAGGAAATACGGGGAATAAAAGAAAATTAGTATTTTCACTGCAAATATCTCCATTTATTCACTGCTACCCTCTTGAGTTCGCTTCATCTTTGCACCCTCCCTTATATTTTTATCCGAACTGATCTGCACAGGGGTGTTAAAGGTCTCCACTACTGAGCACATACTTTCTCCCTAGTTACTAAATTTCGCAGCTGCACCCAAGAAAATGAGGCATTTACCCTCAAACTTAATGAATTAAAGCTTCTGTAACGATGCCACAGATGTGGGCTCGCCGTCAGCCAAAGTGATCATGAACTGTAAGAGGGAGCTGGGTATAAACAAGCCACATGCACACACACACACACACACACTAGTCTACCAGAATTGGCAAGAAGCGTAGAAATAATTGCTAGACTGCATTATAAACATTTTGTACCAACTAAGGCCCTCTGCAAATTCAATCAGTCTACTGACTCTGGGCATGGTGACAGAGAGAGGTTAAATGATCTTCTAATCAGAGCCATATGTCTCCACCACCAGTCTAGCCAGTCTAGAAAGAAACATCACCAAGGACTTGATATCAGGACACCACAGGCATACAGGAAAGCCCACAAGTATATGGCAGTTATAAACGTGCAACTTGCACTGTTTACGTGTAGCACGTGATAAGTCTTGTCTTAAACTCTGAGTTCTGCAGTTCACCACAGTCTATGTTTTCTGTTTGTAGTTTGTCTTCTACAAGACCTTATTGGTCTTAATGTTTTGGCCCATTAAAATGCATAATATACATTTATGAACCTTCCAGGAAGCCACTTGTCCCCATTCACTATAAAGTACCACAATTGCAGGGCTAGTTTAGGGTGGATGTAGTGCATATTTCAGTTAAATTTCATGTCATTTATCATCCTTAGTTGGAAAAATACATCTGCATTTTCAATATTGGTATACAGCATTCTGCTTTTTCTAATAAATGATGTTTATGGTGTAAAAATGAGCTTGCAGAGAACTTGCTTGGGTATGTTTTCCTTCACAGTAAACATGTGTTTTACTTGCGTTGCAGTTGCACGGTAAAGCACTTTATTCAAACTGGACTTATAATGCCACTCTACAGCAATTTAACCTTGACAGCAACAAAAGCAGACATCTTTGTTGTACGTAATGGATTACTTCAACAAGTTTTCTGCAAGTTGATGTGAAAAAATGAATTAAAAACTGGTGTCTCAAAGGAAAAACCCTACAGCATACACTGAAAGTGATGTTAAGTAGTGTAGTAAATTAATTCAAACACACTAGAAAACTGTGCATTGCACCTCTAGGTTAAAAGTAGACTGTTGCTACACCACATATATTTGGTTCCTGCAGACTTCTATCAGTCAAGGATGTGGCAACCCCCCTTTGTAATGTAACAGTTATCACAACAACAAAGAGCGCCCCTTTACTGCTGACTTCCCTCAATCTTATCTTTGCTTTAGCGTAATGTAGGAAGGAGATAAAAGGCCATATAAGGAATGACGAATGCCCAAAATGAGAGCCAGACCAGTGCCAGGCTCCAATCCTGGCTTCCTCGAGCACATGTGAACATCTGAGGGCAACTCATGCCTGCTAGTCTTCCAGAAACTACCAGCCCTCCTCTCCACCTCCGATCTACATTTAGGATTTAACAAGAAACAGCAGCGTGAGCTGACCTCCTAGCTCATAGGTGGAGGTAATTGGAGCGGCCGAGGTCGCATTCAAACAGTGTTAATCTGGTTGCGGGGGGTGCGGTACAGTTCCTTTGAAGCTCAACAAAGCTTGTCTTGCCACATCTGTGTCAATCAGCAGAGGGCCGCTAACGCAGGCAGGCAGTCAGAGGGCTGCTCTGCGACTTGCTCGCTGTTGGTCATCAACAACTGTTGAAACTTGAAAGGAGAGAGTGGCTTTACTCGACTGTAAAATGTAAATTGTAATGAGGGTAATAAATAAAGTATGGCTTCATTAAAGCAACAGTGTGCGACTGTTCTACCATCACTTGAATGCTGTACTGACGTGTCATCAGGCAATCAACTCTCACTGATTCACAGAGTTTCGTGATGGACAGTAAACTGTAGCTGCTGTTAGCTAATGTTAGCCACTTTGTTAGCCAGGGTTGCCCGGACTGTGACCACAGGCATTTTAGATCACTGGTAAGAAGAGGTTTTCATCCCTGGTGTGAGTGCTGACGAGGAATGTAACTGTAGTTGTGCCAGAACCGGAGCTGGGCAAGTGGGCATCATAACCGGGCTCAGCAGCCTTTATGAATGGAATGACCAAGCAAAAGGCTGCCAGGCAAGAGTAAATCTGGGACTGGCTTTTAGTCGTTGGCTAGCACGCCGTTAAATAAAAGCCAAACTGGACTTCTGGTTGTTGGACTACTAAGTGATATTAGCGGGCTGCTATGTCTTGTGTTGTTGCACTTGCTTGATGTTTGGCTGTTAGCAAAGTTGTCAACTCGCTGGTTTTTGATCATGAGTAATATAATCGTAACAAATACACGTGTAACTGTCCATAATTATGACTAGTGAGATATTGCACTCTGAAACTTGGGGCTAAATCGCAAAAACACCAATTTCTATGCAACGTTGCTTCAACATACAAAGGGCAAAGAAAGTATAAAACATTAAACATTACCCTGAATCATTACCGAGAATGAAGCTTATATATAAGACTCATATTTTATTGTACCCTGTAAACACTAGCAAGCTGGCTTGCATGCAAGCAGTTTTATGGCTAAATGTTGTTGCTCTTGGGTATTCAGAGATACACAGTTCATAGTGGTGACTGTGCAGAAGAAATGTTGCTGAATTAAAATATGTTAAAAAAAAAAAGTCTCACACAACATCCGCACTGTACTTAGAACTTTACAATCAAATCTGAATAATTCTCTTTTGAATAAACATAAATAAATAAATAAATAAACACAACACATAACATAACATAACATTTGCCTTTACAACATGAAAGCTGTGTTAAAAAAGCCTGGCAAATTAGATCAAGAAGAAATATTATGTAACGATGTGTGATAATAGAACGTAACACTCTTTCGTTCCCTTGATGTTTTTCATTTTACTGAAAAATGAGCAGCATTTCACACATCGGAAGCTAAACCAGCACACACAACTGACCTGACCACACCATCTATTAGCTCAATGTTGATGTATCCACTGTGAACATATGTATCACCTGGTGAGAGCAACTGATAACTAAACCAAAACAAAAGACTGCTTACCATATAGCAATTCATGTATGTACTTTTTGCATGAAGTCTTAATCTTTAAGCTTCCACCAGAGATAGAAGCTATTTCTATCTATCTAAATGCAGCTCTAATGCAGTTAAGTCCAGAAAATATACCTAATTTGGTGGCCTGTATCATACCAGTTTGCTTGCGATACACTTTAATCATTAAACATACAAAACATTTTTAATGTGTATTTGGAATTTTTGTAATAAAGTGTAACACACCACATGTTAGCTGGTGCTGGCAGTGTTGTCAAACATTTAAACGATTAAGAAGATTTGTGCCCTCATACTGCTGCCTCCTCTCCACCGGGACAGCCTGCTGTATCCTGGAAGTCTGCACATGTGCGCCGGCGCTTTGCATTCTGGGATATGTTGTCAAGAGATGAGAGCTGAGAGTCAGGAGGGGCAGTCTCCAGTTTGATTTCTGGAAAGGTCTGGTCGGGGAAGATGATCCTCAGGTGATCTTCAAACAGCTCCTTAAGCTTCCTGCCTGCCACGGTGACTTTTGTGTCGACCTGCCGTCCAAGTAGAAGCAAGGATGAGTGAAAAACATTTTATTAGATATGAATAATACTAAAACAAGGGATTTTTGCAAACGATTTTCTCCTACAGTACCTCACTGAGGGAGTTATAGTTCTCAAAGACGAGCCTGATGTCTGATACAAACTCTGCAGGGCTTTGGTAGCACGGGCACTGCTTAGCCTCCAGTCGCCTTTTCACAGTGGAAAGCTTCATAGGTCCCTTTACAGTCAGCCTGTTATTAGCACACACCTACAGTATTTAGAAAGGGAGAGATAATTAAACAATAAAACTTCATGGGAAGACGTTGACACAAAATCATGATTAACACCTGATATTTATGGATTTCATGTCAGCATTGTGCACAAGAGGTTATGGATTTTTACCCCATTTTGTTATGTGAACATTAATAAAAAAGGTATTTCATGTCCAGAATGCACACAAATATAGTGCTGTATGCACTGTCATGTATAAAAATAACAAATACTACAAACTCTCTGTCAAGACAAATACGCATATACTTATATATTTACAGTACCTGATTTAAGTTGCTCTACCCCTGATTCAAAACTCCTCTGTCTTTACTGATAAATACTGCATATTACACACCATTAAAATTACAGTTACAGTACAGTACACTCCATGTGACATTAATCCTGTGAACCTTTTGTCTGTAGTCAGCCATGCTTTCAGACTCACCAAGGGGGATACGGGCTCTTGGAAGTCTGAACTCAGGTCACTGCAAAACAAGTGCAGCAACAGCCTCTCACACTTCTGCAGCGGTAGAAAAAAAACATCTGACTTAATACATGATAACCGAGAAACCACATACAATTATCCAATCTATATCCTACTGTATCTGCTTTGAACCTGACACACTCATATGCTTTGTGTCAGCTGTAACACATTGCTTTTGCATTGCTTTACAATGTAAATGTAAATATTCTTCAGTACTGCAGTCATTAAATGTTAATGTTGCACCTCTTGCACCTGAATATCTTGTTAATTGGTGTTTAAATTCACACCAGTAAACAAGAGTAGAAAATAACTGAGCTGTGATGAGCGAAAGTTCAAAAAGGTTGTGCATTATAGGCAGAATTTATAATAAAAATATGACAATATGATATTTGGAAGGATCACTTTTTTATAAATTTACTTACTTACTGTTATAATGATATCTGTCAGTGCTATGCATATTTGCCCTGCTTAGGATGAATAAAATATGAAATTTAATTTGAAAGAATTCAGCGATAGGCCTTGTTCCTTGATGTTTTAAAAGCAGAACTTTCAATTTAACCTAACTTAACCATTTCCTGATATAATCACTATAATTCTATCCCCTTTATTATAAGCAAATCATTGTTATTTTAAAAAAAGAGTAGACTTGTCCAGGGTGTACCCCGCCTCTCGCCCTAAGTCAGCTGGGATAGGCTCCAGTCCCGACCCTTATGAGGATAAGCGGTTACAGATAATGGATGGATGGATGGATGGATGGATGGATGGATGGATGAAAAAAGAGCACTGACTTGTTTGTCTTCAGGGGGAAATCCTCCTTCAGTATCTGGCTCCTTCTTTACTGTCTTGGCGTCAGGTTTGCTCATCTCAGGCATTAACAGGTCACGGCAGAAAGAGCAAAACCATTCGCCACTGAAAAGAGACAGTCCAGAGACTCAGTACAAAAGCCAGTAAGCAGGAACAAGTGCATAATGCTGCTGTCAGATGAAAACCTCAAAAACAGTCTCATTCAAGTTATTTTTTTCATTCCACAGAGGACCATAATTTCTTAATTCTGGTATATATGAAAAAAAAAAACATGAGTCATAACATTTCCATCAGAGAGTAGCAATATATAAATTTCCCCTTGCCTGGGAGATTTGAGGAGACTTGGAACGTGGCACGAGAGGTGAAAAACCTTTAGACACTTATCGCAGCAGAGCAGCTCTCCACCAGTCTGACACACGGCACACAAGACTTCATTCGAGTCTTCCAGCGGTGCATGGTGCTGTTGTTCTTCCAGTGAATGGACATGATTAGCGCTACTCTGGTCCCGTGGACTGCTTGGAGGCTGTGAAGGGCTATGGAGTTTGTCATCTGTGCTTTGAAGACGAGTCGGGACTTCATCTTGGGCAGTGATTTGTGGTTGGTCACCTGTGCTGTCAGGGAGGCTGGCTCTTTGGTTAGCTTGTATCTGAACAGAGAGTAAAACAACTTTTGTAACCAATTTGTACAAAATGAACTCAACTCTGACCTACAGTAATGGCCATAGTTGTGTTTATCTGCCCAATAAGGGTTTATTATGGACCTTTCACTTTTGGTTTTAACTCCAAATAAGGAGGTTTAGAAAATTGAGCGAAGCTATTGGCCTGTTTACAACCTCTCTAGCATTAGTCTCTGTTTGCTCTGGTGAGTACAACGTTATGATATCTAATTGAAATGCCAGAACTCTAAAAATAAGACACAAGATGTAATGCGACTGCAATTTTCCTTTCAATTCATGCTCTGCAAGGATGGTCTGTATAATAATTTATCATCTCCTTACATAGCTACTGTCATCATCTGGCTCATCCTTGATGACTATGACGGGACCTGGTGAAGACCTTCGTCTTTTCTTGACAGCTGAGCCCACGGCTCCACTTGTCTGATGTGTTTCCGGAGGTTTCCAGGATACGGTCCTTGGGAGCAAAGCAGGAACGAATTAGAATAAAGCGAAATTCACTGGAGAGTCCGATGGCACAAAGGGACTAAGGTGATATCAAAGCAGTGCTGTTCAGAGCTACACAACGTTCAGAGAGAGAGAGAGAATCTGCGTGTGCGCAGCTGTCTTCTTACCCTGGTTTCTCCTCCTGGGATACAGCAGCGTACTCTGGTGAATTCTCCTGTCCTTGCACTTGAGAGAAATAAAAATCTGCTTTATTAAGAATACAGCAATACATACAGCCTGCAACAGTGCAAACGACACAGAAGGCATAGACGTACCATTGCTGTGTGGCAAAGAAGGTGGCAGGATCTGGGAATAGTTTGGTTTCAGCATATATATTGGACCACCTGAATCGCTCCTCCTATTCAGATATGTGGGCTCAATCTGAACACAGCATTGCACATCATTTACTACATTGTAAATATAATTTATATCAATGTAGTTTACATTATGGAAGGAGTCACTTGCCGTGTGTCGTGACTGGGGTAAACTGGTGCCAGCACTGACGGGCAGTGGTGTTATATGGGGGTACAGAGGTGAAGGGGAAAACACATCCATAGGTTTGGGTTGGTAGCTGGAGCTGTTTCCCATCGCCCTCAGAGGCTACAAATGACACAAGGAGAAACAGAAAGATGCATAGAAATGCTGCCATCATTTTCATGCTACATTGCTGTCAGCGTCTATAAGCACATGTGCTTTAAAAAAAGCACTTTCAATACTCTGTCGCTGGCTCTAACCTTATAGCTTTAACCTTACAGGAACTATAGACTTTATTATAGTATTTTTCTTTCAATCTCTTGAAGTTGATTGCGCCATAGTGAAGTATAAAGAAAATCTATGACTATACCATGCTTTCAAAAATCCTGAATAGTGGATCACACATCATTTCAAGTCAAACATGCAACAAATCTTTGATTTCTTTCTACTGCAGAGAAGATTTGAGACTCCATAATGCAGCTATAACAGCTTGTCCACATCAGTATGATACAACTTATGTGTGCACTTCACACGCCAGCATTGTCCTGTGAATGAGCCTATACTGGAAGCTGGAACCAAAACACCCAGTGAACTAGACTAAACAACTTGTATGACAAGATATTATCACCCCTTTCTTATGGAATCTTGGGTCCGTCCTCTGTCACGTGTTGGCTGCCGTTGTGCTGCAGATTTAGCTGTTTTATTTTATGATTTGGAGTTTTAAGCTTGTCCAAGACTAAAATCCATCTTGACAAGGAAAGACATAAATTGCTCTGGATGTGAAGGCTGTCAGCTCTATTTAGGACAATGCCATCCACTGCCAGTGCTTGTTTGTCAGTCAAACAGACACACACAGACAAGCACACTAACCTGGGGCGTGAACCCAGGGCTTGGTAAGCTGCTAGTTGGACTGGCGTTGTTGGGAGGAGGCACCAGAAACCTGCGGCCTGGTTGGGGAGGCATATTGTGGGAGGGAGAGCCTCCTTGCAGGGGCCCTGGGAGGTTTCGCTGTAGTCTGACACTCTGGTACCATGTCCAGGGCGGAGGAGGTGGCTGAGGCTGCCAATGGGCCTGTGGGTTTAGCTTGTCCACCTGCATCTGGAGCTGAGCCAGAGTATTATGGGGTGCTCCCAGGGCAAAGCTGTGGGGTGAGCCTGAGGGGACCTGCCCATGGTGGGGGAGCTGATGAGGGATACCCTGAAAACCACCCAGCTGGTGGCCTGGTACACTCTCCACCACTAAAGAGCCTGAGGGAACACACACACAGAGACAGTCTAAGCATAACAAGTAGGGCAAAATACAAAACTTGCAGAGAACTGTGAAAAAGAGAAGGTTTGGGCATTAAAGCGGTAGAAAGTTTGGGAAACTTTGGGGATCATTAAAGGAGAAAAACAGGTCAAGAAGGGATGGAACTAATAATAATTATATATTTTCCGTTATTGCTTATACTATCAATTATTTTGTTGAGTGTTAAAGCGTAAAAAATACTAAAAAATGTCCCTCACAAGTGGTATGTGGTCTGACATTCCAAATACCGAAAGCTGTTTAAAGATAAATTAATTTCTGTCAGCTGACTCTTCGAAAAATGAGCATTTTAGGTCACTGTTAATCTCTGGACCCTGTGAATCCTTCTGAGCTTTCTCCAGAATTCAACATTCTTCATCCAAATGACAAGGGGGAACCAGCAAATCTCTGGTAAATGCTATGATTTGCCTGAAGACAGTGGCAGCAAGCAATGGAAATATTTCAGATTTATTCCATTTTAGAATAAATCATCCACTAACCACTGCACGGATGAGAAGACAAGCCCCAAACCTTGTATGCAAGCAACAATAAAAAAAAAGACATTTGGGGAAAACAGTAAAATACAAAAGAGGCTGTCTTGTGGTGGAAAACTTGTTCTGATGCATGTTTAAGCACATAGTTTGTGTAATGTTTGTTATTCCATTATGATGGTGTGACTAGTGATTCATAGTGTTTATAAAAACAGGAGACTTTGCCTGTGACTGAAGGAACAAGGTCTGCCATATTAAAGGTTCCGTGTGTAGGATTTAGTAGCACCTAGTGGTGTAGGTGTTTATTGCAATCCCCTGGGCTCACCATCTCCTACATAGTGTGAAGACGAAACTATGGTGGCCACATGGGATTTGCAAAAAGTACAAACAACCCACTCTAGAGCCAGCGTTAAGTTTGTCTGCTCTGGCCTGCTGTAGAAACACGGCAGTTCAAGATGGCAGATTGGGACACACTGGACCTTTAACATAGTTTGCCTTATGCTACATTAATACATCCTTCAAGAATATTTTGGAAATGAAAGGTTTGAAGGTATCAAAAACTACTACAACAGAAAAATGACAAATAAAAGCAGTGTCCAGACTTAAATAAATCCATTCTCAGGGTTCAAGGTTGGGTTCTATGACAGATACATTTTGTTTTGTCTTACCGAGATCAACATTTGAGGCCCAGTAAGAGGATCGACACTGGAAGCGTACAGTGCTCTGTGGTACAAATGAGGTACTACATTTTGCCCGCAGGAGGTTTCCAATCTGAAACAGGATCTGCAACAGAAGGGGTGTTATTAATAATTTCAGAGGAGGACACTTGTGTGTTACAAAAGGCATATGTTCCCACTTTATCACGTCCAAGATAAACCAGGCGCCTAACCAGCTGTCAGAGCTTGCATATTGTGATGAGATAAGGTCGAGTGGATAAATGATCAGACAGGCCTTACCAAACGTTTACAGTACAAGAGGGCTGTACCCCCATTTCTGGCCGTGGCCCATTTGGTGAAGTTGATGACATGATCCAGGTGTCTGGATAGATAGCCAATATCCTCCTGTTGTTTTCGCAAGACACTCTCATGATCCTTTGTTACAGCCTGGAAAACATGAATAAGTGAACATCTGCAGTGTTCAAACAGCTTGAGGGTATGCGCTCTGGGCCTCAGGGTAAAACAGTCAACTGAGCTTGCAAGCAAGTACTGGAAATGTACACCACAGAAAGCTACAGATCTACAGTATGCAGTGAAACTGATAAATAACATTGTTTTGTTATATTTCTTATATATTTAAAAGGTCATACCTCAAGTTGATTAATTAGCATCTTGCCCTTCTTGTTTATCTCGAGAATCAAACTGCAGATGGATTTCTTTATTTCACTACGAACAGACGAACGGTTCTGATCAACCTGAAGAAGCCTGAGAGACATATAGTCAATGTAAGTATTCAGATTTGACAAATCATGTGAAATCAGCACATATTTGGAGACTTCTCATTATCACTTGTAGTTTGTGTGGTTTTGTCCTTACACAATCGACTGGTTGTTTTCTAAACTACATGTTACATTCTTGACATATGAAATCTTGCAGTTTGTGAAAATACATGCAAACATACCCATTGTTTATGGAGTTTGATACCTCTTCAATGACTTTCTTCTTCTCCTCTAGCTGATGGGTCACGTTCTCCATGTGCTGTTTGTGGTTTTTATAAGCATCTTCAAGGAACTGGTAACTGACCCAAACAGAACATTAAGTCAGCAGATACCTTATAAAAGTTAGTGTTGTGTTCAGTGACACAATACAATGGAAATCAGTATCATGAGTCAATATGTGGCTTTTTATGCTGAATCAAATGTCAGATATTTCAATTTAAATCACATTTGACTCAGTATTGTTCAGTTTAATGTCATGTATACACAGGTATGCATGAACCCTTTATATGAAATAGTAATTGTACTATGTGGTATTGTAAACCATGACTGTACTTATGGTCCTTGTGCTTCACTAGCTGGCAGTCACGACAGGTCAGCAGGTCACAGGTCTCACAGAACAGCTTTAGTGGCTCTTGTTTGTGGATGTCACAGAACATCGGCCTCTGAGTCGACACACCGTGGACCTCTGGAAAACAGTAGACGATCGTCTCTTCACTCTCAGTACATGACAATAATTGTTGAATCTATTGCCTCTGCACTACATCATAGACCGCAGAAGTCAAACTAATGTTTAAAGGTACAGTGTGTAACATTTAGAAGGGTCTGTTGGTAGAAATTGAATATAGTACTCATAGATCAGATGTTTCTACAGGAGCCCAGTATGGACAAACCAAAACCTGGATCTAGATAGGGGCTTTCGTGTTTTTTGCAAGCTTCATGGCCACCATAGTTTCTCCTCCTACTATTCAGTTGGCTGCAATCTACCAAATCACCACTAGATGCCACTAAATCCAACAGTACAATACAACAAGTTTTTGTGACTTCACAGGAAGTAATGAAGACTTATGAAGAATGAATAACTAGTTTTTATTGACGTGTAGTTAATCTCTGAAATGAATGAATTCAGGGAAATCTTTCTCTTGCAGGTTAATGCCAAAATTAAAAGTACTTGTCTTTATTTGTAGCCAGGCAAACCCCCTCAAAACTAAGCTGCTATGATAGGGAAGCTGTGACTTGTGTTTGTGGGGTAATCAAGTCAAAATCATCTTTGGGCTGGGCTGTCACGCATTGAGTGACGTCTGCCGACAGGTATGACTGGGTGAGTGACAGCTGCCCGCCATACACTGAAGTGAGGAGGATAACGGTAGGCACCATTAACAATTCCTTTATGGCATCAAAATAATAATAGATAATAGCTTTTGCTGATTTTGCATAGGGTCCCCAAACAGCTAGAAACAGCCCTGATTTGCACTGTACAACAAAACTGCTGTAAAACTAGGTGAGAGATTTGTATTTTAAAACGAATATTTATCATTTGGACCATTAAATATACTCTAGGGTGGCAATGTTTAAGTTTTACCATCCTTGGCATGAGTTCAAAGTTTAGTTTATTATGTGATTTTTTTCCCTATGTACTGTATACTAGGTTGTGACATCTTGATGCATTTACCCCTTTAACATTGTTGGATTTAAAAAAGAAAATCTATACCACAACTCTGCTCCCATAATAGCTCTCCCCTTTGTCATGGAAACACCACACGTACAAAGAAGAAAGAAAAACAAGATTATTACTTTGTGATAGCTCTGCCTTCTGTCTGATGGTGTGGTCTCTGGTGAATTTGACTCTTTGGTGGGCCTCCACGCAGGTGGTACAGAGGTACTCGACACAGTTCACACAAAACCCGGCAGCTTCTGTGTTGTCATCGCAAGTCATACAGAGCTACAGGTAGACGAGACAAGCATCAGATCACATCTGCAAGGATGATGTCAGAAAATATTACAGCCATTAAAACTAGTAACAAGGCTGCCCCCATATGGTAATGCACTCTGTCACTAACCTGGACTGTCCTCTCCATTGTGCTGCTGGGAGCCTCAACTGTGTCCTTCACAAAGACGTTCTCCATCACGTCTACCTCCATACACTCCTGCCTGCACACCGGACAGCGGATCACATTGACTGGAACAACAGAATCACACATGTTGGTCTAAATCAGTAACATTTGATTGATATGTGACACAGGATGTCAGACATTTATAGTCAAAAAGGCATCACATGTGAGTGTGTGCCCTTCAACACACCACCACAGAGCCACAATGAAGTTTCACTCCCCTGCATGCAGATGATAATCGATCCATTGTTTGTAAACAAAGTGACTCACGTGGTTTGGTCGCCCTGTCAACCGGGGAGTTTGGTAGCTCTGTCACGGCCAAATTTCTCGACGGTGAGGGCAAACATTTCTTGCAAAAAGAGTGCAAACACGGCAGAAGTTTTGGCTCCCGGCTGTGAAAGTTTAGATGGCAAACGGGGCAAGTGTCCATGTAATTTTGCCCGGTTACACGGGACTTTTGCTCCAGCACTGGCATGCTCTCAGCTTCGTTCTCAACGATGATGACAGCAGCATCCACCGTCTCCTGTATCTCTGTGCGTCCATCCATTCTCGTCACTTGTGTCCTTCAGTACAGGATTTCTCTGCATACATAAGATGTACGAACACAGGTGAGCAGACCATGACTCAAGAGTCGTTCACCCGAAAAGAGCATCTCCTCACACCTGCGTCTTCCTCTTCACTCTTCATCCCTTTCTTTTAAACACAGCGCCGTGAATGCATTAATAATTCCACTCACATGTTCGCACAAACGACAATATATCGACTGGAGCACAAACCTGTAGCAAAAAAAATATATATATATATATAAAATGTACAACCTCCGCGTGATGGTGTCGCAAGCTCGCGTACAGAGCAGATGTTGCTCCAATTGTACCGCACGCGCTCGTTGCAGCACGAGAGGGGTGGGGTCAAACAGCGCGCGACACTGACTGACTGATTGAAGTCAATTTGTGAAACAGGCTGGTGTGTGTTGTGTTACTCTGAAAGTTAGCACAATGCTAACAACTTCATGATTTTAATTAAATGTGTAAGGTTGGACGAGCGGTGAAGGAAAGAGATGAGAGCTTTTTTACTGTTCAACAGTCCAATTTATTTTATTTCCTCCTTTCTTCCAGCAGTGATCATAGTGCAGTATTTACAGTGCAGGTCAGCTTGGCCAAACTGAAGAAAAAACTTGACTAAAAACAACAAACAAATCCAACAGTCAAACTGGTACTTGCACTAGGCTATGCCCCCTTCAAGTCTGGGCCCTACAAACTGTCTGTATAAGTTAACATTGAAAACAACGATGCAAAGTTAAAGAAAAGTAAATATGACTCTCAACTCCTCAAAATCAGTACTTATATCAACACCTCCCCAAAACTCCCCCTTATACATACTACACTTGGCACATTCCCCCAGGAACTTGACTATAAAAGGAATCTTAGTAAATGTGTGGCCTGGTTTGGCAGTTCCTGGGTCCAAAGGGGAGGATGGCCAAGTGCAGTCTAGAGGAGAGGTGAGAAACACAAAAGAGTTAGTCAAAAATTAAAAGGATTTATAACACAATATCCCCTGACTTTGTCTATCATTTCATGTATGCGACTGTGGCACCCAAACACCAAAAACTCCTAGGTCTCTTCTCTTAATTCGTACTAATTACTCATGCCAGACACCTGCCCACCAGATGGTCTGGGAAAATGACAAACGGTGTACCAGCACTGTGGTTTTCCTGTTTGAACTAGAGGTCACGGGGCATCCCTGTGACAAAATGTCCTTAGTAGTAGTTAATTAGTAGGTTAGTAGTGCGTTATACTTCTGGTGATGTTACTCATTACTGTGTCACATTTGCCACTTCATCCATCTGACCTGAAAAGAGGATTTATAGTGTGTGCTCAGGATATATAAATAATAGGATAGGTAATAAATTAAATTCACTTCCGTTCAATTTATTTCTTTTAAAACGTTCCTATCTTTTAGGGGCACTAATTAATCAACAAATTAATTATTTTCTTAAAAGTCTGTCTCTATATCTGAACTCTATTACTAACTTAAATTCCATTTATTACACACTTATTTGGAGTAGCATAATTTGATTTGATAGGATTTTTTTTTTTTATGTGTATTGAAATAATGCTACACTGTAATGTGATGACCATTCTGTTAAAACATGTCTGAGCTCATATTTTTGGTACTGCTTTCAATTAGGCCTCAACAAAAACAGCAAAATAGCAACAGCGTGTCTATTTATTTGTTATACAACACAGCATGTTGAAATTCTGACTAAAAAGTCAGCCTTTGCCGTCAGCATTTTCCTTCATGTGGGTAAAAACACAGTTTAAAATCTGTTTATGATCCATATCCTCCTTATCATTCTGTAGCTATTTGCTTTAGATTCTGCGTGCTCTCAGTAAGAAGAGCGTTCAAAGGTTAAAGGTCAGTTTTAATAAATGATTTATCTGGAAGGCTCAAGAGCCGTTCAGGGCAGAATAGTTTTCGCAGACATGGAGCTGACTGCACAGAGCCACAGAATCCCTCTCAGTGATGGGAACCATATTCCACTGCTGGGATTGGGCACATATGGGGACCCTCGAACGGTGAGAAGAATATAATGTGTGTAGATTTGTTTGTTGTCAATGGCTGCTTTACCCGGAAGACTCTCCGTGATGTAGAAGTGCCTGTGTTTATAGCTCGCAGCACATGGATAAACACTAAAACATGTTTCAAATGTCACTGTAAAATGTGAATGTATTGTATTTTTTCGAACATGAATGCATATTCGCATAAGTTGAACAAATCATTATTTACATTTTCTGTGTATTTCCAATAGACACCCAAAGGCGCCGCACTTGAGTGTGTCAAGTGGGCCATAGATGTGGGTTACAGGCACATTGATGGGGCATTGGTGTATTTCAACGAGCACGAAGTGGGTCAAGCCATTCGAGAGAAGATTGCTGATGGAACTGTGAAGAGAGAGGACATCTTTTACTGTGGAAAAGTAATAAGTGTTGTCAAGTCATGTCATGTTGTTTTTCATTGTGTATTTCTGAAGGACATTTGAACACAAAGCAGAAACGTGTGCTTTGCACCATGTTAATTTCCTTTCTCTGTTTGGTTTTCTTTTATGTTCTTAGCTCTGGAACACCTTTCATCCACCAGAGTTGGTGAGACCGGCCTTGGAGAGGACACTGAAAACCTTAAAACTAGACTATGTGGATCTGTACATCGTTGAGCTTCCTATGGCCTTCAAGGTTTGTATTTAGATGGCAGTTTACTTATCTTGTGAACATCGACCTTACACTCAGTTCTATCACAGTGGTAATGTTTGATTTAGATAATGCTCTTATTGGTCAAACAGGTTGGTTTGAAATGAGAAGAAATATGAAGTTTTAGATGCATTTTATGATGCAGTTTTATTTATGCTTGGCTGCATAAGTGAAATGTGGCTAAAAGGACTAAAATAATACACAGTATCTTTGTTTAAGACCAAACAACTGGAACCATTTGTCTTTGTTTACTGTTGGCAGTCTGTGTTTTAGTTAAAGTTGAATAATTGCTGTGATAATAACTAAAGCAAGCTGCACCTCCACAACTTGTTAATGCAGATTGTTTAATCGTGATTAAATCGTAGCCTGGAAATGAGTTCTATCCAAAAGACGAGAATGGCAAACACATCTACCACCACACAGACCTCTGTGCAACATGGGAGGTGAGTTTTATTGACTTTGCATGACTTTGCTCTTTTCCTTCTTGCTGTTTGTAATGTCAGCATATCATATTTTTATGACACATTTTATCACTGAATATATTTAGTAATCTTTTGTGACATTACATGTTCACATAAGTATGAGTTAGAGGTATGAAACAAAGTCAAAAAATTGCTATAAAATAAGCGTGGCGATAAATGTCAAGTCAATGTAATTTCATTTTATTCATGTGCATACATAAAAGTGGTTGCCACCACTAACTTGAAGAATCTGCTATTTTTTCTGTGCATTTTAGTGGTGCTTGTAGTGTACCATATGTCATAAATGTCCATGAAAGTGTGAAAGTAACAATAATATAATAAATCGAGATAACTCACTTTGAAATTGGCATGTATATTCCTTCATGCTTGAAAGCTGATGCCAGAACATTCTCTACTGAAGCATGAGAAACTGTCAAGGACGGTGTCATAAAAGCTGTGTACAAAGATCTGTTTTTTTCCCCTTCTTTATCGTGCTTTATATTTTTCTAACAGTCTAAGTCTGTCTAGATAAGTCTAAGTCTGTAAAGATAATCAGCCTTTGAGACAATGTCAATCTTTTCTTCTCAACAGGCTTTAGAGGCTTGTAAAGACGCAGGGCTGGTTAAATCTCTGGGAGTCTCCAACTTTAACCGCAGACAGCTTGAGCTGCTGCTGAATAAACCTGGCCTCAAACACAAACCTGTATCCAACCAGGTAAATTCACCCTGACTCTTCAAACTGACATCAGAAGTAACATAGTTTATGCAGTGCATACTGTATATTATAGTAGTATTATAGGCATTAACAAGAAGGAATTGCTTAGCTTTTCGTATGTTAAGGCTACTGTAAATGATCTGCTTTCCATTCAGCAAATGTTAAATATATAAACTGACATTTACCATTACTTGGAGAAATGATTGGAAGCAATTTTAACTGAACATACGCACAGTACATACAGTAAATGTCAGACCACTTTACGCTTATTGTGTATTTTCTTCTTACTTACCTACCTGTAGGTTGAATGTCATCCATATTTCACACAACCGAAACTTATGGAGTTCTGTCGTCAGCATGACATTGTGATTGTTGGCTACTGCCCAATCGGCTCTTCCAGAGATGCATCCTGGTATGTATGTATGTATGTATGTACGTTCTGCTGCTGCACCACAAATTGCCCCTTGGGGATAATAAAGATACCTTGAACTTTGAATCTTGAATCTTGAATCTTGAAATCTATGTGACACTGACATAAAAGCAGGAGAAACACTGGTGATGTGTGAATTGATGCAAAGAAAGTATCATGACATCTAACCTGTGTCACAAGAACCGTGAAAAAAAATGTTTTAGTGTTTTGTTACATCATATTCTGTCTCTGGTTTAGGGTAAATTTGACATCTCCTCCCATGCTGGAGGACGAGCTGCTTGTATCCATTGGGAAAAAATACAACAAGAGTAGCGCCCAGGTGGCTCTGCGCTTCAATGTCCAGAGAGGAGTCGTAGTGATACCTAAGAGCTTCAACCCTGAGAGGATCAAACATAACTTCCAGGTGGGTTTAAACTATACTATATTATACTGTACAATATCATGTGTATACTCATTGCAACCATTTCAATAAAAACAAATCATATTCGTTCCAGATATTTGATTTCTCACTCACTGAGGAAGAAATGAAATCCATTGAAGCACTGAACAAAAATATTCGTTTTGTGGAGCTGCTGATGTAAGTATACGCTTCGGAAAGAGAATATATAATAAAAAAGAGAGTTGAACCTTAATCATAATATCTAATATCTATCTATACATTTGACTACATTTTACTGAGTAATGCAAGAACAGCGTTAGACTAGTCCTCTTCATCATACTCAGACATGAGAACATAATAACACATTTGTTTTTTGTTTGTTTTTGTGTTAAACAGGTGGAGTGACCATCCAGAGTACCCATTTCATGATGAATATTAATTGTTTTTTTTTGTGTTTTGCATCATAGACATATTTCACCAATAAAGTTAGTACTGGTGCATTCTCACATCAAACACCAGAGGGCACTAGTTCACAGTAAATGGAAGAGATAAATAAAAAGCTCAGATGATCAAGTTGTTTACTTGTAGCACGGAGTTTTTATGCAAGACGTACAGGACGCTCATGTAATATTTAAAGGGAGTTCATGTTTAGTTAGCACTGATTTGAAATGAGCTGATGCAACTGTTGCTATAAATAAAGATTGATTTGAAATGAAGACTTTTTGAATTAAATGAGGGAAAAATACATCGAAGAGCAATACATGTGGATAATAGCTCCTCTGGTTTTCTGATATAGCCGTCAGGTTTGTCTTTACAATATGTTCCAGATACATCGGCTACTAATGGTGATCGATATATTTCAGTTAGAAGATTAACTTGCAGTGCCCGAGTATTTTATATGCATTACTGCTTTTGTGTTCTTAAAACCTTTGGTTTTACACTGACTTTGTTGACCAAAGTCCAGTACCATGTTCAAGGCAACCCTAAAAAAAAACACAGCTATATAACAGCTTGGGACTTAACAGATAGTTATTAAAGTTCAAAAGCCAAAACTATAAAGATGGCCTTTTAACCCTCTGGATTCCTATCAGTGGCTTTTGCAATTGCTTGGACCCCAGAGGGTAAAAGGTTTAGTCGTGGGGGGGGTCACAAAAATAAAGTTCTAGTCATCAATGATCAAGTCAATCAAACATAAGGAGCAAGTCAAACATATCTGGAAAAACATGAAAATTATGTTGTCCCAGGGGCTGAATACATACGACCGGAAAATGTGATGTTAATAATGTGTATGACAGGTATTGTTGTTGTAAAGTTCTGAGTCTGAAACATCTGTTGTCCTGTTGTCCAAACAATGTAGCTCCTCAGGAATCTTGCTGAAAGAAATCGTTGTCTAACATATGAGGGGGGTGGGTGTTATTTACTCTATTAAAGTTCTATAACATGTGTTCTGCCCAGAAATGTACAGCTTAGGTTAAGAACATAGATTGGTGTACTGTAGGTTTGAAAATTAAAGGTCTAGTGTGTAATTATCTTGTTGAAAAAGTACAGAAAAGCATTGGTACTAAGTACATAAAATAAAAATTATTTTCCATTTCAGGACATGGCTAATCAAACTTATTTTTTTTGACAAAGCAAATAAGAGTATCCAATGTACTACTACTACTAAGAAACACAATAACAAATTCCAACTCTGTTCAGGGATGCATTGTGGCTCTGTGAATAAATATCAGCTTCCAAAACTGGACCGAGTTGGACCAAATATGGAGAGATCATATGTTTTGCAAGGAAATTGCATAATTATAAACTTCATCATATCACCCCAAGAGAGGTGATGTGGTTCTTTCTGTGGTCAGGAGAGCTTTATCCAATCCCCAATCTGTGTTAATTACGACACTGGAGCCTCTGAGGAGTGTTATCATCAACCGACATCTTTATGAACATCAGCTTAGGTTCCCGTACAAAGACAGAAATGAGTGTTTTCCAAACCCTGAAGATATTCATAAGGTCATGAGATCCTGGTCCTGATTTCTTCATACTCACTCACCCCCAGTCCACATGGCCTCAAACTTAGATTATCACTACACATTCTTGAAAGCAGACGTTTGATTGTTGCATGATGCACAACAGCACTCGTCACTGATTTCAACCTTTTGGAGTGTTTGTGTAAGCCTTTTTATAGTCTGTAATTCATTTCATGCAAAACACAACTGTGGCTGAATCCTCTTTGTGTATAGTGATAGTGAAATGATGGTTAACATTTTATATAATTGAAACATGACAACCGAATCTCTTGTTGTAGTCACCTTGACAACATGGACGAACAGCTGAAAACTATGGTTGGGTCAGAGAGGGTATATGAATCTAATGAAATCAATATATCACAGTGTTGACACACTGTTTGTGTGCACACCTTTTACCTAGTAAAACGATCATGGCCAGTTTTCACCTTGGCTGTCTGTCAAAGGGCAAAAGAGCAATCAGCAGCATTTTATAGATTTGGGTCTTAAAATCTGTAGCTTTTGAGCTATATGAGCACTTAGTCATGTAAGAAATGTCTGCTTTTATAATGATATCCTGTACTTGACAAGGTAAAAAGTAAATATTTCTATATGCCACAATACCAATTGATCATTTAGAGTTGTATTAACCTGGTCAATCTGGTCTGATATCAATCATTAACGAGCCATGTGAGTGGACCACCAGTATATCTGAACAGCCGTGGGTTAAATTTTAACTTCTCATAATCAACTCTATCCGCGTTATGGAGAAAATTCGATTGCAAAAGGAGAAGGGAAACAAATACTGGGAAAAATGGGACTGTTACAACCATGTAGATCTATAATATATATGTATATGTGTATTTTTTCTTTTTTCTAATTAGACCCCTGGGGGTCAGTGACCTATGCCTGTGCCCTTTCTATTGGCTTATCCTTATTTTGTTTATGTAAAAACTTCAGATCTCATCTTTTATGTGTTCACATTAAAGCAAAACAAAAATAAAAGTATTTTTTAAAAAAAAGTTTAACTTCTCATGCCTGGAGACCTTAAACGAGATGCTTTCACACATTCAGTTTAACCAGGGCACTTGAGCTTTATGTAAAGAGACAGGAACAGAGTCTTCCGAGTAAACAGACTACAATCTGAGCAGTGACCTGTGGCTGTACAGTCATAGAACAGCAGGAAGCTGCAGACAGAATGAAGAAATAAAGTTCATTAATGAGTCTTCGGTTGTTTTGTCTTCTTTTGTCTTCCTTTCCCCCCCGGGAAATTTGCAAGCATGACAGGGGTTCTGGATGACCTACTAACTTTTGATATAAAGAAATAGTTACACAATTAGACTTTTGTTGTAATGACAGGACCACTGGTTTGCTCTGCTTTGTACCTATTATCCAGAATATTTATATTTTTTAAACAGAGCTGAACTAATATTCCAAGTTATTGTGATTTTGTGTGTAGTTTTGAACATTTCATCACAGGGCACCAGTGTCCCATACTTATCTGATAGCAGCAATTTGACATTTTGGGAAAGAACGTTATTACGAGAAGATTGACATCACTCTTATGTCTGACAATGAGGCTAAAGGCAGCAGCTTAGCATGAATTTATCCACCAACCTGAAAATTTCTTTTGATTATCAATGTGTAAAATGGAATAAGACCTGTTGTTGATGGTTTGCAGCATTATGTATGCTACCAGGAGCTATATTCATGCCAAATTTAAACAGTAACAAGTCTCCAAGGCTTTATTGACTTACAGTTTTTTGTAGTTATGCTTTATCTAACTCAGAAAAGATTAAACAAGTTGGTTGTTGTTACATTAAGGCAAGACGCTACCTGTAAAATCATTGTTTTTTCACGCACGGATCATTTTTGAGTTTGCATCTGTATATTTCTGCTAAATTTGCCAGAAATTTGCATTAAATAATACTTCATTTGCATATTAAAAAGAATTTCAGAAACCAAAAAAATAACTGTCTTCATGTAATCAACTGGAAAAGTTTAATTATGATAACCATTAGTTATATTTTTTTTACCCTATACATCTGTAATGTCTCCACTTATAGATCCTGTGGGTGGGATTTACTGGCCTCCAAATCAGATTGCAACCGACTCGCCTCACTCTCCCTTCCAAGCATGTAAAAGAAACTACTATGGCTGACTGCTTAGAAGGGGACCCACTCCCTCTGTAGATAAAATGGGCTCACTCAAGATAAAAGACAAGAATTCTAGTTTTCAGGTGTTCATACAATGATGAAAACATACTCATGAAGATTATATTCTGTCAATAAGCCACCCTAAATCTGACACACGGGACCTTTAAAAGTCCAAACTGCCACAAAAGTCAGGCAGACAGCTTCATTTTTATAGAAAGCTAATGTGTCCGTGTCATGAATTATAATTTGATTTGAGGTGGGGGGTGGGGAGTTTACAAAAACAAAAAGATCTAACCCTGAAAGATTTCAAACAGCCCCCGTCCCCACCTCCATAAAGACCCTCTGGATTGTGACCTTCTAACAAATGCCTTGAACCGGACCACTCTGGACCCCTGTGGTGGGAAAATGTTCTGAATGGGCGACTGGATCTGTGAGGAAGGACTCGAGTTGAAGGAATAAAGACTCTTTTCGGGGGGCTGAATTAAGAATGTGTTTGGAGCAGGGGCTGAGTGATGTTTTAATCACAATCAGTCAGAAATGAGCACTGAAATATCAGTTGTTCTGGTCGTGAATCTTGTGTACAAATAATTTTTAATCCACAGGGTTTGTGGACGATGCATTTTTGCATCTTTAAATCTGTTCTAAACCAACCTCGGTGGTATTTGAGATCATTGCACATATCAATACACATGTGCACATGCCTGACCAGCCCCATACTTTCTGGAGAGAAAGGCCATGGGAGAATGTGTGTGTCAAAAGGTTACGCAATCAGCCCACCACGCTGAGACAGCACAGACCTCTAGTGTGCTGTGGGGAGTGAGTTTGTGTGTTTGTGTGTGTGTGTGTTGGGGTGGCGGGGGGGTGTCTGAATGGAACTGGATAAAGAGGAGGGGGGTCTACAGAGAGGGGCAACTCAGAGGGAAAATCTCACTGTGGGCTGCACCAAAGATTTCAGTTCCTCAGATCTCCACCTCTCCATGAATGTTATATATATATATATAGTGAAACCTGAAACAGGAGAAGGCCTTTCTTCGTGATTGACTGGCATTGTACAACATTATGAAAGGTGAGTGCCTTTGATTATTAGTCATATTATTAGCCAGAGATAGATACTAAATTATTAAAATTATGGAAAATTTTATTTGATACATTACCAACATTCTCAAGAGTAAAGATCAGGCTTCCGAGAATCAAAACTTTGCTTAGCTGTTATATCTGGCACATTTTTATGCAGCACAGATCGTTCCATGCTGATAATCATGCTGTTCATGCTGCAATCAGAAAGCAGATCAAATCGGACAAATGTGCTGTTGATCTAAGACAAGAGCCGCCTGTATGGAATGTAATTCATGTACAATACATCAAATGCTGGACACTCAAAATAACTAACAGGAAATTCATGCAGATCACCGAACTTCATCAAAGGTTCATGAATCAAACTAATAAGCCGTTATTGAAGTCGGTTTTGTTGTTTATTGATTTTCTTATGTAGCTTAGCTTATTATATTTCCTTTTGCACCAGCTGGATTTATCATTTCTAACTTTCGTCTAGACATATTCTATCTCACATGCTCCATCTGTAAATGGCAGCACAGGTAGATGTGTCACTCAGACTGGCTGATTAGTGGTATACACATTGACAGGTTGATAACTGGAATTGATGCCCACGATAAAGTGTCCTAAACCTGCATTCTTTCTAATGAGCAGCAGGCGGCAGCTTCAAACAAACCTTTAGTAAAACTTTAGTAAGTTATGGTCCCATTTAGAGTATAGATGATAAAGCTGGGTATGTATTTTAGTGTGCAGCTACCTTGTGATTGACAAGTATTTCTCAGTGAGTCCAGCTCTGTGTCTGTCTCATGCAGCTTCCCAGGACAACACATCCAACATAGCTGACCAAACTGCTGGTGGCCAAGTTGCATTATGGAGGCTTGGAATAAAAAAAAAAAAAAAAGACAGCATTGCTAGTTCTGCTGCATGAGCATATGACATAATTGTCCAGGAAGTCAGCCACACATTCATTCAATAAGTCCTTCAGTAGGTCAGTCTGTCAGTCATTCACCCAGACAGTCACTTGTTCAGTCAGTCGACAGCTTTTCAGAGAGGTGCAGTTGGCTCTGTGTCCTGGGATAAAGCGCCACTGTGCCCCAATGAGGTCATTCTTAATCTTTCTCACAGTGTGCCTCCACTCTGTCTTTCTATAAACATCTATGTACAAAAAACTATTCCAGCCTGGTTATGCTACTATAAATAATTGTATTTCACCTATAAAAATGTTTGAAGTGAGGTATTTGGCTTCTGCGTTGAGCTTCCCAGCATCCACAAAGAACCACTGTGAAGAAGTGAGGCAATCTGTGATCTGGCTGCAAGGCCAGTGTGGATTCTCATTTGTCGGTACGGAGCAGAGGGGCTCCTCTGCTTTTGTTGCACCAAGTCTTCATTCCCACCAAGTACCTTCTGAAAACAAGGGGCTCTATTTTTACCTCGGGCCACAATTTGGCTCAAGTGTTGGACATTTTGGCACCTCAAAGAAGCTCCAACCTCTAACCCCATGCACACAGCACAACACAGAGTCACATTTGTGCTCCACCTCTACCCTTTGCCAGAAGGAGCACATTCCTAAAGATGGCTTCACACAAGGCTTTTGGCTAAATGGGATTTCCATCCCCTGTGTTTTTTGAGAATTGAGCTAGAAGCTGACAGCTTCATTGGTCCCGTGAGACAAGGTCACCCAACATGTAACGTGTTTGTTTGGGTGGATGTGTGAAAGATAAAGGAAGGGGAAGGAGTACTTGACGTGGATTCTTGCAACTGAATTAGATTGAGCATGTCTCCTGCAGACTGATGACCAATTTGCTTGAATTTGGACTGCAGCACAGACCACGATGTGCTTCAGAGAGAGGAAAAAGGGGTAAGAGAATGGCTGGTGGGAAGGCCTGTTAATGCAATCTGACAGGAGTGAGCACAGTCAGTGAGCTGTCTGTTTGTTCCACAGAGAGAAATTGTTTCAGCAGCACTGGCCTCTAAACAGGATCTGGCCGAGAGCTTGACTAACTTCTAACGTGATCGCATAACATCAAGCCAGTAACTGACCTCATCCAACACAGGAAGAGTGACACTGACATACATTATAGCTCATGTAAATATAAACAGACATATCTGGTACATCACACGCACAATAGGAATTGAGAAGTTTCCTTTCTTCCTTCCAGGTTTTGAGTAAATTCAATCGTTAAATATGTGTGGAGCAATATATTTTATTTTATTCTTACATTTATTACCAGTAAACCTAATGTGTCTTATTATTATAATTACATAAATCATCAAGTAGCATGTGCAGAAGATTCTAAACTATACAAGAAAATGCAATAGTAACAAAATAAGGCACACACATGGTAACTTAGCAGAAGCTTAGCAAAATAAATGAAACTTTAGTTAGGGTTAGGGTTAAACTTCTAGTTTAGTTTCGAATGTGTCAGATCTCACGTTTCTAGGCAACAAAGTAACCAAAGGCAAAACTGATATTTATTGACCTGATGTGATTAAACCTGTTAAATACTTAAATATTTTAAGAAGCTATTGGGTGAAACTTGAAGTTGATTCTGTTTTGCACTTGGATAAACACTGGAGTAATATGTTTGGTTATGAGTGAATACGTAAAGACTGGCTGCTGCATGGTTGCTGAGCAAATTGTGCTCATTTAAATATTTTTAAAAATTCCTTCCAGATTTCCTTTGTTTGAACTAGCACAGAACTAGCCAACTTTCCCTTTTCCCCTTTCCTCCGTTAAATATGTCCCCTTCTCTGTAGAACAATATGTTTTGATTTTCTGAACACACTGTGCTAATTCAAATAGTTTTTCTCAATTCTGTCCAGATTTGTTTTGTTCGACCGAAGAACTGCAAAAAGGCCAGGGTGAGATACAGGGTAGATCCTAAACGACACTTTTTGTTGCATTGTTTTTGTTTTATAGAGTTTATAATGCATGAAGAGTAGCACAGAGTTCATGACACTGAACTGTCACCGGTCTGGTTCTCGTTGCTGTATCGCAATATATCTTGATATCGGCAAAAATATGAATGTGGTGATATTGATTCTAAACAGACCCGGCACTTGTGGTGAATTGTGAAAATTAAAGTGAAGTAAAATCACTGTCTTTTCTGCAGGGTTTATCTCCAAATGTCATCATCCCCAGAGATGCCATTTATTTCTTTGATTTAAAGACTTTTAAAGAAATTTAGAAATTAAAGCTGAGCTGCAGAACATGGACAATAGAATTGTCTCTTTAATAATCTGCCAAAGGATTTGCCACCGTAAACCAAAGCAATCAGACATGCTTCATCAGACCTTTGGGCCGCCACCCTGCATGCTTTATCTCTGTCTTTTGCCTCATTTCTTCTTTGTAATTTTTGTCTCCTTCAGGGCGCACAGATGAAATGGAGACCAAGGTGGAACCCTCCAATGGGCACAGCAGGCAGCTTGACATCGTGCCCAGCACAGAGGAGAAGATGACAGACAGGGGTCAGTGGGGCAACAAGATAGAGTTTGTTCTGTCAGTGGCTGGAGAAATTATTGGCCTGGGGAATGTCTGGCGTTTCCCGTACCTTTGTTACAAGAACGGAGGAGGTGAGTGCTGGAAATATTTATCTCTGGTTTGATTGAATTTATGCATTTAGTGATTTATTTACAACACTGGTTGCAGGATTGTAAGTAGCCTTTATTGTAAGCAGCCAGTAGCCTTTTCCTTTGCACAATCACAACGCACAACCTTCTTAAAAACCTTCTGGAAATTCCATTTTTCCATTTGCTTACAAACCAATTGTGTGGCAGCAAATCATCTTAGAGAAAATGATTTCGAATTTGGTTAAAGGGGGAGATAATGCACGGGTTAATATGTGATCTATTTCAAGGAGCTCTATTGATCAGGGAAAGTCATGGTTCACTGAAAACTTACCTAAATAGGAAGAGAGCCAGACAGATTCTGGCAGCGACTCAAGTAATGTCTGACACATGAAAACCTGCTGACAAAGAGAAACTGACACATTTTTTATTGTCCCATGGGAAGTTGTTGAATATTGTTTGATTCTTTTGGCAACTAGATGGATGATTTCATATTTCTTCTACAACATTTATTCACCATCATTTTACATTAAGGCTTTTTCAACAACACTTTCTAGAAACTTTTATTTTTTGCATTGTAAATGTGTCTCTAACTGCTCTTCATCACTTGAAAGCACTTAAATCCATGTGCTTTTACAGGCGCCTTCTTCATCCCATACCTCATCTTCCTGTTTGCTTGTGGGATCCCGGTCTTCTTCCTGGAAACGTCTCTGGGTCAGTACACCAGTGAAGGCGGCATCACCTGTTGGAGGAAAATCTGCCCACTGTTTGAAGGTAGTTTTCTTCAGAAAGATAACTTTTTAATATATGTTTAATGTTAAAAACACGCCTGTTGCATTCCCAAATCTTTATTTTTACACCATTATGACATAATAAACATGTTTCCATGCTTCTTCATGATGTTTTGAGTGTAAATATGTAATGATCTAATGATCACAGCATGTGTGTTATCCTGACACAATGAGTTGCTTGAGTATCATACAGGATGCAGACAAAGATTTATGAGGACAAACCAGCGACATCTAACATCTAAACATGTACAACCCACAAACCACAATGTGGGATGAAAGAGGAATTCCAAACATTTGTGTACAATGTGTTTATGTGCATGAATTCATTTTCAGCGTACACTATGTGCAATTGTGTGACTTAATGTGTATCTGCGTTGATGCATGTGCATCAAACATCTAGTATGCATGCCACACAGATGTGGGATGTGGGGATGTGTGTAGTTGTAACCGCTGCCAAGCAACCATCACTGGCAAATGTTCCATTTTGTGCCTGTAATCAACCATAATCATAACCCACAGAGGATGACAGCTGGTGAGGAGTTGAGTCAGGCGTGCAATCATATTTTGGAACAAAAGTTTAAACTAAAAATTGTGCCTATTATAATTTACCCTGCATTTAATTTACTCTACTTTGATGGAGTCATTTGGAAGGGCAGCAGCGGTGAGCTGAGGATGGATTTAATCAAATACTGTAATCAGTATGTGCTTTATCCAAGCTTAAATTATGCCTCTTTGTCCACAGTGAATGGAACTGTAAGGGAGCTCTTGATTCAGAATAATTTCTGTATTCACTTGAGATAAACTACAGTAACTGCTTACATGTGAGGCTATGAATATATTGCAAATGAAATCAGATTTGTGGTTTTTCTGAGACTGCTGACAAATACAACACTGAACACTCACTTTGACCATATTAAAACACATCTCTGTGGAACTAAATCGAAATATAACACCACATGTTAGTGCACACATGGTAGTTCCATGTGACTGTAAAAGGAAGTGGAAAAGATTGTGTGAAAATTTCAATAAATTCAGACGACGTAGCCATAATTTATAGTTTCTCTTTTGTCACAACTCCCATGGCAACTCAGCTTTTTCAGAAGCTGCATATTTACTTTTTTTTATTTTTTTATCAGAAAATGGCACCACTCACTTGTAAACTTGATGTGTTTTTTTTTGTTGCAGGAGTGGGTTATGCCACCCAGGTGATTGTTGCTCTGCTTAACATCTACTACATCATTGTGTTAGCCTGGGCCCTCTACTACCTGTCTAATTCCTTCACCTGGGATCTGCCCTGGGCATCCTGCAACAACACCTGGAACACAAGTGAGACCATATTCATGCTCCAAAGAGGATGAATCCTAATGCCTTTGGTGATTCCTTGTCTTTTCATCTAGCGCCTTTAAAAACTTGTAACATTCCTATCAGTTGTGTGTAATTCTAGCATGCAAACGCCTCAAATGGCAAACATGGTAAACATTATCCTTCATCATTAGCATGTTAGCATTGAACCGCTAGCATGGCTGTTGACTTTTAGTGTCGTTTATATATATTTCTATAAGTAAAGTAAGTATAAGTTGATAAATAAGTTAATTTTGCAAATATTGCCGTTTCCTTCATCATTTCATGAATCTATAGTTTCATTTTAGCTGAAATGAGCGAATGCTCCTCCACCATTTCACTCTTCCGTCTCAGTGGTGGCATTGTTTCGCTTGCCCGTGTGTAACTTGGAAACCTCAGAGAAAGCTTGGACTTCTTCACAGGATTGAATGTCTTTTTGTCTTTCCTTCATTCAAGATTCCTGTATGGCATTTCAGAGGGGGAATAGCTCCATCAATCACCATGAGAACACCACCTCTCCTGTCATTGAGTTCTGGGAGTAAGTGCCTTTTTGTTTGCCCATGTCCTCAAATGGCCTTGCGTGCCAAATATTCAACCTCACGTGTTTTTTTTAACACCGGATTTACCAGATTTTCCTGTTTTAAAAAAAATGCATGGTTGTTACGCTAGACAAGACTTCTTAGCTCAAGAGAGCATAGATTAAATGAAATACAATTTGTCTTATTTGTGTGTGCCCCAGGCGGAGAGTGCTGAGAATTTCCTCCGGTATTGATGACATTGGCTCTCTGAATGGGCACCTGGTTGCCTGTCTGGCCATTGCATGGGTCATCTGCTACTTCTGCATATGGAAGGGGGTTAAGTCTACTGGCAAGGTGAAAACTCTCCCCCTGTTCATGATATTCAGATAAAAATCTTTATTATTACTCTCTAGCTTTTCTTATATAATGCACTTTTTATGCGTTTTTGCTCTGGTTTTGGCTTTGAGACATATTTCACAGATTTAACACAATATAACAGTCAATTAATGAAACAGAGGTGTTGTCATAAAGCTTGTATGTGATTTGGAGGTGTGGCTGTTGCCTTTCAGGTGGTTTACTTCACTGCCACCTTCCCTTATGCTATGCTACTGATCCTGCTGATCAGAGGGGTCACCCTGCCTGGAGCCTCCAGGGGAATCCACTTCTACCTATACCCCGATGTGGGACGGCTGTCTGACCCACAGGTAAGCACAAAATGCCATTGCCACTGAGCTATCTGGTGGCTCATATCTGCTGTTTTATTTCATGAAAGTTAAGCTTGTGTGTGAGGTTTGCATTTTAGGCAATGAGAGCTTATTTTTTGTCTTTCTTTCTGGAGATATTTCACAAGATTTGTAATTTGTGATACCATCAGCTGGTATCGATTTTTGCCTGAGAGTACTGTCTCTTGTTTAAATGTGCTCAGAAAGTAGTTCCCTGTAAGTACCTTACAAAATTACCAGCATTTCTGAAGTGTGAGTAAGTTCCAGAAAATAAAAGGTCATGGTTACGGTAACACTGTTGTTTTTTTGTTTTCCAGCTTTGCAACTTACTGTGTTGTTCACTTTTATATGGTCATTTTTGGCTGCAGCAGACAAAGTTAGCAACTTGCTGGTGTGTGTAGTGAAACATTTAGCACCTAATAAATCAGATATTTCTCTCAGGAGTTAGTGGAGACGAAAAACAGAGCTAAAATGTGAGGGAATGTTGCATCACAGCTTGTTTCTACTGCCCCCAAGTGGAGTAACAAAATCAGTTATTGCAGGTTTAAGGAGACAAGAATGCAAGTCCTGTCTCAGATGTCAATTTTGCATCCATCTTTTCACTCCTATGACATTTTGTGGCAATAAAATCGAGTTACTTCCTGCTTTTGCACTAAGCATAAACATAATCAGCTTTAAACGTTTTTTACAAACAAGCAAGCATACTGATGTTTCTTGAGGGGGTCATTTAATAATGTGTCCAGCAGAATGTCAAGGATATCCACTGCTGAGGGAAAGGGAGTGGATGGGGATTGGTGGTAGTAACAGGGTCTTTACAATTTCTTCTTTTTGTGACATTAGATTGCAACGAGTGTGAAAATCTAGAAGAGGTGCTTTCTTCAATCTCTGGGGATGTAGGCCAAGGCAAGTTAGGCTGGTGGATTTAATGCCTTAGGAATACCTGTCTTTGTATAATGTTGTGTCCAGACCTTGTGTTGTTGGTTGGCCCCTCAGGCAATCAGAGTCTTCAGTGCTGGCTGGCAGCTATCTGAAGTGTACGTCAGGGCTTTAAAGAGAGCACTTTATGCATTGGAGAAGCCGCGATGGATAATGGGCTCTGATGGCTGGGTGATGTCTGGATGGTGGAGTTGAGAGGGAGAGTTTTAAGATTTTATTGATGCATTTGGGAGTTTGTTGTTTGATGTTTTTAAAAAGAGATGATCTGGCGTGAGTGGAGGTAACTCTTTCAATATTAAAGAATGAAGGGTGCATGGGAGACTGAAAATCACTTAGATGAAAATATTTTTAAATTGAACTCATCTTTGACTCTGCTGCTCGAATGGGACACTTGATGTAGTAAGAATTTGGTGTTTAATCACATCATAACATAATATCAGTGTTACTTTAACAGCAGGCACATCATTTATCATGTGTATGGGTTCTTTGGTGGTTCTTTTTGAACTCTCTCCTGTAATTATTCAGTATGTAGAAGCTGAGGTAGTTCAGATAGCCTTGACAGCTCAGTTGTACAGGAAGCTTTGTGTTTTGTGGCTGTGGGTTGAATCCAGTCTGTTAAAATGAGTAAATGTACAATGTTTTCTTAAAAAGACACATTTTCAAAGTTGACTCTTACTTGTACGTTCACGTCCAGCACAAACAGTATTTTCTCAACAGATAGAATTAATCTTTTCCCATGGGACACCTCACAAAAAAACATTTTAGTTTATGTTACTGTGGGTAAATTATTATAGTTTTTTCTCTATCTGATGATCTCGTTTCTATTCTGTCCTAAGGTGTGGATGGATGCTGGAACTCAGATCTTCTTCTCCTATGCCATTTGCCTGGGTTGCCTCACTGCCCTGGGAAGCTACAACAAATATAACAACAACTGCTACAGGTAAGATGATAATGGATTCGGTCTTATGACCAACTGCACAACACTACCTCTGTACTCTCAGTCAGTAAACATCGCCGTAACAGTCCACATTTTAAAACATCAAAACCTCGAGTCCAGACATTGTTGGGTACCATTTTCAACCCATTCATACATGTAGGTCCTAATCATTATATTCCCCTCTCTGTGTTATTTCCAGGGATTGCCTGTCTCTCTGTTTCCTGAACAGTGGTACCAGTTTTATTGCAGGTTTTGCAATCTTCTCCATCCTGGGCTTCATGTCCTACGAGCAGAACGTGCCAATCTCAGAAGTGGCTGAATCTGGTTGGTTTTTCTTTTAATGTTTATAAGAAAAGGTCACTGCTGGACACTGTTAGGTATAATATCCTCTGTCAGATTATCATTCACACTTCTGCTTCTACTGATTTACTTTGCCTGAATTATTTTGATAGACTAACCGAGTGAGCAAAGCTTGAATTGATGGAAATTGATGGCCTCTATGGTTTTAATGATTTTGATGATACCTGTCTTACTCAGGTCCAGGTTTGGCCTTCATAGCCTATCCTCGTGCTGTGTCCATGATGCCTTTCTCCCCTCTATGGGCCTGCTGCTTCTTCATTATGATTGTCTTTCTGGGACTGGACAGTCAAGTGAGACCAGCACTCCACACAAACACACTCAAACCAACAGTTTACATACACATACAAATAGCTCATATTCTTTGTTTTTTTTCCTGGTCAGTTTGTGTGTGTGGAGAGCCTGGTAACAGCCATGGTGGACATGTATCCTTCCACCTTCCGGCGTAAAAACCGCAGGGAGCTCTTCATCCTGGCAGTGGCTGTGGTCTCTTTCCTCTTGGGCCTCATCATGCTGACAGAGGTTAGTCTCAAAGACTTTATTTCATGATGTTTTTACAGAATAAGCATGCCTGGCACAAAGGAGGGTAACTGTACACCCCAAGCATCTATGCAAAACCACCACATTACCATCCAGAAAGTTCTTTTTCAAGATAAGGGGTTAATAAGTTGTGGAAACCGCCTGTCTGCCTTCGACAGCTTCTTGTTGGCAGCCTTCTGTCCACATAAACAGCAGATTCCCCTGAAATCCCTTCATGTCACATAATAAAAACTCTCATTATTTGGCTGCATGCAGGTTTTCTTTTGCTCATTTATACTGTAGGGTTATAAAGCCATTTCTGTCTCCACAGGGAGGCATGTACATCTTCCAGCTCTTTGACTACTATGCAGCCAGTGGGATGTGCCTGCTCTTCGTGGCTATTTTTGAGACTGTTTGCATTGCTTGGATTTATGGTGAGTGTGTTGTTAGTGGGGGGCTTTTTGGGGAATGCATAAATGGATTATTTAAAAGACAAAAGCTTTATTCTCTCCAGACACTATTAATCTCTGACCATACTGCCCCTCTACGCTCTGCCAATCAATAAAACTGAAAGGCTCTTATTTTCTTCAAGGCGCAAGGCTAAGTGAGGGGGTGTTATTTCAATCCATTGGTTCATTTAGTGAATAAAACCAATGATGATTATTCTTATTCATGCTGTCCAAACATCTTGACACCCGTACTAAGTCTCCGCTGTGTTTCCCTCATTTCTCCCTGATTACAGGTGCTGACCGTTTCTATGACAACATCGAGGACATGATTGGCTATCGCCCCAGCCCTGTCATCAAATACTGCTGGCTTTTCTTCACCCCTGCCACATGCTTTGTGAGTTTCAATACGAATGCTTTTACAATAGTCATCTGACAGAAGAGCGGCCTCTGCTGGCCAACAATGTAAACACATTTGAATTCGCAAACGAACACAAATCTTATATCTCAGTATCGTGTTAAAACAATGAGATAGGACATGATTAAGGTTAAGAATTATTGTCATTTATGTATTCACTGTTCAGATATGAGGTATCAAGCATAGTCAACATACCTCCATACTGAATCTCTCTCTATCTCTGTTATCAGGGAACCTTTGCGTTCGCCTTGATCAAGTACTCACCCCTGAAGTACAACAATGAATATGTATACCCATGGTGGGGTCATGGCATAGGCTGGATCCTGGCTCTGTCCTCCATGCTGTGTATCCCTCTGTGGGTAGCAGTGAAACTGTACTCTACCCCTGGAACACTGAGAGAGGTACGTTTTCCCTAAAAACTGTCCTTCCTAGATGCAAATGAATAACTGGCTACTTAAAATAAAATAATTGTGTTAAAGCTACCCCCATTAATATTTTTGTGTTAACAATGGAACGCATGCAGACTACAGAGAGTTTAAGCATCTTTCAGGTTATTGTTTGGTTTCATCGCTTCCATTGACCTGCTCTTCAGCAGACTGCTGTTTTCCAAGCTCTCAAAAAAAAAACACTGTACACTACTGTATCTGCAAAGCACCAAAAAGGCAGACAAACAAGGTTAGGAAGTAGTTAACACAGTGCACATTTAGTAGCTAAGGAAGGAGGCATCCTGATCAGATGCCAGAACCAGCTGGCCACCGATGTGAAGGAGCAGCGACTCCGCTTCGAGCTGCTTCTGGATGTCTGAGTTCCTCACCCTCTTTATAAGGCTGAGCCCAGCAACCCTACAGAGGGAACTGATTTAGGCGACTCAAATATCTAGCTCATGGCCACAGGAGCATTTTAAAACATAGATCAAATGGCAAATTGGAACAACTTTGCCTTCTAGCTCAGCTCCCTCTTCAACCATCCGGAACAATGTCTGCATTGCTGCTGACTCACAAGTTGTGCAGAGAGAGCTAGAGAGAGAATTGTTTTGTTCTTTACCAAATAACCACAATGTTGCTGGTTAGATTTCAGTGGGGAACTTTTATTGCATATCATAGTGTCATGTATTTCATTCTAATCTTGAATAATCTCTTCAATAATAGTACTGATTACAGTCTTAGTTAGACAACTTCCATTGAGATTAGTTCATATATGCAAAGTTATTTCATGATTTCTTTGTTCACAGCGCTTTGTTCTCTTGACCACTCCCTCCACGGAGTTACCGAAGACAAAGCAAGAACAGGAGAGGCTGCTGGCCATCTTTGCAGCAGACGGCGACAGCCTCCATCAGAAATCACCTCCCACCAAGGACGGATACTTCCCTGTCGACGAAAAAGAGTCTCATTGCTAGAGACTTGAGGGATGGAATCAGAGCCTTGTACTGTAGGGGTCAAAGGTCACTCCTCAGCTTTTTCTGGCCCCAACCCAACTTCCTCTGCAATACCTCAGACAAGGTGGTGAAACAGGCACAGTGCAGACTTTAAGAGTCACACTCTTACTGACTGGTAACTGCTGAGCTGCTGCTGCTTTCTCCCTCGTACACTGCCTTCAACATACAGTATGATGGCATCAGCATTCTTACTTAAAGAGTTACATCTTTTGGAGAGTTGGTCACTAACTCATTTGCCCATGGCAGAGTCACGTGTACATTTGAAAAAAATGCGGCCATTGTTGTTACGCAGTGGCTAAGAATTTACATTTGATCGTGTCTGCTTTCTAAGGAAGCATTTTTTTTCTGTTATGGACATCTCTAATGTTCAGTTAGTCTGACATGACATTCCGGTTAATGATGCTAACATCTGCTGTGAATGGAGCAGTCAAGAGGTGTCACGTGAGTGCACAGATCATGAAGGTTGACTTGAATAAAAGCTACAATTTGTGTGTTTGAAAGGATTTCTGTAGTACGAGCGTATTCCATCCATCCATCCATCAATCCAGTCCTGCTGACAGCGCTGTTTTTATTGTGTGGTAGAGAGTTATCATCTCAGGATGTGAGATTTTCTAATAAAAAAATCAACAAAAGCATACTAATAACCAATGCTTGATGAAGCAAGATTTTAAATTTACATTTAGCTGAACTGACCGCAATTCAACTCAATTAAGCTTTGTTTTTTTTCAGATTAATGTTATTATGCTCATTTATTCAAAGTGTTTTTTATTTCTTTCGCTTTTCTGTACATTGCAGAGTTACATGAATGTGTTACATGCTTTGTTCAATCCGAGTATTGACATGATTTTAATTTAGTTTGCTCTTATCTCTAATGCATCGAATCGTATGAAATTAAAATGTAAAGTGCCTGAAGGAGACGGTTGTGCCACTTAGATATGATGAAGAGGACGGGGTGGTTGAAGGGTTTCATTCCAAAATCTCTCTTGTCATCTCTTTTTCTGCTGTATAATAATGAACTTCAGCCTGTGGTTCTTTAGATGTTGGAATGAATATATGATCATTGATTACTGATAGGGAACACTTTTACATATATAACTTTTATATGCTAAAATTATTTTTTATGACTGAATAAAAAATACTTTCATTTGAAACATGCATTTCTGTTGAAATATGTCAATATTTTGTGGGACATACAATTCATTACTCAATACATAAATAATCTATTATGTCTATTTTGAAAATCAAAAGAGAAATACACTAATTTTTTAGCAATACAGGCATTATTTAGATATTTTATGACTCATTTTCACCTTTTAAAAGTATTTAAGAATATGGTGCATATGAGACGATGAGCAGTCAACACATCACAAGTTTCGACTCAATTTTTCAATTCAGTTTTATTTATATAGCGCCAAATCATAACAAAAGTTATCCCATGACACTGTATATAATATTATTTACAGAGATTTACCAATTCCCACCCTGAGCAAGCACTTGGTGATGGTGGCAAAGAAAAACTTCCTTTTAACAGTCAGAAACCTTGAGCAGAACCCCGAACTCACTGGTGGGTGGCCATCTGCCATGATCAGGTGAGTTAAGTATCGCTAAGTTAGTGTAATGTATGTTCCATAATTAAATTTGAACATATTGTCTGTGATCGTGGTGAAAATACCTGTAACACAGTGTAATATAGACAATACAATGTAGCCAATGTAGTATATGTCTAGACTCAGTGTGTAAACAGTTGTTAGCCGCCCATGCAGATATACTATATCATTTGCTGAATAACTTTCTAAATGTATATTATGACATCCCCTACATTCATCTATCACTGCACTTAGCTCTCAAAATGGAAGCTATTGTGCAGTTTCACAGAGGTCAACATGATTGCATGATTTATATCATTTCCAGTCTGTGAAATTCATAAAATATGTTTTTCATTCTTACGTAAAAATCCACAAGCTATACTTTCATGGATAATTTATTCCTGGCCCTCACACCTTCAAATCAGCAGGCTGTTTTGGGTTTCACTTCAGTGGGATCCAGGAATGAAGAAAGACAAGTGTTTACCCAGACACAAAACATCTTAATGGCTTGTACAGGAGGTTACTTCTAGTCAGTGACACTGGGAAAATGCGGCGACTCTCACAAATCGGCTTTACGCTGTCATTTCTTCACATCCTTAAGTACTGAAAATCTCCAGATATATTAGGTTTTGCTTGGGGAATTCCCTTTTAATGTTCTGACAAGATTAAGAATGTGGTGTTGAAGTAAAAGGTATGTCTTCATTTGACATTTAGTGAAGTATTATTCAATAGAAATAAGGCTCCGGTTGGAGTGCAGCTCGGAGCTACTGAGCATTGATGATATGATGTAATAACTTGCAAACTGTTGCATGATTTAATTCAAAACACTCAACTGGAACAACTACAAACCCTCTAATTGGAAATGCTGCACCAGTACACATTACTTGATTTAAAGCCGACAACTATCTGAAAGCAACTCTCTAACTTCACCTGTGTGGTATGAAAAGCTTTGCTGCCCACTTCTTGCTGCCCTCAGTGCTTTTTGTTGTTTCCCCTTTCATCACAATTCAAAAGGATTTAAAGAGGTGTGGAAGTTTGTACTCCAACTCCCCGAGGACCAGAACTCTTTCTTCAGCAAGGCAACACAAAACTCCAGCGGCTGAGAAGCAACGGGTGGAGAGCTCCTTGTCAGATGAGCAGCTCTTACAAGTTGAATACTTTTAAAAGACTGAATTATTTCTTGACTGTTCACATCGCAAAGAAAAAAATATGAACATATCTTCTTTTGCAGTCTGTTTACTGCTCTGGTGTCATAAACATGCCTCTCTTCACAGGCTGTGTGTGGGCTCACTTTGCAGCCTCAGGGAATGGGTGCTCTTCTACACCATGTCTCACAAACAATATCCATGTTTACTAATGCATTTAATGTATCTCATGCCTTCAATTTAGCATACTAGCCTACCTAATAATTAACACACATAAATACCTTTAGGTGCACCTATAAAACTGGCAACCAAATGCATGTTTAGAAATAGAAATATATAAAATCTATCTATCTGTCTATCTATCTATTACTGATCCTGAGGGAAATTCAAGCATTTAGTAGCAGCATGAGACACAGTAAACATACATTAAAATAACCTATAACATAAATAAGTCTGCATGTAAATTAAACCAGTGCAAAGGAATTAAACCTGTGATAAGAAGTTAAACATATGCAGAGAAATTGTATATAACTGTAATATAATTGTGTATAATGATATACAATACAGTATAAAATATAAGGATAGTTGTTAAGCTTAACAATTTATCATTAATTTACAAACAAGTCATATGTTTTGGATACAAAATATTAAAGCACTAAAACTAGTAAATAATGGATATATAAGAAGCAGAAAATTGCTATACTATAAGCAGGCTGTACTAACTGCTTAGGTATATTATTTATTAAATAATATATGTTAAAATAAGTATTCAATATAAATAAAACAAGTTTAAAAAGCAGTAGTGTCTATAACTGCAGTTGCAGCTTGTTTCCTAGCGTTTAGGCGGTGCATGTGACAGACGGTGCCCGTCCTCTCCAGCAGGGGTCGCTGTAGTCATTACACTGAATCTGTCACTGTTTACGGAAGTCCGAGTGACGTGTCACTGTCCACCGAAGCATTGTGGGAAAGAAAGTGGAGCTGTCGGCCGCTGATGGCTGGCTGACCAGACTGACTGCTCAAATTCTGCGAATATCTTCGATTAGTTAGAGAAACAGACGGGAGCGATGCTACTTCACGACGCTAATGTCAACGGGCTGTGAGGAAGAGGAACATATGCCCGGTGTCATCGCTGCTCTCCTGCGCACGGGCGCTCACAGCACAGAAGTGGGATACTGTGTCAATGGACCGCGGCGTTTTTATTTTCCTTTCCACGGGAGACGAATAAAGTAGCGACGGATTTATATCCCACTCTGTGGATGGGTTAGGGGGGTGCCGACTGCGCTCCGGCATTCCTTTTTATCGTTTGAATTTTTTTTTTTTCTTGAGATTTCTTGTCGAAGACGCCGTCAAAGATGTCGACCAGCAGCCCCGAGGCGGTGAAGAAATTGCTGGAGAACATGCAGACGGACCTGCGGTCTCTGTCCATGGAGTGCAAGAAGAAATTCCCCCCAGTCAAAGAGGTTAGCCCGGCTAGTTAGCTGCACTGAGCCGTTACTTCGGCGTTCAGCAGGTTGTCTCGTTTGTGAATATGATATTATATCCGCAATACTTCAAGCTTTAACGCACTCGTTCACCCATCAAACCGCCGGGCCTCTTGCTGTGTGGTGAAGATGTGGACTCTTGAGTTGTCCTCATACTGTACGGCTAAAATTAAAAGTTGTAGTCAGCTGCAGGGCCTTCCTGCCCAACCAGACGTTCAGATAAACACACACACAGGTGGCTTGTGTCAGACATGTTTGGTTAGTGTAGCTAACGTGAAGCATGTTCGTGTAGTGTTGGGAGGGAGAGCCCAGATGAACTCAGCTGACCCCACGTTTGCATTTTCATACTAGCTTAACTACATGTTTTGACTGGGCATCAGGTTATGAGGGTGGCATATTCATTCGATACACCGGTGTTGTAAATGACATGGAAGCAGCAGTCATTTTAAGGCTCAGCTCACCCCCCCAAAATCAAAAAATTAGCTGCACTACACTCAGCCAACCAGAGTGATGAATATCTGCCTATGCATGACAAAAGATGGGAAGTTATAGTTTACCCAATACACCAATACCACATTCACCACAAGAGTGACGCTCTGCAGTTGAGTCACATTATTTGTCAGCCAGACAACTACACTGTTGATGTTCATTTGTTTAAGTGTCAATTCATCCAATACATATTTCCTCTCTCGAGCATGTTAAGGTTTGTGAGTGATCCTACGTGTTACTCCCATTTTCCAGTGCTTCGACTCTTCAGTCAAAGTATTTCCATTCAAACTGGTTTTACGGGACCAGCTGCAGAAATAAGAGATGGATATTGGCGGCTGTGGCTCAGGAGGTAGAGCGGGTTGTCGGTGGTTCGATCCCCCCCCTCCAGTCTGCATGTCCAAGTGTCCTTGGGCAAGATACTGAACCCCAAACTGCTCCCTGTAAGTCGCTTTGGATGAAAGCGTCAGCTAAATGACTAAATGTAAATGGATATCTCAGAATCTCCACAACTAAAAATGACTAGCTACCAGCGTACTTGGATGCTAAAGAGAAAATATGTTTTTGTGGTGCCTTAATGAGTGGGTGATGCTCAGCGTCACAGAAGACTTTTCTGTTCTGGTCTACGGTTTTGCAGTAAGCCAGTACTGACACAGCCCAGAGGCGACTCACACAAGTGTTTCTTTTCATATTCCTTGGGAGCGACGTGCTGTTTGCAGCTGCTGACTGGCGTCGTTGTGTAGCGGGGTTGGTGACATCATAATTTGACAACTGAATAGTACAAGAAAGTGTGATGTCAGCGCCTTTTTACAGTACATGTGTAATCCCTACTTCAGCAACACACAGGTCTTCAGAGTCAGAGTTAATTTACATCTGGAATATATAACATTGTATTGTTAAAGCTTTATTTAATAGCTAAAAGTTAAACATATGATAATAAGGCTGCTGACATACGATATTGGATAAACACAATCCCCATTCACTCTGTCATGCTGTATTTCCATATGCTATTCTATAATTTCCTTGTGCACACGGACAGCGTGGATAGTGTTTGCCAAAGTTGCGTAATTCAACTGACAGCATCTCAGTCAGAGCCTCTTTACCTTAATTCCCTGTAATTCCTCACTGTTTGCGTGCATATGTAACCGTGGTCACGGGGCGGGTCATTAGGTGGAATGCTGTGCCGCGTGGGGCTTTTGAGGCCGTGGCGGCATTCAGTCAGCTCAGCGGGGCAATGCATATCAAGCTACACCGGCTTAGTTTGTCTTCTCTCAGGTCTCACCTTGATTAAAGACAACAAAACAATGAGAAAGCAAAATAGTTGAGCAAGTGCTTCCAGTTCCTTTTGTGTTTCATCCGCTGCAGACTGATTTAATCTCTCAACCTAAGTGCCTGATGCTTCAGTATCAGCTGTGTGGCAGGACCGTAAAAAAAGAAAGCATCTGGTCTCACGTCTCAGGCTGCTCGCTGGCCCTTGCCTAGGGGGTGGGGGGGGGGCGGCTTCATGAAGTATCTTCAATATTGATTTATCATCAGCCGTGTTTCCTGGTCCTTGCCAACATCTTCCCTCAGGGATCTCAGCAGCGCAGGGAGCCACTTTGATGTTTCCCACAACCTGAGCTCGCTCATGCTTCGGTTGATAGTGTCGTGATTGAAACAACCTTTTCCAATTTGAGCCATCGTGGCTATATTTGCTGGGATGTTATTGTGCTACACGCAAGCTGAGTAGTGGTGGCTGTTGTTGTGAATTTAGATTATTTGTGTCCCCTGTTACAACACATAAATGTGTCCCTCGAATATGATTTTAAGACTTTAAGATTATTTTAGAGAGTTCATGAATTTCATGGACTTGTTGTTTCATTTCCAGCACTTAAGATTTTTTATTTTAGATCAATTACAGTCATATTTGTTTGTAAATGATCAAAACTGGATACCAATGCATTGTGTCCCTGTTGCAAAAGAAAAACAAGGCTGTACTGTCTTCATTTCCCAGCTGGTCTCCATTCCATTTCCCAACCCATCTCCCACTGTGATATTGCACCACAGCCAGTGGTTTCTTTTGGCTAAGAGGAACCAAGAAGAGTCCCATTGATTTTTTTTTCTGCATCATAGCTTCACACTCAGAACCTCTCTTTCATTGAGTAGCAGTCAGTGAAACCACCAGGGCTTTGCTGTTTGTTGTGCTCTGATTGCTTTTTCCTAGGTGAAAATAAAAAACACAAGGCAGCGAGCTCTTTACTCTCTCTGTGGATGAGTTAGGTGCTGTCAGCTGTATGTAGCTCGCAGTGAAATGTGACTGCTTGTTTTTTTTGGGGGGAAAACCTGCAGAATTAATGGAAGCATTACGGGGCAACCTTTGTATGGCTCACCTAGCACAACTCATTTATTAAGACGGGTCATGTCGGCTGCACGGTGGAGCAACACGGAGGAGAGGATTTGGTGAACTGACACTATTGCACTGAAGTTCTGACTGAATAAGCCCTTTTTTTTTTTCATAATATGCTAAGTCAGTACCCCAGAAACTGCTGAGTTTCCAGAGTCTCACAGCATGGTTTCGAAGGAAGTCAATCTGTGATGAGCTTAACTAATTTTGCTTTTCAAAGAAATGAGCTGGCACTCAGACACGGGTCACTTCTGTTTTGACGATCTCCACACGAAAAAGAGAAAAAAGAGGAGAACTGAAAGTACCGAGCGCTTCCTGATACGGCCTCGTCCTGACGTAGTTTGTACAGCAGAGACCAGAATTTAATGTCCCTTTGTACCGGGGCTTCAGATTTTAAAAACAATTTTGTCCAGGACTGTATATGTACCCTCCCTCATAAAACAGGGAGGCCAAAAGTATTTTGGCTTAAATGTCAAGTGTGTACAATTTATGGGGATTTATAGGCAGAATATGACATTAATAAGTATGTTTTTATTAGTGTACAGTCACCTGAAAATAGGAATCATTTTGTTTTTGCTACCTTAGAATCAGCCTTTTATATCTACACATATCTCTTCCGGGGAGTCCGCCAGAACGGACAAAGTACACGCTGGTTCTAGATAGAGCTTTGCACAAGTTTCACGGCTACAAACAAACTTTAAAGGTGAGGTGAGGGCTATTCAGTTGATTGCAACCTCATTGTTAGATGCCACTAAATCCTACACACCGGGCCTTTAATTTGCATTCATAGAATTCTAAATTTGCATGGAAAATACTGAATGACTAATCATGCCTAGACAATAAAAATGTCACTCTAGATTCACTATATACATATCATATGTCATATTTTTAGGGGGTTTCATTTGATTCACCTTACAAACATACAAACTAATACAAAATGTTTTCTAAAAAATATATATTTTTAAATTCATAAACTATGCCAGACGTCTCATTTCAAAGATCTTTGCCAGAATAAAATGGATTAACAAAATAAAATTACAAATTTACGATTGGGTTTGAATATTATAAAATAGAAAATCAAAGTAAGCAGATCTAAGAAGCTGACCAATGGAATGCCAACTTTCTATACGTTTGATACTCGATGCACTTGACACATTTTGAATGGTATTGAACAAGTGTTGAGGTTTGATATCTAATCTGAGCCGCTCCTTCTTGAGGCCTCGACGTCAAGTCTTTGGTTATGTGACTGTTGAATGCTAACAAATCAACTGTTGTTCTGCCTCGGTTAAAATGACTGTGCAGCTGAGTCGTACTGTAGACTACATGCTCCATGGACTGGCTTTAGTTTACGATGACATAATCAGGCCAGCTGTACTTCCCTCCACGTGGTGGTGACTTCATAATGCTGACTGTTTTCATGGAGAAGTAATGTCTACACTCCATAACAGAAAGCTTAAACAGCACTTTCTATGAGGAAGTACGTGGAAAAACTGTGTTTATACACAGAAAGAGAAATCTCACTGTTTTTATTAAACGTTAAACTCCATCCAGAGGAAAGCCGGTATGAAATAGATTTTCATCGTGGTTATTAATAAAGGTTTTGTCCACAAAAATGTTCTCTTATTGTAAAGCTTCAGTTGTTTATTTCTTTAAAAACTTCACCCTTCGTTCCAGACTTGCAGTCATGCCAATTTTCTTTTATCCTTCATAGCTCCTGTTTATTACGGCCTTAGCTTCTGGCAATATAAAAAGTAGCCACAGTGTGGTTGTAATTATTTAGGACTGTCCTCGTTGGCCTGTAAAGACCTCTGGCTCTCTTTGAGGAACAAAGGAGAAGAAGGAGACTAGCATTTTTTTGAAGATTAACTTTTTAAGAAGCTGTGTGGTGAAAGGCCAGCTCACACTCAACAGTATTAACAGCCCAACCCACTAACTAACGGTTGCCTGGTAACCGACTGTTCAGCAGGTTATGAATTGTTGACTTTCATAGTGTGTCTCGACCTTGTGGCTGTTTAAATGACACGTTAACGTGATACAGTCACGTTGTTAGCCACCCCCCAACATGGACTCGTACTGTGTTTCTGTCGCTGCAGAGATCATTATCATTTGTAACACATGCGTGCTCGGGATGGAGTCACATCATGCAGTGCTCGCTCAGTTGAGGACGTTGCTGTGAGCCAGTGATATGCCAGATGTGATTAAAAGCTCCAATATGCAAGTCATTTGTAAAGCATAAAATGTATTAAATGCTACATTTTTGCCAGCGAGACCTTTCAACAATAGTGATTAAAAAGTGGGCCTCTCACAATTACTTAATTTCCCCCAGTTTCCAGTTAATTCCCATGAATTCCCATGGAAAGTTTCTGATTTGGAACATTTCCAAAATTCCCCAGCTTAACTTCCCATGGAACGTTTCTTGAACTGTACTGGAAATTTAACAGAAATTTTCCACCCCTTTGCAACCCTATTCTTGCCATGCATTGGCTTTGCAGATACCCCAAAAAGAAAAATGACAAAGGAGATAAACGGTGTAGTTACGCTGTGTCAAACTGCAGACTCACAGCACAGTTGTTGTCTCAAAGCACTGACGTGCACGTTGTATCTTTCAGAGAGGGTATTTGCAGGATGAAAAGTGGTGTTTTCTTAGAACGGGAGAAGACGACTTGGTGCAGGAAGAGTAGATTAACTAGAAAGGGTGAGATTGGGGAGTGATGGGGAATAATGCTGGGGAGAGGAGCAGCAGGAGGAGGAGCAGCGGTTGGAGACAAAGGGAGAGCATCTTGACAGATTTTCGGTGGCTTGTGATTGTTGTAGAAGGATAAGACTGCTAAATGCTCAGTATCTCTGTTTCTCTCACACAGACACAAACTGACTCACATTAGGTCTGTCTCCATGTCATTCCTCCCTCTCCTGCCCCTTCTGTCTCTTGATATTCCCTCTTCCCTCTTGCTATATCTTACCACCCCTGCCAAACACCTCGCTGGGGAAATCACTTCCTTCTAGTACACCCCTCTGAAGTTGAAGCCCGTTCTCAACAGATTTACCAGCCCTTCCTTTTGTCTCTGCAGCCTGACCTTCCTGTTTCTCCCCCTGCGGCCATCACAACAAAAGGTTGTGTCTGCCATGAGTAGCAGAGTGGTGCTGCAGCATCAGCATCTTTTTCAATACATGTTACATCAAATGTAAATGTCTACTCTCTCCTTTTTTTTTTTTTGCTCCCCAGGCCGCGGAGTCTGGCATTGTGAAGATTAAGACCATTGCAGCCAGGAATACAGACATACTGGCAGGTGAGTGAGAGCCAAAATATTTAATATTACTTGATATTTGAGCACGTTAATGAGGTTTTTCTTGATTGTATTGCAAGATGCAAAGTCGCTTTTTCAACCACTAACTTAATGTAATCCATGTAGCTCATTAGACAGCTGCCCGATCTGAGGTCTCACTACAAAGCACTTTCAAATGTTGGCTCATCTCTAAACACGTGAACAGCAAACTGTTTCTATAGTCTCGATAAAACAGTCCAGCTTTTGTAACATCTGCAGAGTTGACACATAGTCGACATTTTCCGAGTTCCACTGTTGACTGTCCCGCTGCCGACTGCCCCTCTGTGAACCGCACAGCAACTCGTTGTTTCCAGAATAGATTTGATAGTTGTTTCATCGACGTAATGATGTGTTACAAAAAGGTTGAATCCATTCATGTCCTGTAATTGTAGTGTAGGTAGTTGGATGCAAAGCGCTGGTTCACTGTTAGGAAAACAACGTATCAAGGCCACACTTTGATTTCATTCTTCTGTGAATGTTGTTTAACTGGATCAACATTTTTAGAACGTTTTTCACAACTCAGTAATAATTAATATTATAATTAATAATGGAGTTTCCTTAGATTTTTAAACAGAATGTTCCCTTTCTGTTATTTCACAGTTTTGACCATTGACTCTATGCCTTGGTACAGTATTTGTTCATTTGTTAATACAGACATGATTTTAATACACCAAGAGATGATATTAAAAAAAAAAAGTTTGATTTGGATTCTTAAAACCGCAAGCTGTGTTTTACATAAGACTGATTCATATTTGACATTCATTTTAACACATTCTAAGCTCTAGTCTCCCCCCTCTAGTCTGCTCTAGTCTGTAACACTGACATTTAGCTTTTATCTCTGTCCTTTCCCTGCAGCTCTGAAGGAGAACAGCTCAGAAGTCGTGCAGCCTTTCCTGATGGGCTGTGGCACCAAAGAGCCAAAGATCACCCAGCTGTGTCTGGCTGCTATCCAGAGACTCATGTCCCATGAGGTGGTATCTGAGGTGAGGGCCATGAGCTCGCCTGGTATTCGAAATGTACACTAAGGCTTATGATTACAGCTGAGATATGAGCACACAAAAAAAAATCTTGTCCAATGTGGTGCAGGCTCACGACTTCCTTGTGTCAGCTCTGAACCAGAGCGTAATTTATACACGAAACAGTAAAAACAGTAAAAACAAAACCTTCAGGCTTTATTTCCTCATCTCCATTTCCTCTTTGCTAAGTTTGCCTTAACAAGTGAAATCAATGAGAGGCAATTGCTCTCATCTGGATTCATCACCTTGTGTCACTCTGTTTTACATGAACGACAAGGTGATTATCATCTCCAAGAGTGTCCAATCAATACGCACGTCCTTGTGGAGAATGTTTGTTTTTTTCCCCCCAATGTAGTCACTGAGGATTTCTGCAGAACGTGAGCGCAGAGAACATTTCTGCACAGCGTCAGACTTGCCCGTGCGCTCGATGTCATGTTAATCCTGCGATCGCTAAACGTGCCTGTTTGTTTTTCCGAGCCACGTTTGCCTCTATCAAGGATGTTTGCACAGATATTATGCATCGTTGCAATTGATAGAGGGCTACAGCTGATTCTCAAGCGCCAACTCACCAGCCACCAAACAAAAGAAATTCACATAGCTCCTCACCTGAGGCATATCCTCTTTAATATCCTAAGGGTAATTCATTCAGATCAATACAGTGCGATCAGATAACGTAAATATTGCTTCATCTAAATGCGTTTCTAAAAGTCACAAACCCGCCATTTTTTCCTCTTCCAGTGCTCATTCTGTCTTGCAGTTGTCGTTCCTCTTTTGCACAACCCCTGTATTTAAAGAAACCATTGGCCTAGAAGAAGTATTACTGGCTCCAGTGCTCCTGTAGTCTCACATGATTTTTGTGTGGTTAAACAGGCCTGAAGGGCAAGGTGGAGTAAAGCATCCATCCTAAGAAATTTCTTAAACGCAAATGTATTTCAATATAAGCATATGTGATGTGGTGAAGAGGATTTCAACCTTTTTTTATTTTATTATTTCAATAAACCAGCTGGACTCAGAGCCGATATCAGAGCAAAGCTGGAACCCCGGAGCTGCCGTACAACTGCCTTGTTAATACACCGTAAAAGACTCTTGTTATTAAAAGCTTTTTGAGCTGCCCCGTGCTTTCTACATTTTGATGTCAGGCGTTTATTTAATTAGGTTACCATTCGTTTCAAAGCTTCTGCCGTCGGTGGGAGGGTCTAAGTGCTCTACACCCCCTAAAGGCTCTCATAAGACTAGTGTGACATGGCAGGACAGGCTACTTATTGTAATTTCTATTAAGTCTTTAGACACTATTTTCTCACTTTTGTGGGGTGGTAGCTTTTTATCATTCCTAATTAAGTTGTTTTTCTGACTCTTAATCATAAGAAGAATTAAAAAAATTTCCATCCCAATTTCCCAGACCTCGCTGTGGCATGTCCTCATGGCTTTCTCTGTCTAACAACAGTCCAAAGCTTTGTGATATTTGGTTCACATCTGTCTAAAAATTGGGACATTTCTCACACACAGCTCTCAGCTTTCTTTCTTTATGTTATGTCAACTGTCTCGTCAGTCGATACTGATACCTATCTTCACACCTCAAACATACTGACTAAAAGGAACACAGTTATATTGCGGCCTACTTCTTGAGTGGGTGGCGGTTGAGTGCTAAGTTCAAGGACAGCTCAACACAAGTCTGAAGTTTGGGGATTTTCTCTTGGTCGTTAAGATAGCACACTGCCAGAGTTCTTTATCCTTGTCGCCGAGTGGCTGTTATCACATTGTTGCTCCTAACAAACATCAAGAACAAGACAGGCACGTCACATACTCCACAACACGCGCATTTTCTGATCCATTGAACATTGTAACTCCGTCTCTTTTTCTCTTGCCGGCAGCACCAGCACTCCGCTTCATGAGCAACTGCAAGGTTTAAAAGCTAGCCGACAGCCTCCCAAGACAAAACCTCAGTATTGATTCTTCAGGTGTCACTGGAGACAACCAAGTCAGATAGTTTGTCATGTAGACAGAATGGGGTGATGGTTAATGTCATTTTGTTTCCTCTGGGAAGGAGAGCGATCTGTCGAAATGCCTTGAAAGAAAATGTCGTAATAGGACAGAAAAGACACCAATTTGCCTCTTACTGATGGCACAGCTACAAGGGCATCTGGTGGTGCTCAACACGCCAGGGACAAAACTGTCAACATCTGTCAAAATCTGGGAGTTAACCTCTGCAACCTGCAATGAAAACAACACTGCTCATGATAATTGTATGCTCCCTTGTTGGACAAGTCAGCTTTTTAGGTTAATCTCAAACTAATTGCATCTAACCCAACTGTAGAAATGTCTGGGAGTTGCTATGTAGCATAAACTCTCTTAACAGAGAGTACAGCCCAGGTTAAATCCTGCAAAATCTTAAATTTAGAGCTGAAACAATTAGTATTATACATAAATTAATAAGGCATGGACAGTTTTTAAGTCATTAATCAAGCAAAAAATACCAAATTTGCTGGTTCAAGCCTCACAAACGTGAGGATTTTTGCTGTCGTCTCTGTTTTCTGTCTATATTTTCTGTCTTTTTGGTCTTACAAGAACAGTGCAAAAACAAACCAACCAAAAAATTATTATAAATTGTAATAAATTAACATTTTCTCATCTATTTTCTCAAAGTAATGAGTCCTCCTGTGACTCCACAGGTACTTGTATTTTAGACGGTTTGACCCAAGAAAGGACACAATGTGTCACTTACTGTTAGCGCCAAGTGACATAATATTAACTGGCAGATAGATTCGGTGTTATTGAACTCTATGATGTTGCGACCCCCCAAAGCAGGCAGCACCAGCTGATCCCACAAGTGTGTGTATTTTTGTGCATGTCTTCGGTTTAGGGTTGCGTGACCTCAAGCTGAGTCACTCGCTCGACACTTCCGTCTGACAATCTAGCGGCTCTGATACACGTGTGAGTGTGTGTGTGTACCGGTAGATGATCAGTAATATGCTAAGATTTGATAAAGTTCAGTGGTGTTTGTCTGTACATGACAGGCAGCTGCGGGGAACATCATCAACATGTTGTGGCAGCTGATGGAAAACGGTTTGGAGGAGCTGAAACTTTTACAGACGGTCCTGGTCCTGCTAACTACCAACACTGTCGTACACGATGAAGTACTTTCCAAGGTATATATGAACTCAAAATCTTGCAGGTATCCAAATAAACCACTTCTGTTTCTCAACTTTTAAGACTCCCCTCTTACTCATAATACTTCAATATTTGTTCCATGCCCAGGCCATTGTGCTGTGTTTCCGTCTGCACTTCACCAAGGACAACATCACCAACAACACAGCCGCCGCCACCGTCAGACAAGTCGTCACTGTGGTCTTTGAGAGGATGGTGGCTGAGGATGAGCGCTTCAAAGGTCAGAGGGTGTTATCTGAGAAGAGTCCCCACAGTGACGAAAGTTATATAGAAAAGATTGTTAAGGTGCAAACAGAGAATCGTGGTGTCTGATCTTCATGATGTAGATGTCTCTTTGTAGAGAGTACAGAGCAGTGAGCAGGTCATACAGCGTGTAGGATTAATGGGAAGTCGAGCGCAAAAGCAGAGGAACTTAGAAACAAGTTATGTTCTTAATGTCAAGGCTAGAGTCCGACAACATGCATGGAAATTTTACATGGAAAAATACCTTTCTTTTTAAGAGGTAATTAATCCTACTACTATTACTACTACTGCCTTAACCAGCAGAGTAAACAACAGATATTTGCTTGTTAGATTACCGACAGAGGCTTTTATCTTTTCTCTTTAAGTAACATGATAGTGATGTTTATGCTTATGGATTGCTTGGGTTATGTTTCATTCATCCTTGCTTACAGTTTTAATATTTTACTCAACTTTCAAGCAGCTTAATTGTCACTGGCGATAAAATTCTTGCACCTCAGGCGCCCTGTAACAACAGTCGAATCTAAGACATAAAATATAGAAGCAATAGTGAACGCGATACTCTAAAAAGTGGCACAGTGGTTAGCACTGTCGCCTCACAGCAAGAAGGTTCCTGGGTCAAACCTCTTTCTGTGTTTGCATGTTCTCCCGTGTCTGTGTGGCTTCCCTCTGGGTACTCTGGCTTCCTCCCACGCGCACTTCCTCCCAGAAACATGCGCTTAATAGGTTAATTGGTGACTCTAAATTGGTTGTAGGTGTGAATGTGATGGTACTGGTTGTTTGTCTCTTTGTGCCTACCACTTAGGTTGTGATGTGTAGTTAGAAACTATTTACTGCTGTATTCTCAACAAGTTGCTTAAATACTTTAAATTCTAAATTGTGTTTTTTTTTTTTTTTTTCTCCCCTGCAGGGATCGTGGAGCAGCCTCCACCTGTCCAGGGAAACACCAACAGGCGGTCTGTTAGCACCCTGAGGCCCAGTGCAAAAGATGCATACATGCTGTTCCAGGTATGTCCACCAGGGGTCAGCATCTGTCTACACAGTGTTACACTTCTCACTGGCCTCGGGTGAAACCTTTGGAACATGTTGGTTATGAAAATATGGCTCACGATGTCACCATTTGTGGATTAGAGACAGGGGATCAAAATAGTCGACAACTGGAAATTACTGTAATTACCAAAGTCATAACCGGTTTTAAAGTTGAAATTGATGTGAAATTTGCTAGAAACGATCCAGAGGTCCCTCGTCATTCCTCACCCACGCTGCACTTTGCGTGTGATCCTGCTTGTGTGATCCAGCAGAGCTTACTGACTGCACTGTTTCAACCGCTGTGATGTGTGTAGAGACACAGCACTCCATTGTTTAAAATGCTGTTGTGTGCCACCCCTGCAGGACTTGTGCCAGCTGGTGAATGCTGATGCCCCCTACTGGCTGGTGGGGATGACAGAAATGACCAGGACGTTCGGCCTGGAGCTGCTGGAGTCCGTTCTTAATGATTTTCCCGGCGTATTCTTGCAGGTACATGCAGCCTTTCATGTTAACAACAAACCTTATGCACCACAGTGCAGTGAAAGCAATGATCTTTAACAACTATGCTTGATCTAATCCCAGCGTCCCTCTTTCCATCTCTGTATCCTACCCAGCACCAGGAGTTCAGCTTCCTGCTGAAGGAACGAGTGTGTCCCCTCGTCATCAAGCTCTTCTCCCCCAACATCAAGTTCCGGCAAGGCAGCAGCAGCGCCGCTTCACCGGCGCCCGTCGAGAAACCTTACTTCCCCATCTGCATGAGGCTGCTGCGCGTGGTCTCAGTCCTCATCAAGCACTTCTACAGCTTACTGGTAAGGGACCAGTCTGCGGTGATGGTTGACTGGCCAGAACTGGCGCCCGACGGATACAGTAATGGATTTTACCCAGCACAGAGCTGATACACTTATTTGAACCGGTCTGATTAGTGTTGGATTAGCGTAGTAGTAGTTTTGTCTTAGTTGTGCTCCAGGCGCTTTAATGAGCTTAATTGCATCTAAGTAATTAAGCTTTGCAGCTGTTTTTATTTAGTGATACTCTATCAATCCTTGAAATGGAAATTTGTCTTCGCCTGCCTCATTCCAGAAGCACGATAAGCTACAGAAAGGCTTCATCAAAGCCCGAGGGGACGCAAGGATTTTGTCAGCTTCCAAGTGAGAGGACAAAGCTGGTCGTCCCTCCTAATCTTGATGTGTGTGTGTGTGTTTTACAGGTGACTGAGTGTGAGATCTTCTTGTCTCTGCTGGTGAAGTTTCTGGACGGGGAGAAGCCACAGTGGCTGAGAGCGGTGGCTGTGGAATCAGTCCATAGGCTATGCGTGCAGCCACATTTATTACGGTAAAGCTCTACAAAAGCAACCAGTCACAAAGTTTTACTTCAACGTAGATTAAAATGATACTCCACGGCTGCGTCGAATGAAAAATGACTTGAGGTGTTTTGTGCCTCGCACATGTGCTTGATTGTCGGTAATCATTCCGTAATGACTCTCCAGTTAGCAGCCAAACAATGTGATGTATCTCATAATGGCTAGATGTGTCTATAATTGCTGATTTATCTACCTCTTGATACAACAACAGAAGTATGAGCTTTGGTCCACAGAGAAATATCTTTTTGCTATAAGTTGAGGATGCTATTTGTAGGTTAACATGATAATATTTAAAGTTAGCACGTTAGCATTTTCTTGCTGACCATTTGTGCTCTTTTCCTTTTTCCAGTTCGTTCTGCCAGTCGTACGACATGAAGCAGCACTCCACTAAAGTATTCAGAGACATCGTCAACGCCCTAGGCTCTTTTATCCAGTCCCTCTTCATCGTCCCCAGTGCAGGCAACACTGCTGCCGTCAATGCACCTGCTGGTCAGTTCCATGATTTTCCAGTTTTTGTTCTTGTTCTTCGTCCGCTTTTTTCCTGGCTTGTTTTATAACTCAGCCACACTCTCACTTTTTGCCCAGGTGGATCAGGTTCAGGGGCTCAGGGCACAGCGCAGGGCGGCCCAGGCACGGGAGGCGTCAGCGGCAACCTGACAACCCAGGCTGCGTTTGAATACCGTGGGACCTGGATCCCCCTTATGACTGTTAGCGTCCAGGGCAGCGCCAAGGCCACGTAGTAAGTCCTGTTGTGCTACACAGACTGCAGTAGTTCATCTTCTGACTCCATTTATTGATCTTCTGTCGTGTGTACACAAATTAAATTCCTGTAACAAACACACAAGCGAAAGGGATTATGTTTCTGTGCTGCGGCATCAACGTAAGCCTGTAGGATCATTATTAAGTTAGCTGTAATCTGCAAGCAACAGGCCATAACAAGGCGCGAGGAGTAAAAATGTCACTAGTCTTTGCTTTTTCATTGGAAAGCAAGGTTTGAAATATAAATTCTTACATTAGCCAGAAGTCTTGTCACTTTAATCTCCATCTCATTTGTTCTTTCGTTCTCCAGTCTAGAGATGCTGGACAAGGTGGAGCCCCCGTCCATCCCGGAGGGCTATGCCATGTCTGTGGCCTTCAGCGCCCTGCTGGACCTGGTGCGGGGCATCACCACTATGATCGAAAGAGAACTGGCCGCAGAGGAGGAGGCAGCTGCTGAGTTCAGGGAGGCTCATCCTGATCAGGAGTGGCAGCCACAACCTGGTGAGAACAGAGCAAGAGGGAAGGAGAGTGTAAAACGCAGCGAAACGAAGGATAGAAAAACAATCAAGTTAAAGAGGAAAGTAAGCCCGAGGAGGTGCTGCAAATTCACTGACGTGTTTTACGGCATGATTGGCAAACCCATTAGGATTCTGTTGGTAGCGCATCTATGACCCCTGGTGGCCAATGTTGGGCTTTGTGTTTTTGTCTTCTCAAATAAGAATAATAAAATCATATAATATGATAAGATTGTAGGCAGGTTTTGAAGTGAAATAAATCTTGAATCAACTCACAGATGCTTTGTGTTTCTGTCTCAGGAGCCCACCTGGTGTGGGAGGAGATGGTCAGTGCCTGCTGGTGTGGTCTACTGGCTGCTCTGTCTCTGCTACTAGACGCCAGGTAAGTGGCTCATTTCCAGTCAGCAGCCATGCTGGATGTATTTCCTGTTCTAGTATCCGAAAAATGTCAATAGCCAGGAGGTAAACTTGGACCTCAACTGATTTCTGATAAAGTTTCAAAGTTGTTTTATTCACTGTTGTACAATGGCACTGCACAATATTTCTCACTAACAAGCAAGAACTTAAAAACAACTTGTCCAGTTCAGTATCCACAGCACTCTACCTGCCACCCTGAGTCTGAGATCAACATATAAACACAATACATACTAACACATGTTACAATAACAGTTAATTATATGAATAAATAGTGTTCGATGTTGCGGATATCACTTCACTTTTTCTGTTTTATTTTTTCCCTCCCTCTCCAGCACCGATGAGACGGCCACAGAGAACATCCTAAAGGCAGAGCTGACCATGGCCTCGCTGTGTGGTCGCCTGGGCCTGGTGACGCCCCGCGACGCCTTCATCACAGCCATCTGCAAGGCCTCTCTGCCGCCTCACTACGCCCTGACTGTGCTGAGCAGCAACGCTGCCAACCTCTCCAGCAAAGGTACGGCTCGTCAACTGAGGATTGAACTCAGTCTAAGCCAGGGGTGTCCAAACTGTTCCACAAAGGGCCGGTGTGGCTGCAGGTTTTTGTTCCAACCAACCAAGAGCACACAGTTTGACCAGTCAACTCTCTGAAGACTGAGATCAGTTGATTAAATGAGTCAAATCTGGTGTGCTGCTGCTTGGTTGGAAAGAAAACCTGCAGCCACACCGGCCCTTTGTGGAACAGTTTGGACACCCCTGGTCTAAGCGATACCTCCAGTGTCCCGTTACCTTCTTTTTTCGTTGTAGAAGACATCACCAAAATACTTAATTGCCTGTACACACCTGGATAATACTGCAATCCATTTGGGGGCTGAATTTAGTATGCATATTTGTATTCCTGCTTTAATGTAGGCGACATGAAATCCAATGCGTAACTGAACCACACACAGCTACAAGTCCTCTTTTCCAAACCCTGAGGATGGCCTCTGGTCATGTGTATTTATGTTTAACTAATGAGCACATCTGTTCTCCCATATGGTTAGACGTGCATGCAGCGAAACTGTGCCTAACATGTAAACTGTTGGCACTCTACCTGTCCCTGTTGCCCTGGTCTTATTGCATTAATCCATAACTTTTCACTGTGGCTTCTAATTAGAAACGCCAAGGAGAATGTGTCTGGAGGATGTAAAAGTAGACACACACACACATGCACACACACACACACACACACACACACACACACACACACACACACACAGCTGCTCTCAAAACCAACCGCTCAGACATTCATTATTTGCATATTAGCTTGTAGAGATAAAGCCGGCAAATTGGGTCTCAACTCGCGATGGATGTTTGCCTTGGAGTTAATTAAGAAATCTTTTCTTGCATGTCTTAAGCTTGTTACAAAACCTGTTTGTGTGTACTACTGACTCTGATTGAAAGACTTGACTGCAGTGTGTGTTTATACGTGCATGTGTGTGTGTGTGTGTGTGTGTATTCTCCACAGCCTACTCGATCCAGGGCCAGAGTGTGCAGATTATCAGCCCCTCCAGTGAATCTCATCAGCAGGTGGTGGCTGTGGGGCAGCCACTCACCTCCCAGCCCCAGGGCACTGTGGTGGTAAGGACAGACACACACACACACACACACACACACACACACACACAGTTATTAAGAGGCTATGCTTGACTTTTGATAATTGAATTCATGTAGCAGTTTTCCAAATAAAAACAAACTAAAGAATTAAAATAAATTAAATAAGAACGAGCTGCAAAAAAGAAAGAAAACGGCTCTCCTGTCTGTTTTCTCTGAGCAGTTACACACAGATGCACACACACTCTCAAAGCAAAGCCATTTGTTTACCAGGTTGCCTGCGCCTATTAATATGCATAATGTGCACAACACCTCATTTATAATAACACCCACACGAAATCAGACACACTTCCTCCCTCAAGCTACACTCAGGTAAGGGACAAGTGTTATGAACATAGGCGGGTCAGTGTTTCTGAATTTCTCTTGAGGGCAATAACATTTCAGAGCGCAGGGCAGTGACCTTGACCCTAACCTGGAATTATTATGCACTAATTAGAATTCTCCCTGCAGTAATAATAATGTTTACGTGTTGTTTTGCTCTTACGTGTCTGTATTTCCCCACCTCGTTTTTGTTACCACGGCCACGCGGCTGCAATTGTTGTACATCAGATTCAAGCTTTCCCTCCTGTGTCACTTATTGCGATTTTGCAGAAGCGCATCAGTTAAACGCCTGACGAAACGTGCATTCAAATGTATTATGATATAACTGTCTGTTCCCCCTGTCAGCTGACTGCCAAGAACATCCAGTGTATGCGAACCCTGTTGAACCTGGCCCACTGCCACGGGGCCGTGCTGGGCACCTCCTGGCAGCTGGTGCTGGCTACGCTGCAGGTACTACAACCACCTGGTACCACACATTGACACGTTACCACACACACACACACACACACACACATGTACACACTCTTATCTAATTAGACAAGGCAAAATAAGCAAATTCACATTCTCTCTTTCTCTCACTCTCTCAGATCCTTTTGTACTAAGGCAAAATGTCATTTATACATGCATAAATGAATACTTGGACTTGTTTCGAGATGAGAAATCACCCGCTAAGAATAGCTTTTACAAACCAAGCTATGAAAATGTGTTAGTTTACCTGTTTTGGATGCTTTTATGCTTCATAAAACAAGCAGACAAGAGCTGGTTTGTATTTTAAATTGTATTGGTGTTATATATCAGTATGTCAGTGTACATTTTTTTCTCTGTACAGTTGATGTGGATGTAGTTCCACCTCTTTTCAACTCTCCTTCAGCTTCTCCCTTTTCTCTCCCAGCACTTAGTGTGGATCCTGGGGCTGAAGCCTGGGGTTGGCGGTGCCTTGAAGCCTGGCAGAGCTGTGGAAGGACCCAGCACGGTGAGTACGAGTTCGAGCAAGTGTGTTTTTTCACCTTATTGTTGAAGGCGATGAGCTAACTGGCAGTCGTTGTGTTTTGAACCTAAACAGGTGCTGACTACAGCCGTGATGACGGACCTGCCCATCATCTCCAACATCCTGTCACGACTATTCGAGAGCTCCCAGTAAGGACCAGTCCTTTATTTGTGAAAACGTACACTCATTATAGAACCTCCCATTAATTATTCCTATATTTCGATTATAAATGTCAGTCGAGTTAAATTTTCTGTTCAGAACTAATAACCATTTTTTTTTGTGTCTACAAATTCATCAAAACTGTTGTTTGTGTAGGAGTTTTAGACATAATGAAAAATCTCAACTTTAAATGTTTCCTCATCTGGTTTGTAAAAGTTTGTAAGAGTTGTTCATCTTCATAAATATTAATTGGTCTGACCTGCAGAGTAACATCTTTGCTGCTTGGAAAAATAGTTTTCAACTATTCATAAAACGCAAAATATGCATATGCAGCATTCGATATGTATTTTGACTGCGTTCTAGGTACCTGGATGATGTGTCTCTGCATCACCTGATCAACGCTCTCTGCTCCCTCTCGCTGGAAGCCATGGAAATGGCTTATGGAAACAACAAGGTAGACACCGTCTGTATTTTAGCACTTCAATTCACTGATGTTATTATGTGGCTTTGGTTAAAATATAGTCTAAGAATAACGTTTCTTTTTTATAATTTTACAGGAATGAGATAACCATACTCATGCATTTGATTGATGTCCAGTATTTATTTCGAGTTCCTATTTTCTTGTCTCGATTTCAGGAGCCATCTCTGTTTGCCGTCGCCAAGCTGCTGGAGACTGGCCTCGTCAACATGGATCGTATAGAGATCCTGTGGAGACCGCTAACCGGCCACTTATTGGAGGTAACATCTATTTAGAGTTACACAAGACGCACAAGGCGCAGATAAAGAACACCACGTATCATTCAAACTCAGAGAAAGAGATGGAAGATTGAGTGATGCCTTTGAGATGTGATAGAATTTTATCAAACGAGGTCATACAGCGATGTCCCTGCGATCACTTTACAATTTATTTTACTGACTTTATTTCAGACAGTACAGCATGTGTATAAGGATTTTGACCTGTTGAATTGGCGCTAGAGAGAAATGCTTGTTTAAATTTGGCAACGGTAATTGTAACTTTTTCAAATGCTGACAGAAAACTCTTAAAATACTCACTTTTGGTTGCTTTACCCAGTACCAAGGCTCTAATAATGCCATTTTTACCCCTGGAGTGTGGATCTTAAAGCTAAAATGAAGTCTCTAGTTTAGTTTTTTAGTTCCGAAGCAGAAAAATGGTTGAACATTTTAATGAGTGTTACAGTTTTTAATAAAACCAGAAAGATAAACATTGAACTGACAATAGGCTGTAGTGCATGCAAGATTCTCCTCTTTGTTCTAACGTCTGTAAAACTTTCAAAATGTAGCACATGCAGCTGATTTTTTTTAAAAGTTTTTTATTAAAATTGAAATTTAGATAGTTAATATAGCACTATTAAAGTATCCCCACATTTCAGTATAAGTCACATGACTAGAGTTCTTGTTGATAGTTCAGCAGTTCAAAGACAGAGAGAAAGAAAGAAAGAAAGAAAGAAGAAAATCATTATGCAGACTTTATCTAACATGAGCACTTGAAAATGACCCTTTTTTTTTGAAGTGTTTGATCTAAAGCTGCATGTGCTGCATTTTGAAATGAAACATAACAGTGTACACACGCTGTAGAGCCCTGACACGTATAACAGTTACTAACAGAGATGTGGGTTTAAATCACTTTATATCACATGTCCTTGGATCTGAAAGAGGATTCTTGTTCTATATGTGTGTGTAAAGGTGTGTGTGTTTGGAGGTTTTCTTCACATTTTCTTTGTCTATCTCCCCTCTCTATTGCACTCCTGTCTGTTTTGCAGAAGGTAAGCTCAGATTCTCTCCTCTATAATCATTGGCTTTCCCATCTATTTCTTTTTCTCTCCCTCTCAGTCTGGCATCAACATGTTGGGCTTTAGAGGTCGCTGTGTCAAAATGTGTCCGCTCTCAGTGTTTGACCTTACCTTCTTGTGCGCAGTTTGCAATGTGAAGCTCTGATTTGTCACAGAAGCGGAATCTGAAGCTGCACCTGCAAAGTACACTTAATGCTTTAGACAAAATTCTGCTTATCGTTCTTTGCAGGCTTGTTCAAATTCAAATTCAGTGCGCCTACAGTATGCTTTGGAAGGAAATCACATTTATTACGTCTACTCTTTACAGATGCACATTAAGATTTAATGTGAGGAATTAATGATCATGCAGGGCTACGGAAGCCAAAATATTGAATGGATACACATGGATCATCTGGGTCCTGAAGGGGTACAGATACAGCTCTGTATCCTCTGTAAGCAATACAAAGTCTTTCCTCCGCCTGCCACCATAAAAGCGAAATGAGTTCGACAAACCTCCCTATAGACCAAATATGATCCATTTGAATCACAGATGAGCTTAAAATGTTTTATTTTTACAGCGTAAGTGTACTTTCCTCTGCCGAGCCCAGCCTCTCCATGTGTATCTAAACTAGCTTTCATGATTACACCGTTTGTCACAGCCTATCCTCTTATCGCAGGGGGGGGTTCCCAGTCTCTATCACACAGTCTGTGGTTTATTTCACCCACTTGTTTCACACCCACCACACTGCTGGGAAACACTGCTCTGAACAGCCTCTGCGTCAGATCTGTTTGCGTGTGTCTGCATCTACGTGCGTCTGTGTGATGTGTCCCGCAGGTCTGCCAGCATCCAAACTCCAGGATGAGAGAGTGGGGGGCCGAGGCGTTGACGGCGCTTATCAAGGCTGGCCTGGCCTACAAGCACGACCCTCCGTTGGCCCAAAATCAGGTAAGACCATGAGGGTGGTCAAAAAAAAGCAGAAAAACAACAAATCTGTGTGAGGACGTTATAAAACATAAATCAATGTGGAGCAACAACATTTCGCTTGTAGCCCTTCTACACCATATGAACATTCTAGAGGCACAGGAGGACTTTAATAGAAAGACTTATTGTTTGTCTCCTCTGGATTTCACACCTTCGTACTGGTTGTTTGCAGCGCTGACATTTAAGAAATCTCCTCCACCGTTGCTTTGTATTTCAGGACAGATAAGAATGTGGAAAACAGAAATGTCACAGTCACTTTCTCTTGTCACTCACAAACACAGACTCCGGGACCTTCACCTTACGGAGACAGATAAAGGGAATGGCACAGAGCTTATCAGAAAGAGGGCAGAAGAATTTCTCAGAGGTTAATAGAAAGGCACGGAGCCATACAAACGGCCGTCCGGTTGTCCAGAAATGCACGATGCAATCATTTGTTCAGGGCCTTTCTCGCAGCGTGGGCAAAGCTTTTACCTTTACGTGTTGTGTTAAAATACTGTTATTGTAAGTACAGTGACTGCATCCGACCATCTTATGACACACAATAAGGAAGAACTGAACAAACAAAACACTGAAGGTGTTATAAAATAGCAGTGGAGATAGAAATTTGGAGTTTAAGTGGAATAAATTGTGTAATTTTGACTTTTTGAATGTTTTCATTGTCTGTGTGTACTGTGCAGTGCGGTCATTGCCTAATTTCCAAAGTAAGAATTGAATCTGTCCATGTCATTTTGACAAATGGGTGACATTCTCCTTCTTTTTTTTTATTCCCAAGCGGCTGCAGCTTCTTTTGCTGAACCCCCTGAAGGAGCTGTCCAACGTGTTCCATGCGGACATCCGGCAGAAACAGCTGGAGAGCGTCCTGCAGATCCTACAAAGCCAGGGAGACAGCCTGGGGCCTGGCTGGCCCCTCGTCTTGGGCGTCATAGGAGCTATCCGCAATGATCAAGGGTGAGAGCACAAGGGTGGAGTAAAAAAAAAGATGACAGAACAGGCTGGGCTGTACTTATTTAGTTGTCGCTGTAATAGTTGTCCTAAATGTGTGTTGTAGCTACAAGTAATTCAAGAAACTGAACTGAACCAGAGCGTGCTCTCGTTTCCCTTCAGCGAGTCATTGATCCGAACAGCCTTCCAGTGCCTGCAGTTGGTGGTGACGGACTTCCTGCCCACCATGCCTTGCACGTGCCTCCAGATCGTAGTGGATGTAGCCGGCAGCTTCGGCCTGCAGAACCAGGAGCTCAACATCAGCCTGACCTCCATCGGCCTACTGGTGAGATAGCACAATTCTCTAACTGAGCTACTGGGTCACCGGTAGAGTGAGATCATGTAACTGGTCAATTAAGTGTGAATGTGTGTAACTGTGAGGGTGAGGCGGGGCTATGATACCAGAGAACGTGGAAATATAAATGAAAATCAGTCAGAACTTCCTGCCCGGACGGACATGGTGGTTGGGGAGTGACAGGTTGGACACTTTTCCAATAGTTTTAAAGCTGAAGTGTATGTTTGATATGATTAGACAACTATAATATCACATAATTCCTTGTTTTGCATTATTTTATCTAATTTACCAGCACTTAACCACTCTGCTAACATTTCATAGATACTTTCTACTGTATTAAGGACATGCAAAACCTGATATTGATCTGTGGTCTGCAAGATTATTTCTCCTGGAGTGGGGCAATTCCTGTGAGATTACTTTATGGTATTAGTATAGCAAAACTGCCATAAGCCATTCGACCAACCTTCCTCTCCCCTTTTTTTTTACCCACAGTGGAACATTTCAGACTACTTCTTCCAAAGAGGCGAAGCCATCACACAGGAGCTGGAGAGAGAGGAGGAAGCTCTCCAGAAGCAGGCCCAGGAGAGCGGAGAGACCCTGAACAGGCCATTCCACCCAGCCCCTCCCTTCGATTGCCTGTGGCTGTGCCTCTACGCCAAGCTGGGCGAGCTGTGTGTCGACCCACGACCCGCTGTGCGCAAAAGCGCCGGGCAGACGTTGTTTTCCACCATCGCTGCCCACGGGACCCTGCTGCAGCAGCCAACATGGCATATTGTGGTTTGGAAGGTATCATGCAGGAATTTGTCATTGTTATTTAATTTAGATATACTACAGGAGGCTGTCATCCATATTGTTTGTACAGACTACTGTTACAATAAAGAGATTGTTGTACACTTGGTGGCAGAAATTGAACTATCTATGTCGCCACTAGGTACTGTTCCACCTGCTAGACTGCGTGAGGACGTCCTCCACCACAGCGGACAAGGAGAAGATCGAGTCCGGCGGTGGGAACATTCTCATCCACCATTCACGCGACACGGCTGAAAAACAGTGGGCCGAGACGTGGGTGCTGACCCTCGCTGGGGTGGCGCGCATTTTCAACACGAGGCGCTATCTCCTCCAGCAGTTAGGTGAGCCACACGCAGTCTAAATCTGATCCTCGACTGTGTTTTTCACATAAGCACACCACTACAGTTAACCTCAGCCGCGCACAGTATTGTAAACAATGAACATTACATATTGAAATGTATTCATAAATCCGTGCCAAGAGTAGCAAAGGTCCAGGAACAGCCCAGCTGTTGCCACTGTATTACCACACATTAAGTCATGTTAAGCCTCACGCAGACAGGATTAATATTCCAGGGAGATATGAATGATAAAACATGAGCTCCTCATTAACTGCACGCCTCCCTCTGAACATTTTGGCCAGTGCCAAATTATAAGAGGTGACTCATAATATACAACACATCCACATCCAGCGTACTACACATGAAATCACTCAGAGGAAGGCTCCTCTTCCTACATGCTACCTAGATAAAATTGTTGCTGGCTATGTAATGTCATTTAGAATAACCTCATACTCATATTGACAAACTGTATTAACAGGAAACAGTGTTTACGCATGTGTTCTGGCCATAGTTCTCACTATGGTGTCTTCCTGAACTTCGAAAGGTCGAGGTTTGAAACCTCGCATGCTAATTGTCACACTTTATTTACAGTTTGGGTGCACCGCTAATTGGCTCTCTCACACTCTCCCGTTGTTTTGCTGTGTACCTGCAGGTGACTTCTTCGAGGCGTGGGAGGTCCTGCTGAACCACATTCAGTCAGCCGCCCTCAGCAAAAACAACGAGGTCTCGCTGGCTGCCCTCAAGAGCTTTCAAGAGATCCTACAGATCGTTACACCCGTTAAAGACTCGGACAAAGCAAGCGATGCATTCGCTGCTATCGGCGTCCCCCCGGTGCTCATTGACCCCCTCTCAGCCTCTGGTCCCGGCAGACCCCTGGTGCGTTCAGATTCGCTGGTCGAGAGGCTGACGCGATACAACGGCGCCGAACTGCAGGCGCCTCCGCCAGGGGAGGAGTCAGCCTTAGAAGACTCGGCACTGTGGTGGTCGGCGTGGAACACGTGGTATCGAACCGGAACGGACAGCACGAGGCCGCCTAGCGGCCCGACGGAGAAGCTCTCTTTCATCCCCAGCCAGCCTTTCCTCACAGCATTGATCCAGATTTTCCCAGCACTCTACCAGCACATAAAAGCCAACTTCAGCATGGAGGATCTGAAGAAGCTGGGAGTCATCCTACACGGGGCCGTCTCCGTGCCCATCAGCAGCGACGCCTCGCCCTTCATCCTCCCCTCATACACCGAGGCGGTGCTGACCAGCCTGCAGGAAGCTGTGCTCACCTCGCTGGATGTTTTGCAGAAGGTGGGCAAAGGAAATGTATTGTCGGAAAACAAAAGTATGGGCCCAAAGAAAGCTATACTCTAAATAATGTACAAAACAGCATCAAGATAATGGTTCATGATACCAGGAAAGCACAATGTGTCTGGTTTGAACCCAGCAGGGAACCTTTGTGGCATGTCAACCCACACATATCTCTCTCCAAATTTCCTGTCCATCTGTCTGCGCCACGCTGTCATAAATATATAAAAAAAAGACGAGATCCAAGCAGATAAATAAAAGGTAGAAAGGTAGAAATGAAAGGTATTTTCTCGAAGCTGCAGTGTTACGTGGGAACTTTAATCCCGACACTACAAATGCTACAAACACCCAACATTGATTATTCCATTCTCTTCAATAATTTAGTCCTTAAAAAGTCAGAAGATAGTAAGACGTGACCATGACAATTTCTCAGAGCCCAAGGTCTTCAAATGCTTCCTTTGTTCAGAGAAAAAATGTTTTTAGACAAAGAAAGAAATCCTCCCACCTGATAAGGTGGATTCAGCAGTGTTTCCTTTGTAAAATAATATAAAGGTTTATAGTATAGTTCTGTGTACTGACTCAACGCATCTCCAATCAGTCGACTTGTATTTCTAATGTTTCTGATATATCCAGCCCAGTATAATCGGGATCCGTGTCCTTTTTAACTGACACCTTGACTGTCTCAGACCTTTGCTCTCCCTGTCAACCTAAAAAAAAGTTATTTCTTCCCATTTTGTAATAACTCAGCCAAGGAAACAATGTGTCAGTCTGTTAAATTATGCAATACGCAGTCCCGTGGTGGATGTCAGCAGTGTTTGTTCCTCCGTTCCCTCCCTGCTGCAGGCCATCTGTGTGGGCCCGGAGAACCTGCAGGTCATGTACCCGGCCATCTTTGAACAGCTGCTACTCTTCGTGGAGTTCTCCTGCAAGCCTCCTCAATACGGCAGAATGGAAACCAAACACGTGGCCAATGCCAAATACAACCAGGTGAGGGGGAAGTCGGGCCTGGCCGTACGACTGCTTGATTTCACTTCTTTCTTTTTTACAGTTTGTTCCATTAAAATGTTTTATGGTGTACACTGTTAGTCATCACCTATTTCCTATCTTCAGCCCATTTTTTTTTTTAACAAGATCATCCCTCTTCTTTGATGTCCATGAAGCCCCTGCCCTCCCTTCCTCCCTCCCTTCCTTCCTCCCCCCTTCAGCGTAGTCTTTATGAAGTTCCTATTGTGGCCCTTCTTCTGGACCAAAGACTAAAGTAGCCCCGAGCTATTTCTTCCTCATACTCCCTCTCTCGTGCTTCATGTTGCTGGCAGCACACCAGAGAAATGTTTCACAAATTTTCAGTTCAAATTAATTTGATAAGATAAAACACTTTTTTTTTTATTATTATTATTTTTTTAAAGGAATTTGGTGATCGTGAGCAAGATAACTTTATCTATAAAACCAAAAATAAATAATGTCTTCTCAGGAATAGAGGAGTCTTGTCACACTGTGCTTCTGATATCTTACTCCTTGTTGTTCTGGAAACCTCCTAAATCCAGCAGGTGCTATGCCTTCAGGCGAACGGGGGGGGAGAATTGTCTTGCTCTGACACCAGGCAGGCCGCTACATTTCTTCTGCTCCGAAATGGTAGCGCTGCACACTTCATGTCTCAAATCTTGCATGTGGGGTCCAGACTCCAGCCTTTATCCTGGACATTTCTGTTGATCTGGAATCTGTTTAAAATGTTTAAGTTGAGAGGATCAAACAAAATTCCCACCCGGGCCAAACAAACAGATGTTACGGGTGGTCCGTGGCGCCTCGTTGGCGTTCGTCCAGCGTTTGGTCAGATTGCCTCGAATGTCCGTGGTGCTAGGAGTGAACGGTTATCGACTCTCATTCATCCAACAGCAACAACAATGCAAAGTCGATGCGACGTAAACACCAGTTTAATTGCAATCTTCTCTCATTTTGTTTCTTGGGACTACTCACTGGATAACCATTTTAGATCCAGCTGTTTGCACCGGTGAGTTTGTGTCATCTCTTTCAGCCCCCTCTATAGTTTTTTTTTTTTTTTTTTTTTTACTAAAGCTGTGCTGAATGGTGACAACCTACCCTCTGCGGTACATGAGATATCGCGCCGCATGGTAGGCTCTCTCATGTCTCATCTGCGTCTCTCTCACTCGCTCCCATGCCCCCCCCACCCCACCCCCTCTCTGCCTGCCACTAACTGGTGGTCATGCCTCTGTGTGCACAGTCCCTGTGCGGTTCCATTTTCAGTTGATTTCGTGTTTTGTTTTGTTTTCGGTGACGTTCATACGCACTTGTGTGGTTCTGTTTATAATTCTTAAAGACACACTTTGTAGCATCAAGTCATTTGTTTGGCTCTAACATTTCAGCTGTGGTCCTCATATAAGCCTAACAAAACTTGAAGCAGACTAATGGTCACTGTAAACTTTAAAACAAATTTGTGTGTCGTTTGTATACGTATACAAAGTGTGCCTTTAAAAACTGCTTTTAAAGTGATTTTGCCGAGTATGTAGGCATAACGTTTTGGTTTTTTTTTTTAGATTTTCTTTGACTAACGTCGTGTTTCTCTTGTTTAACCCCTCACAGGCGGAATGGGTTGCCTTAAACTATGTGCCCTTTGCTGAGCGCTCCTTGGAGGTGGTGGTGGACCTGTACCATAAAACAGCATGCCACAAAGCTGTCATCAATGAGAAAGTTCTGCAGAGCATCATCAAGGTATTCATGGTTTCTCAAACTCTTAGTAAAGGTTGAGAAATCTCAAACAATAATTAAATAGTAGTAACAGAAAAATCAACAAAGAAACTGTACTGATGAAATTAATTAGCACATCTAAAGTTGTCCAGTGGGGAGTAATGTTTCAGTGTTGGGCTAAATGCAGCATTGAGGTCTAAAGGCTCAATTCAGACCAAATAAGGCAGTAGAGGCCTCGGGGTATGCCGAAAGAACAGCAGCAACCAGCGGTGGACAAGCTGAACCAGAATCAACACTGCGGTGGCCAATCAGACAATCAGACCGGTCAAACTGCTCCACAGTCAGCACGGAGTGTCACTGAAACCAAGGCGCTATCCAGGCAGAGTTCACGCCGGACCGAACTATGATCTGGTTTATTTCATGCACTCTTCTTCTTCTACGTCCCCGTCTGGCTGGCAGTCAAAAACAATAATGCAAAGTAATGTCGAGAGATGGCAGCGGTCGAGCGACACAGACCGTGAATTAGAGAGAGGGAGTGCCGGTAGCAAGAAAACTGGTGAATCAGAGAAATAAAAAAAAATATTTTCTGATTGTTTCATAGCCGATACGTTCAGCACAATTAAACACATCCTTACCCCCCAGCACCCCCCCCCCCCCCCACACACACACACACACTGCTGCACAGCCCTGCAGCTAATTCCTGCATCGCCTGATTAGGTCTGAATACGAATAAACTAACAAAAGTTCTTATGTTTACTCTCCGAACACGACTTTCTACTTTCTTGGATGAAACATTAAGGCAAGTTGAACTTCTGTCACATCCTATCAGTGATGTCAAACACTTATTTTCAATCAGCTGACTGTGCAGTACAGTTTGCTTCACTCTCGCTGCTCGCTCGTCAGAGTTGTTTTTGGCCACAGAAGGCATCTGTTTTCAGTGAAACTGTAGGCTACATGCCCTACCACCAAACAGCCCACAAAGATAGCAACAAGCTGGTGAACGTAGTGACGACGGTGGTCGTTCAAGAGGAAAAGAGAGCTAAAATATCGGACGGATATTCATCAGGTGGAAGCAAAGGCGGCTCTGAATGAATGCTGCTTCATCTGTCTTCTGACAGCTCTTTTCACGTAGTCTGTTTATAAGAAAGAGTTCATTTGCCAATGGAACTATTATGAAGATTCCCTCTGGATGAATCTGGCCCCCGCCCTTTTTTTTTTTTGTCTCCAAAACAAGAAGGATATACTTGTAAAAAGTTAACCTTGGGGAACCCAGCTGTTCTCCGACAAGAGGACTTTGTCATTAAGACGCTCTTTTACTTCTCCTGGTTTTGTAGAATGAAATTTGAATAGGAGTTCTTGAAATACTGATTCGATGTTAACGCCATGAGATAAAGACACATTTCAGTATGAAAGAGAAAAAAAAGGTGAAAGGCTTGCTGCAGTTACGTTTTTGTTGAAGTCTTTCTCTGTATTTCAGTCTCATGATCTGTCTCCTCCTTTCTTTTTCTCCTCAAGACTCTAAGAATGCCTTTGGGTTTGAAGTATGCCTGTCCATCAGAGAGCACCTGGAAGCTCGCCGTTTCGTCTCTTCTCAAAGTACTGTCTATAGGACTGCCGGTGGCACGTCAGCACGCCTCGTCTGGAAAGTTCGACACTATGTGGCCGGAGTTGGCCAATGCCTTTGAAGACTTTCTTTTTACCAAAAGGTACAGATCTAGACGACCATTAGGGTTAAGTCAGAGTATGAGTCCGGGTGCCAAACTCATTGGTTTGCTTCCCTTTTATAGCACACCTCCAGATAACCTGTCCATACAGGAGTTTCAGAAGAATGAAGCCATTGACGTCGAGGTAAACACTTGTTCCTGGCTCTGGTGTCTCGCCATGATTTTGTGCGGTAGCCCGTATCAGCATTGTGTCCTCTTCATTCTAGGTGGTCCAGCTGATCAGCACAGAGATTTTACCGTTTGCCAATTTCATCCCCAAAGACTTTGTCGGCCAGATCATGGCTATGCTCAATAGAGGCTCCATTCACTCGCAGTCGCCCTCATTCACAGGTAAGATGTAACACACTGGCAGCTAAAGTAATTTGACTTCAGCTGTGTTGTTTACTTGTGTTTCTGACAGCCGGGTGGCCAAATGTAGGAGTCATAAGTTGCAAAAGCGTTCCCTGTGGCTCATCACTAACAATGGCTCCTGTCAAACTCTTCACGCGTTGGGCAAGACGACAAAGCCGTCCGTCCACTCGCTGTAAATCACTCCGGAGAGCGGCGTCAACAAAATAATCTAATAAGTTAATGTTTTTTTTCTCTCGACAGAGGCGGAGATCGACGTGCGGATGAGGGAGGAGTTTTCGAAGGTGTGTTTCGAGACGCTGCTGCAGTTTTCCTTCAGCAACAAGGTGTCCACCCCGCAGGAGGGCTACATCTCTCGCATGGCACTCTCGGTGCTCCTCAAGAGATCCCAGGATGTTCTCAGACGCTACGTAGAGGATGAGAGGTTGAGCGGACGCTGCCCCCTGCCCAGGTATACTGAATAAAATACATGGTGCACCTGCTTCGGCCATAAACACCACCAAAGAAATGCAGCTCTAAACGCTGGTGCTTGTTAAGGTCATGAGTCTACCACTAAGAAATTTAAGACAAAACCAAAGACCACCCCAGCTCCAGCCATGCATCCATTACTTTTCTTTTTCTCTTTTGTAAACAACACAAAACCACTGCACTTATCCACTTTTACACACTGGCACCACATTTTTAGGGCTGGGTGTAATGCTGCGTTCTGCAATAGTTTATTTTCTTCCAAAGACATGATGGAAGTTAAATGATGCCCAAGGGGAAATTGCGCCATTAGCACAGAAAATGGAGTGGGAGTTCAGAAAAATAGGATAATTATAATATAGACATGAATAGAATGCAATGTTTCCTATTAAATTCAGACAAACATGCAGAACTTTGAACTTTGTGAACAGAATAAAAAGTAAGAAATGGTTTCACAGTCACAGTGGTCACATCACACAAATCTGTGTTGCCCTTAAAGAGGAACTCCACCAAGTATTCACACCAAATGTCTTTGATTGTGCATCTGTGGAAAAAGCTGAATAAAGTCTTTTGTGGCTTCAGAGGGAGCGGCGTGAAATCCGATCAAACGGCGGCTCGCGCCTCCAGCTTGAGGCTACATTAGCCGCTATTAGCATAACGCGTCCGAATCTCCGAAACGAACTGGCGACACGTCTCGTTGAACTGTGGGTAATGTAGTAACGTGTGTGTTTTTTAACAAGCAGGAAGAATGCGTGGTATTAAAAATGATTAAATCTGTGGTTCCGCTGCTTCAGCTGTCCGCAGTGAGTCCGACAGTGTTGTATGAGGGAGAAAACTGCAGAATTTTCAATAATTAAGCCTACATAGTACGTTTATTGTATATACTGAAAGATAGTTTTGACTGTTTTTACTGCATTTTCACAGTCTAGTAATTTTGCAGGTTGCTGTATAGTTGTGTAAAGTAAACCTTTGCGACCCACAGTCACCTTTTTCCTTTAACTATGCTGATTTCTTCCCATCAGAAAAGATCTAAATCAGACGTCGACGTTCACCGTCTCTTCTCGTTTTCACCCGTTCTCAAACTCTAACCCTCTACAGGTTTGATGTCCTATGTATGGTTTTTGTGTAGCAAATGAATGTCTTCGCTTCCTTTACATTTCAGGCAACAGGTGACTGAGATAATCTTCGTCTTGAAAGCTATCAGCACTTTGATGGACTCGCTGAAAAAAACACAGCCAGAAAACGGTGAGTATCAAACTGTGTCAAGGATTAAACAGATGTTAGAAAGAGGTGACGTTAAAAAAAAAAAAAACAAAAAAGCCTCTGTATCTTATGGTCTATTCATTTCAGATAAATGTGTCAGAGTACAGTTGGGACCATTTTTCAAATGAGTTTTATCTCCAATCAGGGTAGAACTGTTTACGTATCCAGCAAGGTCAATTAGAAGAAAACTGCCACAGATTGAAATGAGACATTCTAAAAATTACTTTTGTGGAGTGCCCTTCAAGATGTTTGCATTACAAAACTCATTTTCATACGCCTGTGGGAATTTTATCAAGGAAATGATTTCTTTGATTGCTTTCTATCACGATTCATATTCTTTTCTTCCTCTCCCACCCATCCCCACTCCTCCTTTTGTATTTTCGTCCCTCTCACTCTGCGGTTCTTTCGTTAAACCGCCTGCAGTGGACGGCAACACGTGGGCTCAAGTGATTGCCCTGTACCCGACACTGGTAGAGTGCATTACATGTTCCTCGTCTGAGGTGAGCTCAGCCCTAAAAGAGGCCCTGGGGCCCTTTAAAGACTTTATGCAGCCGCCCGTCTCCAGAGTCCAGAACGGAGAGTCCTGACCAGGCTTGCCTCTCAGCTCTGTGTTTTTTATAATGAAGAAATCTTGAATGTGTCTTCTCGACCCATGTGCTTTACAAAGTGCACGGACACGAACTCCACATGAGCCCCCATCTACGGTGACATGAAGCAACCCTCCCCGGCGGACAGAGATCCGAGGCCCCCCCGCTTGGACCGATGACCCCCCCGACCTTCATATGCATCATCGTATGCTTCTCATGTGAGCTGAAACGCCCCCCCCCCTTTCATTCTCATACAGACTGGCTGCACTCTTGTGTTATCTACAGAAATCTAACAAAAAAAAAAATTGCAGTGTTGCCTCTGGGTTTAGTTTGTTTTATTCTCCTGACGAGGCCGAGTCAATGTACAGTGTGTGGTGATAGTGTTGATGATGTAATTACGAAAAAAAAAAAAAAAAGCAAAAACTTTGGGGCTGTATTGATCTTAAAAATGAACTCTTAGACTTTTGCAACATTTTCAACAGTGAGGATTTTATGCAAGAAAACAAATCTTACTGTAACATTCCATGTCATCTTTAGCCAGCCATCTGAGAAGGGATGTACGTGTCTGTATAAAATAAATGGGACAATTCTACAATTAGCTCTGTGCTGTGAGTGTGCTCCGTTACAATTCCTGTTATGTTCCTCACTATACCACAAGTAAATGTAATTTTAAAACGGTGTTTATTAATATAAATGCAGCATCCCTGATGAAAGAAGACTGACAGGGATGTCCCTGCAACATTCCCTTTATTTAAGAGTCCTGATATAAAAACTAGCATTTCTGTTCGGTTCTGGTTAATTTATTTAATATTTCAGTTATTATTATTTTAATACAGTATGTATCAGGAGTCCACAGGCATTTTAAGTGAAGCAAGGACCCTATAGTAGATTCACTCACAGACTCTTCTGCAGTTTCATGACTGAAATACAAACTCCCAAAAACATACAAATCAATACAGCAGCTATAAAAAAAAAAAGGGAGCAGCCTATTTCCTGCAGCCTATATAACACGAAGGGTGCGGTCAAATAGTCCAAAAAAAATCACCTCCTATGTCCTTTCCTAGCCACTTTTCCTTGACCTTGATGGTAGACGTCATGAGGTCAAGGAAAGATGTTAAGGAGGGTTCATAAGGAGTTAGGAAAAGACGGCCGCGATGTTCAGAGAATCTGACTGCACTTACACTACACTATGTCATCACGTGACAAGTTTACAAGTTTGTCACTCTCAGTATGGTCAGTCACCATCCTGTCCAGTCATATATAAACATATTAGCAAGTTATGGCAAAAAATGGGTGATTAATAATCAACGGTAACTTCCATGACGATCTGCAGGGACGCTCCATAGTCAACAATACAAAACAGGCTTCATGATCAAAGTTATTATATCACATCAACACGTATGTCCATATTCATATGCCTCTCTCTCTGCTGTTTAAAACACTGATGTTTTCTTTTTAATGTCTGGTTATGAATGACCGAACAGTGTTTGACTGCGCCCCTATTTCCTGCAGGTAGCACGTGTTTCGGTACAAAGATTACAGCAGCTACTTTGTTGGCCTCTAGGTGGCAACACAGAAAAAATCTACATCTGCTGGCTGGCTGTCTGCTTGTTCTACATTGTTAGTGGTTCAATTTCTGGGCATAAAATTACCCTGCTCTTCCGCATATGCTTCCATATTCTGCGGCCAATAGAGCACTCACACTAGAGACTAACCTCGGACATAATGGATAAAATTCTGATCATTTTGCGAGGGTGTAAGCTTTTAGGAAAAAGTGTTTTTGGGCTCCGGCACGTCACGTGACACCATTGCTGTCATCACATCTTCTACCTTTGGCGTTTACTTCCCGGTTATGCGGCCCACTGAATATGTACAGTAGTACCCCCTACTCAGAATATAGACTTTACATTGTGATGTCACCAAGTTTTAGATCATTTTTTATCGGCTTGAGGAAAGTTTTACAAAAATTCATCATAGAAAGAGTCATAATTCACCTTGTTTGCAGTTGGAGTCGTCCTGTCAACAGTTCAACAGACATCTCTTTTATAATGGTGGTGTATTCGGGAAAATGATTTTTGGATTGCAGGAGGATTTTTCCCTGTCAGTTCTCACGGGTGTGTTGCTGCAGAGACAGAGACAGGTTTGGAACAAAGTTAATTTTCTCCTGGTTAATCTGTCTGAAAAATGTCATTTTAGTGTCAGAATGTGGCTCGTGAAAAATGAGTCCAATATTTACGTCAGTGACTGTGGGGTGAAAGAATCGCTCAAAAAAAAAAAAAAAAATCTGTGCTCATGTTAACTTCTCCCATTAGAGTCTCTAGACTCAAGACCGGTCTCCTTAAAGGGGGGGCGGCAGATGCAGGAAATGGCTCTTCAGTGTGGCGTCTCTTTTCTAAACTATCTTTAGTATACGCTACTTGGCCTGTGTAGAACAAGTAGTAACCTGCATGGCTGTGAAATGAAGTGAAGCCAATGCAGAAGTGCCAAAAAATGCAGTTCCTCAAACGTCCACTTGAGGCTGGCTACAGAACAAGCCAATCTCCATAAGCCCCCATGTTAAAATGTCGAAATTCACAGCAGAAATAAACATGTTTACAGCCTGGTACAAAACACTGTTTTGGTCTCTATAGCTAATTTTCCCGTTCATGACAACTGTACTGAGGTTGAATTTCTATATTACTCGCCCGTTCAAATTATATTAAGGCTTATAAAATATTTATAATCTAAATATTAAACATCATCAGCGGACCTGAGGCGGGCCGAATGACGCCTAGGTGCTCTAATAAGCCATCTGTAATGGCACTTACCTGTCAATCAAACCAGCCACGCTGTTAATTATATGTAACTTTAAGCCTTAATATCATTTGAACGGGTGAGTTATATAAATATAATATATAATTCACCCTCAGTACAGTTGTCATGAACGGGGAAATTAGCTATAGAGACCAAAACTGTTTTTTGTACCAGGCTGTAAACATGTTTATTTCTGCTGTGCAGTTGGACATTTTAACATGGGCAACAGTCTGTGATGTCTCTACAGTAGCCCAGAATAGACTAAACACTGACTCCAGAAAGTGCCTTTCGCATATAGACATGCACATGGGAGGGTGATGCGAGGGGTAATCAACTGGTTGCAATCAGCAACTTCACCACTAGATGTCACTAAATCCTACAGGCTGGACCTTTTAGTTTAAAAGAAATACCACCACAAACTTATTACAATGATGCTAATATTTTATGCATATTTGAAGATGAAGAGAATATCTTGAGTTTGAGGTACTTGTACTGCACAGTACTGACACCCAGTACTGTTACTGGGTACACAATATTGTGCATAAACTGTGTAGTCAGTGTGCGCGCACACACACACACACACACACACACACGACATGACATGACACAAGGGAACCACCCGTGCATGCTGTAGGGACCCCTCGGCTCCCTTTAAATGTCCCCTGCAGGTCCCCGAGCCCGAGGTTCGGATCATCCAGTAGGTCATATGAGGGGAACGAACCGTTTTGTGGTTAGTACTGAAGAAAAGGAGGAAGAAGAAGAAGAAGAAAAGGGAGGAGGAGGAGGAGGAGGAGGAGGAGGAGGAGGAGGAGGAGAGCGGAGGGAGCAGGTCTGCTTGGGCGGGGTTTCCCTCTTATTACAAGTCTGCACAGAAGAGGAGCGGAGCGGGGGAGAAGGACGGACCATCTCCGGGCTGCATGGGAATGTCGAGGAGTCGCTGTATTTTTCTCCACATTTTTGCAGCCTGTTTTTTTTTCTTCTGTCACGTCTCGGTTTCTCTCTCGCATATTTTTTTCCCCCGGACCACATACTGGCTGAGGTAGTAGTTTGTGCTGTTGGTTGGGTTGTGACACTGCCCGCTATGGAGATGACTGCGCAAGCTACTGCCTTGCTAGTGCTGGTGCCTCCACTTCAACCGAGAGGAGAGAGCGAGAGAGCGAGGAGAGGAGAGGAGAGGAGAGGAGAGGAGAGGAGAGAGGGGGGGGGAGGAAAAAAAAAAAGCCCGTGCTCTCAACGCTCTTAGACGGTTTTAACAGGTAACGCACACCGCTGGTGTTCTGGAGCTACCGTGTTTTATGTGAGGCTGTAACTGACTTGCTTGTAAACGGGGAAAATCTTGTGGTTTGCATTGTTGCATGAAGCCGTTTGAGAACTGTATCATGTTTCATCTCAATAAAATAGTGAATGTGTGGTGGGGGGAAAAAAAAGACACTTTGTTGTGTGCAGTTTTAATTTAACACTGATGAGAGTGATATACCTTTTTTTTTTTGCAGGTTGCAGAGGAAACTTGCATGCATTGGATGTGAATCTGATGTGCAAGTTTTTTCTTTTAAATCATGTGTATGCGTTTTTTTTTTTTTTTAAAGAGAAAAAAAAACGCACAGGGAAGTCGATATCTGGTATGGATTTGCATAGTTTTCCACCACCCCGGGCGGAGTGGGCTGTGTAGAAAGCATGTAGGTCAACAGTACTGTTGCTATGAGGAGAGGAGTGACGTGGCTCCTGCTGCCCACAGAGGTATCCTACAACACATCTGCTCTGATACACGCAAACTGGCTTTATGGCTCTCTCTCCCCCAGACGTCCTTTGTTGATAATGCTGCATACCATCAGACACTGTAGCAGAGAGCTGATGTGCAAACCTCCTTGCACCCAAACAGTCTTTTCTATGCAGGGCAGATTTGTGATGACACCCAATAATCTGATTATTATGCTAAATCTGCATGGTGTGTGTGCGTGTGTGTGTGTGTGTGTGTGTGTGTGTGTGCGCCTCAGAGCTTGAACTCTATGGTATGCACAGACAGACGCACCACATGACCTAACCCGCCCTCCTCCTCCCCCCACCCCCCCCCCTCTCAAACACAGGCGTTTCAGCAGTGGTGTCCTCGCCGAGGTCTGAGGGAGCGCAGCGCTGATGTGGGTCATGCGTTGTGAGTTAACCTTTTGAAATCCTCCCTCTGCTGCCCAGCAGCATCTGGTTGCTCTGTATCACATTAGTATGGGCAGTCAGGGGTCTGGTGATGGGAGTAAAAAAAAAAAAAAAAAAAAAAAGGGGGGTGGGGACCGGAATGGGTAATGAGCTTTGATTGGCTGCAGAGGCCATGCAAGCCTGGGTCGATGAAACCCAGTGCAGGGGCTGCAGTCTTGTGTGTTCAGACCCCTCACAGAACCAGATGATAGGACCCTTGCTCGCTCAATCACTCACTCAGCTGACTGACTGAAGATTGAATCCTGCGTTTGACCTTCCAAGAAGACTCCCATGAAATATTTATGAGTTCACACTTGATAGTGTGTTAGACAGAGTTATGTTCATCTTGGGCCACAGCTCTGCCCACTAGCATCTGTGCTGCTGATATTGAACAATAAATTCTACTCCAGCTCCTCATTGTAGAGGGAGGTTGAAAAGAAAGAGTGCTTTTTTCTTTTTTCTTCTTTGAAAAGGAGAAGCGTACTAGTAAACAAAACCACACAGGAGACTTGTAGTTATTGGCAAGCCTGTTGAGTAGCAGGTCTGCATATTTATATATTCAAATAAGTATCTGTCTCATGCAAGAAATACAAGTAATCCAACCTCCAGGGTAAAAACTAAACATCATTTATCAAATCCTGGCTGTAAAGAGAGCCAGCCTATGGACCAGTGAGCAGCACAGAGGCAGTCCATGTCCTCCTCATCCATCTTGTGTCAGAGCTCTCATTTGAGCCGGGCCGCAGATAAATCATACTTCAGGCAGCCGAAACCCTGAAGCAGTAAATTAGAGCCCCCTGTGGAAAAAAAACTGCCCGCTCAGATGGGTGTCACAGCTGCACCGTCGAAGCAGCCGCACCCTCGTGTGTCCTGACAGGGCAGTCGACCGCCGTGCGTTCACCCAAATACCCCGCACACACGTCGCCTCTGTCGTGCAACGTGTTTGGAATTAGAGCTGGTTAACTGATGAGTTGGGTGTCAGCAAATAAAAGCGATTGTGATGTGATTTCCTTTGTTTTGTATTATTTGAAGTAACAATTATCACTCTTGATTAATCTGCTAATTATTTTCTTAATTCTTAATCAGTAGTTTGGTCAATAAAACATAAGTGACAGTTCAGTCATTACATGTCTTGCTTTGTCAGACCAACAGTCATACCACGCAAAATATTAAATACTCAGTGTTAAATGAAGAAAAGCATCCATGGATTCTTACATTTAAGCACCTGTAGCGTCAAATATTCTGCATAGAATTGATCGAAACTGTTGCAGATTCATTTTATTTTGATCAGTGAGTCAACAAATCATTGTACATTTTATTATCTTTGGGTTTTTTGACTGTAGGTTGGACAAAGGAAGCATTCTGAAGATGTCACCTTGGCCTGTGAGAAACTGTAATGATCATTTGTCACAATTTTCTAACATTTTTGTGTATTAAAGATCAACAGAATAATCACCTGTAAGTAGATGGGAAACAACTAGCCGGTCACCAGGAAAACGGTGGTAACTAACTGGTATCTAACTATTGTGATAATTGATTCATTTTAAGTAATTTTTCAAGTAAAAATGCCCAAACCTCTCACAGCCTCTCAAATGACTTATGTTACAGTAAACTAAACCTCTTTAGGTTATGAACCGAAAATGCAAATAATTGTTTGTTGCAGCCTACTTAGAGTGCAAAAAAATGATACAAAAATTATATTTTTTCACTAAAACGGCCCCAGCAGCGCTTCACCTTATCAGTACAAGAGATGAGCATCTCGCTGCAAGCCCACTCAGCATCTCCCTCAGATCTGTCCACGGGTGGGGTGGGAGTGCTGCAACCTTGGAAAAACAAGCCACCCACAGGAATGACTGTGTCATCATTGCCGTCATCCAATCTGGACCACACACACACACACGTGTGGAGAGTAGGAGTGGAGTGCCAGATCAATGCTGGCCTGACTGGAGGAGGATGCGGCGCTGGCCCTGTGGGGACCAGATGGCCCTCCAGCTCCTGCAGTGGACCCAGGAGTGTGAGACTCCCACGATAGCCCTTTATGATCGTCTTAAGTGTGCGTAGAGGTATCTACGTGTGTGTGTGATGAGCTCATATCCTAATCTTAAAAACATGAATTGAAAAAAGTGAGTTATAAAAGTGATTGTTTACAATTGTAAGAGACGTGTGTGGTTTGTAAAGCTTGTCCTGGCTGTCTGCTCTGTTATACCTCAAAGCATTTACTTCCCATCCTGCAGTATGTGTCTTAAAGGACCAGTGCTGATTGCAATCCCCTTGCCTCACCCTGTCTTTCCTCGCATGAAGGAGAAACTACGGTGGCCGCAAACTGCAAAAAAGCTCAGTTCAAAGCCTGTGTTTGTTTGTTCTGGGGTACTATAGGAACTTGGTTCAAAATGGCGGACATTCTTGGGTAACAAAAACAAAACATTCTTATTTTCAGGCGATGATACACAAATGAAAAGGTACTTGTGCGTATAATACTACATTCCTGCTATATTCTGTAAATATAGGTCCCTAAATTTTACACAGCGGACCTTTAACTTTTAGATTTATTTCAAATAAAGTCAGTTTTACAACAAAAATAAGAGAGAGAGAGATGAGGAAATAACCAAAAACTATAATATACTGTACATAATAAAGAGTTAAAAAATAATGTAAAAATGTTTTATGAGTTCTTAAGGCCTCTGTTGTCATGGTTCCAGTTTTTGCCTTGATTTATATTTTTTCGTTTTAAAATATGATCTGTCACAGTAAGACAACAGCAGGTGTAAACAATAAATAATGGTGGCTGAATTCCTTTTCGCTGCTTCAGTTTCAGGGTCATGGTGGCGTGCATGCCGGCTCGCTGGCTCACTGTCACGACTCACTACGCAGAGAACATAGTTCATGTTATGAGCAGAGCGTGTGCTTTTCTTACTGGGACAAGTCAACATGTCTGCTGTGACCTGATACAACTCCATTTAATATCAGCTAATGATATGTAAAATGACATATTTACATACTTAGAAGTATCTGATAGAATTCCCGTCACTGTCCCCAGTAATGTGATTTTTACTGGAGCTGTTTCAGGTCTGGCAGCTAAACCTGCTCCACTCCAACACGTTTAGTCTCTTAAATCAGTTTGAAGTATTTTCACCTTCCAAAGAATATTATTTTGGGGAAGAAATGTGAAATTCTTGGTGGATATCTGAATAATTTGGAAGTAAAACATTGGCTATAAGCAGTGGCCCCCAAAAAATAAGCTTACGAATGCTGGTTTTCAAAGACGATCTCTACAGGGCGTTCTGCAAGTTCTCTAAAGCCAAAAAGCATCAGGTTCCCTTTCACTATCCGTACACTATGGAATGCATCGTTTTTCATATGATACCGCTGTCATGTCATGAACTATAAAAGCTTTATCCTGCAATTTGATTTTCATCTCAGGTCTCTCAGGTATTTCATGTATTTGGTATCAAAGCACCTAAAAATGATGAAGTTATTCCCACATCCATCCTCCACCTTCCAACCTTCTGAATTTAAGCGAAAGGCCAGTTGATATGGGGATGATCATCTCATCCACCTTTTTTTTTTTTTTTTACCGTCAGGTTATCAAGTTGTCTTTCATCACTTTAGGGTGTGTGTGCTTCAGTGTCAAATTACACCTCTCGCAGCAGCCTCCACCATGAAATCTTCCGTCAGGCTATTCTGTGAACTGATACCCTTCATCCACATATTGCTTTGGGGACTCTCTTGACACAGTTTGTCAGAGTGGTGATGGTTTTATTCTGTACAGTTGCTGGAGTGTAAGAGAGAGAGAGAGTGAGAGTCTGTCCCCATTCGAGTCCCAACAACATTTCTTTTAAGACTTTAGATTTAACAGTCAAACATGTGAATGTACAGAATTGAATTTCAAAGTGTCAGATTAACACAGCGGTGGAAGAAGTTTTACGATCTTTTACTTAGTAAGATGTAATATTACAGTGTATAAATACAAGTAAGAAGTAAAGAGTCTGAAAGTATCAAGAGTAAAGGTTAAGGAAGATGGCTCATTTCAGATGATGCATTTATGTGTACATCACTTTGATGATGCATCATTATGTATTAGTTGATTTATATTTTGTATTAATACAGTAACTAAAGCTGTCTACTTAGTTACATTCCACCACTACACTCCATCACTCTTAATTATGTATAACTTTAAGCCTTAATATTATGTAGACGGACGAGTTAAATAGAAAATTAGCCTCAGTACAGTTGTCATGAACGGGGAAATTAGCTATAGAGACCAAAACTGTTTTTTGTACCAGGCTGTAAACATGTTTATTTCTGCTGTGAAGATGGACATTTCAACATGGGGGGCTTATTATTGTTCTGTATCCAGCCTCAAGTGGACGTTTGAAGAACTGCAGCTTTCAGCACTGGCTTCACTTCACAGCAACTCATACAAGTACATCCCTTTCTATATACACCAATACTGTACACAGCACACTGAAATTCTTTATCAATAACACAGGAGATAAATGTGGAAGAATGAGGTTAAACGATCAGAAATTGTTCTTTTTTTTTTTTTATTAGAGCAGAAAATTGAGCATGTAAACCTTTTTTTTTTTTACACTGTTCTAGGTTTCCAAAACAGTACAAATCACGCCTTTTGTTTCAGTAAGATGTACATCAATTACATTAAAAGAAAGAATCAAAGTGTCCACTGAAAACGGTATTTACATTTTGTACATTTAAATTACGTTACTCCAGTTTTACTCACTCATACAGCAGTTAAGATACAATATTTGTGCACAATTAGTAGAAGCCTGAAAGCTACAGCTAAACTAAAATGAAGTCAACGTGTGGAAGAGCACTGAATCAGGGGGACAATATTGATTGTAGAGAGACATAAGGTACGTGTCGTCTATGCAATGATAGTCTTATTTCTACTTCCTTTTAAGTGACACATTAAAAGTCAGAGTGATTCTCGCTGTTGAGGCACCTGCTATTCATAAAGATGGGTTTATCTTAACGGGGACAACATATCCAGCGGATACAGAGAAAAGGTAAAAACGAGGGCATGAGAATAATATATATATAAAAAATATATTTTGTACAATAGTGTACACTTCACACCTTTTTTTTTTGCTTCAGTGCTATTCTGATGTTTTTTTTAACAGTTACATGAGAAAATCATGACGATGTAACCGAATAATGGCACAGGTAACAGCTGATGATGCACCCGACGGAGCACGCCGACAGCCGCTCGGAGAGGACGATGACAATGCGCGTTGTTGTGTAATACAGCAAAAGGAAGAAAATTATGAGGTAGATGGCTGATGAGTGCAACAGAAACAATTCTTTTCTTTCTTAAATATGAATTAATGTAAAAAAAAAAAAAAAAAAGCTGGACACGATTTAATAGTATGAGGAGATGTTGCACGTGGCGTCACGTGAAAACCTTGACTGTGGCTCCTCCTGGTAGTGTATTCTTCATAAATGTGTTTCTTCAATTTTCAAAAAGGGAGCAGCTTTCCTTAATAGTGGATGCAGTTTTGCAATGCAAGTGAACAAAAATAGCAACTGCAGCATTAGGAGAACCAGCTGACATACTGTCTAGAGAAGGCTTGCAAGCTTTTTTTTCCCTTCTCCTTTGCACGTGACTGAACTTGGCTAATTTAAAAAGCTCTACATGGGACACAGATGGAATGATTCATATATGCAGGACATCAGTCATCAGGTTTGTTTTTTTTACACTGTACAGGTACACTTATCAAATGTCTCACGTTTAGGAATATGTACAATTTCTCCTTTATAAATATTGTGCATTAGTTACTAACAGCAATCCTGAGATGTGCGTCACCATCTCATCTAGGAGTCCATGATCTCGACCTTAGGAATTGCTGCCCCACTCCCTCCCTTCCTCCCTACCTCCCCAAAACGAGATTCATGATGGCTTTCTTGAGATTGAAAAAAAAACAAACAGTTGTTCAACTTTATAACAGCTGCTTTCATGATTCAATTTCTTTTCTATATAAAGAAAAGGGACCAGACAAAAAGAGATCATCCTGACTGAAGATGATCAAGGGGAAAACAGCCTGGACAGAAATCCCATCTCTGACCAGAAACATCTTGGATCCCTTCAGCAGAGGAGGAATTCCACGCTAAAGCACTTAAAAAAAAAGAAAGAAAGAAAGAAAGAAGAGCACAACAAGGGTTGAAGGGGAACTGCACAAGTGAAGTTGGAGGGGATCAAGGCAGGGTTATGTTTCCGTGGTGGTTGTAGTTTCGTAGCTTTGGCTAGTTCTGCTTGTTGCCGTACATGAGGGGAATGATGTAGACGGAGATGTCATCTCCGGAGCCTAATCTGTCGTTTGATATCCTCCAGCCTCGATCCTTCAGCACCCCTCGTGCTCTCATTACGAGGTCTTGAGCTGCCATTGTGTACCTGACATAATAAAAGTGATAAATGATCAAGGCACAGTCGTAGCGTGGTGATATACAATAAGATGAATGGTCACATCTGATAATAATTATTCACAGTATTTGACTAAGTACATCTGCACGCAGCCAGAGGGGGGGAAAGAAAATCGTAAAATATTATGGTGGAAATAAGCTAACAAGAGAAGAAGAGTCAGAGCGCCCTGTTAATAGTCTTACAAGCTTTTCATTGACATCAGAGAAATGACTCATCTAAATGTTTGGAAATTTGCATAATTACAACAAGATAACAATATTCATCCTCTACAAATAGGACAGGGGTGAGAGGGAGTTCAGGCCTGACTGGTGGCTGTGTAGCCGTGTGATGAGTGAACGTGCCTGTGCTGGTCGTCGGGGTCGCAGTTTGCCAGGAAACAGGTGACTGCCTCGGCTACTTCCTGGTTAGAGAGGACATCCCACAGACCGTCAGTTCCCATCACCAGAACGTCATCGGCTCCGTGTTCGCACTGTGCCAAAGGGTAGGCTTTGACCTGAAAGTGAAGGGCAAAAAAACAGGCAACAGTTGAGAGACACATGGTTTCTAGGAATCATTTAAACCTGTTGCATGAATTTCCCGTGACGATGTCGAGCGAAAGGCGATTGCTGTTGGCAGAATAGGGAGAACAGGAAAAACACTCCTTATTCCGACTTGGGAGTGTTCGTGTTTTCACTGATTTTGGTGAACCTGGATCATATTTTAATGGAGGTAGCTCAACTCTGTGTGATTTACAGAGTTTCCTGATGGACAGTGAAGTTAAATGTTGTGAACTGTAGCTGCTGTCAGCTAATGCTAGCTCAGTTTGTTAGCCAGGCTGTCCAGATTGATGAAAAAATGCATTTGTTTTGCAGATTTCAGTTTTGGTTTCATTAGTCAAGATTATATGATATCTTATATTTCTGCCTCCACAATCCAATGCAACTGAATTTCATTTGTGGTGCAAAGAATAACAAATATGTTACTACTAGCACTGCGATGCCTTAAGCTAAACGCTAATGTCGGCAGCCTAACATGCTCATAATGACAATGCAGCAGCTTATACTTCTAGTTAGCATCGACAGTGATGAATATACTTTATTTTGTAACTTTTCCACACTACACAATGAAAAACTAGCATGAAATATAAAGCTAAGGTCAACATGTTTACGCGCTAGCATTTGCTAATTAGCACTAAGCATTAAGTACAGCAGTGGATGATGGGAATGTTAGTTTTCATCATCTAGGGAACGCAAATGTTCAAACAGCTGTTGGCTAGACTATACAGACATTAGTCACATGGCTTATGATTAAATACCAACATCCACCCGTGCTTCTGTCATTCTGAATAAACCACAGGCCTCACTGTCACCGCATTTGATTGAGGATTATTTCTTTGGTAGTTTCAGTGACACACAGCGAGGTGTGGATTTTTACTGAATAATGGGTGCTGTTTCAAGGACATCTTACTGTTGAATTTTCTAAAAATAACTAAATTGAAGTACCAAAGGCAATGCAGAAAATATGTGCAGGGCTAGATCCTGCTGAAGTGAGAAAATATGATTTTATTTTGTAATCTGTCTGAAATCACCCTTTAATTCCCATTTTTGTGAAACACACTCCTCTGTATGTAATATATAGGCGTAATCTCTCAAATTACTACGCCTGAACAAACACATACTATTAAATAGCTAACAAAATACACCCAGTGGCCTTGGCCTGTGCAAAAAAACATAATTAAAAATGCTATTGTTCGGTTGCCTTTGCTACCGTGCGGGAGTTGCCTATTCAGAGCAGAGGCAGCAACTTACTGCAGAGGCTACTGCGAAAAGAGCATGCCATGACCACGGCGCCTGTGAAGGCGGTTTTAATGGAATCAGAATGACCTCCGCATGGATCATGAGCCTTCATGTTGTGGTCAACCCTGTGATTTAAGTTCAAGTGCAAGAGGAAGAAAAGGACTGAGGCTATGAGTGCATGAAAGTCACGGCAATTCCCAGAATCGATTTCAAAATAGGGATTTCAACAGCAACCAAACTTCTCTGGAAGGAAGGGTGATGACCAGTGCATTTGATTTCTGACACAAAGCCCATATTTGATCTCATGATGAGGATCATCTGATGACTCCGAGGTTAGCAAGACTTTATTCTAACTTCACAGGAAAGGGTTTTTTGCTCTCCCACATGTATGATTTCATTATATAGTCTATTTTTCCTGCATTTAAACATCCAGTGGGACCTCTAATGCTCAGTATTATATACTATGTGTTTACACTGAACAGTGACTACAAGCATCTCGGAGGAGGAAGAAAAAACTGGAAATGAAATACATCAAAAAGGAAGCTGAACTATGACTGAACTCGGGAGGGTGATGAATTAAAGATCAAGAGAATTCACCGACTTCGTGACTACTGCAATCATGTGCAGTCGACACTGCGAATGAAAAGAAGTCGTTTGAGATCCACGGCCAGTCGGGAATGTTAATGTGCACGTTTGACCGCGTAGTTCACAGTGTGGACTGTTAATGGCCAAAGGCATCTTACATCGTTAGCTCTGTGCTCTCGTTTTATCAGGCGGCGAGAGTTTATGAGGTGAAGTAAAAAAGGAAAGATCCACCATAAAACACTGCAACACTGTTAACACGCTGCTATTAGTGATGTGAGCTGCTTTTCCATTATTCTGTATTTTTTATGTGCCTAAACGCTCAAATGTTGATGATGTGATGTTGATGTTTTTTTTTTTTAATTTTACAACAATCCTGTTTGATCTCAGTAATGCTGTAACAATTATAAATGTGATGCTCAGGCCCTGCAGATCTTTTAAAGTCTCATTTTGGACATTTATTTTACCAAATGTGTCACAATACATGTGTTATGTTCATTTTTTATTCATTTACCCAAATGTTTTGGAGGCAAAAAGTTCATATCCCTTATCTAGAAGATAAATGCTGTTCAATACAAATAGTTTAATGTAGGAGACACTAATTATGCACTTAGTTAAGTATAAAGGGATAATGTGAATGTGGCTGTGCACGCTGTGAATGAGGACACGATTCAAAAATGGAGCGTACCTCAGGGCAGCAGGACAGGAAGGGCTTAATGTAGATGTTGGAGTCGTGCACTTTGAGATTGTGGTCCCCGAGACCTCTGGTGACCCCGATGGTCGCCAACACACGAGCCTGTAAAAGATCAGAGGTATGTCACGCTGCATGTGAGTCAAAGAAAGCAACAAACAACTTGAAAAGTGATCAATGCTCAGCTCCTGCTTTTTTTTTTTGCTATTCTTTACTGAACAGAAAGTCATGAGGGAGTCAGTGGAAGTCTTAAGGGATACTTTGATGTTTTTTGAGCTTGTAGCTTTGTTCTATTGGTTCTGATAGCATCGTGCCACCTTACACTAAAGCCTGACATGCGGGCCTCAGCGCTACAATGAATCCAGACAGGGCAAACTATTTTATTTGGAGGTAAACCTGTTTGTGAGTGCAGCTGCAATGCACAGGAAAACAACTACAGTATGTACAAAGTACAGTCAGCGCGAGTTGAACCAGGAAACTGATCTGTAAGGAGAGTTTTAAAGTCAGAATTTTACATTTCGCTGAACTTTTCTTTTCTTTCCTGCCCTGTCTGTCTTCGGTTGCACTCCCACATCTATGCAATTAACTCCAATGAGTGCAATGTTATCATTCCCCATAAGAATGATGGCCAAAACTACAAAAACAACACCCAAGTTGTAATAAGCTGGAATTATCTGTTAAGTCTAAAGAAGCAGAGTTGTGGAAACCTGTCTGATATGTCGAGGAGAGCGCGATACGTAGTTAAAAAACATCTTGACAGCTGTGTAGATGCCTATTCCCGAGCACATAATTTAACCCCAAACTGCTCTAATGAACTGCGAGTTTGTAACTGTGAAGCAAGATATTTTTAACCGAGAGCATATACACTCCTCCTTGTGAATCCTCCTCGGATGAAGTTAATACTTAGTTCATTAAAATAGTATATGACTCCAGTGAACTTTCTGTGAACTTCCTGCATTCATCACTGATAATTGTAAAGAATAACCTGCATGACACATCCCGAGCCACATTTCACTGATACAGGCTACTCCCAGTGGGAATCTTTATCTGGATGGATGAGCAGCATTTAGGCAAATAAACACAAGCTCATCGTCAGCATCTTCCAGTTTTGTGAGTGCCTAACGATCGTTCCCTGAGCCCCAGGCGCCATCAAACTCATTTGTAAGCTGTGTAAAACTCTTTTTGACTCCTACTGTCTGCACAGATCACCACAGACACTTCTAAAAACGGCTGCTGGCACAGGACTGGGGAACTGGGCTAATTGAATCTACTGTACGGCGTATGGGACAGGGCGGCAGATAAGGACGGGGAGAGGTGTACAAGAGGGCGAGTGGAGGCTAGTAGGGATGAACCCGGATCAGTATGCAGCACGGAGAGGTGGAGAGAAGGGAGACAGATAGGTGGAGAGAAGGGAGAGCGTTTCAAAGTGGCGGCAAAGCTCCTCCGGCAGAGAAGGGGAAACATCCTGGGATTAATTGTTGAAGCGTTGGGGCCCAGCAGGCTGCGCGCCGGGCTTTGAAGTGCTCTGGCGTTCCCTCTCCCTCGCACAAAGCCTCCCCTCGCTCTATCTAGCCATCCATCTCCGCGCCTCACTTCAAAGGGAGCGAGCGCGACGTGGGCACGGCCAACTGTGCAAGGGGTAAAAACCCCCGAATGTGGTCGCAGGCGAGGAGAGCACGGTGAGGTGACATCTGCCCCAGTCATCAGTCAAAGCCAAATCTACTGTCTGTCTGTGTTAAACAGAAAACTGGAGAAGGCCACAGTGAGAACACATTCACATCTATCGTGTTTCCTATCTGACCTTTTCAGCGCAACAAGGACGAGATGCCGCACACCACCACACGTACAGCATCACTGAGGGAAAGGGAAATGTCATGAACAGTGTGCTGAGCTTTTGACCTTTTCACGTGTCAAAACACCGACAAGGTTCTCCTGTTTAAGCGGCGCTGTATTCCAAATTAACATACATCACTCTTTTGGACACTTTCCATCCGCCTGTCATCGCATTTTCATCGTTTAACGGGTGTCTCGCCGATGGGAGTCCAACCTCTGACCCCTGGCTGGAGTCCATTAGTGAAGAGATATTTTCTGTGCCATAGGTTGGTGCAGGCCAGGAATCCTTTCTACTAGCTGGCTCCAACATACAGCGACAAGGTGGAGGATAGAGGGTGGGTGGATACGGGGGGTGGGTTGACTAATGGTGCCCTGGCGAGCTTTGATTACAGGCGAGGCGCACAAGGCCGTGGGAGTAACTCTGTCAGCAAGTGGCTGCCGAGCACTACTTACCTTCTTCCCTTCGCCGTAGATCAGGGGAAACTTTAGGTCATCGTCCTCGATGGTTTTATACGCCCTGTGCAGAGGAGAGAGGACACTTTAATGGGTTTTTGGTTTATGGCAGGCAGCACACACGTGCCCTGGAGATACATTGCCTCCGCAACCGCCTGCAGGTCCTGCTGCCGAGGTGACTGTCACAGAGAGAAAGAGTATGCTGGGAGGAAAAAAGGGAGATGGTGAGGAGAAAAAAAAATAAAAAATCCACCCAGACAACACGAGACAACAAATATTTTTTTCCTTCTTTTTGTTCTTGTAAGTCTCTCTAGCGACAAAGAGTGAGACATCTATGGATGTCTCTTGGATTACTGTTGGTTTTCTGTGACTGTCTGCTGCAGTTGTGTGTGTGTGTGTGTGTGTGTGTGTGTGTGTGTGTGTGTGTGTGTGTGTGTGTGTGCATGTATGCATCTGAAAGACTGGATGTAAAGCAACTGAATGATGCAAGAGTATCCACGTTTACATTCCCCTGCTGCTCAGAGCAGTGTTTAAACTTCCCCAACTGATGAATAATTTACCATTTCCAGACTGGGACCAGACAGATCTGCAGTGCAAGAAAAGCGACTCTATGTTACTGTATGTCTTTTACGCCAGGTTTTGAGATACACTTTTCACCTCTACAGCTCAGAAACTTGCAGTGTGGTTAACCCCTGCACTCGTACACTGTGCGGTTTTCACTTCAGAAGAACAGCTGTGTCACGATACGGCATCAGAAACATTACAAATTTGAGCCAATTTCCAGCAGAGCTGCCAGGACAAAGTTTTCCATTCACAACTCGCACCAGGTGCTACGAATAGAAAAATCTGGCACCGTTTGAAGGCAGAGATCTTACCTGGATCAAATAACACAGAGAAATACAGGTTACACGCTGGAGGAAGAAGTGTTCGGAGTGAATTTAGAGAGCTTCTGATGGCAGAAAATGACACTTCTCTTGCTCTGAAAAGCTGCTTAAAACAAACCTTAAGTGTTATTTGCAGATATCACATGACCCAGGCTGGCCCTCACACACCTTATCCAATGTATTTCAGCTGCTGTGAAGCAGATTAGCAGGGACCCGGGGATGGTTTTTACATTACTGCTGGTTCCACTCAGAGAGACCATATGTTTCCACCTTAGGCGAGCGCTATACTGCTGCACTCAGCACTTTTTTTTTTTTAAACAGTGTGCAGAGCAAGGACTATCACACAGAACGCAGCCCACAAACACAGAAATACAGTTTTCAGGCTGAGATTCTTCTGAGCGGAGAGCCGTAGCACAAAATAACGGCCCGTAGAAGAGCTTCCTCGCTAATGTTTGCAATATTCATGGTGTGGAAAAACCTCTAAAACAGCAGTTTGACGATGTAAAAGTTAAACAGAGCATTAAAAGAGACATTAATTGAACTGGGGCAGGTTTTACTCTCTCTATTTTAAAAACAAACACTGCCATATCACTCCAAACTTTTTTTTTTTCATATGAGTACTTCACCTTCAATTTCGCACGTTTTATGTTATTATTTCAAAGAGTCTCGGATGAAAACCCCAGAGCCTGCTGTCGGGGACGCTCCCCCCCCCATGAGACTTGTGTTTACAGCGAATCCATCCCTGTCTGACTTGAGATAACAAGTGTGTGACAGAAAGAGAGAGATACACATTAATCCTGTTATAATACCTGCTTCCCGCTCCGGGACACGGAGTCCGAAAACATTTTTTTTTTTTAAAAAAGGGCGAGTGGAGTTGCTCAAGAGCCGTACTGTTTGACCACAACACTGAGCGCTTTCACATTCAAGGGCTGAGAGTGACTGACTGGGGGAGATAGAGGGAGAGAGAGAGGGAGTGGGGGAGGGGAGAGGAAGATGGGATGCAGGGAGGGAAGGAGGGGGGTTGTATCATCCTCTCTGCAGGTGACGAGAGGCGGGCAGGAGAGGAGGGGAGTGATGTCATCTCTGCTCGGTGCAAAGAGGGGTGACAAAGAAACATTAGCAGTGTGTGCTCAGCATCCCGATCTGCCACACACACACACACACACACACACACACACACACACACACACACACACCATTGTATACATCTCTACGCGCCGAAACACACACACACACACCCGTCGGCAGACTTTAAGGTGACATTGTGGCAGGCTTGTGTCAGCACCGGATGAGTCAGACAAATTGGAGCAATTGACAGTTGGGTTCAAATAAACTTTTTTGGCCAACCTTGATGGGCTTCTCATAGATTGAGCCGTGCTCCGAGGGTCAGAGAACGTGGCAGTGACCCAACAGCGCTCTGAAAGTAAGGCTGGAGGCCTCAGTCGTACAACAACAGCGTCAGAGGAAAATAAAAAAAAAGGGAGCAGGAGAGGGAGTGAAAATGTGTGACAGTGATGAAGGTGTGTGTTAGTCTCCCTCCTCTCTCATTCTTTGTCTATAGGATCAGGGGGAGGACAGACACCCCAGTGGGCGTGGGCACTAAGGAGAGACAGCTTGAGCGTGGTTCAATGTCATTCATCACTGCCCTCCTATGTGGTCCGCACACCATTTTCTTTTCTATCTTTACATCGTACCTCCTATCTTTCCCCTCTCCTCTTTCATCTTTATTTCTATCTTTGCAGCTCACCTCAGTCTACTTACATTTCTCTCTGTCTTTGAAGCAATTTCCTTCTCATTTGTCCCCCCCCCCTCCTCCTCCCCAACCCACCCTCTGTCCTCTCCAGCCTCCCACCCTCTCCGCCTGGCTGGCTGTGTTTGGATCATGTTGAACACAGCCGACTGCTCAACATCCATCACTCCGGGACGTCTTGCAAACAAAACCGCCCGCCATCCTGGACGGCGTCCACCATTACAGTTTGCAACGCCAGAGCCAGCTCGTACACCCACACTGGCCAAAGGAGGGGAGGTAAAAGGAAAAGCGGGGGATGAACACAGAGAGAGGTGGGCTGCAGACCTGTATGCCTTCATTAGAGCGCGGCCTTGATCATGGATGCCTTTGAGGGAATTGGATGGCAGCTTACACCCACACAGACACGCAGCATGTGGGCACACTGGCTGCACATAGAGAGTGTACATGTACAGAGAGAAAGCTGCAGAGACGTTAAAAAAAAAAAAAAAAAAAAAGATCCTATAGACCATCTGAACTGCACCTATATAAGATGACACACTTAAATCACACCCACGCACGTCAGAGCAATCAGACACGCTGACAGACGGGGCGCTTCACCGCAGACCCAGACTTAGTCCGGGGTGAAACGAGCAGAACTGGGTTATGGGTAGAACCTGATTAAAAATACATCACAGGCCGTCTGCGCTGCAGAGACTGTAAGCAGGCAGACAGCGGGCTGAGAGTTCTGGGCCCAATAAGGAACACAGCCGCTGACTGACCTACATCTGCTGAACCGAGCAGCACTGCAAAACACATATGGTGCGGAGGTGGTGTCCATACATTCAAAACGTGCTGCTTATCTCTCTTCAGACACTTGCACCTATCATTCATCTATATGCATAAGTGTAGAACACATTTTGTACACAATAAAAACACAACCAGAGTAGTACATGTACTCAGGTAGTCTGTGTAAAGGCAATTCTGAGATTTCTTTAAAAATACATTAAATATGTTGGAAAATAGTTGCTAAAAACACGTGAAAAGACTTTGAACGATACATTACTGAAATGTGGAGTTAGAGGTTCAAACAGTTTTTCACCAGTTTTCAGTGCAGGATTTTGTGGGCGGTCCTTAAAGGGTGGCGCGATGACACGCTGAGGCCACCCTGAGCAGAGAGATAGCGATGAATTCATCTCGCCCAGAGTGTTTCAAATTTAGTCATGTCATTTTCTGAACTCATCTGACACGCTTCAGTCGCTTCAAAATGGCTGCTTGACTGCTCGCATGAGTGGGCGTGGCTTCAGCACATTTAGAGGACACGCCCCCACAGTCCTGGAGCTGAGCTGCTCATTTTTACCTGATTTTGACACCTAATTTCATAAACTTGTCAATATTTTTAATCATTAAAAATTTTCTGGGTGGTTAATAACACTTTGTTCTTTGGTCTGACAAACTCAGAACACATACTTGTACTTTACTTTAAGGTACTTACTTACTATACAATCAGATAAACTATACAGTCTAGCTTTAGTCACTAAGCATACACACAAAACAGTAACTAAGTCTCATTCCAAGGTAACAAAAACAACGATTTGTATTTTCAGGTGATGTTAAACTAATAAAAACATACTTATGCATATTTTATTCCATTTCTGCCACATTCTGTAAACAAATCTGACACACTGTGACTTTAGTAGCCTTTGCTATGCTAGTAGCACGCAACTATGATTAAATTAAATGAGATGATCTACCCCCTGGACACTTTTCCACTATATTTTCTCTCGCTATCACATTTCCATCTGTTTCTCACTCTTTATGTATTCTCTCTTTTTTTCTTCCTTCTCACACCATCTTCTTCACTCTCTCTCTTCAGCCTTTTTTTTTGATCTCTCTCTGCAGAAATATAAAGAGCTGGGTCCTCGCTGTGCACACAGATTCCTTCTACCCTTCTCCTCACACATACCAGCAGAAATGTCAAGGCCACTTTGTGGCCTCTTTTCTGACGGTGGAGCTCTGAATGGCTTTTTTGTTTTTTGGTTTTTTTGTACACTGAATAGGATGGAGATTACTATTATTGGTTATTTTCATCGGGGGGTACATTATAAAGGAAAGGACTCGCACATAAAGAATGTCACAAATTAATGTTTCAGCAAGGTATAATTACATGAGGATAGTTAGCTAGAAACTATGTTCCCACAAATTTCTCTCAGGGGGCTCATAAATGGATTCTACCAGATACACAGGAAGTGTAAGTCTGTAAAAAAAACCCAGTAAAAACAAGTTTAACGTTAAATAATTTAGCAGGAAGGCAGAAGAGAAACTTACTGTCATGCAAATAGGGAATAAAAAAAAAACAGCGGCATCCTTGCAGAGTGCATTGCATTGATGAATCCAATCAATAATAAGTCCAAAAAAAAAAAAAAAAAAATCAATGAATCAGTCAACCTACCATCCCGCCATGGTGAAGTCACGGTACAGCATCCTCTTCCCCACCTCCTTCCTCTGGACTCTCCTCGGGAATTCCAGATGTGTAAACTCGTTCCCTAATAAGTGGGGCTGCATGTAGGCCTTTGATATGAAAAGGGAAAGAAAAAAAAACAGAAAAAGAAGATTGACATGCCCAGGGGATAGGAAAAACAATTCCATAGTCTATTAAGCTGGCAAAGAGAGCAGGCAGTGTAAAAGAGACAGAGCTAAGCATAGCTAGTGTCTCAACGGGAGGGGAGGTCAGCTCTGCTAATATCTGACAGCTGTGCTCGCTGGAGAGTAGCTGAGAAAGGTTCTGTCTTACCAGGAACTGCAGTCGTCGCCTCTCTGACTCCGGTGTGAACTCTGTTGACATGGGGATGACTTCCCCGGCCCGGATAATGATAGCTCTGAGGGAGAGGAGCAGACAAAACAAAACAAAAATCTGTCTTTTTAAGCTGGGACAGTGTCGCTCCTGCTGCTGGCTGCAGGGCACCCAAAGGTGAGTGATGCAGAGAAGCAAGGTTACACTACATTTTGTGTGCGTGTGTCTCACCTGCTGTCCCCAGCGTTCCCAACAAAGAGCTTCCCGAGCAGATAGACGACCACCAGAGCAGTGCAGCCCCCTGAGACGTTGTAGACCGCCTTCTCCTTTTCTATCTGCACATCCTGAATACAAAACACACACACACACACACACACATAAATTAATCTGATGAGAGCACATAATCCAAACCCGTCCTCTGCATGTAATCATGTTTCCAATCATCACAGCCTTCAAAAAGTTTTTTCCTATCACGCAGCGGCACATAGCATTTCAGCGAGAACCAGATACAGAGTAAAATATTGCCCCGAAAACCCGCCGTGATGCTATTATTAATTATAGCAACATAATGAATTCATTTATCAATAGCACCATGAGTCAAGGAGCAATAAAACGAAATGGAGACCAAAAGGACTGGAGAGAAAGTTTGGAGGGACCGCTGGTTATTACACCAGTTAATTAGCCCAGATTAATTTGTTGCTAATTAAACCAAAAAAAATGATTTGGAAAAAACCCATGCTATCAGTTCATTAATTAGATGAATAATTAACCTGTCAGCGAATTAATCAAAACGCGAACATAAATTTGAAGCGAGCTGCTCACACTTGGTTTAACCCTTCTATGCTCGCCATGGTTATTGTTGGTCTGCGGTTAACTGCTCCCGAGGGGCCTGCAATCGTGAAACAGACGCAGGAAGTTATCCCAGGAAATGGATGACCCCCCCCCCCCCCCGTGGCACCACCCTCGCATCCCTCCGTCACCATCAACAGATTGAGTGGGATGAGAAATGTTGGCGGACACATTTTGCAGCGAGGCCATCCCTAACATGTTTTCCCATGAGGGATGTTACCCCAACTAAATCATATCGCCTTCTGCTCCACTGCTGACGACCTCCATCTGATCACAACTCTGTCACTGTGTGTGTGTGTGTGTGTGTGTGTGTGTGTGTACAGTAAGTGTCTGTCTCACTGACCGGAGACAGCAGTGGACTGTATGCGTGCCTTGTGTGCATAAATGTGTGTGTGCTTGTGTCTGGAAACAAAAGATGGAAGTGTGTGGACACAGTTCTACATGTATGTATGTGTGTGTGTATGAAAAGGAGTGTGCGTGTGTGTGTGTGTACATTTTTTGTGCAGACTGTTTTGTACAAAACAGAATTAGCGTGTGTGTGTTTGCATGCGTCGTCGTTTTCCAGTTCCAGAACAAACACACGCGCCACCGTCGTCGCCATACACATTTCTCAAGAGCGAGAGGGCATGACGGAGTGTAGACGATGGATGTGTGTGTGTGTGTGTGTGTGTGTGTGTGTGTGTGTGTGTGTGTGTGTGTGTGTGTGTGTGTGTGTGAGTGTGTGTTTGGGGGAGGGGGGAGATGTGGGGGTGAACAAATGTGTCCTTCACCCTGAATGAATTATGAATCCATAGTGAGCCATACATATTTATCCTCGCTGTATCCAATACCTCTCGCTGCAGGCAAAGTCTTTAATAATGTAAAAGTCTGTATAAACATCTACACCTTTCTCCTCTTCACTTCCGCCAGGAAGAATCTAACAACTGAGCTAAACAACCAGCAGACAATGGAAGAAGATTCAACTGAAATCCACTTTAATATGAAAAAGAAAAGCAAAAGAAAACCATAGACGAACACAAAACCGTGCAGTACACATCCACATCAAAGTTTTATCTGACCAGGACCTCAAACACAGAAACATCCCTCAACACGTCTCACCCAAACAACACCTTAATATACTGTAGCTGTTATAAGAGAAGATACTTCTACAAAAGATGGACATGACAATGTACACTCACAGTCGATGTGAATAAATGTTTAGTAAGTTGTGAATGAGCTATAAAATTCACCATATTGTGCCATGAAGGCCGCCATTGTTACAAACCCTCTCCGTGCTGTTTGAGGCGTTTTCTATTCGTAAGTTTGCAGAGCGAGAGAGTTTAAAGCACTCGGGTCTAAGAGCGGGAGGGAGAAACTCAGACGACAGCGATGGCAGAAAAAGAGGTCGAACATCGGAAAAGATGGAAAACTCTTTAGTCGGACAGTGAGACAGGTAATTAACTGCATTAATCATTTTAACTAATTAGGAAAATCAGTGGCATCTCGGCTGTTTTTTGAGGGCAAGAACGACCTTTGGGCAAATTCTTTTGCGAAAATCCTTTATAATATTGAGCGTTAATAACCTGCTGCCAACACACACACTCACACTCACACACCTTGGCATTGCGACGGTCAATATTTATGCGTTAAACTATTATTAACTGCTGCCCTGACACACAGACTGGCGACCTGTCCTGGTCGTGCCCGGCTTTTTGACTGATGAAGAAAGTATTACTAAATACTGAAAACGGACGGAGGATTCAAACTACTCATAGCACACAACAACAAGAAAACACACAAACAAAAAATGCACATCTGGATGTCGTACAAAATTGTTCAAACATTCTGTTCATTTGCGTTAATTTCCTGAAGGCTAATGCTTCAACCACAACACCCCTCATGCTAGCAATTACCGTAACTCAAAGGAATAGTTCAACATTATACACTAAACGCTACACAGGTCTGTCACGGGCTGAAGCCATGGGCCATTTTGGGAAATATGCTTATTTGGTTTCTTGGCAAGAGTTAATCCGGCAGATAAATAATGACTCGTGTCTGTACGGTAAATAGCTTAGCTTAGCACCCAGACTGGAAAACCTGCAGGAAACACGTGGAGCGGTTAACCTGGCCGACAGCGCCTCTAAGATCGCTAATTAAAACATCACATCTCGTTTATTTAATCTGTACAAAAACCAAAATATAAAAAAAAAAACGTCATGTTGGGTTGTTTTAAGAGGGGGTTACGTGCGTGACTGTTTCTTGGCCCGGGAGCAGTGACTTCCTGGAGTCTACGCTGTTTGCCTGTGCAACCTCACGGTGATGATAAGACTCTGTTTTTACACTTTTTGTACAGATTATACAAATGATATAATAAATGAGCCTCATAGACTAGCCAGGCTAGCTGTTTCCATATATACAGAGTAGAAGGAACAGAGGCCACAAATAAATGTCTTAAATGCCTGTGATCTCCTCCCCTCTCATTGCTCTCACACTTTGGCTGATAAGTCTTTGTCTCTGACGCCGTACGTTGTTTTTGATGTTTACACATCCCTGAGTGATTATCGGGCTTCAGCAGCCGCTCCACTCTCGCCGGGCGCTTCCATAGGAACGCAGCGAGTCGTGTCAGAGGAGAATTAAAAGGCGGATCCCTCCGATAAGATACGGAGGCTCGGGTGAACTCGGAGACAAAGATTTAGCGTGATAACAACCCCTTTCCCAAGATTGTCTGACACTTCCCATTTTCTTAAAGGATGAGCTTCATTAAAAAAATAAAACAGGGTCCTTTCGGGGGGGTGAGATTTTGGTACAACGACTTTTGGGTTGTTACTCAGCAAAAGTAGAAGTGATGTTTTTTGTGTGGAAAGTGGAAATGTGTTCCACTTGTAGCAGTCTGCATTTAATTTCACAAAAATTATTAGCGAAATTCAAATAATTGACAGCAGTGGAGGAATGTGGGTGCTGTAATTAGAGCCCAGAGGTGCAGAGAAAAATGTGGCAACCACCTTGAAAACCAATTAGTGAAACGCTGAACAATCCAAGGCAAATACATTGTATATGCTTCCGCTATCTAAAGAGACAGTTTTGTAGCTGTGAGCTTTGAGGTACACGTTGTGACATCGATTCCGACGTTTCAAATGGTGGATTTCGGAGCACTTGCCCTTTAAGAAAAAGCGAGAGGACACGGGGTAAAAAGTGCAGATTCAGAGCTGGATAAAGAGCCAGAGAGGCATGTGAGAGGAAAGACGGGAGGCAGAGCGAGACATGGATGTTTGCTGAGTGCTCTGAGTCGTGAGCAGATATGTTTCTGACAAGGAAAAGATGACGAGAGGATAACAGAGGCAGCGGAAGAGAGAGAAACAATTGTGCTGTAAAGTCAGAAGATGTACTAACTCAACAAAATCAGAATTTGAATATTGTATGATCTGAATCCTGCTCGGAAAAATGGATTTCTGCAGATTCCTGCTATGCAATTAAAGAAAAAAATCATTGTGACACAGCTGTCCAATTGTGCTTCTATTATTATAATAAGTCACTGAAAACACAATCCTCGTGACTGTGTAAAACAGCATCACCTTATCATTAAACAAAAACATCACAATGGACCTGTCAAGTCATTAACTGATCCTCATGCAAGCATTAATTACACCCACACACACCAAGCCATAAACACAATGCACTTTTTTTTTTAATAATTGCCATGTGGTTTGGTAAAGATAGTTTAATGCACACTACCATCTAGTGGTTAAGAGGTAGAAACACAAGGACGGGCTGAGAAATTGTCTTTTCTATGGAGATTGATCTGCATTATCTATCAGGATCTATGAAAGGAAACACATCTCTGTAGATCCTTCCCACCCCGGACACAACCTGTTTGGACTTCTCCCCTCTGGAAGCCGCAACAGAAGACTGTATACGCTAAAACAAACAGACCCAAGAACAGTTTCTTCCCACAGGCTGTCACTGATCAACAGCTAAAACCGGACACACAGTGTCAGTAACATTACTCTGTGCAATAACCTGTAAATCTGTGCAATACCTGTTCTTTTGTTCACTCATACACAATCTACTCATGCTGTGCATGTATATGTATATACTGTCATATCCACCTGCCTCATGTACGTAACACAAACCGGTTTAGAAACCATATTTATTCCATCATCTTTTGCACTCTGTTGTTTTTATGTTTCCCTTGTCTTTTAACTGTACTTATGTCCATACCTGTATGTACAACTGAGAGCAAAGTGAACCGGGGTCAAATTCCTTGTGTGTGTACACACACCTGGCCAATATAGTGATTTTAATTTAACGTCCTCGAGTGATCTCACCCAGAACACAAATGTTAGCTGTGCAGGACTGTGTGGAGCATGTTTCTACAGCCAGGTGGCCTTTCTCAGTCACAGACACTGTAATATGATAGAGTTTTTTTGTTTATTGATTCATATTTACAGATATTTTTTTAATCACAGAGGAGCCTGTATAAATGTTGTCAATCGTCAGCGATTTCCATGATTTTAAAATGGCAAAAAGCAAAAAAGTTTCTGTTTTTAAATGTGAACATTTTCTGGTTATGTTAGTCTTCCATGAAAGTGACGTGAATGTATATCAGACAGAAGAAAACATCAGGTCACAGTGGTCTCTGTGAACTTGTGAAAGAAGAAAAAGATCAGTGCAATAATCCATAATAAAACAAACAATTTCTTCTGGTGTACATTATACTTTAAGGGAAAAATTTGCAACTTTTCAGCCAGCTTTGTGTCATTTCAGTGTGGGTAGTATATGCAAATAACCAGTGTTTACCTTCCCTCCATGTTGCCCACATCCAAAGCTCTCTGCTCATTTGCCTGACAGACCTTTGCCTCTCTTCAGCCCACTGTCACTGACTTTAGGACTCCATCCACAGACAGTCAGATCAAGAGAGGCACAAGTCCTGCTGGCAAATGAGCGACGAGCTCTGGTGCAGCAACATGGAGGGAAGGTAAACATTGTTTGCATAAACAAGCCACATGAGCTGGTTGAAGACAGGCAAAGTTTCCCTTTAATTAAAGTAATTTTATGCTTGTTTACCAGCAGGTATTACACCGTCGACGTGGCGAACTGTGAATTACAGCGAGTAAAACTGAAGAAACAGTGACTTTAATCTCTCGATGTAACTGTACATAAGTTCTTTACTCTTTCACAAGCCAGCAGAGGACAAACATAACACAGACTGTTGATCAGAACTGATGTTGAAACTGAGGGCAGTGACTTTTGCCCTCTTCCCCCTCAAAGCCTGTCAGGCAGCCCAACACTGTTTTGATTGGCTCTGGTCTTGATCTCTTGGCCTCTGAATGAGTCAAGTCTCCATCCACTTACAGCACGGCCAGATGGCTGGTGTGTGTGTGTGTGTGTGTGTGTGTGTGTGTGTGTGTGTGTGTGTGTGTGTGTGTGTGACCTGCAGCAGCTAGAAGGGAAAAGTACATCAACTCTTCTGGCTCTGAGGCTGTTTGCTGACTGACTGACTGACTTTGTAAATTTGGAAAAGGTGCTTCCTGTACTAGTGCACACGTGTACCGTGTGTGTCTGCGTTCACCCAGCTGGTTAGACGACAATGATCATGTTTGGTTAAACACTGTTCAGAACATAGCGAGCACACAGCTGAGCAGCAGAGAGGTGAATCATTGTGGTTTGAGGGGTTTCTATGGGCGATCTGATATATTTTAGTTATACATGAGGAAAGGAACAGACAGCCTATAAGAGATGTGCTTTAATACTCAAAATATAGATTTGTTTGTAGTGTCATTTTACAGGTTTTAAGGCTGTTTGTGCTGCTTGAGTATACTTTACTGTGTCCACATTAAAAGAGCAATGATTCATGTCCTGCATGTATACTATCTCTGTAAGCCAACAGCAGGAAACTGTGAGGCCAATGCACATTTCGCTTGATCGTCTAATTAGAGTGAATCAATATCAATTGACTTGGTGAGTAATTAGAGTTTAATAGATGTTAAGTAACGGTATCAGATACAGAAAAGTTTAGCAGCTTGTTATGTGAAGAGAAATGAAGAGAAGTTTGGAAATGTTCTACACAATTTGTGATCAAAGTCTGTAAATTACAAAGTCTGTAGACAGTTATTTGGATTGTATGCTTGGATTTAGCAGGGCTGACAGAAAGTACAGATGCTTTGTGACTTTCTTTCTTTTTTGAGTAATTCCCTCCTTGTAAGCAGCCAGAAAAAAAAGGGAATGACTAGCCTTTTTTTCTCCAATACTATAAAATGTGGGAGGGAGACTCTGGCCAACTCTGGCCGATCTGACAGAGGGATGTCCAGCGTTGTTCTAAGAATTATAGGGATTCACTAACTAAAGGACTGACAGTACAGAAAAATAATGTATTTTTAAACTGAAAACATACTGTACATAAGTTCAGGATACAGTGCCCATTTTTTTTAAAATTTAGAGTATTTTTCCAGAAACGGTCTGGGAAGTATGGGAAGTTAAGCTAAGAATTTTGGAAATATTCCAAATTGGAAACTTTCCATGGGAATTAATGGGAAATTGGAAACGGGAATTTATTTAACTGGTAATTGTCAGGAGCTAGCATCACGATAAGAGATAGATGGTCAATGAAATGATGCTAGCTATAGCTTATTTAGCACCTAACTTATCAGCTAGCTATCTACTGTATGAATACATTTTCATGTGCTATTTGCAAGTTAAACATTAATACCATACATCAAATATATTTACCCCATAATATCATCAAAACTTACTTCACTTTATGTAGTCCACAAGCTCAAATGTGTGGCCTCAATAGCTTTGGGCTCTAAAGTGTGGTCCAGGGTTCTCGAAATCATCTGTGCATGTGATGGAGGAATGCACAGTGCATGCTTGGGGCTGGTTTATTATTCCCATGGAAAGTTTCCAACTTTGAAAATTCCCTAAATTTTGCAACCCTAGTAAATAGTCTCAGATTTGGGGCACAATTAGGTACAAAAACAGTTTCTTTAAGAAGTCAGAAAGTAAAGGTGGAATTGTCCTTTTTCTTTGTGCAACGAGAGGATTGGGAATGCCAAATGAACATAATTTCAATATTAGTGTTTTACACAACTTTCAGATTTCTATTTCATAAAACTTACCATGTCTTTGAAAGCGTTCTCGATGGCTCCGATCACCAGGCTCTCATGTGAAACTTTCTTCTCAGTGAAGAAGCGTGTGGGTGGGGTGCTGGGTGAACCCGGAGCCCCTGCTGCACCGCGGAGGGAGGCAGCCCTGGTAAGGGCGCGTTGGGATGTCGGGGTGAGGTGATGATTAATGGGCTCTTCCCCAAGACATGTGGGAGGCAGCAGGTTTGGAGTGCAGAGGATTTCAGTCACCTCCTGAAGGTGCAGCGCGATGTGGTGATGCAGAAGACGGGAAGCCATCACAGCTGCTCCAGAACCAGCGTGACCATCGAACAATGCCCAGTAGTGCAAAGTCAGGTCTTCAGAGCTGTCCTGGATATAGATAAGAGTCAGACACAAATCAAACACAGAAACCTTCATCAATTCTATCAATATTTGCATCTGCAGGATGTAGCATGTAAGCAGAGGAGCTTTGTCGGACCTTGCATTCACACTGATCAACCAACTAGGGGCTGAAAATCTATTTTCTATGGAGCAAACTCATCCAGTGTGTGAAGTTTGCCAGCTAGGAATACCATGCATGGCTTTTAGTAGTCACCAGCGGTCCACATTTATAATTTTCTCCAACAACAGTTCAGAACAGCCAATAACAGTTTTCAGGATGCTTGGACAAGAGTTCCAATATTAGGGTTTATGATAACTCCAAGAGTTGGGTTTTTATGAGCATTTTGAATTACAAGATGTTTTATATTCGACTGTCAAATTATGTAGGTGATGACTTATGATCCAAAAAAGTGTGAATGTTTGGTAAGCCAAAGCCTTCTTTCTCCTTGCATGTACTGCTGTGCTTCCCAGCCTGGGGGGGGACCTGTAATGTTAAGATCGCTCTTAGAAAATAATAACAATAATAAAAAAAAACATATTTCTGCAATACAAATTATGTATTTTTGTGACTCCTCTCTTATCTTGTACACCGGATAGTTTTACTTCTAGAAGCCTCTAAAAATAATCTGTGACGGGAACCGCTTGCAACTGAAAACCTTGCAGCTGATGTCGTGTTAAGCATCACAAGCCAAAAAGGTAGAGAACCACTGATGTACCTCTGTCTCAGTGACCAGAAGAATAATAGAAGCCCTTGTTCACTACCACCTGGATTGTACTCGAGTATAGCTGCTATGGAGACACAAACAGGAAGATGTACGGCCCAGCTGACTCACACAGACGTCAGCGCTTCACACGTTGCCCAAAGTTAATGGCTGAAAGCTCTGTTCTACTGACACGGCGTTTCAATTAAACCCATACTGGCGCTGTTCAGCGGGAACATTTTCTATCGTTAATGTATGCTCTGGGATCAATGCTTCAATCTGCCGGTTTTAATAGACTCACTGTGTGTCTGTACTATCTTCTGTCTTCACCTACAAAGTGCCACCTCCCACATAATAGATTAAAAGATGAGACAAAGTGTCTTGTGATCCACTTCATTCACTGGCCACCTTTGAATTTGCCGCCTTCAAAAAAAAAGTCACAGCGACGCTATGATCTTCCGCCCTGCTGGAACCAATGATCACACTCATTCAAAGTCTGTTAGATGCAAATTTAACTCCATTCTCAGTAATTAAGTCGCGTGTAATGAAAGCACAGAGTCGCACACGTCTCATCATGCCGTGACACGTGTGAAGATAAAAAGAGAGAGGCTGACTTCCTCTGCGGTGGCCGGGGTTTACGCTGCATTTTTCTGGTCACTGAGTGTAGATCAGTGCCTAACACATATTTCTGCTAAAGCTGAAGCTGATTTTCTAAATATAGCACAGGCAGATTTCCACAACACGAGCCTATGAAGCAAGCAAAGAGCACTAGAAAGGCTCTACACCACTAGTATTTCGCTGCAGTAGTGAGTCATGAGATACTTGCATGAGTTTGCTGTAGGCTCTGGGTGGGCCTGAGTAAAGTGCGGGTGGGCTGAGAGGAAATTTTAGCAGCAGTATTACTTCATATAGATACACATCACCAATTTAAAAATAACAAAAAGCGCTTTTGATAAAAGGTTAGAGGTGAAAGAAGGAGGAAAATACAGAAATCACAGACATCAATCGTTTTTTTCAGCCTACTAGAAAAAAAAAGGGACAGAGACACCATTCAGTAACTGACTTAAGTGTGTCAATATGCTGCACGTCTTTGGTACACTGCCCTACAAACAGCAGTGAGCTTACATTTCATAATGATGTATAGCTTTTCTTTGTACATGACATACTGCACATACCGCAGCTGTCAAGAACTATTAAAGGCCACTGTGGTATAGGAAGGATGTGGTGCTGTAGCCTCAATAATCTGCTGATGGAACAGGACGAGGGGACAGTGGGTCCCAACGCCAGACCCAAGGGACATTCAAGGACTTCATCCAGCCTGATTACCTGGATTTCATCAGTGAATAAATGCTAAAATGCTTCCAATTTGTGCCCAAAATTGTGTAACGTTTCTACTGTAAAATAACAGTTCTATCATATTTTATGGAGAAAATGTTTTCTGCCTCAGCTCTCATTTACAGAGGTTTGTGACAGTCAGTAAAGTAAACTGCTACGATCTACAGCTGCTGTTAGGTAATGCTAGCTAATGTTAGCCCAGTTTATTAGCTGGGCTGCCCGCATTGTGAGCTCAGAGCATTAGGGGAGTGTTAGTGTTTATATCACAGGCGTTTTAGACCACCGAGAAGAGGAGGTTTTTCAGGCCTGGAACGTTGGCGAATGGTGAAACGGGGAGCGGAGCCGGTGTCGTGCCAGAACCGGAGCTGGGCTCAGCAGCCTCTATGGACATAATGACAGAGGTGAAAAGACTGAAGAGGGCGTTGATGGAGGAAGCTAAGAAGAGAAAAGGAGAAAATGACCAAGCGCAAGTTTATCCATCCTGTCAGAATGTGATTATTTCTAAGGATATAGACAAGGGAGGCAATAAATCTTACTGCAGTTTCTACATTCTCATTTTTCTCTCAGGTTTTAACTCATCTCTTCCTATGGTCATAAAACGTGTCTGCAGTCATTCAAGTTGGACATGTTTGAAAAAGGTGGATACTTCTTAATGGAACCAGACACATTAGTTTGACTGACCGGACACTCCCGGACACCCAAACCCTCTCCGTTGGGCAGGGAAGACCTCCTGCGGCTCGTGGGGGTCCGGTTGGGCGTGGAGCTTCCTGCAGGTCTCCTTTTGACCACCAGCACCTCGCAGCAGGCCTGGTCCTCGTTTAATGTGCTCTTTCCTGCATTGATCACCCTAGACAGAGACAGGACACAACAAAGGAGACTAAAATTACAGCACATCTAAGAAAAGAGACAATTACAACTTAATTAAGTAAATACCTGAGATTATACAAATAAACTGTGCAAATAATAAGTATGAAGTGTCAGTAATAATAAGTCAGTACTAATTAATGGAAAATAACAGCTTGACACAGCAAATAATATTATATAATCTCCCTAAAAAACAAAGGCTGAGGCATGAACTATTTCCAAAACATCAGTTGTCATCTCCACTCACGTCATTTCACTCCCTTCTATCAGAAACGAAAACAGGCCAGTAACAGCTGCGTCTTGGATTAAACTTTAAACTGCATTTATCACAAACCAAGATAGCAAATTTCCCAAATATTGGTGGTAAGAGATGACACACAGTTTAGAGGATTCAATGCCTTTCTTAAGATTTCAACTAAAGCCGTGACCTTCAATTCACTAGATGTTCTTAGGCAACATAAAACCCTTCCAAATTTCTTTGTGAGTTTCCCTTCATGGTGGCAGCTTTTTTTAATCGAAAGTGAGACGATCAATTCAGCAGATACACACTCTTTAAATACGCATTTCAATTTGAGACCCACGCATGTAGGGCAGAGGACAGAAAGACACATAAATACTGTATTATACAACACCTGGCAGATGGTGCACTGCTGCTGCGAGCTGCTGTAGTCATGGACGAACACACGCTGCTTAACAATACTCCAGGCATTCTTGATTTAGCCACACCGTAGGAGACGTTAGGTCTGTGGTGGCCCTATTAAAACTGTGCATATAGCAACTTAGAAGCTCAAGAGGTTAGATAATCAAGGGGCACACGGGAAAATATTAAATATCTCTTATCTATAAGTATGTTTTTTGTGGCATTCACTCACTCTGTTACTGTGATTATGTCGTAAGAAAGATAAAGAAACTGGTAGCATGTCTCGTACATCTCAAGTGAAAATCAGATTAATGACACATTATGTGGCTTCAAGTTGATATGAGAGGCAGTCATGATTATTTTCCTTTGGAGGATCATATATAAATAATCCTAATTGGTCATGGGGATGAACATACAGAGCAGGGATCCTCTGTCTCCAGCTAAGAAAACACTGTCGGCTGACTGGGCAGACCTTCGCTCACTAAGATTGATTTTAATTGGAGTCTCACACAATGGGTCATTCACCACTTCCTATCCTAAAACTTAAATATAGCACACTCCCTGTGGTGTGTCAACAAGACAGGTATAAAGGAAACGCTTAATCTGCCTACAAAATTACACAACCATAAGATTTATAGACCCAGCAACGTACGTATGACGCATGGCACGGCGCTCGGAATAGTGCTGAACACATTAGTCAATAATCAACTAGTCTATCCAAACAAAATCATCACCGATAACTTTAATAATTGAATAATCTTTAATTGTTGATCCACACAGAACGCTGAATATTTCAACACTTTCTGATATTTTTAAACAATTTGATTAAATATAAAAAAAAATATCAACACATAAATCTCCATCCCTATCCACACTTTACTCACCTCATCACCACTGAGTGTAACATAAATGTACATATTTTGCATGTACTGAACTTCCCTCCGCGCTGGTTTAATAGTTCATAAAACAGCACGTACCCAAACCTTGCAGTGAAACTGGAGTTCACCAGGCCTTCTTTACAGCAGACATGTTGACCTGTCAAACACAGGTGTTACTAATAACATCATTAATTGCTGCACTGCAGTGCTGGTAAGAAATCACATCGTTAACGTGATTACTTCCACCTGCGTTTCCCCCGCTGGCTGCTGTGAAAACAGTCGGTGATGAATACCGTATACGGCTTCAAGACTCAGGTTATGTTAACAATAACTAGGTGAGTGGCTAAGCACTAGAGCTGAGGAGGTGAACTTTTATTTCTTTATTTGAAGGACAGAAGTTCCAGTATTGTTACAGGTTGATTAAAAAAAAAGGGAAATAACTTTAACAGCTTCCATGACGGGAACAAGTTCAATATGAATACACGCTAGTTATTTCACAAGTCCACTTCCCATCTTTTTCTGGGGCAACAACCACATCTCATGGGCTTCATCAACAGCTGGCATTTGTTCAGTTGCTCACTCATGTTTTTCTACTGTTAATACACCCGCAGACCTTGAAGCTCTTCAGAGAGTACGTCCTCTCCTAGCACTAGAAACAACCGGACATGCTAAACTGTTACTGAATTACATGCAAGTGCTGCACTAACATGTCCTTGTCACCTTGTACTTTAGATAGATGCGTCCACTATATGACTAAATGTAAATGTAATATTAAGTCTTTAAAGTTGAGTTTAACTAATTTACAGCAAATGCAGACTTATTTTCACTTTAACTGAGTTTATTACTTATTTAGTCACAAATATTTCAGAGAAATACCTGAGATTTAAATCAAAAATCAAGTTTTTTCTCAGTTGAAGTGTACATTTACTGCATACCGAGTGTTTTAGATCCAACTTCCCAGGCAGCTGTTCATTTCAGCTGATGCCAGTTCACAACTCTAGTGTCTACAATTCCCACAAGCTTTTAAAATCAGTCCTTGAAACGTTAAAGAGGCCAACAGTAATGTAAGTATATGACATGTAGTTAATAGGTTAAAATGTGTAAAACCAACAGCGTGTCCCGTTAACTCCTTCCCGTAACTTCATACGATGAATTGAGGCCACAAACTTCACGCACCGTCATGCATGTCTGAGACCAAAGCACTACAGGGAGTGACGTTCGTTTGGCCTTGGACGATCACAAGATTAACAACAGTTGAGCTTTCGAGCCTTTCCGTCTCTGATATGAGAGGAAAAGCCACCCACACCCCGAGGCACGAGAGCAGGGCTGTCATATTCGCTTATCTCGTTTTATTTCTTCACATTTGAGACAATGGCATGACCTTAATTGTCCCGTGAGAACTGTGATCTACAGATAGCCTGCTCTTGGGATTTAGTTTCTATTAACTGACACCTAAAACACAGGTTTTGTTTCAAAAGGTATTATTATAGACTCCACCGGGTCATTTTAGGGACAATATATTATACATGCGCCAAAATGAATTGATTAGATGATCAATCAAAGTCATTTTTTAATGTGAGGATTTGTTGCTTTTTTCTGTAAATTTAATATCTTTTGGTTTTTGAGTGTTCAGCTCTAGCATTGTGAGATTTTTCACCATTTTTAGCATTTTATAAACTGAACCATTGACTTATTCTTCTGCAAAAATAATAGATTCATTGCTAATGCAAATCATCATTGTAGTTGCTGCCCTACAGCTACATTTTGAACACTGGATCCTGAGCATGTGAACAACCAAAAGCACATATGAGTGATGCCAAGTTGTGAAGAGAAAAGAATACAGCCTGCAGGCAATGAACTGCTCGCAAAAGATAAGTACCTGTAATTATAGTTTTCCAGGTGAGCTATTGAACTACCACACGGCAACTATTTTAATATATCTTCCACATTCATCCAGCACACTTTTAATCTATATACTGCCTGTTAGATCTCTCTGTATGCAGCATATGACTCCTGTTAGTGGTCACTTTTTGAGTATGTATCTGCCTGCCATCTATTTATACAATCCTTTCTTGTGTTGCTGTATGCTCTTGCTACTGTACTTCCTGCTGCAACATCTAATTTCCCACAAACAGACCACTGAAGAAGATGACGATAAAGATGATCCCGTTATGATGCGATTATGGTAGTGCATCACATGTCGTGTTCAATGGTGGGCTGTGCGTTAAGGAGAGCTGGAACTGAACTGAAACTGGATTACGCTGTCTCTGCCTCAGAGCGATGCGCCTCATTCACGTAGCAGAGACAACACAAGAACACGTGCAGCATCATGTGATTGAGCACTGGGAGCTCTTGTATGTAAAGAGTGCTTCCTCACCACGCGTGGGTGTGACACTGACTGGAGTTGATTTAGCTGCTTCACAATGGGAAAAAAAATAGAGGAAGTGACTGAAAAAATGGGTTTTATGGATAAATCTACATTACAAATAGAAGGATGACATATTTATTTAATGGTATGCATTTTTGTGGTTCTTCATCTAGGAAATCTTTGCTGAACATGCATGCTTTAAGTTCTTTCATCAAACACTCGCTTCACACTGTTAAACAACCTGAAGCTGCCACATCCCTGCCTGTTTTCTTAACCTAAATCCGAATGCCAACCTACAGCCTTCTAGTCACAAACTAAGCACAGACATGCCCTCCCACACACGCGTGTGGTCTCCTGACCTGCAGACAAAACATACAAAGTGCAGCGTTGGTGCTCGCGTTTAGCTTTCAGACACGCATATTGATTAAGTATCGATCAGACTGCTGCTGAGGTTGGAGGGGGGTATATGAGGTTTGTTGGTACTTCGTTAGTCGAGTGAGTGAGTGAATGGTGAGTGGGTGGAAGAGCTTATTCTTTACCCTCTCAGTGCTACTACTCTCCTATGCAAACAAGCAAGCTGGAGGAGTTGAAGTCGAGGTGAAGCCTCATTTGGACCATGTTTTTGCTTCACAATCCTCAAAATTGGATCTCTCCAATCGATGAAGTGGCTCTGAGAGTGTGTAATGAACCTCTTCTTTGGGCTACTTTTGCTAAAGAATTGGCTGATCATCCCACTGCTGCTATATTTCATGCTAACTGTCAACCTTGATTTGTTCTCAATAAGTCGGACCCCACTTTAATCCAAACTGAAGCTACATCCTTGCCCTCGGCTAGAGCCAAGCAGTCCAAACTATGTTGGATGTCGATGGGAAAGACAAAAGGTCAAGAAATGATGTGGAGCAGAAGTTATGAGAGGTTAGGCAAAGACAACCGTGACACTGACAGAATCTGACTCAAGCTACATCAGCTTATGTAATCATGTAACTACGGTAGCTAATGATAACTGGCACTCTATTTATTTACCAATGAATTATTTGATTAGTTGATCACTTTCTCATTTGACTGCACGTAAACAATTAAGAGAAAGGGACCAAGAGCGAGGGACATTTAAAGTTTAATGAGGAGGTGTTTGATTACTTAAAGTGCACAAACTGCTGTATGTTTACACAAACCCGATGGTGCTAATGTAAGCTTGTACTTATTACAAATACTGACTGTACCACAAATATAAATATAAGGTATGTTAGCTGTGATAATGATACAGATTATATAAGTTGGCATTCATGGGTTTTGGGAATGGTCACAGCAAGGTCAACCCCTCCACATCTGAAAAGACTTCCTGGAGCGAGCACACCTGCATAAACTCAACTGAAGGTGACACCAGGAGCAATTTTCCTCCCACCGAGCAACATGCAACACATCCACACCCTGAACTGCTCGCTAACAGAGAACTGAGACGTGTGCAGGAGAAAAGAGTGCGAGCGAAACTCACTGATCCATTCACATGATCGTGCTCACTGGACCTGACAGTCAGCGTTACCCGCTGAGAGACAGTACATCAGAAACACCTCCTCATGAAGCCCAACTGCTCTTCCTGTCTCCACAGGGAGTGACACAATAACCCAGGATAACTCCAGAAAGCTGCGAGAGGCCCACTCATAGAAAGGCAGCGGTACAAAAGAGAAAGAACAGAGTACAGAGTGGAGATGTATGAATCCGACGCTTTGTTTTAGATTCCATGATATGATCATCAAATATTGACATACTGGCACTATGTCAACATAATTTAAAATGTAAAAAAAAAAAGAAAATGTGTTGGGTTAACCCCACCCCATCCCAGAGATTCCTGCCAAACATTTTCTTCATTAAAAAAAGAACCAAATCAATTTTGTTAAAATTCTGCATGCTGCATCTAAAATATAAACAAGAGCTTACAGCCACGCTATCAGCTCGGCTGCTTAGGCTGCTGCATTTATGTGATACGATTCCCACAATAACAACTTCCAAGCGTTCACATCATCAAGACGGCTGATTAGAGAACTGGTTTGTGAAGATTAAAATACTGTGCAACGGCAGTAGAACACCATATCCACTAACAACAACACACTTTGTCTGCTGTGAGGCGTCAATATTTGTTTGGATGAAGTGACAAAAAATCACTTCAGTCGGACATAAGACATGAACGCATCATACAGCACAACTGTGTTTTGAAATGAATGCAAATGTCAGTATGCTAGTAGACATAATGTTCACAATCTCCACCATCTTAGTTCAGTGTGTTTACATGCTAACATTAGTACTAAAGGTGTTGGTTTTGCACTCACAAAATATCGGCCACATTTGAATTGATCTGATGATGCTAAAACAAAAAAAAACAAATGTCAATCTCATGATGGCACTAAAAGAAAGGTCAAAAGATCAGGCTCATTAGGCTCCATCCCCTGGGGACCAAGGATTTCTGTGCTAAATGTCATGGTAACCTAACTAACAGTCGAGATATTTCAGTCTCAACCAACCATCTGACAACCACCATGGCTGAAAAGTGCAAAAAGTATTTGTTTTTCAAATAATCTACGTGTGATTGTGTGATAGAAAGTGAAGTTCACAGACTTAATAACTGAATCTGTCCATATTAGTCACTACAAGAGTGAACCAGCAAGGCAGTTACAGGCCTGACCGCATCACTGTCATGCCAATATTGACAGTAAAGCACACCCTCTGATGTAATATTGCTTAATTCATACTCTTATTGTTTTATGATTACGAGCACTGTCTTTTGGCTTAGAACACAAGGTCATGCTTGTTGTTAAATATTAGCAGCTTTTAGTCTCAGCAGACAGAGACAGAGAAGGAAGCTCCCAAGGAGAAAAGGTAGATAAGGCTATGAATGAAGAACTGTATCAAATAAGGGTCTATTGTTAGTCTCTGAAGATGACGTATGAAACTGTGTGTGTATATATATGGACTTTCTATCCGTGTCTCAGTTGGTAAGCCGGAGATCTGTTCGCAAATTTGAAAAGAGTGAAAGAGCTGCTTTTGTTGAATTCACTTTATTACAGAAATTACCACAAAACTGGCCATATACTCATATTTCTTCAGACGATGTGATCTTCAAAGAAGCAAATCAAAGTATCTGTGCTGTATTGCTGATAGACACTCATAAATACTGTATATACATCTATTATGTATGTTGAAAACATAAAAAAAAACAATAACTTTATAACAGCATCAGCCTTAAGAGCCCCTCACAATACTAACCACCAAGACTTCAGATGCACTGCGAGTGTCTTTGCTGGCGTTTCATTTCATCAGAGAGAGCCAATGGTTTCTGACCCTGTTAACCCTCCTGAGCACACAGCACATCTTAGACGGGCTCAGGTTTTCTCCGCTGACAGCGAGATTTCACTACAACAAAGCCTGCTGGTCAGCCAGCTGTTGACAAATCCCCAGTATGGCTCAGTCCTGGCTGATGCCAAGCTGGCACACACAAACATACACACAAACACACTCCTGGCAGCAGCATCACATCTATTCATGAAGTATGGCTGTTCAAGTGATCCTGTACTGTAGATCATGCCTCCAGTTTAAGTATGTTGATATTTCTAAAAACACACTAAAGTTAAATATTGTTTCTATGATAGTCTAACAATAATTATGCTAATTAATGAAATAAGCAAACAATTAAACCAAAATTATGCAACCCACTTTACATATGAGTGGGTGAAGGCTTCACAGAAGCGAATTATCGTCTTTTCTTTTCCGTTTTGAGATTTAAAATTCTTCATGGCAGATTTAAACGAGGAAGCACTTCAAATGATTTTTTCATGAAGCAGAGGCCGAGCAGATCTATTTTAATCCTGACAGTCAACCAATCAGTTGATCAACAGAAAATAAATCAGCAATACAGTTACAATGAAAAGTCGATTAATGGATTAGATATTGATTGTTTGAAGTCATTTTTAAGACAAAATGTCCAAATTCTCTGATTTCAGCTTCTCAAGTGTGAATATTTTCTGGTTTCTTAAATTCTCTGATAGTAAACTGAATATCTTTGGTTTGTGGACAAAAGAAGACAAGATGTGACGACGTCACCTTGGACCAGACAAGACAAGAAAATGATCAACAAATGATTTGATAGTCTTCGGTTGCAGCTGTAATCGACAACTATTTTTAGCACTGAATCAAGCAAAAATGTGAAAATTTGCTGCATTTATGTGTTTCAGGTTAAAGCAGATGATATATCTTTGGGTTTGGGGCTGGTGGTCAGAAAAAACAAGCAATTTGAAGGCATCACCTTGAGCTCTGGGTATTTGTTTTCATGGTTTTCTGACATTTTACATTTCAAACGATTGATCTGTCAAGAGGAAAATTAACTAACAGATTAGTCAGAACTGAAATAATTGTTAGTTAGAGCCCTGATCTCACTCGCTGCTGTTAAAATGTGACTGTGTCCAGTTTATTTCTTGTAAACGAAGAACAACTGCCTGAGGGAGTGAGACTGGACTGAGCTGGTCAGTTGGAATCCCAGCATGGCGGCTGAAGCAGAAACATTAGACGCAAAAGAGTTCCTGATGAATGTCTAACGTCATTGATTAAACAATTAAGCTCGGAGAAACAAGCACTCGATCATAACAGCCCATCCACAGCATGACGGGAAGACTTTATGTGGAGGGGGAAAAACAGAAAGAAAACGAAACTCTGCTTTGTGAATTTGTGAATTCAGGACACTAAACTGCCGTGTCACACACTGTACAGGCAGGACAGCCTCGAGGACTGAACTGTGACCTCTATAGTTATGATGCAGCCTCACTAACCACCACATCCCCCGGATACTTTATGTGGGCTCACATGAATAGAAGTGATTGTGACTTTGCGCTCCGGGGCGATGAGATGAACACTTTTTTTGAGTTGTTTCCTGCCAAATGTAGACGTAAACTCTATGAAATGAACTGCTTTTGGTAGTGTAGCGCCTGAGACAACATGCAAATTCCTAATTCCTCATTTCCCTGCCCTGTGCGTTGGCATTAATCAAAATATTTCAGCAAGTCTTGCATTTTCTCATGTTTGCTGCTGTGCTCCCATAACGGCACAGTTTATAGACACAAAGTAACTCTTCCTTCAGGCTTTCAGGCTGCACTAAACACTGTTTAGAATATGTCCTTTAAAAAAAAAAAACACAAGCCGATTTATTACAGCCTTGACAGGATGGGATGCAGGGGAGCCAAATGGATTGTGGATGTGATATCAATAATACAACAGATGATCTTAGGTCCGGTTGCGATTGCTCGTCTCAGTTGTCAAGTGGAAGTGGAGGAAGAAGATGACTTTTAAGTGTTTGGAAAAATATTGACGAGCACACACTCCAAACCTGCTGTTCTACAAGTGTTTGCTGTGTGCTCCCTGTGACCTTACAGAAAACATGCAAATATTCATATTCATGTACACACTGAAACAGGCAAAGTGGGTGCAGGTTGCATGTTTTACATGATAGGAAAAAAAAGCTACAGTCTAATCAGCATAAGCCTGCACCAATAAGCTTACACTGACCTTATTTAGCCTACTTACAGTAACAAAACATCCCTATATAACCATAAATACATTTTATTATTGCATTATAGCGACCTTATCTGTGTGGTGGAGGTGTGTTTATGTCCTCTGGTCTTGGCCTCCCAATGGAAAACTGTGATATTGTAATGTAGGCTATGTCTGAGAGGCCAGCTGCTGCACCTTAGCATGATTTTAATGTAATATCCATAACAATAATAACATCAGGCAGAGGATGGGTGCTTGTGTTTACGCCCCAGTGCTCCAATAAGGACGCGTTCCTTTCCACACAAAATAAAAAAGGATGCTGCTGTGTTAAGCTGTGCAAGAAAAGATGGACGCATACAGGTTTACTCACTCTGCGTAGCCGGTGGACCACGGCAGCCGCTTGGTCTCCTTCAGTATGAGGATCGGTCTCGCAATGTGATCCGCCGAGCACTCTATCTCATCCGGCGACAGTCCCAGGAACTCCGGTCTGCTGTACGGGAATTTCAGCGGTAGATCCGAGCCGCCTGGATGGTCTCCGTTGGAGCCACCAGCCATCATGCCTCCCATAAAATTGGCCACCGCCGATTTCACCCGCGTGAGCATGGTCCTGCAGCAGCGTGCGGTTCAGGCGATGCGATTTGCGTGACTCGCCCGACAAATCCCCGCACGGAGACGCAGTTTCGCGGCGTGAAAAAGACGGGACACGCAGCGGCCGTGAAGACTCATTCAGCTCCAGCTCCAGCTCCAGCTCGGTGAACGCGGAAATAAAACACACACACACACACACACAAGGAGAGGGAGAGAGGGCTAGTCATGTGACAAACCGGTTGCTGCTGGTGGATTTGGTCTCACTGGCATCTTAGTGAGCAGCTTACTGTTGATGGAGCTGGAGGTCAAAGGTGCAAGAAGCCTAATCCCGCAGTGACGAGCACCTTCCCTGGGCAAGATGCGGGGAAGAGCTGGGTGCTGTCATTAAATGTATCAGAAACACACACACACACACACACACACACACACACACGTAAACATCACATGTGACCACATCCATTAATCACAGTTACAGTTTATATTTATCTTTAACTGGACATGTTGATGTTCAGGTTTGCAAAATCCTTATCCAAAATCACATGTCGCCTATTAAAATGACTGTAAAACATTGTAATTACACCAAATAAGGAAATATGTCATGTTTAACATGTTATATGGACTCTACATGAAGACATCTCTCACATCTCTCACTTGTACATACAGGTATAGACATAAGTACAGTTAAAAGACAACATAAACATAAGAATAACTATGTACATATTAAAAAGGTAGATATGGTGGAATAAATATGGTTTCTACGACCGGTTGTGTTGTAAATGAGGTAGGTGGGTATGACAGTATAAACATATATTTGCACAGCAAGCTAAATGTAAACGGTGAGGATAAATACATTATAATGTACAGGTATTGCACAGAGTAATGTTACTGACTCTGTGTGTCCGGTTTTAGCTGTTGGTCACAGTGACAGTCTGTGGGGAGAAACTGTTCCTGTGTCTGTTTGTTTTAGCGTATACAGTGTTCTGCTGCGCCTTCCAGAGGGGAGAAGTCCAAACAGGTTGTGTCCGGGGGGGGAAGGATCTGCAGAGATGTGTCCTGCCCGTTTCCTGACTCTGGACAGGTGTAAGTCATGGATGGAGGGCGAGGTGACACCGATGATACTCTCTCTGCAGTCCTCACTGTCCGTTGCAGTCTGTTTCTGTGCTGTTTGGTGGTGGCGATCCAAACCACACAGTGAGGGCAACAATAGCAGCATACTGTAGAACTGGATCAGCAGCTCCTTGGGCAGGTTGAGCTACCTGAGCTGGCACTCTCATCTTTGTTTATTTTGTTAAAGAAAGTCACAGACAAAGACATGTACGACAGTACAACGCCCTACAGAGCGATGTCCCTGTGTGTTTGGGGTCAGTTAGAATCTTAATCCGGGTAAACCTCTCAGTTTATCACATGTACATCATTAAAATATTCCAGTAACAGAAAATATAATAGAGTTGTAGTTATAGGAATAGTTTGGAATTTGGGAGGGATGGTACTTTCAGCATGAATCACATAAGACACCATAAGGAAATCCATCATATTTAGCAATGTTTTGCAGCTGTGCAAACACAAGTCATGCGTAATTTCCCAGCATGTTGTCAGTTCAAGGTTCATCAGGTTTATAAGAAAATGTCATAAACCGGGAAAAGCCATAAAAGTATTACGCTGATTAAACCATGTTTGTTTGAGCTGCTAAAGAACACGCCGTGTCTCGTAAAGATTAACCCAGAGCGCCTTGTCTCACCGTAACAGCTGGATTTAATCCTAATTCTGTTGACAGTCACAACCCACTGATCTTTTAAAGAATTAAAAAATACCTAAAATGATACTTCAGTTCTTCACAGGCAACTTGTTTGCCATCATAAGAAAGAATAACGTGAAAGAAAAGAGCTCACTCCCACACAACTCACTGACTGAGGTCACTTTAGGGAACAGTACATAGACATCATTCATCTAACCACTACTTATCTAACCTTTACCACTGAGAACCCCTCAACCCAAATCAGCATTTATCCAACTAGTGAACACACACACACACACACACACACACATGCACCAAAGCAGACACAGGAAGTCAGCGTAAGTGCAGTCAGCAGACTTTGGCATGCTGTCTGTACCTGATAAAACATCCATTGTAAATCAGAGGAATAGACAACCAAGTCTAATTCACGAGAAACCAAGTAAGACATTCATATATGAAGTGTGATGTAACCGGAGCCACAGTAATAATAAAAGTAAGAACAATAAGGCAATAATTAAAACAAACAGAAAAAGGTAAATAAGATACATCAGGACAAATTTAACAAACAGTTACAGAGAAAATGATACGTCAAACTGACACTGGACTTAACTATCAGCGTGTTCAAATGATAATTCACCAGAGATATTCCTGCTAATGTGACACATCTTGCCATTTTTATGGCACGAGACTTTCTGTTGTTTCTTTGGCATTCACGTCGTTTCAGGATATTTTCTTCAGTTTGTTCTGGCCCGTCAGTTTAAATCTGATTGACTGGGCGTTCAGCCAAGCCACCAGGATGTGTGTCTAGACATTGTGAACTTACGAACACACTTAGAGCTGCATTTTGGAGAAGCGAACCTCACAAAATGATCTGTTATACAACACCACAGTCTGCAAGACAAGCCAACCCACAGGACAGGCTCACAGGCTTCTTTCTATTCGTGGAGCTTCGGCAGCTTTGAGCGGTGAAGTTTACCATCATGACGGTCTGAGAATGACTTTTACAAAAGACACGCTACTTGTAATGATAAAAGGGGACTTTTGGAATAGGAATAAGAATTGGCTCTGTTACAATCATCTGGGAATAGACTCAAATCCATTTAGTCCAAAAGTTTACTGGGAAATGTTGCCATTTGGACGGCTTCTATCAACAACCCTCAAGTTAGATTTTTGAGTTTAGTGAGAGTTGGCAGACGTCTGATCAGCTTTCAAACATAAGTATGCATGTTTAGCATCATAATCACAAGCGTAGCTGATTTAACAAGATATTCTGATCACACATGGCAGTGGTTCTCAGCTTTTTTTGGAGTCGTGACCCCCCAGAATAATCAGATTGGTCTTCAAGTATATAGCCTATGCACTGTGAGGGCTGGTTCTCCCTTGAGGGCTGCCAGCGGGTACCCGGAGGACCTCTGCAAATCTGAGATGGGATGAGAAAAAATGCTAAATGCTAATAAAGTTTAAACAATAAAATCAAATTATTGTTTTATTATTTTATACTATAATTTATGATTGTCTGCCAGTCAAAACATCAGTCTTCAGTAGTCAAACAAACTAGCTAGCTCATGCTACTTCACAAAAATGGACACGATCTTGGAAAGATAAACCCCTGATGAGCACACATACACACACACACACACATCCATCTGTTTTTCATAACTGCTTATCAGGGTCACAGGTCTGCAGCCTGTCCCAGCTGACATTGGCAGGGTACTCCAGTTCATCACAGGGTTAAAACATAGACACAAACATTTACGCTGACACGCTTCTCCATTTAACCTGCATGTCTTTGGACACGCACAAACACAAAAACAAAAACATACAACCATTTGGCGATCCCTGGAAATTGTCTTGTGACCCCTTTTGAGGTCCCAATTCCTTAACTGGGAACCACTGTCTTGTTTCGTAAGGCTTTACATGTGCTTTTATTAATAATCTCTGCTCTTTGTTTAAGTCATGTGCCTCCAGTTATCTCCAGTTATATTAGAATTACTGATCTGCTTTAAGTCTCAAGTGAAGAATGAGCTTATTAACCTATCTGGTTGTCCCAGGACAAAACTTTAGCCACTACTAGCTTTCAGACAACAGCATACTCGAATAATACTGCATGGTAATTTGATTAAACCCAAAGAATAAATACTAAACTAAAACAATGAAAGAATACATTTCTGTCCCACCGATAGGACACAAGATCACTCCTAGAGAAGAAAAACACAGATTTATTTGTCACGTGCAAAATGCAATTCACTTATTACATTGAACAAATTTTAGATATGGAGAAATTCATGTTAGAAATGTCTCAAATCCACATGCACCTGCAGGTGAATTCATTGCAAACTTCATTTCACGAGTGATTTTTTTGTGCATCTTTGCTCCAAAAACTATTTCTCTGACCCAGGTTACCTAATATTCACGCTGGACATATTAAACATTGAGAACAGTTCTGTTGCTTTTTGTACATTTAGTTTATTTAACACTTGTTAAAGGACATGAACAACGATTAAATGATCTTGATTAAATAATGAGAAAGTAAACACTGACTGAAGCATGAGACAGGACATGAAGCCGGCTCTGTGCAACCAACAAACACCTCCTTATGTTTTCTCACTGGAATATTGTGTCAAACTACTTCCCGCTTTGGAACAGTGAACATGAACCGGATGGTGTTACGTTGAATACATATTTGCAATACATATTTACAAGGGAAATATGAATGTATTATGTAGGAAACAAGTTATTCAAGTTATGTTTTCATCGTACCGATTAAGTTACACGTTTTGAAACCATCAGAGTAAATGAAAAATCTCTGATTAAGAGCAGTACACTGATGTCTTACACAGTTGACTCAATTCTCAGACATGAAATTAATTTTTAAAGTCGTCGCCTGGACTGGAAGAGTCCCCCCTAGTGTGAACGTGACTTGGTGGCGTGGTTTGTGACCTCAAATGACTCAGTAAATTCACATATCAGTATGCGGTTTTGGTTACATTTCCCATGTCAAATATTATTTCATGTATCAAATGCAAAATTTCACATGAGAAATATCGGAAAATCTAGTGAACCTCTATCAAGTTAAACCACATTTTCCAGTATGTGAGGGCACAGCATGCGACTCTCTGATGATCAGAGAACAGTACCCGGTTTATATTCGCCAACGCACAGGTCCATTATTTTCAGTCTTTATAAGTTTAAATGCCCATTAAAAGTGTGAGCTCACTCATTATGCAGAATGTCTCCAGAGAAAAAAAATGAATGAACTCCAGTGAAAGTGGAGTTGCCAAATTGGCAGACTATATCCAATCAATAATTCATGAGTTTGCCAGGAAAGAGCTCTACTGACCTAATTACACACAACAAGCGAGTCAGACTGTGAGCTGGGATGCAGGAGATGATAAACTCCTAAACCTCAGGATGTACAATCATCCATCGTTAGTGAACATTAACCAGAACACTGACTGGGACCCTATAAATAAAAAGATAAAAGTAAAAATAAAAATAGAAGTCATCACATGAAGGCAAGTCTGTAAAAATGAGTTTTAAGAAGTGATTTAAAAGAGTCCACTGATTCAGCGAGCCTTATCTCCTCAGGCAGGCACTTCCAGAGTTGAGGGATCCTGATGGAAAAGGCGCCATCACTGCTAGTTTTTAACCTCGACCCCCGAAACAACCAGAAGTGACCTGCCCTAGGATCTAAGGCTGTGAACTGGCTCGTACATTGTTAGCATAAAGGCAATATAGTTGGGGGCCAGACGTGCTTTAAAAGTGATCAGTCAAATCTTACAATCAATTCTAAAACGCACAGGAAGCCAGTGGAAGGAAGCTAAAATCAGTGAACTGTGATGTCGTCTGTTAAAACCGGTTAGAAGCCAGGAGTTGGAGACGTGAAAGTGATTTTCTGTTGAGTGAATTGCAATAGCCCAGTTTTGGGAATATGAAGGTATGGATTTTTTTTTTGGACTGTGGGAGCAAGGATTGGTTCTTAATTGAAAAGAAAACATGCCAGGACAAGTTTATTGACATGCGGCTGAAAGGTGAGGTCGTAATCAAACAGAATACGTAGGTTTCTGGCAGAGGGCTTGGTATTAGTGTACAGCGGACCAATGCCATTTCACTGCAGGGAGGGAGGAATGTCTGGGGGTGAACAGTAAGATCTAAGTTTTGGAATCGCTGTGTTGTAAAAAGTTTTGAGCCGTCCAACATTTTATATCGTTCAAACAGTCCTAGACAGCAGCAAGGCTTCCTGGGTCATCAGATGATGTTAGCATCAATATTAAAAACCATCTGAAGCAGGAATTCAGACATTAATCTGAGACATTTCGACTGGTTGGTGCTATAAGAAAGAAAAATCAGGGTACTATCAAAGTCCTTATCAATCATCCTACAAGGTAGTTCAGTCCAGGTAGGGGAAATCTTTTGTGACAACACCTGGAAAGCCCATTCCTGTTCCAACATGACAACGTCTCCTTGCAAAAAGCAAAGTCCATAAAGAAATGGTTCACCCAGTTTGATGTGGAAGAACATGACCCGGCCTGTAGCGACCCCATTGAACTGTACATGTAATGAAAGCCGATGAATGGATCTGACATTAGATGTTCAGCAATCAGATATGGGTGTAAGATTTCCGTGTTGACAGACTTTGTTTGGTGTCTGCATGCCAAGTTTTACCAGACAGACAGGTGGAACAGCAAACCTCATTGTCATCCACAAAGCCGTGCAGGTAGTGAGGCTAAAAATGACATCAGAGTCATTATGTAAGACATCTCTGTAAAATAAAACCGATTATCATCATTTAAGGGTCACCTTTTCCTTTTGAGAGACACATTATGTAATAAATACCTGAAGGAGTAATTTTATACTGAAAATCTGAGCTCCCAAAATATATTCCTCTATAATGATCAAAGGTTACAGTGTCACTTAGAGCCCTCTGAGTGCAGCCCATCAAAGTTTACACTTTCACAATAAGTGCGCATCGACGGCATGAATGCAACGTCATCGTAGGCTTTAATGCTGCAGCGAGGAACAATTACTGTGAGAGAGTGAGCTGGATGATCTATTGGAACCATAAGCTGTGAGGAAGTGATGTGAGTGATCTGAAAACAATAGGAAGTCACTTAAGAGCTTAGAATATCTTTGTCATAGTTGCCCTGCCCAGCATTTCAAAATTAAAATTTGAACATATTGAGGGCAAGATTTTTGGTCATCGCTATGCACAAATTGCAGACTTTTTTCAGCAGTTTTGTTCCAACTTTTCGTAGCTTTATATTCCAGTAAATGTGCAACACTCAGTTCACATGAAGGTCTAATTGTGCCGCCGATTCTTCTTCTTTTGTTGTGTTGCAAATTCAACGTCATCCTGATTTTCGAGACCTTCCCTCACCAGATTACATAATTTCACAGTGTTAGTCAATATTGGTAGATTAGCATCTAATGCAGTTCTACTGAATGCTAATGTGAGCCGTTTCTATTTTTCTGTCCACTCCCTGCTGCATCGTCTTCCTTCAGCTCTGTCTGTCTTATTCATCGCAGGATTATGACGATGATGACAGGATCAAGATGGCTTGAAGATTGTCTTTGTCACACCACCCAGTCTGTGTGTGTGTGTGTGTGTGTGTGTGTGTGTGTGTGTGTGTCTGCCTGCTATAGTCCAACTGATGACTGACTCACTGATGGAAACAGACAGCTGCCCACACACACACACACACACAAACACAGCAGAGGATAATCTGGAGGTGGGGAAGTATGGATCCCAATAGTTGGTGTCTGTTTTTCTGTGTGAGAGAGAGAGACGCTTCCACCTGTCCATCTTCATGTGAGCACTGCATACATCTGAAATATGAGGACTCTACAGATTCAATGCAGTTATCACAGATGTATTAACGTTGTGTACTTGTGTTCAGGTGAACTTCTAATGCCACACTTATTCAATCAGGAGAGATAAATGACTAGAGTCTTTGGCAAACATTGTGGGTGGTGGGCGGCTGATGAACCTACAAAGACTGGGCAGCGATGAGGAGATGGAGCCTGGACGTACTAAAGCTAGAGAGAGAGAGAGAGAGAGAGAGAGAGAGAGAGAGAGAATCATATTTAAAAAGACAGCAGCAAGATGATAGGCTAACTGTAGGTGAGTCTCTTTGCTATAGGATAGATGTGACCAGCTGGTGAGATCCCAGATAATAACAGTGGAGAAATTATGAGAGAGCATGCGTCAGAGGAATGAATGGAGGATGGAAAGAGAAATAAACTACAGGCCTAAGCATGCAAAGGATTAGTGTTCCTGACTGAACTCTCACTAGAGCTTCATCTACTGCAGCTGCTACTATTACCACTAACTTCCATTACTACCACTTCAGCTAGTACTACTGTTTCTGCTGCCACTCCAGTACTTGTACAACTACTTAACCTTTATACTACTCAGTAGCAGAGGTAGAAGTCAACTTTCAATTTTCTAGCATGTAGAGCAGCCTATTAGCATTTTCTCTACTGTAGGGGCACAGTAGAGGGCATGTTTTCTTGCACACTGAGCCACCGCAGAGGGAACTATTATCTACCCTAACATATCATCACCAGAAGGCAGCCTTTTGTTTCCAACATGGGGGCACCGGGCTCAAAGAGCTGCATGTGGCTGATGAGCAGCAGGATGCAGGCCACGCATACCACTGCCGCTCCAACTTCAGCTCTAACTACAATACTAATATTACTGCTACTGGTGCTACTGCAGCACATTGCTGCACTGCTTCTTCAGTAGTTGCCACGCTGTGTAAAATGTAAACAGAAACAAAATGTGATGATGTGCAAAACATTGAAACCTAATATTTAATTGGAAATAGCACAAAGACAACTTATCAAATGTCGAAAGTGAGACTGATTTTGTTTAAGGGAAATGATATGCCCATATTAAATTTGATGCCTGCATCATGTTTCAAAAAAAGAAATGTTGGGACGGGGTCATGTTCATCAGCTCTTCTTTTAACAACACCGCGAACTGAGACTTTGCTGTAATCCTGAAAGTTGAACGTTTCCTGCTTTGATGTAAGATTTCAGGTGCTCAACAGTTCAGGTCTCCTTTGTCGTAATTTTACGCTTCATAATGTGCCAAACATTTTCAATAGGTGACAGACAGGCCAGTTTAGCACCTGGACTACATAGCCGTGCCGTTGTAATGTACGTGCAGAATGTGGTTTGGCATCGAAATAAGCAAGGCCGTCCCTGACAAAGACGTTTTCTACTTGGCAGCATGTCGCTCCAAAGCCTGTATTTATCATTCAGCATTAATAGGGCCTCACAAATGTGCAGCTTAACAATTGTACTGGATGCTGGCTTTTAAACTGTGCACTGATGCGCTCTCTCATCGAGTGCCAACCTTTTTGGAAATGTTGCAACTTTCATAATGTGTTAGAACTTTTATTTATCACTCTTCCTGCCACAAAAACACATGACTCACACTGAACTGAAATGATTCCATTCATCTCTGAAACCAAAGGCAAACCATTTCAACACAGTTGGTCAAACTATTCAGTTAGATTGTCCCCTCTTTTTTAAAATGTTTCTTTTTTATGTAACCACAAAACGCTTTGCAAGCTCCAGCCTGCTGATATCCAATCCACCCTTGAACCTAAGTCCCTCTATTCAACGCACAAACGTGAGGAGGCAAGTCACGAATCGTGCACACACAACAATGAAGCGTAACCTGGGAGTTAAGTGTTCCTTTGGTTACTGTCAGCAGTGTATATCATCTCCTACATACACTGTTGCCCATAAAGTTGGAATAATTTTGTTTTCAGACACACATCAGGTTAATTGTGGTTTGATTTTCACTGTGATATGTTTGGAAGAGATTGATCAATAAAGTTTTGAGAAGATACACCTTATCTATCAAGAGCAAATCACATTGTCACAATCATTTTATCAGAAGAGGTAAAAATATTCATGGGCAACAGTGTATGTGACGGCTATGCAGCAGGAGATACTGAGTTAATTGCAAATATATTATTTTTCATCTGTTCACTGTGCTAATTCTTTTTAAAACTGAATATTGACCAAAGGTTCTCAAACATATGAAATAGCACACACTCTGCTTGTGCATGTGTGTGGGTGTGTGTTTATCTGCTTGAATAAACGGTGATATTTTCTCCGGTTTTGTGGGTCACTTGTTGTTTCAGTCTTTAAACAGCAGATGTCACCAGCATACTGGAAATCTTCCGGAAGAGACCTTATGTGACTTCTATCTTAGAAAGCTACGCATGTCTTCTGTGTGTGTGTGTGAGTGTGTGTGCCTACATATGTGTTCCTCAAGGACATGTGTATAAAACACACATGCACATGGGTCAGCACATCTGCATTAGATACACAAGCTGTCAGCGTATCCAATGCATCATCACACACACATAGTGTGTGTTTTTGTGTGTTGCAATAAGGGAATAGCATTGCTCCGGTCACACATCGCCAACAGGCTGGTGCTAAACAGAGGATTTCAGTGATTTATGGGTGTCGATGGGCCCAAATTCCATTCCCATCTGGCTCATCAGAGGGTTAAGCTGGGGGTGGTCAGACACTCTGACCATTTGTCATGTTATTGCCTCTCTCACTTCTTCCTTGCACCTTCCTCCTTCAGTTAAAGTTGGTGTTTGCCAGTGGAAAAACAGGATACATATTGTTGTCAAAGTTCTGCGCATATCTGTTGTTTCTGGAGCGCGCTTTCATCAATCACACAAGCTCTGATCCTTTATCATTTTATTTATTTATTATTACTGCAGAAAGGGACATCAGATATTTAAAAAATGTCTGTGATGTGCTACAGTCAGTTGAAAAGATAAGATTTGTTATCTGTGGTGTCGAGTACCATTTTGTCACACCGCTGCCTGCCTCATCAAAAACAATGGCTGAAACAGAAAATAGTGTTCCCGTATGTTCATAAGAAAGTACCAAGTGAGGGAAAATTACAAATATATGACTGTTTTATGGAAATTACTCGCAGTGATTGCTCATAATAATGTGGAAACAGTCCTTTGAGGGGAAGAGGATGACTAAAAACTCTTGGGACAGATCTTTGTTGTAAGTGCTGGAACATTAAGAAATCATCAGAATGTTTCTAAATTTTGATGAACTCTTCTTTTAAAGTACCCTAACTGGCTCTTACTACCTGAAGAGTTTACAATGTAATGTTGCTGTACAGTATGTGGCCCATTAACCTAATCCCAGCCGCTTTAATGCTGATACATTAGCATAACAATCTTTTTCTGAATTACAGAGAAATACTGTCTTTGTGCTCATATACAGTCAGGTGTGTGTGCATGCTTTTGGATGCTAATAGGAGCTAGTATAGGCACAACCTAATTTCTTAGATCAGTCATCTTAAGCTGCTGGGAAATGAATGTGGAAGTGCTAAAAACTGTAATTCCTTAAGCAGCCACTTGAGACAGGCTGCAGAAGTGAGTCAGTCTCCATAAGTGCCTATGTTAAAATGCCCAACTTCATAGCAGAAATAAACATGTTTACAGCCCGGTACAAAAAATGGTTTTGGTCTCTGTAGCTAATTTCCCCGTTCATGACAACTGTGCCAAGGGTGATTTTTTTTAAACTCACCCCGTTTGAATGATATTAAGGCTTAAAGTTGCGCATAATTAACAGTGTGACCGCTTGACTGACAGGTAAGTGCTGTTACAGATGGCCTATTCGAGCACCTAGGTGTCATTCGGACCACTTCAGGTCCGCCAATGATCCACGCCTTTGCTGATATTTAGATTAGATTAGAAGCAGCGCATCCAACATGGCAGCAGCCAGCACCGCATGTTTTCCACTTCAGAAACCAACGGGTGCCGCCACTTAGGCTTGACAGTTAGTCCGCCTACACCCAACCAATCTTTTACTTACAAGGAAGAAGGTTTGAAGAAGATTGTCAGCGCAGTTTTTAAAATGAATTGACTAAAATGGAGTCAGTTGTTTGATTTTTTTTTAAATGTACTGTACATTGACTGTTCTGTTCTCCTTTAACACGACACAATGTCATTTTGGACTTGACATTCAGCCACATCACTCTGTTCACTGTCTAATACAGGCGGCAGATGCAGAGTCCTGATAAAACACATTTCTTCAAAGCGGCGGCCTCTATCAGATGCTGGAACGTGCTGGACATTAACAGGGCAGGAAGGAATTAAGAGCAACACCTCATCTCTCTCCACCGGTGACAGCACCATGCACAAATAAGGCTTTCATAATTACAGGAGGTCTGTTTTCCCCTGACCTGTGGGCATGAGCAGTGACAATTGCAGTGATGCTTCATTAATCACTGTCCACAGAGGCAATTTAACCTGCTATTGGTTTCCAGGCAACAACTCCGCTGTGAAGGCATCGCATGCCGTGGATATTTTTGTGGTTGTGGTGTGTCAGTCACTTGTGTCTCAAATAATAGTGTGTGAAACACATGCATGTTTAGAATAGATAGAGCAATATAAAGTCTATGTATGGTTTATGTTGCAACAATCTTTCATCAGAACTTAATTATATCGTTTAACTTGTTTTGTGTTGTGTATGTTTTGTGTACCCGGTTCTGGACTGAGGTTTTGATAACATGTCCAGCAGCCTCTCATCTCACCTCGCTGCCTCTGCCTTTGATTCCACCCGGTTTGGATGTTCACAGACGGAGTCTATCATCTGCGTGCTGCCTTCATATGACCCCATGCTGTGATCCTACGGCACATCAAAGCTTGCGTTTGATTAGTCGGATCTCTATATGACCTTTCAACTTCTTTGACATTAAAAGGCGGCATATGCTAACACCTGTGTGAAGCTGTAGGTCACAGAAAACAAAATTGTAGGACAGCTAAAAAATAAATAAATAAATGGAAAGACTTTATTATTTATTTAGATTTTATAAAACAAGAAATCACATAATTAGTTAATGTTTGCATGCGGATGAGACTGTTTTCTCCTTTTTTAAATCATTTCCTCTAGCGGGATGCAAATTAAATGTATGACCGACAGAGAAAAGGTCATGAAGTCGAGTGCTGGACGGATCAAGACAGCGTCGCAGCGTGACAGAGACGTGCCCGGTGAGGTTTAGGGATATCTGAAACCCCCCAGATACACACTCTGCCATCATTCACATCCACTTCCCACATTTGATAGGCCAGGTGTGTGTTGGTGTTGAAGTAAAAAATTCTCTCCCAAGAACTTTTTTGCATTCTTTGCACAACTGCGCTTGTCGCTTTATGTCAAGTGTGAAACTATAAATCCTTTTGAGATCGAATTATGTACCACACGTACGTATCACATCATACCACGCCTTAGAGTGTGGCTGTTCTGAACAGCTACCTTCAGATGTAGTTCAAACCAGTTCCTTTTGAGCATCCCCGTGCCTTAAATCCTCTGTATGGAGCACATTTAGGGACAGGGTGAGACCGGAGGTGGAAAATTGTAGCAGCCGGGGTTCAAGAGTACATCAAAGTATCAAAGTAATTTATTGAAAATCTAAAAGTAGGTAGGAAGCCACATTTACATTGTTTTACTGCTTACTTCAGTGATTCATTGTGAGTATTATTCAACATTCATGATTGCCAACAATTTCAGAGCTATTTGTCTCATCAGGGCGTTGCTTCATATTTTATGGTATTTATCTATTTGTGTATTGCGTAACAATTACATAAATTATTCTGTTTTCTCTGAAATAGCCCAACAAAAGCAGCACACTGCATGGCCTTATGCATCTTACATATTGTGGTCATGATCTTATTTAGGATTCAAATTCCTCCGGTCCTTCGAGAACATCGGCTACAAATGCCAGGAAGAAAACCTTTTGCTGGCAGGAAGCGATAACTTTTAGACGCTTAGATGACCCATGCAATAAGCTGACAGTCGAGAGTGGAAGTACACAATAGATAAACAATTGTACACCGATTCTGTGAAGCAGAGCTGTTTTGATGACGACGCAGGTCACCAAGAAAAAAAACACAAAGGTTATGTTAAACAAACCTTTTCTGGATGGATATGTTACAGGACAAACTATACAAGGAGGGGAAGGGTCAGACAACATTATGTAATTTGTCTTTGTTCCAAAATTGATTTTGAGGATAAATTTCCAACTGTTCCTTACAGTTTTCTCCTCACGCTGCCAGGATGTGACAAGTCTCGGACAATAACGCTTGATCGAGGTCCAGATTTTGTGTACGAGTATGTTTAGACGTGCTTGTTTGCATGGAATGAATGACCTCTGGGGAGCGATTAAACAGGACAATAGTAAATAGAAATGTGTGTTATTTTCAAGGACGATGGTAGGAAGAACAATGGAGCAGGAAGACGAGGTCTGCATGTAACGCGGGCTGAGAACGTCGTCTCATCTAAATTAAATCCTCTGATCAGAGCGCTGAGAGAATTTCCTGTATTAAAGACTTGATGTAATCCACCAATAAATAACAAAACTGGCTTGTAAGATTACCGCTGACCAACGGTAGTCTAATTCAGCCAAAAAATGCAAATCTCCGATCTCCAATCTTTGTTCATTTCAGTCAGAATTGCAATCTTGTAAACACTTTGAGACTTTTTTTTTAGCCTGTTTCGTTTATGCTGGCCTGCAAATAAGAGTGTCTGCCAGGGCGTGAGGTGGAGGAAAGCCAGCTGTGGACACAATTGTTCCAATAGACAGGATTTGTTTCCTGCAAGGAAAGCACAGTGGAAGTTGTTTACTTACTAAGAAAGGAAGCATTGATCTTCTCAGCATTAGTTCCTCACAATGCACGATGTGAAAATGTTTTTCTACCCCCAAAAGAACACATCTGAGAGAGCACAATTAAGCAATCTTGCATCCAAACTCGATGGGATAAACATGTTTTCTTTGAGAAATGGCATTCCAAACCACTTAGAAAGGTGGCGGGGTTTGCCAAGAAACAGCAAACCGAGGTCACATTTCGTGTCAGAGAGACGATAGAGTGTGCGAAGTGATTCTTCAGAGGTGTGCGGCTCATGTCCATTCCTGCTTCTTTGTCGGGCCTCTTACTTCCCTCCATATGTGATTTTCGCCTGAGGTATCGATACACACAAAGAATGTGAAGGTCTTTGATGCTGTTGCTCTCTACATAACCCCATCAGACCCATATCCCTCGCTCCATTCATCACAGCAGCTTAGTACATACTGTATGAGGAGAGACAATATAGATTTTCTGATCGATTTCTCTCCTCCTGCGTCATTGCAAAATAAAGAACATCCAAGTGCAAAAGAAACCGATGATGAACCTGATATATTACAGCTTGTCGCGGACTTGATTCATTTTAGACACAGAAATGTATTGAACGGACGAGATGTGTCTGAACAAGTACAAAGAGCCTCTTTTTATGGCAGCACTACTTGTTCTATAATAAGAGCTGCCTGTGTTCTGGCTGCCCAACTTGCAGTCGTAGTTTTTCAGAGTCTCTGGAGAAACTCAATCACTGTCTCTTGAAGTATTTGCTTTGTCTAGACTCTGACCGATGACCTTTAGCCCATATCATGTTAGCATGTTCAGCCTTTTGGCGGCATGCTACTTAATGATTGGCATGTCTAACGAGATGCAGAGCGAGTGCTGGACTGGGAATTTGAGATACGTCCATCAGAGCCGCAGCCACACTCCTTCCCTACCGCCTTGAGTGGAGCTCGTAGCTGCGTAATCCCAGTTGATACCAGCCGGGATTGACTGATGCTTGTTTTATTCTTCTTTTTATTGCTGACATTGACCACCTCCATCCTTTATGGTTAGGTTTTACCTTCTCTACCCTACTTGAAGGACTTACACACTGTAATTTCCTGTAGCACTTCAACTCCCATACATCTTTGTGATATGACTACCAGACCTGTTAGAAGGTCAGATGGTCAGAGATAAACTGAACCATGGAGGATCAAGGGGCTTGAGAGGGTTTAAGGGAAACTTTCAAAAATGGTTGATATCAGCAGCTTTCCAGGACAATGTGCATTAGCACAAAAACATGATGTGACGGTATAATCACATATTATCATGCTAGAAATGTTGCGTAAGTGTAACACATACAGTAAGAAACAGAAGATCATGATAACTCAGTTTGACAAGAATGACTTTAAAGGTCAGTTTGTAGGATTTAGTGGCCATCTAGTTGCATGAAAACCTATATTCTGGACTACTGTAGAAACATGGCAGTGCAGCATAGTATAATATATTCCATTTCTGCCATAATCCATCGAATGGAGCCAGCTGAGGCTGTGGTTTGGGGCGTCTGATTCGGATGCCTCCTGAGCGCTTATACCTGTGGAGGTATTCCAGGCACGTTCAACTGGTAGGAGACAGAACCCGCTGGAGGGACTACATAGCCCATCTTGCCTGTGAACACCTCGGGATCCCCCAGGAGGAGCTGGAATGCGTTGCTGGGGAGAGGGACATCTGGAACGCCCTGCTGCCAACATGACTGACAACATGGATGGATGGAATGGATGGATTTCTGCTATAACATGTAAATTGAGCCCCCTAAATTTGACACACTGGACCTTTAAATGATGAAAATATGCCGCATTAGATCCCTCAAAGTACCCCTCAAGTAGTGCCAACAGTTTGAGATATTTGTCTTTAATTTATAGTTCCATGATACAATATAATACAATACAGTGGTGATGAATTTGTCTGTGGTGCTCCAGAAATAAGATTTAAAAGCATCTTTCCAGAAAAAAAATCAAACTTTGCTTTGGCGCTCCTTTCTCCCAAAGAAACTGTCTCTGTGACAACTGTTAGCTGTGTGCTCTATAGATCATATAGCCCAGAGAAATAGAGATGTTATTTCTGGAAAAACATGTGGCCATTCAGGAAATATGCTTCATTACTTAGCTGAGGTTTAGATGAGAAGATTGATAGGCTCTACCACTTTCGTGTCTGTACGGCAAATGTGAAGCTGAAGCCAGCAGCTGGTTTTCTTAGCTTAGCATAAAGGCTGGAAAAAAGCTAGCCTGGCTTTGTCCTGAGGCAACAAAGTCTGCCTAGCAGCTTATCCCAGAGACCTAAAGCTCGATAATTAACATGTTATATCTCATTGGCAATCTCGCAGCCACAAACAGCTCGGCCAAGAAATAGTTCGGTACATACAGCCTACATAAAACCACAACTTGTCATCGGTTTTTGATTACAAAAACAAGATATGACAGTGTTTAGATTTTTTATGCTAAGCCAAGCTAACTAGCTACTGTCTGTACAGACATGAGAGTGGTATCAACATTTAGGTCTAAATCATGGCAAAAAAAAGAAAGAAAAAATGTATGTAAATATTTACCAAAATGTCAAAATATTACTTTGAATTTAGCTACAAAAACAACAAAGTAAAAGCAAATAGAAGTGGATATTTCTGTCAGATAATGTGGATAAACTGACCCTTTAATGCAATGGCATTAATCACTTTACTAGCATTTTTATTTTTTTATTTCATGTATATATTTGTATATTTTTGATATAAGTTACAGGCACATTTACATTTTGAGAAAATCTTCTCTGTCGGGGTAGACAGCTGGTTGAGTGGAAGCCTTTCATTAACAGAACTTCTTCACATGTTTTTTTTTTTTATTTCAATTGGATGGTCATCCCAGAGTTTGGCAGGAATGTAAGTGCTTGCATTGGCTAGAGAAGTTCGGAATTGCTCAATTTTAAGCAGAAATAACACCAGAGATTTCCGCGGTTGTGTAAAAACTGCACGAAGCATAAACTGTGAAATCATCCGTGGCGTGCTTGCAAAAACAGGAGACAAAGCCAGAGTGGTATTCAGTGCATTGATATGTGTATTTCAACATATATTTATAGGATATCTGGATTATTTTCAATGTGCACAAGCCGTTACAGACAAATACAAATCATATTGACATATTTACATATATAATTCCTATATACAGACATTTAAGTGTCTTTTATGTACAAATATATATACTACACACTCTGATAGAAATGTCTTGATACGTTACAGCATACATGTTCTTCATGTTCGTTGGGAGTTCTCGTGGTGATCTGACAAACATCACAGCATTTCACACAAAATTGTTTTTGTCTGGAGTGCACATCAAGCCAAAAAATCGGAATGAAATGGTGCAGGATGTGAGAAAAAAAATCAGGAAGTGTGTTGACGTATGTGTGTGTGGAATGTGTGAGCTTCTCCCCAACATTTTGTGGAAAGCCATGGGAGGGAACTGCGGGTCAGTAGGTAGGCTCCTCCAGCTGTGGCCAATCTCACTTCAAAAAAAAAAAAAAGCCCGTCACCCCACACACTGTGCGTCTGAACACAAATGAAAGCTACTCTTTAGGGAAGAACTGTCTGCTCTAATATGAAAAAAATGAGGATACATGCAAAAGCCTGATTGACCTCAACCATAAACCCATTATTTTTCTTTTTTGTGATCTTTTTTTTCCTCCCTTAGGCCGCCAAAATGTAGTTCAGAGAAAGAAAAACAACAAAAGCTAAGCACAAAAGAGGAGGTGACTCCTTTGGTTACTTAGAGATGCGCTGTCTGGAAGAGCTGTTTTCACCTCCTGGCTGCTGTTTCATCGCTGTAAACACTCTAGCAGGAAAGGGTGTTTGATGACACAGCAGGGAGAAGTAGCCGCTGGTAAAAGCATCTGTATTCCTGGGGAAGTGCTTTTCTATTAAAAATGTCAAAAGAATCAAGTCGGGGTTCCAAAATAAAAATCTGTTCGACTACTTGGGGCTGTCAAATTTTCAAATTTTACAACTAAATTCTTAAAAATGGATTTAAAACCCATAACTGTCAGCATCTAGCGCTTTCACAAACAATTGCAGGGATATAAAAACATCATAAATTATAAGTAAATCTTTGCGATGCCACTACTGTTCCCAATGATTTTCTAATATTTTATCCGAGGTTATGTGAAAAGTAACATGTTTGCACACAAAATCCAGCAAGACCTCACAGGTTAAACATCCATCTTTCCTTTCCTTCTCAGTCTACAGCTCATTTCTTTGTGTTTCCATGCAAAAAGATTTTTTTTTTCTTTATAGTTTTGGAGTTTGGGGGGCATTTCAATCACTGCCTGTCATGCCCAAACTTAACGTGAGTTGATAGTTTATGTGTACCTTGATGCCACTGCCGGATATGTTTAAAATCCCCACCCCTGTAAACAGAGTCGCCTGGCTCTGTGTGTTTACTCTGCCTGAATAGAGGTCTTTGGAGAATTGTCCAGCTCTCCCCAGTTGCCTGAACTACCCGTAGGGCTCCGATTGGTCATCTTAGTCAACAAGGTTGTTCTGCGGAGACTGCTGTCTGAGTCCTCCTTCTTGAAGTCCGTGTTAATTTTGAGGCAGCAGGAGAAGCAGTGCACAAAATCCTGGAGGAGGTGACCGCTGAAGATCATGTATATCCACGGGTTGCAGCAGCTGTTGAGACTGGCAAGGAGCGCAGACAGAGTCACTGCTGTGTTCTCAGAATCTAGAGAACAGAAAGAGGAAAGAGGAAAGGGATGATTAATCCTCAAAACATCTGGTGCAGTCTTGGCTGAAGAAGTCTAAGTCGATTCATCTGGTGTTGAAATGTAAAGTAAATTTTAATATAAAGAAGAGAAAATCTGTCAGGTGCACAAGTTCAAGAGAGTTTCTGTTGCAAATCAACATTTTTTTTTTCAAGACTTTTTGAATCAAGTGTCATTTTTCTTTATCAGTAGTAATCTGTCTCTGTCATGACTCTACCCCAAAAAAAGTTCATGAAGAAAAAATGCCTGATGAAACTTCCTTATCAACAAACAGTATTTTTGTTTGAGATTAAATATTTTAGAGAGAAACTTGGTTTGAAGTGAATGACTGTGGAGCCAGAGCTGAAGAGGCTGAAATCCTGAAAAAAGGTCAGACTAAAATAAAAATATCAGGGAATCACAGATTTCCACGATTTACTTCTTACTATCTATAACTTGTAAAACAAAAATAAGTCTAAATATGTTCCTTTTTGTTGTAGTTATTCTTTTTTTTGCACTATTTACGCACAACTTTGTTTTTGTATGCTGAATAAACCTGTGCGTAAAACCTGTGCGCACTTGGAATTTCTTTGCGCACGGCAAGTTTTTTTAGTGCTTTCTCTGTGCTGTCATTTTTGGCTATACATCACAAACGTCCTAACGTTGTAAGAGTTTTAAACGTACACATTTCTAGTTTACTTAAGCACTCACCAGCCCACTGGAAGTTTTCATCCCACACAGACCACATCTGCACTGTGAAAAACGGCGCCCAGCAAATTATGTACGCCAAAACGATCACAAAAGTCATCTTAACAGTCCTCAGTTTGGCTCTTGAAATAGTCGTAACACTGCTGACTGAACTCTTCCCAATGATATTGTTCTTGCCCGCAGCACCAGGTATCGTTTTCCGTTTCTTGTATTTGATATTTTTCCAAATGCTGTGGCAGATGAACCCGTAGCACATCATGAGAATGATCACGGGCACGAGGAAGATGCCCACTGTTATCCAGGTGATGTACGCTGTGGCACCCCATGGCTCGATAAAGTGCGCCCAGCAGTCGCGAACGTCCGATCCGTTCTTGATCTCGCTCAGGGAGAAGATGAAGTACTGCGGAGTGCTGAGCACCAGGCTGCATATCCACGTGGAGATGATCATGATGTAGGAACGCTTGGTGGGCTGCTGGAGGGTTTTCAGAGGGTGGCAGATGGCAATGTAACGGTCCAGAGTCATCATCACCATCATATACGTGGACGCATACATCCCCGTCACCTGCAGGTGCTTGACGATCCTACAGAGAGAGTCTGTACCGTAGAAGCGGTATGTGATCTTCCAGCAGAGCTGCGGCAGCACCTGGAAGAAGGCGACCACCAGGTCAGCCAGGCTGAGGTGTTTGATGAAAAGATGCATCCGTGACATCTTCTTCTTAGTGTTGTACATAGCCACCAGGACGCTCACGTTACCAATCACAGCGACCACGAAGGTGATGCACAGGACCATTATCTCGATTTGGGCTACCTCCTCGTTTCGCGCAAACGGATCGGATCCGTTTGGAGGTACCGTGTTGTTCTCAGGTGTTTCCATCGTTAAGTCATTAGTAAAAACCAGTGACTGGTTTCCTCCGTTCAGGAGCAGCACATGATCAGGAGTGTGCATGGCACTGCCCCTCTGTGCGCCCTTGCAGATACAGTGCCAGAGGGGCTGTGAAGTGCCTCTCCAATCCGTATATGGAGCTACCTGACGCTCACAGAGAGGAACACGGCTCTCTGACTTGTGGCTGCTGTCTGGCCTTTTTAAACTCGAATCAAATTTCAGGCGGCGTGTGCGTAAAACGGATACACTGCAAAAAATAGAACACGCTCAAGAGTTGTTTGGTGTAGTGTTTAGTGGCTTAACGCGCATTGTTTCCTCAGACAAGATGTATGCAGAGTGTGACACAAATAAGAAACATTTTGAATTTGTTGATATAATTTGATTTCCGAAGCAAATTAATTGATTTGAAGATGTATTTTCATTTCATCAGAATAAATTAAAACAAGAAAAAAAAAGATGAAATAATTTGCAGTTCTGTTTTTCTTTTCTTTTTTTTTCTTTTTATGTTTTACTTTGAGATTTATTAAAAGTTCACTGTGATAAATAAGTATTTTTTGCAGTGTGCAACCAAGCCCTTCCCCATGGTGCGCACAATCTCCACATCACCACAGCTCCTCTCACTCACACGTCCAGAAAGCAGTTTTGTGTGCATAAAAAAAAAAAAAAAATCACACAAAAACACACCTGCAAAAGAATAAGTCGAGTAACACACAGTTACAATAAGCAGCTTGTTTAAAGTGCTATATAGTTATAGTGTTTCCCACTGTAGCCCAGTTTCCTTTCAGTTAAAATGCATTGAACAGCACACTGGAATGTTGTTTGTGCTCACCTCTGCACAATGTGGTCTTGTGCAACAATGAAGTGTTTAAAATTGTTTATCTGAAGTGGTTTGCTCAAAGGATCACCACGCTGAACGTATTTAAAGTCACATTTACAACTGGTTTTAATGGTTGACAGTCTTCAAATGAAATGTTCAGTGTTTGTGCTGTGTGTACAGTACAGAGCATATGGCTCTGATTAAAAAAAAAAAAATCAAAGTCCTACATTTAAATGACAAAGAAATCCACACATTTCTTCACTTACTTATCCATTCAAATAGCTTTCATTGTATTTGTTCAGCTTTTGTCTTTTCCACTATCCTAAAAAAAAAATCAGTGAAGCAGAATTTGGTTTTGCAGTGCTCGCAGCATTATTGCAAAATAATCGGAAATGTTCCACACTCTGTTTGGATTTCCTTCCAAAAACATGTTTTGGTTACTCTGGATAATCTGCAGACATCGCTGCCAACACTTTTCACTGGAACTAATTGAAGTAAGAGTCCTTCTGAAAACCGCTCGCAGTTCACAGTGTGTTTAGAGGATTATCCACTTTAACGGAGGCACTGTTTGGGAGAAAGTTGTTGCTGTTGAATTTTTTAAAATGTAATTTTTCAATTCTTGGAACGCCGCAAACAAAATTCCATTTAACCTCAATGTACTAGTGCGGAAGCAGAAGTGGATATTGCCAAAAATCTGGTCAAATACCACTTACATTTTGGAAGAAGTTGGAAAAATAATCATTTCTTTTAATCTGAATTAAGTCACCTCGCCTGTTAAAGATCCTCACCAGTCATGTTTTTAAACATAGCATACATAAAATGCTTTTTAATAATAATATTTTCTATGGTTTTGTCACCAATTAACAAGTTTAAATGATTTATTTCATTTCAAAAGTTCACAGAGAAATCCATTCTCTCAGTCGTTCACTCTGCATACACTTGTGTATTGTTGCATTTATCGTATTGAACCGTGATTGGCTTCTTGGTTGTGATGTCACAAGATCATGCTCATGCACACACCTCTCTTTAAACTCAGATTAAAGGTGAGCAGGTTCATTTGAAAACAGGTCTTCCACTGTCAACACTCTACACTATACATGCAGTAATTCTGCGCAGCGAAGGTCAAACATCCAAGTGAATTAACAATAAGCAGAACACATTTGAGTTGTGGGAGAGTTTCATATTTAAACTTGTCATCTGAACTGCCTACACGTTTTTTATCTGCTCTGTCTCTCCTTTCTCGTTAGAGCATCCTTTCTTTCTCCGCCGTTCGTCTCAGCATCTTTAGAGACGCCGCCTCAGTTTCCAAGTGAGCCATAACAATGTAAATTGCTTATTACAGTTTCCATTGCGAAAGCACATGATTGCCAACTGGCTGTGGGTATCCGGCAGCTATACAGCTCATCTGATCCATGTGCTGATAGGGAGGATAGTTATCTTTATTGCATTCACATTGCATTCACCGTCCAGATCTCCCTCTCTTTCATTTCCGATGGCTCTTTTAGTGAGTGGTGCAAACCGGAGCCCCCTTCCTAAAATTTCCTGCTGGCCCGTTCAGCTGGCTTAGTGGCATAATGAAGTTTTCTCAATTATCGCTGTGTTAGCCTCTGCTAATCTTCCCATCAGAAAGAAACAGCCGGGGACTGATGCCGTGGGCTTCTGTTGACCAGCTAACCAGCCTATTCCCATGGGAGCCCTGTTATTTGTCCAACCCCTCCCTCCCTCTCTCCCTCTCCACTCTGGTACAGTCTTGTCTTGTCCTGAGGGGTTCAAGGACAGCAGAACGGATGCCTCCCTTCACGCTGGACTGAACCACGTTTACCCATGTCTCCTGTTTTTGAAGACGTTCACCTGAGACGTACTGCGCTGTTTATTACAGCTCCAGGCTTGGTTTGTCTCATCAGCTTCAGAACATGTAGACTCTGTGCAGCATCCTCAACTGCGGATGCCGTGTCTGCGCCTGGGACTCATGGGAATGCATGTTGTGTCTCCAGTAGTCAGAACAGTCAGTCTGAATCATTTCTGTCATGTTTCTCTTCTATTCACGGGCTTATGGTTCTGTTAAAGCTCCTTGGACTCTCTTTTTTTTTTATCCTTTGGGATAAAGAGTCTTGTTAAGGGCTTTCTTCTTCTATAAAACATAGTGTCTCTCTTGCACGACTTAAATTTGCTATCAGAAAGCTCTGTGGGTATCAAAACATCTTCATTACACATTTTAATTAAAATGAAAAAGTAGTTTAATTAAATGTGTGGCACTTAGGTTGGAATTCACAATCTTTTTTTAAATTTTTACCTTGTTGGCACAAAGAGACATAATTGAATGTCTCTGCCCGTCATCATGCCTCTTGATCTTTCGGTTGTGTGCTCTGTCACAAAGTTTCTAAAAGTTAACCATAACGTCTGAGGACTTAGACTGTTTATGTCGCGGCCGTATGTAACATCTGGCATGAGAAGAATGTCTGCTCTCAACAAACGGCCTCTAATACATGCTTCACTTGTTCTGTCTGGCTTATATCATGAATACCTCATGCGTTATAATACCCTGTCAGTTCCTCAAGCTCCTCATATGACATATACCGTGCTTTTAACATAGACTGACATGAAGAAGGAGCAAACATGGACTAAACTATAAAGATTTTCTTCACAGTTCTCATAAAACCACAGACCGGTTTGTCTCCTGGAGAACTGCAGTCCCATGATGACCAAACAAAACATTTAATTATCTGTTTACTTTATGGGTGAAGCTATAACAATAAACAGGAGCTCCACAGAGGCCACCTGTAATGCGTTCATTATGTAAGTTTATATGTAGGTTTGAATGTTCTCCTTCAGCCATGGGGGCTGATGATATAACAGTGCTTCGGTAAACACGACATTCAGGTTTCTAATTGTAAAAATTAGAGTACACATACACGGTTACGTAACCTGGGACTACGTAGATGTAATAAAGGAAACTTCAGCGCAGCTGCTTTTGTTTGAAGCCACAGAGGTCTACAAATAGAATTACAAGCCACAAACTATTACTGTTCGAGTTTCTTTTATAAAAGAGCAATGTCGCCGTGACTAAAACCAAGCACGGCCTCCTTGAATTTACATTTATACATCACTTATCTGCAACAGCAAATATGTTTTTCACAATGATTATGGTTTTCATCAACCGAATGAGGAAATGTTCAATACCGACGTTGTATTTCTCCCTTCGATCTCTGTTCTTGCGGTAGAAAATCTGCTTGGACATACTTGATTAAAGATAGAGAGAGATGCTCGTCTTGCTTTAATATAGAAGAAGAGCAAAGAGACTTGGAGCTCGACACACAACAGGTTCACTTTATTAACATTTAACTGGAAACAAAATGTTCTTTGTTGGCTGGACATATCTGCATGGAGGAACCTCCACCGTTAAATACATCCACCTCAACCAACCCTGTCTCCTAGAAGGTAGGTTTATGCATCCATGACAACAGCATTGTTAGATTAAGCACTCACAGTACTTATTGAGGGTTAAGGGGAAGACAGTAGTCTGGTTTAATGCAGAAAAACCCCCCACAGGGATTTGTGACAAAATGTGTTTATTAACATTTGAATGAAACCATGATTTTTCCTGAAACTTCAGTTCCTTTGTTGCCTCAAGAGACGTGAGTCTCGTGACAAAAGTCCCATGCTTTGAACGCTTGGGACATTCCTTTCATTCAAAAAGCCTCTGAACATAATGAGATTATGTTTGTCACAGTTTAGTAATATATAAGGACAAGGTGCTACTGCAGCTTGTGGACGCCGCCGAGGTACCCTTGAATGAGACACCTAACACCTAACTGCATGGAGTGTGCCTGCGTGACAGCCCCTTCACTCTGGCATATCACCACAACTGACGCATGTCTATAGGTCCTGTGTGTATATTATGTAATGAAAAATCACAGCAGAGCGTAAAAAAAAAAAGAATTTTCCTAAGAGGGATTAATAAAGCAGCCCAGGTTTGGTTCCAGACCGTAGTGCTCGCTGCATGTCATTCCAGCCCGCTCTCTCGACGTTCCTGTCTGTCTTCAGCTGTTCTATCAAAAAAAAAAAAAAAAGGACAAGTGTCTGGGTGAGATAAATCCACAGAATTCACAGCAGTGTTTAATTAAACCCTCTGTGCCACAATCTCAACCAAAAAAAAACAGCATATTACGACCCTCACAAAGCTCGACTTCCATTCAGTAACTGCTTGCATCTGAGGTCAGTATAGAAAAATAATGTAAATCTTGGAGCCTGGCCCTTGGAGACATTAAACAGATGATCTAATTTTATCCACTTCCCATGCAAACTTACAACAACCTGACAGAGTTATGATTTATTCCTCCACTTCAGGTGTTGAAAAGCAAAATCATTTTCCTCTGTTATCGTAACGAGATAAGGATATAGCCCTCATTTTGCCGTGCAGCCTTTCTTGACATCAAACCTACTTAGATGTGACTCTAAACTAACAACAAAGGAGAAATGATCAGTGCGTTATGGGAACGTTTCAACAATTCTTATCACATTATGGTAATATTGTTACTTTGATGAAATCACTCCTTTATCCGCGGAAAAGGTTTTTTTTTTTCTCTCAAAACATCTCAGATAGATAATTTGTTGAAACAAAAATAGCTAGTCTGAACGTAATGTTCGTTCACAATGAGTCATTGAGGCTTTCGAGGCCATTTCCTTAGCAGGACGTGGACTTCAAGATCCACTTGTCCTGCGTAATGACCGGCTCTCACATGGACACGGGAGTCTGATCCCGTCTTATGCAAGATCCCTGAGCCATTAGTATCACACGAAGAGGCTGCTCTTCACATTTCATTACATTTTGGTCTCTTGTTCAATCCATTGCCTTATTACATAACTTAACATTAAAAACTATGAGCGAATAAAATGAATGGCGAGGAACATAAGTGATTATCACAGCAAAATGCCACAATGCCATTTGGTGTCCTACTGAAAATACTGTACTTAAAGCTCCATTAAGAAATGTATTTATAGCCATGCTAGCTGTGTGGCTCTAGGGAGGGTGATGTCAATCTGTGACACAGTCTCTCTGTCAGTCCAGCAATTTGTTGCAGACTGAAATATCTCAACAGCTACAGGACAGATTGTTTTATAGACATTCATGGCCCCCAGTGGATGAATCGTTCCAATTTTGGCGATCTGATTTCATCTATCCACCAGCTGGTATCCAGTAAACAACATCTACAACACAAAGTATAAATATCCATGCTTTCCAGATGATGTATACTAATTGTATTTAATCAGCAACGTCAAGACGAGACGAGATCACAATTTGTCCAAAACGTTGATTTACTTTGACCAAATACCTGCAAAATTAAAAACATACCAAGAACCTCACCTGTAATTTGGTGTTTTCTAGCACGTCAGCATGTTAACATGCTAAAGTAAGAGGGTGAACATTTGCAACAGCAAATACATTTTAAGGGAAACATAACTGACTCGTGACTCGTAGTCACTATAGCAACATTTAACAAATTCACAATCTTTCTCTAACCTTTACTAAAGGGGTTTTGTTGCCTGACCCAGAGTGTGGATGAAACTCTGGGATCGTGGTGTCCCAGCTCTGCACATTTCACACCTATCATCCACGCCATCCACCTCCCCGCAACTCCAGCGCATTAAATAAATGTAGTGTTTCATTCACTTGACGTGTTCTGAACATTATCCAGGCCATGCAATTAAGTTTGTCGCCACAATGTAATTAAAAAACAATTTTGTAACATACAGACATAATTTCTAGGGGACAGGGGAATGAAGGAGGAGCACTGAAACTATTTTGGAGGTTGTTGTTGATTCCACACATTACTAAAATCCTTTTTTGTTAGTTTGTGTTTAAATCACAGCTGTATATATTTTTTATTTATAGATCTTTACAGGAATGCTCACACTACCTGCAGCTTAACCTTGAGCCTTAACCAGTGGTACTTCACCGAAAAGGTCATCGAGCTCCAATACATCTTTCAAGAAGTCAGAGATTTGTTCATGGCAGCTCTGCTGATGGTGACACTATTTGCTGGTGAAGGTTGATGGGGACACAAGCAGCATAGTTTTACCCCAGATGGCTTGAATAAAATAAAAAATAAAAACCCTGCTGAAACCTGTGACATAAACTAAAAATCACAAATAAAAACCTAGTCTTAGTCTTAAAGTCTGTGTAAAGGCAATTCAGAGATTTATTTCATTAAAAGTTCATCAAATATGTTGTAAAATAGTTGCTGAAAACACGTGAAAAGACTTTAATGATACATTACTGAAATGTGGAGTTTGAGGTTAAACAGTTTTTCACCAGTTTTCAGTCCAGGATTTTGTGGGCGGTCCTTAAAGGGTGGCTCGATGACACGCTGAAGCCACCCTGAGCAGAGAGATAGAGATGAATTCATCTCGCTCAGAGTGTTTCAAAGTTAGTCATGTCATTTTCTGAGCTCATCTGACACGTTTCAGTCGCTTCAAAATGGCTGCTTGACTGCTCGCACGAGTGGGCGTGGCTTCAGCACATTTAGTCCGGAGAGTTGACAGTTGATCATTTTTTATTGTGGACACACGATTCACTACTGGCATTCACAGGCTTTCTGTGCACTCCTGGCTGTCCGCCGTCTCCACTGTCGTCACTGTCTGTGTGTGTCTCTGTGCCCCAGGTCCAGCACGCTACTGTGTTAAAAACGGACTGTGATTAGCAAACTATTTCCAGTTGCGTTAATCACCTAACCTGGCGCTGCTCTCCTGAGCCGTCTCCACGTGTCTTTCCTCCAGCTGAGTGCCAAACCATGCACCCTCCACCACGTCAGTTTTGAGATTTTGGAATATTTTGCTTCCATAACTACTCTTTTATAGATATAAAATACTCAATGAGGTGTATCTGAGCCAGAAATCTCCCCTTCAGCAGCACTGACATACACCAAACCTCCCAGTTTTATTCATATCTATATTCTTGAGGTATTCACTGAGGGGTGTGTTCATAGACCATTCATGATTTATAGAACATTTTATTCCTGGAGAGTAGTTTCTGATTTATGGAGGGGGAAAAAAAAGAGATTCCTTCTGTAAAAGCTTTGGACTTTAATATGTCAGCATCATGAAACAAGAATTTTGATCCTGGCTTTATCCAGTGTTCAGTATGTAAATCTTCACATTTTTAACAAGAAAACTTCTCATTTTCATATTTAAACGTAACATTTCAAACCATTTGTGATACAAGAAAATAATTGAAATGTTTTACTTTTACTCTATTCCCATGCAGTGTCCACTCTTAAATAACCCTAAAAACTTCACAACAGAGATGTAATGAGCAATGAAATATTACCGAACTGAAGAGAGTGCTCACATTACACATACAGTATATATACATTATCTCCCTGTAAGGTTTATCTTATGTCAGATATAGTCCGTAAGGGTATCCACGTGGCACAATTTAAGCACTTAAACCTGATTTACTGTTAGAAAAATGACATATCAGTAATCTAGAGTGACTGCGCTTTCAAGTGTGTGATTAAGTGTTTGATATATGTTGTACTACTGCCACAGCTAATAAAGTACATGGCATATGACAGCAATATTCTGTGTAGCTGTGCTGTGTAGCTGCTATCTTTTCTCACGGTATGATACATTGTTCTCTGCCCGTATAAACTATATTTCCCTGCAAAATGCTTTGAACCGCTGCAGGAGTCAGCATCAGTCAGAAAGTTGAGGCTGTTTGAAGATTGAAAGGTTTTCAATGAGCGGCGAGACTCTTACATCATCACAGAGAGGAAGAAACAGAACCTTGATCTTTAAAGTGAAATGTGAGGGCGAAAAAAACATATCACCCCTGATCCCTCAGGTATTGTTCTGATTGTATAATTTTGTGCGCGCCGTTCGTGATCCATGTTACAAAATCCTGCATCAAAAAAAAAAAGGTCGACGTGAGACATTTGAGAAGGATTTGCACGATGAGAAAGTCACTTCCAGTGTAAACAGTCTAACGAAGAGTTATTTATATGAAGACGGATTATCTGAGTGGAAATTCTAAAGGCGTGTGGGTGAGCTTTCTGTGACATGCGGTGCATGTGGTGGTTCCTGTGTGTGCATATGCATCCTGCAATCAGAGTTTATGGGAAACTCGGAGGCTTCGACACGACTTATCATCTATCAGGAGAGTAGACAGCAATGTTCTCACTGCTGTTTCTTTGACCCAAAAACATCAACCCTCTAGGGGAGAATCAAGGCCTCACTCTGATCCCGTCTGTTAATTTGGCAAAGACGCAACCGGACTGTTGAGTGGACTCCTATAAAAACATATGTTTTATTTGATTATTTAAAGATTCTTGTCCTCTTTCTCTCCTATCTCCTTCTCTACTCTCTTATTTGTTTGCTTTTCTAAGAGTCTGTGGTCTGTGGTTGTCCAATTTTGAAAAAAAGGAAGAGTTTAATTCATAAATAAAAGTTATATAAAAACCAGCCAGATTTTATTCCTATATGAGCGCATGTTTGATACCCAAAAATAGATTTTGTATGGAACATCATTAAACATCCATGTCTTTGTTTACGTTCTCACAATCACTATCTTTAGGAAACAGATGGGTCCATGCATCCCACACAATTAAGTTACAGACACACACACACACACACACACACACACGGGCTGGTGTGTGCATTGTGTTTGCAGCCACCAATGCAGCCTCCAGTGATCGGCGTTAAACTCACTTTTAACTCAGGAGCCGCAGCAGATAAACCTTTATAAGAACACACGTTGTCAGTAAGTGTCAGGTTCAATCTAAACATTCAATCGGCGTCTAAACAGGGAGCGCTGAGAGAGTCCCATTTATCTCCGGAGACACACACACTACAGTAGCTTCCTGCCTGAAGTCTGCAGCTCAGCAGAGAACCATGAAAATATGGACACAGGCCAGGACAAAACAGAAGAGTAACCCCCCAAAAAAAGCAAGGGTCAAAGGATTGATGATTATTTTCCCCCTGTATGTCACTTTTGAGGTCAGTCAGTAACTAGGGCTTTGACCAAGAGCCGAAATAAATCCCTAGGTACTTTATAGAGCACATAAATCTGGAGAAAATAATGAAGAAACACATTAAAACAGTGCAGCAATGTAAAGCAGCAAAAGTTATAGTATTTGTGTACGTTTAGTAGGTGGCCTCAGTTACATGTTTCATCCATTATAACTAGGATTCCACACTGAATGAGTTAAAAACACTAAATGAACCTTTATACTCGTTCCTGCTTAATTTTATTTGTACCTTACACAGAATCCAAAGGTGTTAGTGAGTTATCCTGCCCTGCGACGCCTTGTTGAGGGAGTCGAAGGGCAAACAGAAATAGACGTGTCTGAGTTTAGGGCCACCTTGCTGATAATGACACTCCAGTTTGGCCTTTCACCCAATTACAATCCTCCTTCTCTGATGCTTTGTGCTCTAATTGTTTGTGACTGACTTACCGTGTTTCCTACTGCACGCCATCTATGGAAGCTGAGGTAAATGTTCGACTGGGTGTTTATTCTTACAGTACATATGAGTGTTTATATATAGGCTAGAGGTTTAGCTCATGTGGAATGAGTACCAGATTTGGATACAGCGAGGAATGTTGTCAAAAGCTGGAGGCCTGCGTGGAGTTGTGGACTTTCTGAAATGTTTACTGGACTGTTGTAATCTGGAATGTCTAAGGATCAGGATTGGGGCCCCGTGGTCGGAGCTGTCATCACATATGGACGTTAAACGATCACCAAACAAGAACGTCAATACTGCAAGTCTGCAAAAGTCTCAGATTATCTTCAACGACAACGTTTTTGTACGTCCCACGTCTTTTATAGTGTCTGCACATGGCAAATATGGTGCAGGAAAAGATCATGAAGCAAACAAGTCACGATCACGGTTAGTGTGTAGTCTCCTGCATGAAAGTCAGACTGAATTGAATTGAAAGTAAATCAAATCAAATCAAATCAAATCAAATTTTATTTGTATAGCCCAAAGTCGCAAAATACATTTTGCCTCGGAGGGCTTCACAATCTGTACAGGGAGTGACACCCTCTGTCCTTGGACCCTCGGTTCGAGTGAGGAAAAACTTGCCCACAAAAAACCCTTTTAACAGGGAAAAAAGTGGAAGAAACCTCAGGAAGAGCCACAGAGGAGGGATCCCTCTCCCAGGACGGACAGACATGCAATAGATGTCACGTGTACAGTCAACAAGTCAACAGAAACATTTTGTACAATTACAATGAAAAATGACAATGGATTACAATGAATGATAAAATGATTACAGTAGCAGTGGAACCTGTGATAGAGATAGAGAGACACAGATGCACAGCAGCAGCAAATCATTAACTAAGTTACTATAAACTGTAATGGAGATATGGTAACATTAATGACAGTAATAATATATGTACTGGACGTCATGCAGGACCACAGCAACAGTCACGATCCACGAGAACCTGCTGGACGAGAGAGCACAGAAACTCCAGGGAAGAAGTTTAGTTAGTAAGATGCATTAATGTACATGTATGACAGACATGTATGTTTACAGATGGTGGTTGTGATGGTGGAGAGAGAGAGAGAGAGAGAGAGAGAGAGAGAGAGAGTTTTCAGTAAAGGGAGATGTGACTGCATCTTCAACCAGTACCGTGCCTGGCTAGGCATAACCCTGAAAGGGAGAGTCCCCTGGCAGTTTAGTCCTATAGCAGCATAACTAAGGGATGACCTGAGCCAGCCCTAACTATAAGCTCTATCAAAAAGGAAAGTCTTAAGTTTACTCTTAAAAGTGTTGACCGTGTCTGCCTTCCGAACCCAAAATGGTAGTTTGTTCCACAGAAGAGGAGCTTGATAGCTGAAAGCTCTGGCTCCCAATCTACTTTTGGAAACTATAGGAACTACAAGGAACCCAGCATTCTGAGAGCGCAGTGTTCTAGAGGGGTAGTAAGGTACTATGAGCTCTTTTAGATATGATGGTGCCTGACCATGAAGAGCTTTGTATGTAAGGAGAAGAATTTTAAATTCTATTCTAGATTTAACAGGTAGCCAATGCAAGGAAGCCAAAATGGGAGAGATGTGATCTCTGATCTTGGTTCCTGTCAGAACACGTGCAGCAGCATTCTGAATTAGCTGCAAAGTCCTAAGAGACTTATTGGAGCAGCCTGATAACAATGAGTTACAATAGTCCAGCCTAGAAGTAACAAATGCGTGGACTAGTTTTTCTGCATCTGCTTGAGATACAATGCGTCTGATTTTGGCAATGTTACGTAAATGGAAGAGTGCAGTCCTTGAAATTTGTTTTATGTGGACATTAAAGGACAAATCCTGATCAAAAACAACTCCAAGATTCTTTACGGTGGAGCTGGAGGCCAGGGTGATCCCATCTAAGGTAACTAAGTCTCTAGAGAGAGAGTCTCTGATGTTTTTGGGTCCAATTACAAGAACTTCAGTTTTGTCTGAATTTAACATCAGAAAATTGAAGGTCATCCAACTTTTTATATCTTTAAGGCATGCTTGGAGTTTAGTTAATTGATTGGTTTCATCAGGCTTGATCGATAAATATAATTGGGTGTCGTCGGCATAACAATGAAAATTAACGGAGTGATTCCTTTTTTTTTTTTTTTTTTTTGCCCACCACCACCCCCCCCACTTTTGGAGGACAACTTTATTTTTATTTACAGAACAAAAAAATAGAAAAAGTCAACTTACATAAAAAAAGAAGTAAGGTAAATAATCAAACAGAAAATAAATATTTACATTGTGTTACACCCGGTGTTGTTGTACCTCTGATGGTAAACACGTAGGGGGGGGGGGGCCTTACGTACATACTGACAGACAAACAGACAGACAGACAGACAGACAGATAGACACACAGACAAACAAACGGGGTAGGCAGGGAGGTATCCTAACTGATGGAGGAATATTATGTGTGTGCTGTACATGTGTATTTATGTGTGAGTGTGTGTGTAAGTGTGCGTGTACTCCGTATTTATAAGTACTTGTATATGTGTGTGGAAATTTCAGTGAGTGAAGGAGGAGGGGAGAGAGAGGAGAGGAAGAAGAAAAGAAAAATAAATAAATAAATAAAGAAAAAAAAAAAAAAAAAAAAAAAAAAGGAGATGTGTTGCAAGATTCTGTGGAATTGATATCAGGCATTTGTAGAGGTGATTTTTTGAATAAATGTGGACCAAATTTTGTTGAAACGGGGTAAGGTGTGATTAATTGATGCTGACATTTTTCCCATTGAAATTTGATCTATTAACAAATTCTTCCAGTGTGTGATGTTCAGTTTATGTCTTGTTTTCCAGTTTAGGAGGATTGTTTTCTTGGCGACAGCTAGGGCAGTGAATAATGTAGTTGTAGTGTGATTATGTAATTGTACTGATGATATGTCTCCTAGGATGCAGAGTTGAGGGGATAGAGGGATGCGGCAGCCAAAAATATGTGATAGTTGATCTGTGACTTGTGTCCAAAATTGTCTGATTGGTGTACAGTGCCAGAAAGCATGCATGTAATTGTCTGTGGTATGCTGTGTGCAATGAGTGCAATGTTCTGATGTGGTGAAGCCCATTTTATGTAATCTCTCACCTGTGTAGTGTGTTCTGTGGTTAATCTTGAATTGAATGAGTTGTAAATTTGAAATTTTGCAGTGGGTGAAGTTATTTTTGCATATTTGGGACCAGAAATCTGCATTTGGAGTGATGGAGAGATCCTGTTCCCACTTTGAGGTTGGGAGAAAAATTGAGGTGTCAGTAGTGTTTAGAAATGTATATATCCTTGAGAGTAATTTAACGGAGCTGGAAATCTTTAAAAAGTCATCTATGATAATTGTTTGATCTTGCGTGTTAAATGTGTTGTTGATTTTTGGGAAAATGGTGGACTTAAGTTGTAAGTATTGGAGATATTGGCTGTTACAGATGTCAAACTTCTGGATTAGTTGTTGGAAATTGATAATTTTGGAATCCTGTACGATGTGGTGGAGATGTGTGATACCTTTTTTTTTCCATGATGTAAAGTTTAATGGTTTCCTGTTTATTGTAAAATCTGGGTTGTTCCAAATTGGTGAATTAGTGGATGGTGTAACCGTGGAACCTTTGATTTGAATTATCTTCCACCAAGCTGTCAGAGCTGAGGCTATGGAGATATTTTGAAAACAGGTGTCATTTTTAATTGTTTGGCTGATGAATGGGAGGTCTGAAAGATTTACATTCTTGCATAGTGCCTGTTCAGTTTCTAACCAGTGTGAGTCATGATGTGAGGAGGTGAGCCATTGTTTTAAGTATTTTAACTGACTTGACAGGTGATATAATTCAAAGTTGGGTGCATCTAGTCCTCCTTGAAACTTGGGTTTTTGTAGTGTTGATAGTTTTATACGAGGAGTTTTATTTTTCCAATAGAATTGAGATATTGCTGTATTAAGTGAATTAAGCCAGGGTGTATTTGGAAGTGAAGGGATCATGGTGAATAGGTAATTAATTTTAGGGAGGACTGACATTTTTATTGTTGAGATTCTTTCTGACAATGAGATTGGTAGATTTGTCCAGCGATTAAGGTCATTTTGTATTGATTTGAGTAATGGTATGTAATTTAGGTTGAACAGCTCTGAGAGTTTGGGGGATATGTGGATTCCTAAATATTTAATATTTCCTATGGGAAGGTGAAATTGTGTGGTGAGGGCTGCCACATCCCTTTGGTCCATGCAGAGGGGTAGAATGGTGGATTTTGATAAGTTGATGGAGTAGTTGGATAGAGATGAGAATAATTTAATGACTGACAGACATTCCTATAGTGATGAGTAGGGTTCCTGGAGAAGGATCAACACATCATCTGCATAGAGGATTGTTTTGTGTTCCGTGGATATTGATCTGATACCTTTGATGTTATTGTTTTGTCGTATGGTAGCTGCAAGTGGTTCCAAAAAAATTGCAAAGAGTGATGGAGAGAGTGGACATCCTTGTCTAGTGCCATTGTGAAGCGTGAATTGTTGTGAAGTTAATCCGTTAGTTGTGATAGTGGCTGTTGGTGAGGTGTATAATGCCTTGATCCAGTTAATGAATGACTCTCCGAATCCAAATTTTTGTAATGTATTGAATAGGAATGACCAGTTGACTCTATCAAATGCTTTTTGTGCATCTAATGAGAGGATTATGGTTTCAGTTTTCTTATTGTTTGAGAGCTGCATTAGATTAAATAGTTTCCGTGTGTTATAAGACGACTGCCTTCCTTTGATAAATCCGGTTTGGTCTGGATGTATTATGAAGGGGATAGCTTTTTCAATTTTGTTTGACAGTGCTTTGCTTATAATTTTAATGTCTGTGTTAATTAGTGAGAGAGGTCGGTAATTGGATAGGTGAGTAGGGTCTTTGTCAGGTTTTAACAGTAGGGTGATTACAGCTGTATTCATCGTTGGAGGTATGCTGTTGGAGTGATTCCTAATAATGTTCCCTAGAGGAAGCATATATAAACTGAATAGAAGTGGTCCGAGTACAGAACCTTGTGGGACTCCATGACAAACTTTGGTATGCATGGAGGATTCATCATTGACAAGAACAAACTGAGAACGATCTAAAAAATAAGACTTAAACCAGCTTAGGGCGGTTCCTTTGATGCCAATTTGATGTTCCAGTCTCTGTAAAAGAATTTGATGGTCAATGGTGTCAAATGCGGCACTAAGATCTAACAGGACAAGTACAGAGATGAGTCCTTTGTCTGATGCCATTAGGAGGTCGTTTGTAACTTTGACTAGTGCGGTCTCTGTGCTATGATGCACTCTAAATCCTGACTGAAAATCCTCATATAAACTGTTCTTATGGAGAAAGTCGCACAGCTGATTGGCTACAGCTTTCTCAAGTATCTTAGAGAGAAAGGGAAGGTTTGATATCGGTCTGTAATTGGCTAAAACCTCTGGATCTAGAGTGGGCTTTTTAAGAAGAGGTTTAATTACAGCTACTTTAAAGGACTGTGGTACATATCCTGATAATAAAGACAGATTAATCATATCCAATAAAGAAGGGCTAACTAGAGGTAAAACATCCTTGACCAGCCTGGTTGGGATGGGGTCTAAGAGACAGGTTGACGACTTAGATGAAGAAATTATTGAAGTTATTTGATGAAGGTCGATGGGAGAAAAACAGTCTAAATATATATCAGGTTTTACAGCTGTTTCCAAACTTGCTGTATCAGAATGCAGATCAGTGCCTGTTGAGGGCAAGAGGTGATGAATTTTGTCTCTTATAGTTATAATTTTATCATTAAAGAAGCTCATGAAGTCATTGCTACTTAGACCTAAAGGAATGGATGGCTCAATAGAGCTGTGGCTCTCTGTTAGCCTGGCTACAGTGCTGAAGAGAAACCTGGGGTTGTTCTTATTTTCCTCTATTAATGAAGAGTAGTAGGCTGCTCTGGCACTACGGAGAGCCTTCCTGTATGTTTTAAGATTATCTTGCCAGGCTAAACGAGATTCTTCCAGTTTAGTGGCACGCCATTTGTGTTCAGATTTACGTGCCTCTTGCTTTAAGTTGCGAGTCTGCTGGCTATACCATGGTGCTAACCTCCTTTGTTTAATTATCTTCTTTTTCAGAGGTGCAATAGAGTCTAGAGTTGTTCGTAATGAGCCTGTAGTACTATCAACAAGATGATCTATTTGTGAGGGGCTAAAGGAAGCAGACAAGTCCTCTGCTACATTGAGACAAGTCATTGAATTCAATACTGAGGGAATCACTTCCTTAAATTTGGCTACAGCACTATCAGATAAACATCTGCTGTAGGAGTTTCTGCAGAAAGGCTTATAGTCCAGTAATATGAACTCAAAGGTTATTAAAAAATGGTCTGACAGAAGAGGATTCTGTGGAAAGACTATTAGATGGTCAATTTCAATGCCATATGAGAGAACAAGATTAAGAGTGTGGTTCAGACAATGAGTCGGTTTATTTACACTCTGACAGAAGCCAATTGAATCTAACAAAGAGATAAACGCAGTACTAAGACTATCATTGTGGTTGTCCACATGAATATTAAAATCACCTACAATAATTACTTTATCTGTTTTAAGGATCAAGCCTGATGCAAATTCTGCAAATTCAGATAAAAATTCAGAGTAAGGACCAGGAGCACGATATACTATAACAAATAGAATTGGCTGTAATGTTTTCCAGGTTGGGTGAGCAAGGCTAAGAACAAGACTTTCAAATGAATTATAATTTAGTTTAGGTTTAGGATTTATTAATAGACTTGAGTCAAATATGGCTCCAACTCCACCACCTCGACCAGTACTTCGAGGAATATGAGTATTACAATGACTGGGAGGAGTGGATTCATTTAAACTAACATATTCATCCTCCTGCAGCCAGGTTTCAGTAAGACAAAATAGATCAATATCATAATCAGATATTAATTCATTGACTAAAACAGCTTTAGAGGGCAAAGACCTGATATTCAAGAGTCCACATTTAATTATCTTATTTTGGACTGCTGGGGATGTTGTTTTAATTTTTATTAGGTTTTTATGATGAGCTCCTCCTCTGTTTGTTTTATCTTTAAATAATGTAGGTGGACGGGGGACAGACACAGTCTCTATACTTAAGGATTGGGTGGGTGGCTGCCCTAATAGTAGAGTACACACTGCCTCCCCGATTGTCACTAAATGCTGGCAGTGGATATAAAAATGTAAGGCAGAAAAGGTTACTGATCACTGACGACCATCACTCCATCACTACGATGTCTTGTAGAAAACATCCAAGGCAAATCTCTAAATGTCATTTATTCACATTTAGAAGAAAGTGGAAAATGATATCCCCAAAATGTTGAACTATTCCTTTAATATGGGAGTTATTAAGGCACAAAGAAGGGACTTTTCAGAGACGTGTTAGTCGACAGGTGTGTCATCCTATAATTCACAGCCATGGTGATCCCTGTTTTTCTTGTCTACCTCAGCTCCATCCAGACGTCTCTCTTTATGCCCAAACTTGGCTCTTTTTCTGTAAACTAACTAAACAAAAAATCTCACTTTTAGAAACGTATGGTGTTATTACAGACATCGTGTTTATGTTTTTCTGCAGTCTTTCCCTCCATGGAAAAAAAAAAAAAAAAAAAAAATCCACTGAGGATGTTAGCCCTGTTTGCACTTTGTACATCTGTTCGACATGTGTGACAGCCATATTTCAGCTAAAAAGCACCCAGTGGGCCTTCGTGGACTCGGTGATGAGTTGTTTTAATTCACCAGCTCAGCTGTTAACACGATTTTAAATTTAGAGATTGTGGGTCTTAATGTCAGTGGACTGTCCCGCTCTGACCTTTCCGCATGTGATTGGATTGTGTCCCAGTCCTAGTCCATCTTCAGCCTATTATGACCAATCATGGTAGCGTGGCATCATTTTTCTCCGGCCTGTAAACGCAAGACTGGTGTGCTTTATGTATTAAACTACACAGACATGCTTTCCGACGCAGAAAACAAAGCAGAACAGTGATTTGTGTGAAAATATAAACACGTTGGTGAGAGATTGACTGGAACCAGGCTGCTCACATTGACTGGAAAAGCTGCCGCTGTGCCCCCCAGTGACTCTGCTTTCCGCCCAGGATGACCCAGAGATCCTGTTAACAGAGGAAATTGCTCAGTATTCACACCCCGCATTGTCTGTGGTGTCCTCCAAGGACACACGTACACATACACACACTCCCACACACACAATGAGAAATGTCATCATCTTGTTTAGGAAAAATAATCTATGGGATAACAATACTGACAGCCTCAGTACAGTGAGGCCATGCTGAAATGCTGACAGTATATATTTACAATACACAACTACAGCGGAGGCTGCCTTCTGGCTCATGTCATTAGTTTTGCAGGTATTTGACCGGAACTAGATGAAAACATCAGTTGATCCTGAACTTCACAATTCACCCAAGAGGGACGTGAACCCATGCAATAGTTTGCAACCCATGCAATAGTTGCAGGGGTATTTCAACTTGGATCAAAGTAGTGGACTGAACGACAGGTGTAAGTCATCAATTTGTGTCATTTAATTTAACAAAAAACAACAAATTGATTCAACTTTTCAACTTTTTTTCTTTACTCTTTCTTTGGTTTAAAGTAAATCAGGACAGTTAAATTAAACTAAACTGACTGCTGATAAAATGATACTTGCACGATGTTTATTTTTAAACTTTCACATCCTCCTTGTCTGCCAGATAGAGAAGCTGACTTGCCAGAGTCAGCTGACAAGAAAGAAACAACATTTTGTCACATTTCACATTCTTCCAACATGAAGTGGCCATTCCACTTCAAGTGTTTTTCAGTGTTGAACAGATTAAGAGTAGACGGCGAAATACACCAGATTTTAGCTCTCTGAGTCAGGATGAAGATTCGTATTTTCCAGGTAATCGCACCAAAGTCCTTTGAGCTGTCTTGAGGAGGCACAACATTACCTCAGCCGGGCAGATTTACCGTTATTGCCATGTCTCACGCTACGGGGTTTGGCTATCACAAAGAAGGATATGTGGGCTCGCTGATCATGTTGTTCCTTTGTAGTGTCTGCCGTTCAGATCTGCAGCAGCCTTGGCTTGCTGCTGGATCAGTAGGCATTTCAGTGAGTGCCAGGGGAGTTTGGAAATCTCTCTTTCACTCAGTTGTTGGACTCCTTGCCAAAATAATTCTCGCACAAAGCTTGTGAGCCATAGCAGCCATTTGGACCCTTGACATTGTGTGGCTGTAGGTTCCCCAAAAAAAGAAGAAAAAAAATGCTAATGAAAAGCTGATGAGATGTACGTCATGCCAACTGGTTCTGTGAGACCATCCAAGAACTTGTTGCTGTGGGAGAACTCACCAAACAAGACATACAACAACAGGAAAACGATCTCTAATGAATATTTGATTACTCTGTGTATGGAGTACTTTTAAAATAATGGATAATTATCACAAGAAATCTATTTCTTCTGTCCTTATCTGCCCGTGCAGCTGCTATTCTTCCTGCTTTTGTTTTTCAGAGGCAGACTTGCCATATCGTTAAATAAGCCCTTTTAAGACCTTCCTCTAAAGCCACATTAAGCAGACTCATAATCTTTGAAATAACTTTACATGAAACCCGAGATTCTGTGAGATTTACTTGGCTTATATTGAACTCTACTAAATTTCCATTAAGTGCTGATAAATCTATGTGACACGAACAAACCGAATAGCTTGGATTCTTTGCCTTCAAATTGTGACTGATATACTGCCTGTATCTGTATACACCTTACATAACAAGTCTGGGAGCAGTTCAGGAGTTCATCTCAGCATCTATGAAATTAAATTCAAACAGTGCATTAAAGAATCTGCCAAGAGACATGATCAGTACAATAAATCCATGGAGGCCTTTAAGTTGCACATGCTTGTTTTTTTTTCCTTAAATAGATTTGAAAGACTCAAATGTGAGCCTTAAGTCAGAGAAGTGATGTCATGATATAATTTCATCCTTTAATCTTCAATTTTAATCTCTCCATACAATCTCATAGAAGAATGACGCGGAGAGTCCTAACATCTACCCTCAAACAAGTGTACAACAGGTCTTTCGTATGCATTACATCTCCAGATATTTTGCACATCAAACATGCTGTATCTCTTTATTTGGCGCCAGATGCTGGCCAGAATTCATATTTTTATTCTGGGTTGTGTGCCATCGCGCGTGCAATGTGGATAGTGCTGAAAGGTGCCCATTCTTTCAGATTAAAGTCACTACTAAACGAACATTACAGAGCGAGCTGCCGCATTGTAAGTCACTGCCAGCGTGGAATACATCCGTCACTGCATGGACCAGCTCCCAGAGTGTTGACTGAAATGTCTGGACTCCGTACTGTTGTCCTTCTCTGTCTCCCTTCAGTGTGGTTTTCTTTTAGGGTCTTGCAGTTAATGTCACAAGGTTGTCTGCTGATAAGAGATTTATTTTTTTAAAAGGCAGGAGGTGGGGTGCGTTTGGTTTGCTCAGGCTGCTTGTATCTGGTCGAACCTCTGCTCAGTATCAGAGGTTTGATTTATGGTGTTGGTTTAACCTCAGATTATTGACAGTGTCACAGTGTGTCTTAATGAAGATTTATGTAATGCAGATAGGCATTCTATAGATACATTAAAGGAAAGCCTACAAAGCACACAACCTGACCTGAGAACCTTTACGCATGGATGCATGGAGTCAATACACAGCGGCCTCTTTGTTTGCTGACAATATGGATTCAGAATGGAAAATGTTGCTCACAACTCACAAAAGTCACGCTAATTTATTCAACACATGCATGATTACTATTATTATTTATTCCACGGTTCAACACCAGCGTGCTAAATTAAAATTTACGCATTTCAAAAACAATCACCGTTGGCACTAATCTTCCCCCCTCTTTGACTATCATGCCAACACAGGCAGCTCAGCACAACGGAGCTCAAATGGAGTGGGTCCTATTCTTGTCTCAGCTGACAGGACGTGTTTCCTCAGGGGGCCAACACTTAACGTGTTTGTCTTGACATTCCAGACCCAAACAGCACTGTGAGGAGGTGGGTATACGCATGCTGTAAAGCGTGGCACTGCACCAATATTTCTGCAGACAGATACACTGATTGACATTCACAGAACTGTTCTGGAGCAGTATTTATACAGAGGGGCTTTTAAATCATGTTTAAATGGCTTTTGGCTCATAAAAACATCTACAGCTGGCTTAAAGTTTTACTTTATTAAAAGAGTGCTCCAGCAATTGCACCTCCATAAAGTGAGGGGAATTGCAAGAGGCAGATAAAAAGAAGCTGAAATTGCGTGGCATGTTTATTATTGCGTTATCTGAAACTCATGCTTGCTGCCTATTTGTGGAGCCAAGGACACACTTGGTAAAAAAATGTTTAATCTCACGTTTTTTTTCAAGTCTTGATAGATCCACTTGGTCTAAATTATATTACACATTATATTTACTCTTATCAGATCAGGTGTGGTGATGATGGTAGCTCTCTATAAACGTGTGTTTGAGTCAACTCACAAAATCCACATTCCAGCAACTCTTATATCTTTGTTTAACCCAAAAAACCTGAAGTGTAAAACTGTCTAAGTGTGAAAAATTTGTTGTTTCACAGGATGGACTATTTTATGGCCCAGGAACAGTGACTTCCTTCCTCCTTTTCACCAAAAAAAAAAAGCTTTGTCGTGTCTAAATAACTCATAAAGTTCAGTTGCTTTCAACCTTTTACAAGTCACATGATCTGGTTGACTGAGAATCTCTGTGGGCACTCTTTGGTTTCTAAAAACTGGGGAGGCACCTTCGCTACACGGCAAGAAGGTTCCTGGTTCAAACCTCCGCTGGGGCCTTTCTGTGTGGAATTCCCTGTATCCGCATGGGTTCTCTCGGTTCTGCAAAGTCCAAAGACACACAAGTTAATAGGTTCATTTACTCCAAATATGCCCGTAGGTGTGAATGTGAGTGTAAATGGTTGATTGTCTCTATGTGTAAATGCTGTGATGAACTGGCGACTGGTGTACCCTTCCTCTCCCCCAATGTCTGCTGGGATTGGCTCTAGCCCTCCGTGACCCTGATAAGGATAAGCAGTCATGGAAAACGAATGGATATATTAGAAAAACAGTTTTTTGAGACAAATGTTTTTAGCTGTTTCATGTCAATTTAGTGTTAGGGTTAGCTGTAAAATCTTCTTAAAGTCTGTGTAAAGGCAATTCTGAGATTTCTTTCAAAATACATTAAATATGTTGGAAAATAGTTGCTAAAAACATGTGAAAAGAGTTTGAACAATACATTACTGAAATGTGGAGTTTGAGGTTAAACAGTTTTTCACCAGTTTTCAGTCCAGGATTTTGTGGGCGGTCCTAAAGGGTGGCTCGATGACACGCTGAGGCCACCCTGAGCAGAGAGATAGAGATGAATTCATCTCGCTCAGAGTTTCAACGTTTGTATTGTCATTTTCTGAACTCATCTGACACGTTTCAGTCGCTTCAAAATGGCTGCTTGACTGCTCCCACGAGTGGGCGTGGCTACAGCATATTCAGCGGACACGCCCCCCCACAGACCTGGAGCTGAGCTGCTCATTTTTACCTGATTTTGACACCTAAATTCATAAACTTGTCGATATTTTTAATCATTCAAATTTGGCTGGGTGGTTAATAACACTTTTTTATTTGGTCTGACAAACTCAGAACACATATTTATTCTTACTTTACACGAACTTTAATGATTTAAATATTGAGAGTTTATGTAACTTCTTAGTGGAAGAAGGTGAGACACTATTGCTTTGGCTTCCTGTGGATCAGAGTGGCAACTGCACCCCATTAAACCATCCAGAGCAGCTCCATAGGATATGAAACTTGAGTGTTTTCACAAAGGGCATACCAGTGATTCATCCAGCAGGGAGGTGGACTTCTAGCTGAGCTTATCTAAAGGAGGAAACTGACGACTTTTAGCTGCCAACTCTAACCTACGGAAGGTAAATGTGATTTTTTTCTTCTTCTATGTAATTCATTTTGATCATGATTATTTTTTTATTAGTTCAGCTAGTCATTTTCCATCTGCTGTTTTTCTTTCATGTCTCTATACTGCCCTGTGGTAGAGGAATGTTTTAATTAACTCCACTGAAATTCAAAACATGCCATAGTGTAACAGTAGCTAGTACGAGGCAGTTTTGAGAGCTAATTTAAAGGACTACACAATTTCCAGCGCCCAGGGCTCATTGCACTTGAGAACAGAGTCATTTACCTTGCTGTGATTTGAACGCAGTGAAAGCTGTTGTGGATCAGGGAATAATTTCATGTTCTCAAGCACATCTGTACATTCACACGGACACATGTGCACACTGTAATGTGTAGAACAAATAAAGCTTTAATAGTTGTGACAGGAGCGGAAGCGACTGAGCTAAATCAGCATGAAAGTCATTGTTGAAGATTAGACAGATTGTTCTTGTTATGAGCGCCGCTTCTGTGAGCAATTATCCAGGCGCACTACACTTGCAACATGCGTACACGCAACATGATTATATGACAGCGAGGCACTTCTTAAAGCTTAATCCATCCTAATTCAGTTTTAATTGAACTGCACCGGTAAGAGGACATTTCCACCTCTCATCAAGCACAGTGAGAATTGAATGTTTTACAGTGTGACCCAGGCATCACCCCCACTGACATGCAATCTTGATCTGCTTGACATTCCCAGCAGTGTCTTTTTACTGTTTGTTAGGATTTGTTGCCACTGACCCCTCAGGCAACAGTGTCATGTCTCTGTTTCATATCCTGAATCCCGTCACTGAATGTCGTAAAGGACAGCAAATATTGATCCTTCTTCTGTGGTACATGGCAGCACTCACATCTCAAACAGGTCTTGGTTTCTGATAAGGTGGCATCAGTGGGAAAGAGTAACAGATAAGAGAATCTTGTACTTCAGGTTGTGTTGGGTCACAGACCTGACTTATAATAAAATATTATGCAACTAGTAACATTTATGATGCCTCTGTCACAGTTTAGAAAAAAAAGGACTTAATTAACACTTTACTCAACCATGTTTGCTAAAAGTGAACCCAAAGGCTACAAAGGTGATTTATGTTAAACTATAAAAATGAACATAAAGTTAAAGATTAAAGCCGCCTATGGACAAAGAAACATGCTGCATGCCAAATGACGACCACATTTATAATTTAAAATGAAGTAATTAACAACATGAAGGTGATTAAACATAAAAATAAAAAAAAAGTATAAAACTGTGTTGTGTCTCTACTTGATGTGGACATGAACATCACTTTTCCCTTGAAATATACAATTTGTACAGTCTTATATTGAAATAAATGGAATATTTATAACTACAGACAGATTTTAGCATCATTATCAATTTTGACTCCAAAGTTTAAATTAAAGTTATTTTGAAGGTATTACACTATTAGTAGCTGATGAAAACATCACTTTACCTCATTTTTATCAGGTTATTATGACTTAATAAAAGTTAAATATTCCACCAAAATAACCATTTTCTAGTTAGCAGGTTACTAAAATATTGCTATATTAATTTAAATGTAACCATAAATAACCAAGCTATAATACTGTGTTATTATGAGCTGTAATGCTGCTACTGTTTATGTATTAGCCATGTTTTATTAGAGCCAACTCAATTTGAATTTATGGCAACTATATTCCATAAAACTGTGTCATTTAGACATAAAAATGTTTGTTTTGAATCATTAATCCAACTGACTTATACATTGCAGTTCTATTCCTACTCACTGCCATTGCCCTGTACTCAGCTGCTGCCAGACATACTGACAGAAACACACCCCTCCCTCCAGGTGACCGGTAGAGCTCGGTTGGGGAAAGGGAAAGTGTCTTTTAGAAAGGCAGCAGGCGTAACCTGACGAGAAGAAGAGCAGAGCTCTATGAAACATATCGTCAGCAGCAACCGGCTCAGAAAATGTTTGCGCAAACTCGCGTTTGCAGCCATCCAGAGAAACATACACCAGATGGATTTGTGAATTGGACCGACAGCCCATTAACACCTTCTCCTCAGAAAGGATCGTGTTTGCTTGGCCTATAGCTTTCTGCATCTCCCTCACTATGTACTTCTCATCATCGTTCTTCCATAGAGAAATCTGAATCATCAACCCGATTGGAACACTGAAGAAACAACACACACCAAGCACAAATACTGCATAATCTTTGTCTTGTTTGAATCCAAGAACTAAAACATAATAATTAGCTGTCGAATACAAAAAAAATGCTACCAATATTAAAAAAACAATTACACCAACAGTGTAAATCACTGCTCTAACCCAGAGAGGGCGCATCCACACTTTATTTTGAGAGACACTATTGATTATCCTCACAGCCTTTCTGTACTTCTCGTGGTCCTCAATGATCAGACGCAGTTGGTCTGGCACCTCCATCTCACTGAACTGACCAGAATCCCATTTATAGAGTAACTCATCATTGACAGCAGTCAAAGGCTGCATTGCCTTCCCGTTGTAGATAGAGGGAGGCTGGAAGGGCACCACAGTGGACCCTTGAAGTTGCTGGTTGGAGGTGCAGAGCACCTTGAGCAGCTTATTGTTAAAGTCAGGGTCATTGGCCTCCAGGTAGGTGAGGTGGCAGAGGTGAAGAGGAACGGAGACTCCTTGCTCCAGCAGCACTGGGACAATGGGTTTCCTCACCAGGCAGTCTCTGAACAAAGACATGTTGGCCTCCAGGAGACACCAGCGGCTCCTCACAAACTCTGGGCTGAGAACCAGCAGGACCTTCTGGCTCTGCTGGATGCACTCGGACATGTTTTCCAACACGGTGCGGCCGGGAGTGAAGTCACGCTCATGGTAGCAGACCTGCAGGCCGCAGGACTCCAGCTGATCGATGAGGGAGTGGGTCCACTGGTAGTCAGTGCTGCTGTAGCTAATGAAGACATGGTAACACTCACCATCCCTCAGTGTGGGGGGGGGCATAAATAGAGGGAGATGGTTGGACAGCAGAGTGTCTGCAGTCTGCAGTTCATTGGCTCCATTATCTTTGAAAAAACTGAAGGGAGAGGAAAATATCATTTAGAAATGTAGACATCTTTTTCAGAAATTCTCTATAGTTGTGTTTTTTATATTAGTATAGCACCAAGAGACATTTAAAGATCATCCTACAAAATGTGTATAAGCAGAAGCGGATCAGCTTCGTAACAACAACACTTCCTTGTTCTGACTCACATGTAACTAAACTAACTAAACAGAAGCCAGGACTTAGACTGAAGTAAGTAACGAGTGAACCAGAGAAGTAGATGCAACAGAATATCAAAACTGTTTGAAAGACTCAACTGTGAAGAGTGTAAAGAGTGTGTAACCATTGTAATATGTTCCTAGTAAATGAACTCAAATAGTAATTATACTTATAGAGGATTTCATGGGTTTTGAATGATCCAAAAGTGACTGACTCGGAAAAACACAGCATTCTCAACTGAAACGTATCATCGAGTAAAACACCTTCTTGAAAAAGTCCCCCCAAAAATAACTCCTTTCTTCCGACCCTCATTCACACTCTCACATGCAATACAGAACAAAGGATTTTTAAACATGTTTGTGCCCAACATGAGTTCTGTTACTCATATCATGATTACTAACGTCACAATACATTGTAAAATGAAACATAAAGAGCAAATACTTTCACCTGATTTCAGGTATAACAATGTCCAAAATCTAGGAAGTGTGCTGTCACATCTCTCACGGCAGAATAATCACTATTCAAACAACTCAGTGCTGCTCCAAATACACAATAAGTAGTCTATCTGACTAAAGTAAAGTTGTAATCAAATAAGCTTAAGTACAAAGTTACTGAGAATTAAAATAATAACAGACTCACAAACAAACTCATGACAAAAAGCTCTACTCCATTTTAGCCAACAGTGTGGTACTGCTCTTTTAAGAATAAACATTGTTAGTCACAAAAAAAGAAAACATACAGTAATGCAGTAATGTACATTCATACCTGTTCATGACAGAGTAATGTCAAGCAAATACAACAGAGACTGAGCACACTGTGTGGACGAGCAAGAAACAAAACTAAATTCAGGAAGTAAATAGAAAAAAAAACATTTTCACTGTTCTGCTCTCAGGTTTCTTAAAGGGACAGTGTCCATTCTGATGTTTGAATGACTTTTAATATGAATGAAGTAACTTTGCCTTTAAAGGCCCTCAGTGGTTCGTGTTTGTCCAGACATTACATGTTGATTTTTGCAAATTTTAATCAAATAAGACTCGGGAGTGATTGCTTAAGACTTGTGGTATTTGCAAGTAATGTTTTTCAAGCTATACAGTTAATACAGTATGTTTTTATGAGGCTGTCAAGTCACCTTACATACAGTATATTGAGGAGTTAATGGATTTGTACATCCTATACTCCATCTTCGAGTCTTCCCTGCTCAGCTGCTGGAATAATTACACATCCCTCCCTCCATGTGGCCTGTGGAGCTGGGTTTAAGAAACGGAAAGTGTCTTGAGTTATTATCTGTTTCAGGACCAGGATGAATCTGTTTATTATTAAGAGATTGCCCTGGTTACTCTCTTAAGTCATCACCATTCACTTTGATTTACTCTTGGATTTTACTCATTTTACTCAGGACACAAACATTGTGCTTGTGATGTAATATATTTTATTGATGTAATTTGCAATTGAAAAGGTATGAAAATGAGCAAACATGAAAATAACAGATCAATCAAATGTAATTGGATGTTGCCATATGCTTGTCTTGACACTTAAACTGTGACTTTGCTAACGATCTCAAGAGGTATACCAACATGAGAATCTGTGAATAAAACAAAATACAGCCATGCAGGCACAAACTGTAAATGGTCCATTCGGATACAGAGCAAAGAAGAGAAACCAGCACATAATATAAAAATCACTTGTGTATATATGTTTACAAAGACACCCTTAATCCCTTAATGTTTATCAGTTTTTCTTCTGCCATGCACCTATACTATAGTAACTCTAGCTAGATACACGTTTGGTTTCACTGATAATTTCTGACCCCTTAGATGAAGGTAATTTACTATGTCTTTATGTGCAACAGCAAATATTTCTAAAAAGATAAATACCTCTTTGTGACTGAAACATATGAAGTAAATGAATCAATCCGATCTAATAATCCCATATTTAATAATCCATGATGTTCCCTAAAGTTTTTACAGCAAGTAAGATTGAAAGACAACAAACAAAACAAATAGTCTTTCCTTTACAACACTTTACATTTTTGTCAGGTTTAGCAATGTTAGCTAGGTTTGGGTTGTTTATAAAAAATATTCCAAAGAATTGTTTGTCTTGAATCACTAATCCAACTGAACTATTGGTGAGCAGCAAGTCCATTCCAGGTCTATAGTGCTTCTATTCCCATTGCCCTGTACTCAGCTGCTGCGAGACATACTGACAGAAACACACCCCTCCCTCCAGGTGACCGGTAGAGCTCGGTTGGGGAAAGGGAAAGTGTCTTTTAGAAAGGCAGCAGGCGTAACCTGACGAGAAGAAGAGCAGAGCTCTATGAAACATATCCTCAGCAGCAACCGGCTCAGAAAATGTTTGTGCAAACTCGCGTTTGCAGCCATCCAGAGAAACATACACCAGATGGATTTGTGAATTGGACCGACAGCCCATTAACACCTTCTCCTCAGAAAGGATCGTGTTTGCTTGGCCTATAGCTTTCTGCATCTCCCTCACCATGTAATTCACTTCATCCTTTTTCCAGAAACCAACCTGAATAAACAGCCCCAATGAAACACAGAAGACACAAGAAATAAAGAGTGGCCAAAAATTTCTGTTCTTGTCTTTGGATGAACCAAGCAGTGTCCCAAGCATAAATGAGGCCAAAGATAGTGTAGATACGAGAATTATTGAAACAGAAGTAAGCATCAGTGCTCTAACCAAAGGTGAGTACACTTTATTTTGAGAGACACTATTGATTATCCTCACAGCCTTTCTGTACTTCTCGTGGTCCTCAATGATCAGGCGCAGTTGGTCTGGCACCTCCATCTCACTGAACTGACCAGAATCAAATTTATTGAGTCTCTCAACATTGACAGCAGTCAAAGGCTGCATTGCCTTCCCATTGTAGATAGACGGAGGCTGGAAGGGCACCACAGTGGACCCTTGAAGTTGCTGGTTGGGGGTGCAGAGCACCTTGAGCAGCTTATTGTTAAAGTCAGGGTCGTTGGCCTCCAGGTAGGTGAGGTGGCAGAGGTGAAGAGGAACGGAGATTCCTTGCTCTAGCAGCACTGGGACGATGGGTTTCCTCACCAGGCAGTCTCTGAACAAAGACATGTTGGCCTCCAGGAGACACCAGCGGCTCCTCACAAACTCTGGGCTGAGAACCAGCAGGACCTTCTGGCTCTGCTGGATGCACTCGGACATGTTTTCCAACACGGTGCGGCCGGGAGTGAAGTCACGCTCATGGTAGCAGACCTGCAGGCCGCAGGACTCCAGCTGATCGATGAGGGAGTGGGTCCACTGGTAGTCAGTGCTGCTGTAGCTAATGAAGACATGGTAACACTCACCATCCTTCAGTGTGGGGGGGGCATAAATAGAGGGAGATGGTTGGACAGCAGACTGAGTGTCTGCAGTTTCAAGGGAATTCATTGGCACTATTATCTGAAGAGAAGACAGAGGTAAGAACAGAACAAACATCAATTATAAAGATTCACAAAATGGTTTAACTTGTTGAACTTGTTTTTAAAACTGTTTCATCCCATTGTTAAGATGGCTGTCGGAGTCTCTAGTCTCCTGTCTCCAGCTATTTCTTACTTCCTCCAAGCCCATGCATTTTAACTTTCCAGCTTGCCTTTCTCCATCTGTCCACCAGGTGCAGTCAGTCTTTCTCAATGCTCTCAGTGACCTTTGATTCCACCTGCTACCTTATACCCTGTCACCTTGTTACAGCGCACCTGCTCCTCTTGTCACAGTTACAATGTTGCCATTGCTTTCCAGCCTCTTCTACCCAAACCTGATTCAATTATCTGTACCTGTAACTGTTCTTGTCCCTGCATGTCTGTACATTTTCCTGCCCAGCTCCTGTTAATCTGTGGATTCTAGGCTACTTCTGCTTGGACTTTGGTCCTTTTCCCTACTGCCACCAAATGACATGCAATATATCAATTAGGGTGGATTAAATACAGTGAAAACCTCTTCGTAAAACTGAATATAATCCAACAGGACCACAAACTAACAGACAGCAGACACAAAGAGTCTCCAAAATGACCATGTATTTGAATCCATACCTCTCTCAAAACAGTTTCAATACAAACAATACAAATGAAGAATTCACCACCACCAACCCTCTCTTTCAAGAAAACTGTTCTGCAAATTCACTATTGTTTTAACTAAGGTAAAGCTAGAAAAGAACATATTTTCATACCTGTAGATGATAAACGCATAAACCAGTGCCGCAGTGGGTCACCAACAGAAGAATGAGGAAGTTGGGAGGATAAAAAGTTTTATTAAAGGCATACACTATGTTGTCTTCTACCACTGGTTTCATAACACGTTAGTACAAAGACTTTACCTTTAATTACCAATCACTCTCAAGTTACGCCACCCTCCCTCCGCATGCTCTAACCTGTCTGGATTAGGTTGTATGTTTCACTTTCATTTCAGTGTATAAATCATTGTTTTATCATGACTTCTTTGGTATTTGTTAGAGTACTATATAATGACCAAAAATAACTGCAGACGTCTAGAGGGCAGCCCAAACAGATCTTATATAACAAAAACCTTCATGATTCACACTCTCCAATCCCAAAAGTGACTCTGGGATCCTTCAACTTCAAGAGAAGTGACCAAATAAAGATCAGTAAGCAAGGCCTGTCTGTGTCAATGACCTAGGGCCCTTTTAATATCTGTGAGATATTGAAAACTGAGGGGAATTTCATTCATCAAAACCACCTTCCTATCCCAACCGACATTAAAGAACAATTTAGAGGATAGGAAATCAAACTGTATTATCTCTCCTCTGGCTTTTGTTCAGAAATTAGGTTCTCAAATCATTACACCAAGACAAAAAGAGAAGATATTAAGGTTCTTGACCTCAGGGATGGAAAAAAAATCTTTCTTGTTCCTTTTCTGTGTTTTCATACAGACTGGTGACCACTTCTAATCTTTTGATGACAGAACTGAACAAGTGCCTCAGGGTAAAGAAGAAAGCAGCTCTGACAATGTAATGTAGCTGTAATCTAGACCAACATCTGCTGCTCTCTTGATGCACCCAGAAGAGGAGTGCTGAGCGGTCAGGCTGGTGGACCCTTCACTCAATTCAACTTCAATAGGGAAATGAAAGTTATAAAAAGTCATGGAATGACTCAGACCACTTGAGCACTCAGTGGATTATCTTGACTTTATTGTACAATTTGACAGCTAACATACTGATGTACTGAGCAATATTTGCATTTGGGTTTGGGGTTGGGGTTGGGGTTGGTTAAGGTATTGGGGTTGGGGTTGGGTTTTGGGCTCCACAACTTCTATTGTGGAAAAAAACATATCAGATACAAATTGTCAATTCAAAAGAGAGGCTGGAGGGGATCTTGAACATTTACTGATGCTTTAAAGATGAGTTATATGCCATTCGAGACATACTGTGGAAAAATCCCTTCAGCATGACACTCAGCTTTATCTTTTTAATTGTATTAACCAGGAAGACAGTTTCAGGAAACTGAACCGTCCGGGAAAGGTTTGCAGAGAATCTGGACCAAAATCCATTTAGCAAAGTATTACAGGCTGCAGACTAGATGGATTATTGCAAAAGATCATATTAATGATTTAATAACATCAACTGCAGACTTGTTAGCTTACATCAGCAGATTTATATCTTCTAACTGGACCTATAAATCATAAACAAATCATTTAGTAACATTATTAAGCTATGGGTTAAACCATGATAAAGAGTGCCTTAATAGAGAGCAGTGTCCTATCTTTCTTTATATAAACAGTTAGTTCTGACCAAGTAATTTGATTGGACGAGAGGCATTCCATGAGGGCTGATATAGAGAACAACGTCCCTGGGGCTTTTAACTACAGGTATCACTCTGCTTCACAGGTGTTTTAAATTTGTTTTATTAGTGGCTGTTATCTATCTTAGGTTGTAATGAACTTTTTTCCACAAATAACATTTGACTCAAACACTGATTGATGGTCAGAAGAAGACGAAGGGAAAGAAGGAAGGAAGCCTGGATGCTTTGGCACAAACCTTTAGGCGTGCTCATATTACACCAGGCAACTTAGACAAATTAGAGAAGAGCAAAAACAAAGCTTCAACACTGTGAGGCAAACAACATAGGCTTTGAACTGCTTTCAGACTTGGCTAAGTCTCTAAAATATTAATGTTGACTGCGCTATAGTAACGTGGACTTCGATAGATCAAGGTTAGCAAGCTACTGTTCAGGAAAATGTGGATGTGTTATTTAGCAGCAGTCCAGTCTCAGTCCAGTTGAGGAACTATTTGTGTTGGCGGAGCCAAATAAATGATTAAATTAACAATCAAATCATAATCTGTTGTAACGTATCACTGTAAACTAATAAAAGCAATAAAAGCAATATCATACAAGGTCAGTGAGCATGGTTATGATTCGGCCATCGGCACGAGGCTGCAAGTCAGTACAACATCCCTCCCCCTCATGTGATATTGCTTAATTATATTCCATTTGCACAAAATGACGCCCTGTAAATAGCAGCTCCACAAATATAAGACATGACTGCTTTGAAATTGAGTAATTACTCAATCTCCATAGATTCAGGTTACAACTTTAAAAATGATTTCTTGCCATAAGTTTATATATTTTATCTACACAGAGCTGATCATGTATGAAGGTTCTACAATAAATGCCATCTTAGTTTACATTTTGAGTACACTGAACCTACAACCTGCACCAGATGCTTCCACAGAGTCACACTCTTGTGTAAACTACACACAAGCAAGATTTTCCACTTGCATATAAATCCCAGATCCCACAGTGCATAAACTATAATTCATGCAGGTTTCTCTTTTTTTTTTTTTTTTACTTTGGCTGAATGAAAGGCATTAAAACTATTTATTAGTTGTGGCAGGTTTAGGACAGGTAGATGGGTAATGAGAAGATGGAAGAGGCAGTGGAACATTATGCGTGTGTGCGTCTGTGTTTGTGTCTGTGTCTCCAGGTTAGTTTCAGTTTTAGACGATGAAAAATGTAGTTTTGCCCAGTTTCTTTTGTCACCACATTTATCTAACATAAATCTGCAGTCATGGCCTTTGCTGTCTTCTTTGTCTTTGTGTATGTGCCAACTGAGACGCAATTAATCGTCTTCTCCAGCCTTGGCAGACATTAGTGACCTGGTCTGTCTGTCGTCATTATTCATAGCATACGATTATAACTTGCGTGTATGTCTGTTTATGTGGAGGCATGGTCCATGTGTACTTGTATTATATTTATTCACTGAAGTATCTGTTGAATAAATGTATGAATTAAACAATAATTTGTTCACCATGCTTGTGTCTTTCTGTCGGTCTGTCATTCTGTTGGTCTGCCCGTCCACCACGTTAGTCCAAATTGAAATATTTCTCTTATTATCACTACAGGATTGGTTGCCATGAACTTTTGTACGCCCGTGGTTACCAAATAATAAATCCTACCGACTTTGGCGATACGCCGACGTTGCTAGCGCAACCATGAAGTTGACAATTTTTGTTTTGAGTAAAATATTTCAACACCATGAAATTTGCTACAGACAATATCTTTCCTTCAGGATGAATTATAACTGCTTCTGAGATCCCCTGACTTTTCATCTAGCTCCATTATCAGTTCAGATTTCAATTTGTCCACTACTTTTGTTCATGACCAAATACCAGCAAAGCCTAATATTCCCATGACCTTAGCTGTGCTTTGTGTTTAAAGCTAATCAGCATGTATGTATCCTGTGATGCTAAACACGTTAACATTATAGCCATCTGCTTAATGTTAGCACTGTGAGCATGTTAGCATGCTGACATTCAGCTTATTGCACCACGGTGACTAAGTATAGCCTCGCAGAGCCACAGCACTGCTGTAAACTGAATAAATTCAAATGGTTGGTTTAAAAACTAGTTGAAATTAATAATAAGTGGAAGTTGATACAAACAGAAGGGGGGAGCTTACTCTTGTTTTTCAGGTGATGTCCAGACCGCTTGAGTAGTTTGTAAGTGTAAACCCATCGTGACATCACCCCATGTCTTGTAGGCAACCATTTTGAAGCCTCGAGTTGGCATCATGGATGTTGCCATCTTAGTTTTTTGGAGCCAGAAGTGACCATATTTGGACAAAAGCGTGGAACTAACTGGTGGGTGATAAACTGGGAGTTGGGTTGCACTTGGCATTGACTCTGTTTTCAAACAAGAAAAAATGGTGGTTTGCTAGATCACGAGATTTCTTGTATTACAGTTAAACAGTACAATATGTCTTTAAAAACACCTTTAATCCAAATTTTGTGTTGAACTGGATGGTCTCACTGAGAATGACTCATCAATCACAAGGTGGCCATGCCCTAAAGCATAACTGCCTTTTTTCCATCTATTTCACTCTAAATGGAGCCATAATTTACTAAATGAACATCATGCTGTATGGAAGAAGACGTGAAACTAGGAATTGAGACCATAAACTCATGAGAAAACTCTGTTACTGAGGTAATAAATCAAGTGAGAAGTAGGGTCATTTTTCCATAAGTCTCTATACAAATTGACTTCTTTTTACAGCCAGTGGAGCTGGCCATCAGAAAGAATGCGGGTTTAAGACGCTTTACACAACACAGACCTGGAGGCTCTGTTCAGTAATTATGTTCTGTCAGAGGTGTTGTACATTAGTCACAAAGGTTTAGAGCCTTTATTAGTTCTATGGATTTTTTTTAAAAGCACAACATGTTCCACTATTTTTCTTGTGATAATGTAAATGAAGTATTGAAATATTTCATTATGCAGCTAAACAACTTACAAAGAGGCTTTACTTAACTAGGTCATCTGAAATAAGCGTTGTGTGTACATATGGCGATAAGATTGCATTATCACATCAAATCCCTTGACAAACATATTATATGAACACAGCTAATATTTAGCTTTCTTCTCGGTAATCAGTTGCTCGACCTAGATCGTGGACTTAGTTTAATGATGTATATTGAATAGAATGAACAGGTTTAAAAAGGCCCAGGTGGGTATAGGAAGGCTGTTTATCTATATAATTTAATATAGACAGAGGAAGGTCACATCAAGTTTTTAAAAAGTACATGAGACTCGGAGAGAGCAGCAGAGGAGAAAGGGGACCTCATAGATTAGGATCTTCTGAAGAAGCAGTGGCAGGTCTTAACAGAGTGGGGAAAGGCTTTTTGCTAGACAGCCGGATATTTATCTTTTTACAGCATGTCTGGATCTCTGTGCACACACACGGTGAGAAGTACGTCTGTCATTTTTAGCAGCCCTTAAATTTCCAGGGAGGCTTATGGAAAAAGAACTAAATGAAATCAAAGGAATCATACTGATGCAGATAATTTGATAACTAAAAAAAAAAAAAAAAAAAAAAGTTTCCATTACAAAGTTTGTTCGAGGACAATAATTACATTCCTACCTTATAGAGGTTCGAAGAACAAATCGTAAGTCACTCAGAAAAGAACCACGTCTGCTTTAATCTCCTGGTTTATTTAGTACTTAATCTTAATTACGTTGCGGTGACAAACAGAATTGCTGTATTTATTATGTTCAGAAGCAATGTTTTTTTGTGTGTGAATGACGCACTACAATTATGTTCTACTCACTCAGATAAGATAGGGAAATTTGTTCTGGACTCGGTCCTTCAGTTACAGAGAAGAAACTGAGTTTCCGAACCTTTATTTTATGCATTCTGGTGACTTTTAAAGAATGAAAGTAACACAGTAAGTATACTGTAACAGTAATGAACAGAAGAATATCTATTTCACTTTTTTTTTTCAATTTTTTTGCTGCAAAAAAGTGTGATCAAATGGGAAAAATTTGACCCTGGGAGGATACCGGAAAAGAGCAATGAAAGACTAGTTTCTGAAGAAAACTGGGACAGTTGACAAGTATGCTTCCCACATGGGCCCCTTTAGCTGAGTTCATTATCAATATGCACCCTGAGGTACCTATAAGAGCAGTCTCAATTTTCCTCATGGAGGTGGTCAGGTGTATGGCAGACATACAAGGTACAAGATTTTGACTGGCATCTGATTAGGATGCCTAGTTAGGAGTTTTATATCCTCTGAAAATGAACAAAAACTTTCAAAAAAGTTCCAGTGTGATTTCCACCTAACTCGCCAGACTACTACCCTCACATCTAAGATCAGTACACTTCCAGTGGTTAATCAAATAACTCTTATATTGACCGGCTGGTTTGATCTGTGATGTAATAACGGTAGCCAGACACAATGAAAGAGGAACATGTCTGCTTTGTGTTCCCATTTTGTTCATTGCTGTATATCCTGTACAAACACATTATGGCAATCTGTGTTGACACTGGGATACACAGACAGGAGAGGGCTTTATTTGCCCAGTTTTAAAATAGGTCAGCTGAAGGTGCCACAGACAAAGACAATGACACAGCCAGAAGAAATGCCATTATGTCATAATAGAGGCCGTATGTGCTCTCTGGATATAAATAATTACTTTTACCATCGCAAAAAAAAGGAGAGGCAATGAAATGCATGTTGTAACCTGACACTGAAACACCAAAAGTGTTGGTGTTGTTGTGGTTATGGACTTTTATTATTATTATTATTATTTTATCCATTGCTTAAACCATTAAGTAATAGGGATGTGATTCTAATATTGAATGACCAAAGTGTAGGATTTAGTGTCATAAAGGAGAAACAGTGGCCAGAAATTATGAGGTTGTTGACGTGTAAAAATTAATTTGAATGCTGGGCTTGCAGCAGTGTGATGTAGGGACAGGACAACATTTATGTAGCAGAGCCAGAGATATCGTATTTTGTATTCAACACATTCTTTTTCCTCAACACCTGGTGCCTACATTACCCACAATGCAGAGTCAAGCTGATAGCCTCAAGATTGAGGCTTCAGATTTTTTCAAATTTACAACCGACAGTGACTTAAGTGACATCACTTGAGGCAATTTATCAGATTCTGTGCAGAAATAGGGCTTCATACTCACCAAGACTTGTTACTTTGAGACTTTCTTCTAAAAGAAAACAAGCACAAAAAACAGTGGAGTTCCCCTTCTGTGCTTTTGCTTTACATCTTGTGGTTGTTTCTTTAGGGAATTTTACACACCAACATTTCTGGTTTGGGAAAATGAGAAACTGTCCACAAAGCTAACGTCATACAAACCAGTAGACACCACTGTGTCAATCGACTGACCTTCCTCTCCAGAGCCTCCAGAGCAGTGGTTTCCTCCATTTACTTAACTTCCATCATGTTTTTTCCTTGTCTTCTGAAAGAGCTTGGGCTGTGTCAGGAGTCCGAGCTGTTATGGGCCAATAAAATCCTTTGAGACATTATAAGTGAAACTGAGCTATACAAATAGACTTGACATGACTACTGAATGATTTCAATCACCAGAACTGTACAACAGCCAGCCAAAATACAGTTCAGACTGAAGCCCCGAGCCCTCAATCTTTTTTATTGTTGTTCCACCTGCAGAATATTTACTGAAATATTAACCTGATTTGTTATTTCGTACTAATATTCACTATAAACTATGTAACGTATCTAAGCAAATGTTGGCAGTTTAGTCTCTAAGTGTAATCGTCTTAGAGACTAAGATATATTAAAGTGAATCTATTTACTTAAATAAAACAATTACATTATTCTATTATGTATTAACAGATAAGTAATAGACTAATATTCCCCAGACTCTGTACAGCAGGAATCTTTTATATTTTTTTTTTTTTAAAAAAAAAAAAAAAAAAAAAAAAAAAAAAAAAAAATATGTAGAAATTCACCAGCAGCAGAATTTGATCGCTACATGTACCTTATTTATTTTTTGCTGTGCAATCATGTCCAAGGGTTAGATAATACAAGGGGATGTTTTTGTATTGTTTAATTCTTATGTCCCCGAAAATGCAATTTTCTGCTCTATTGGAATGATACATCAGATACAACAAGTCACACAAGTCCAATTAATAAAAACAGACATCCACAATTTATCATCCAGTGGCCCTGACTCATATTAATTTATTAAACATACTGTAACTCACTGTACATGCTGGCATCTACGCAAGGAGTGCATCATTTGTGAATAACAACACATATGTCTACATTTTCCAGTTTAAAAACACTGTCATTGACCACCATCCTGTGTGTAAACCCTCCTAAATGTATTGGAATCTCAAGAGAAGTGCTTGTATTAAAGAGTTAATCTATGAGTACCTGTGATTACACTTTGCCTGTCGTGTGGCGAGACCCACCAGCCTTTAAAATTCCAGATATGTAAACTTAACCGGGGTCAAGCGTCAGTATGTTCAAATGTTTTCATGAGTTGAACAGTAACATGACGTGTGAGTACTGTATGTGAACTATATGAAATTTGGATGTCGTGCAAGATCTCAGGAGACCCTAAAAGCCTGATGCTGGAATGCTGGGTACACTGATGATCGGATGAGAAAATAATCAGGATTTGTTTAGATAATCAAGCATGTTAATATATCTCAAAAAATTTTCCTACAAATTGTCCCTGCATTCCTTGCCAATACAGTAGGTCTGTATTCTAAAATCTGACTGTGGGAGCTGAATTACTGAGGAAATTTGACCCCTGCATCATCCATTCCATTAGAAAATATCACGAATGTCCCACACACATTCTCCCCTCTGGGCTCTCGGCTCTTGTGGTCAAAAATACAAAAGGGAACCATTAAATCAGTGCCTCGGAAAAATGGAGAACAATTGCCAAGCCTGGAATACAATCCTTTTTAGAAAGACCGAAAAACACACAGACACTTGTTTTCTGTCTCCATATGAGACAATTCTGCATACTAGTGCAAATATTTTCACTCGGATTCCTGGAAATCATGTATCATAATCATAACGCACACATGCTCATGTTTACCACCCTCGCCTGTTTGGTATCACTTTACATTAAGTTACCATGGTGTTACCATGAATCTAGTTGCGTAGGCCAACTCACATGGAACATATTATTGTGCGAATATACGAACAGCATTAATGTTAAGGCCCTGACATAATCGCTCTCCATGTTGAAACAGCACAGCAGAGAGTGCTGAATGATGATAAAGGCACAGAGCCTACAGGTGAATTCTATAGGACGGAGGTTTGGCTTTATGAAGAGCAGCAAGTGACAGCAGAACTTTTAGCAATTATAGAGGTTAGATACACTGCCATGATTAATAAAAGGGTGCACTGAATATATTTTTCTGTAAGTATATATCATGTGACTGTGAAGACATAACTGGACTATATGCAAAACATGCAAACCACCTGCATGTTACCGTTACTGCCTCTGTATCAGCCTGGATATTTCTTTGTGCAATACTTTGTAAAACAACCAATCCAATAGTGTAATATATCTGTATAACATGTTTATATCTATTTATACAGTAATTATCACGAGGCACATAGAAGGATTCGAGATGCAGACTTGGAGACGGTGGTAGAGGTTCAAAAATGCAAAAAGTTTACTCGTCAAATATTTGGTGATACAATATATGTCCAGGCGAAAGCACAAAATCATCAGGCAAGAATCGTAGTCAAAAACAGGCACAAGGTCAAGAATAGGGTCAGTCAAAAACTGGAAAATACAAGACAAGGAAACGCTGGATCGCTGTACAAGACAAGACGAACTGGCGACAAACAAAGGGAGTGCAGAGACTAAATACAGAGGGGAAAAGGGGAGGGGACACATTGAGGAGAGGCAGGTAATCAGAGAGCGAGGTATATTTTATATTTTGTAATTTTTTTATACTGTTGTATTTTACTTCTTAGTTTATTTCTATCTGTTAAACACTTTTAATGCTGAGCTGACTGGTTCCTCTTGTCCAACACACTTCATTGTATTGTTGACCCTGTGTTAACTTGCATATGATAAATAAACTTGAAACTTGAACTTGTGGTGGGCACATTTTCCTGTTTGGTATCCCAAACAGGAAAGTGTGCCCACCACATTTGGTTCTCCAAGTAATAATAGTAAGTGGCTCTCTGGCCTCAGTTTGAGAACCACGGATCTAATCCTATTTTTGAAGTATGTTTGTACTTCTAAGTATGTAAGGAATAAACTACTGTCACTCAGAGTACAGAGGTTGCATGTCTTCCCTCCCTCTCATTATTTCAAATAGAAAATCACAGATAATGTGCTGAACTGTCGTTAACAGATTAATTGGATGTTTAGGGTGTGATATAATATAAAGGGCCTCAATACTGCCGTACAATACGGGGCAGTGCAACACAAAATATGAATACAATACTGCCACACATCACATAGCAGAGCCATTAGGACATGACAAAATGAAATGTTGCAATTTGATCCATAAAACATTTTTTGCCAAAATTCACAGAGAGCCCTGTGTACTCTGGAACACACGAGGAGACAGAACCAAACTGAAGACCAAGCATTAAATCAAGGAAACATTTCCAGGTAGCGTTGTAGATTTGAGTTTGATTTATTTGTTCACTGCTCTTATGTTGGGTTATGTGATTACTATAATATACAGTATCAAACAAAACAAATTACACTCAAACACTCAAAGGTAATATTTATATGACACTGACTACCTTCATGATATAACGCGCTGATAATCAGGAAAATATATGGATTTTAAATGAATTTAGTGTTTAGATGTCGATATTGTTTGACAGTATAGTTCAGTTAACATCATACTCTGGAATGTTTTGATCTCAGAGAAACTACAGCCTTTGTTTTGCCAAGTTTCTCTTGATGCCAAGCCTACAAAACATTATCCATCACTGAAACGCGTAACATGTCAAAAGTGAAAGAACACGCAGCTGGAGAAATTACACTACGCTACACGAGAGGATAACAAAGGTTCAAGTATATTCTGAGTTTTAAAGGTACACACTGCTCCTTTTCAGGTGACCTGCCATGACCATCTTACACAAGATAAGAAAACTTGTCGAGAAAATGTTTCATTAAACTTTTTTTTTCTCATATTCAATGAGAGTGTTAATCATCAAGGCATAACAACACAAGAGAGATGCCTTGATGCCCCGTGAGAATAGTCAACCTTTGTCAAAATCCAATAAGCTTGTGAAGTTTTTTTTTCATTTTGCCTTTGTTTCTGCGAGGTAATGACGAGGGTTATACACACGGTCATGTTTTTGATAATATCTCATTTGTTGTCATTAAAGCGGTATTATTACAGGGCATGCATTCATTTTAGATCTTTATTAAAAATGTATGCCTTGTGACAAAAGCTGAGAACAACAACCCAGAGGAGATGGAGACACGGACGGTCTCGCATCTCCCCATGAGTCAGTGCTGATGCTGTAATTGATCCAATCAGTTTTCATTACACTTCCAATATCAGGGCTCTGGAGGACAAAGTGTTCACGTCGTGATTTGTGGCAGAGCGTTACTTGTCCTATCGTTTGTCTTCATAGAGTAATTTCATGATTGTCATATTTTAGGGAATTGCAAGATAGCAGTGCACTGAGGCTGATTTTACACACAAAAATGTCAAAGATTAGGCATCAGTGTATACTTGGAAACCCTCACCACAAGTAGAATATTGTAATTCATCCATCCATTATCTGTAACCGCTTATCCTCATCAGGGTCAGCCTATCCCAGCTGACTTGGTACACCCTGGACAAGTTGCCAGTTCATTGCAGGGCACATAGAGACAAACAACCACAACTACAGACAATTTAGAGTCACCAACCTATTAACTGCATGTCTTTAAAGTAGAATGTTCCATTAGGTAATTATCTTAAGACCTTAAAAGGAAGAATCTAGTATTTCACAAGAAAAGAGCAAAGATAATTGAAAAGTACAAAATGAACCCTCTGTTTCCCAGAAGCATGTTTTTTCTTCCTTTCAATTCAACTGACCTTTCGTTCAGCCCTGCCCCCTTGGTTACTGTTGCTATGCTTGTCAATGTTTCAGTATTTAATGGCACCAAGGCAGTTTATAGTTCAGAAATCTTCTTCAATTTTGAAGCCCCATTTTTGTGGCATCACAACGATCAGCACAAGCAGCTCTCTGACCATTGGTATTTCTTTCTTTACCCAAGACTTTTGCACTCTGCACTGCTTCACCAAGCAAAAGTAGCTAGTGCTCTTGGAGATGCCCACACAGTCTGTGCACCCAAGACGTTCACACTTACTATTGCATGATTCAAATAATGATTTCAAACAAATGAGAATAGCCTTTTTGGATGAGGACTATCAAGGGGGGTAATTAATCTAATATTCGCCGCCAAGGGAAGGCTTTAGTGAACAGTCAATTAATTGTCTTGTGACCAGATTTATCGTATGACCCATGATGAGTTCCATGCCCCTTGGGAACCACTGATTTAGATGTCAGAAGCTGCCTTGCCAAAGTGTCCAAAAGCAAGGAAACAATTCCCTTCTAGCTCCGGGTTCACAATATTTAGCAGACACCAAAAAACTTAAATCATAACAAGAAATCTTGATCTTGTTTATGTTGTGGGGAGGTTACATAACCGTCTCCTTCTAAAATACCTTTGAGTTCATACCAAAACGCTCAAATCAGTCTTATCAAGATTACTTTTATTGGTTCTTAAACACTACCAAGTCCATCCAAAATAAAAGCCTTAGAAAAGGAATAATCCATAACTTTTATTGACCTCTGCATTGCAACAAAATCAACAGGTGTCTGGCACACAATGTGCTCTTGATTCAAATACAAAGCGTTTAAAGCGTTGGTGAAATACTGTACAGGAGAGACGCATCAAGAAATCAGTTCTGGTGAAGACCCAACATTTCCCAGTATTTTCTAATAAAAAGACATCTTGTCATTTCCTTTTTTTGGCTTGAGAACACATGGATGAGCATGTTTCTTCCAAACAAAGAATACGAGCTGCAAAGTGAGTTCAGACTGACAAAAGTCTCTGGCAAAACAAGCATTGCGTCACCATTGAATGATCAGAGACAAACAACCCTATCAAACCTTCACCAGTGTATTAGTATACACTATGGGAAAGGATAATTCGTTGCAGCTTACAGTTTATATGCTCACAAATACACTGAAAGATAGTTATTGTTAAACCCATGTTGAATTTCACGCACTCTTAGACAACAATCATCAGAAAATGACCCCAGATAGTACTGGCAAACCTTTGTTAAAAATAATAATAATTCAGGCTCTGTTTGACAGATTTACTACATTCTCATGGAACATTCGTCAGGCAGGAGTTGTATATCACCTATCAAACTGCTGATAGACTAGAGACTTCATCAAAACCAGATTTTTCATCCATGGCCAAATCTCAGATTTGCCATCAATCTTCACCTCGAAAAGCACAAAAAAAGAGAGAAGAACACGTTAACTGTGATTGTTTTGTAGTAGTACCATGCACAGCAGGCCTGTCATGCTTTATATTTCCCAACATGTATGAGGTTGTACTAAGAGAGATACTCTTCATTCAAAGAATGTGTAGAGTGGTTTCTTTTTTCCTTTTCCAAAACCAAAATCATAAGAACATGTGGGTGAAGTATGAGGAATGGATTAAACAGCATTCCTGCTATGTAGCTTACGACCTACAGCAGTAACCAAGAGTAACTTCCAAAGCCAAGGAGGACGTCTTAATCTAATTAACTAACAGGTTATGTTACAAAAAATATTTCACAGTTAACACATTCACTGTGTAACATATTCAGACTTTGTGGAAGCCAATCATGGATGCTATCAGAGTTTGGAGTAACGTTAGCAGCTCTGCCCTGCTCTTTGAAGTTTACATCAGCGAACACTATCCAAGCCAGTGTTACATTTGACACTTAAGTCCTCCTCCTAAAA